>CM046816.1:20375144-21575144 GCA_025617385.1 Murraya koenigii
TATTCATATACTACCAGTTAAAGATAAATGACAAAGGATTTTAAAAGCTCTGGAAAGAATATTAATTCTTTGATTAAACAAGAGTTACTAAATAGCGATTCCTGTAATAAATGTGCTTGTGATATAAGGCCAAAGGTGGCTTATTGCTTTTACAAGCACTCAGCTGCCTACTCAATTTGATTACACCTGCCAGCTTCACTAATTTGCTTGCATGCTTGCTTGGATTCGGTGGCTATATAAAGTGCAAACTATTGATAGATGCTTCATTTATCAATTTGAAATGGAAAGCAAGATAGACAAAAGAAACGAAAGAAACCAAGAGAAAGAAAGAAGAAGAGAGGAGAAAAAGAAAGAAAAGAAATAAGAGAAATTGAAATCCGAGAGTGAGAAAGAAATTGAAAAGTTACAAGGAAATGAAATTGGAAAGTTAGATTTATATCTACTGAATTAGTGGGTAATTTATGAAGTTTGAGTAATTATGTTATATTTTTCATGATATGTATTAGTTTATGTATCAGTTCAAACCATTTGTCTTTGAATACTATGTTTTTGGAGAAATTCATTCCCAAAAATTTATTGGAGCCGCAAAGAACCTTCAAGGAAAGCAAAATTTATGAGCGATTATTACCATTGTTGAGACGACCCACCCATATCCAGAGGCGACCTATCTTAAAAAAATTGAACCTAAATATTAAAATCATCTTATTAATGAGAATTCTACCGAAATTTCGGCAGAACCTCCCCAAAAATATAACATTTCCAAACCTGCAATCTCAACATAAACACTCCCAAATCATTTATCAAGAATCAACTGCATCAACCCAATCTTATCCGATAACATATCCAATAATACACACGTTTCATAATTCATAAATCACATCCCTAATATAAATCCAAAACATGATAATTATACATTAACCAAAAGAAAATAATAATCTATAGCCTCAAACAACCTCAGTGGCCCAAATGACTCCAACTATGTACAGCTGCTGGGTTAACTGTTGTACTTGTACTCTCCTGGGGAAAAATATAATAAAATAGGAATGAGTATAAAACTCAGTGAGCTCAGTGAGTGGATAATAACTTTTAAATTATAAAATAATTACAAAAATAAGTGCATCACTTGTATAATCACGTTTCTCAAATAAATATTTGAATATAAAATTACTTTCAATTCAATCATAATTTGAACATAAGTAAAGCCGATCATCGTCACAAAATCAATAAAAAACTTCTCATATCGAAATATCTTCTCAAATTAAAATATCAAACATTAAGTAAATCAAATATCTTTAACCAAGTATCCTTAAACAAATATCCTTAAACAAATATCCTTTAAACAAATATCCTTTAAACAAATATCCTTAAACAAATACCTTTAAACAAATATCCTTTAAACAAATATCCTTAAACAAATATCCTGTAAACAAATATCCTTTAAACAAATATCCTTAAACAAATACCTTTAAATAAATATCCTTTAAACAAATATCCTTAAACAAATATCCTGTAAACAAATATCCTTTAAACAAATATCCTTTAAACAAATATCCTTAAATAAATACCTTTAAACAAATATCCTTTAAACAAATATCCTTAAACAAATATCCTGTAAACAAATATCCTTTAAACAAATATCCTTAAACAAATACCTTTAAACAAATATCCTTTAAACAAATATCCTTAAACAAATATCCTGTAAACAAATATCCTTTAAACAATTATCCTTTAAACAAATATCCTTAAATAAATACCTTTAAACAAATATCCTTTAAACAAATATCCTTAAACAAATATACTGTAAACAAATATCCTTTAAACAAATATCCTTAAACAAATACCTTTAAACAAATATCGTTTAAACAAATATCCTTTAAACAAATATCCTTAAACAAATACCCAGGGGATAATCTAGTCTCATCCGGACCTCAACGGACGGCAATGATGTACTATCTGAGTACCATCATGCCCGAAGCTACACGGATAGACAAAAGGACGTACCATCTCATGCTCATCAGCATATCTCATACCCGGATCTCATCGGACGTGCAATGATGCGCTATCCCCGCGACATCGTGTCCGAACCATCCGATCTCATATCTCAATATGCATGCATATGCCCCAAAGGCGAAGCGCCCAAACACACGGCCCAAAGCCTCATGTGTGTTCAGACGGGCCCCAAAGGCCTACTATCTCATCTTATCTCATCTGGAGGGAACGGGTATTTGCTTAAAACTTAAAATCATGATCGAAATCATTATATATAAACACTTTAAATCATGCTTTAAATCATACTTGAAATCAATATATCTCATGCCCAAGATCCATTATATACTCTTTAAATCATGTTCAAAATCCATATGTATAAACATTCTAAATCATGCTCGAAGACCATATGTAAACATTTTAAATTATTCTCGGAATCAACATATAAATACTTTGAATCATGCTCAAAAGCAATGTATATACATTTTAAATCATAAACAGGATCAATAATATACTCTCAAAATCATGCTCGAAATCCGCATAAAAGCACTTTAAAACATGTTCGGAAATCAATCATCTCTTTTACCATTTTAAAATCGATACGGAGCATAAACAAATAAATATAACTTAACACAATAATTATACGCAATAAACATTTATTTCGGAAAACCATTTAACGAAAGCACTTTAAATATTCATTTCATAAACAAGCTCTACTATATAAAAATCAAATAATTTTAATATATTCCACTCACAGTGACAATTTTAGACTACAGTTATCACTCAAGTCCGCGAGTAGATTCTCGTCCATGAGATCCACCTAATTTACTGAAACGACACAATTACTTTCCATAATTATAATTCGAACTAATCTCTCAAAAATAACGCCTTAAAATAAATATCCGTCTTAATATTACAAACTCTCAATCTTCCCGACCATCAGTAATAATCCCGTATTCAGTAATTTACTAATATAATCCGAAATTATACTACCCTCAATTTCATAATTTACTAATTTACCCACAACATCATAAAATTACCAATATATCCTCAATTCAGATTACAAAATCACCCTCAAAGCTGAAAATTACGAAATTACCCTCAACACGTGAAATTACCAAAATGCCCCTACGGTCAGCGTTGACCGAAATTGACCCAGCGGTGGGGAAGCTCGGGTTAGACACTTCTCGTCGAGGTGAGTCTAACGGTGCGGTGGCGTCCTCCCACGCGGCGGCGGCCGGATCGAGCACGTGAAGTCGCGGCTCCTTGGGGTGATCGGACGGCGGCAAAGCGGCCTCCTCGGTCGCGGTGACTGGTCAGGAATGGAAGATGGTGAGGTGGGGAAGCTTTTGCAACCGGTGGCGTGGCCAATCATGGCCGGAATCGCCGGCGATCGTCCGCGCAAACCCGCGGAACTTCCGAAGCTTCACCGACGGCGTTGCAGTGCGTTTCCGGCAGCAAGGACGGCTGGGGAACGTTCTCTGTCTCGTAAGCTTCGATTTGATACCAAGCTCGGCCGGTGAGGTGGCTGGAAATGGAAGAAACCGGTGGTCGGTTTCGCTGGTCGAGTCGGGTTACTGGTCGGGTTTCTCCTCTCTCTTTCTCTCGATTTTGCTCGAATTTCACCCGATTTTCACTCTTTTATAAGCATCCACAAAATATCAACTAGACCCCCTCATGATATATCACATAAGCCCCCTCTCAATTTATCACATAACCCCCTTTCAATTTATTACATAAACCCCCTATGAAATTCATTATTTACATAAATAAATATAACAAGTTCATATGTTACAATTGTGTATTTCGTGAAGCATTTATATTTAATAGTATGATTTAGTATCATGTTATGATTATATGTGTATGATTGAATTAGTCATGAGATTTGATTATTAGTTACTAGATGTGTACCCTTTTCAATAGGTACTCTATGCATGTGTACTAAGGGTTAGATTACTTTACCCATGCATACTATTTTGTACAGATTTGTCATGTACGTATGTATGTGTGTACGATTTCATATTTCCTTATGTATAATGTTTCGTTTGGAGTATTATGTCATATGATTATGTATAAGCATTATTTTATCTACTCATTAACCCGTAAGCTCAATATTTTATAATTTATCTCATTTCTCCCAAGTTTCCAAGTGTTTCGTGTAAGTCAGTTTATGATAAGTTGAGGTTGGATCAAGACACATATCACTGTATGACTTACGTTTTAGGCATGTTTATGTTTATATGTATATATTTGAGATGTACATATCAATGTATGGATAATGAGATCTAAATTTGTTTTAAATAAATTTTTGAAAGAGGCAAGGAGCCTCTTTATATGTTTATAGCAGAAGTTTGAAACTAATTTTATAAATACATGGATTAAATTTATGTTATGAGTTTTAAATATGAATATGAAATAGGTAAAATAGTAATTATCACTCGATTGGCCGCGAATCCGATAGAGAGGTGCTGGCGAGTTGTGGCAATACCATAAAATGTATATTTTTTTAATTTACTATGACCTTTTGAATATTCATTCAGATTTTCAATTTTTTATTTTTAATTTTTTAATGAACCTAACTTAACGAGGGAATTTATTAAAAATTTCCCATTCTTGCTTCCTCTTGCTGAAGTTAATATTAATTGGTAGCTAAGGTTTTAAATAAAATCATTTTTAAAAGTCAGAAAGCTATGACAAGAAAATAATGGGTTAATTAGGATAAATTGCCTTACATGTCACATTTGTGTAATAAGTTAGAAGCGCCCCTAACTTTATTTTAAAATACAAGGGCAGCATTTATTTTTTATAGGTCAACTAATAGGAAAAAAACCAAATGTAAGATTTTGTAATTTTGTAATAATAAAGTATTAGGATAATACTTGTTGCACTTATCATTTCATCTTAAGTACTAAACGGAAAATAGCCCTCTATTACAAAAAAAAAAAATTATTAACAACTTGTTTAAAATCTGCAAATAATAATAATAATAATAATAATAATAATAATAATAATAAAATTGAAATAAATATTTTAAATGAAAAATGTTTTGTAAGTAGACTAGTCAATGATGATTTTTTTAATGTTTTAATATTATGTTAGATACAAAATTACATTTTTCATTTTGATTTGGTGATGATCTCTATTAATTGTAGCTTCTTACTATTAACAATTATGTAATAAAAGTTTCTATGTATATGTTTTAAATTCTAACTTTATTTTGTATATATCTATCAAATTTTACTAAGGAGTAGTTGTTTCAGGCACCATTAACATGGTTTATATTTCATTATTATAAGAATAATTTAAACATGCATATCATGGTACATACAACGGTGGTGAATAAACACTTGAGGGTTGTTGCATGCTAATTAATATCTAGATGGTGGTTGTGGCGGTGGTACGGCACGTGATTCTGGTGGAGGCAGTGGCAGTGGCGGTGATACTTGCGAGGGAGGAGGGCTCTATTGGGGAGGAATATTGCCCATCGGAGGAGGGGGAGGTGATCTATGGGGTCTTCTTAACAGAGAGGGCGCCACTTTCAATTTATGAAACCTAACTGGTGAAGAAATTTCAATTTTAGTCGCTCTGGCGGCCATGCAAGTAGTATGTGAAAGAAGAAACCCATGAATCAAGAAGCAAATGAGAAAATATGAAATGACATTCATTGTTAATCCTTGTTGTGAACTCCAACTAGTTTATGCTCTTTTTATAAATATGTTAATAATGGTATGTTAGGCTGTATGGCTAAATATGAACTGATCAAATAAACATGTAGCATAGTTGTTTGACAGCCATTTCTTAAACATTGTTTTGAAGCTTTAAAATAGGGAGACTTTTGAAATGGTCTTTACGAGAAATTGATATGTAGCATAGTTGTTTGACAGCCATTTCTTAAACATTGTTTTGAAGTTTCAAAATACAGAGACTTTTGAAATGGTCTTTACGAGAAATTGATATAGTTGAAAGTCGTTTTTTTTTCTTTATTTTTGGATACAGTTGTAATTAATTTTTTTAATTTTAAAACTTTTCTTTGTACATTGATTTAATAATGAGTTTAAAATGCCTAATTTATGAAGGTTTGTCAAAAGCGTGTGTCAAAATTCAAAAATCATCAATGATAAGTTTAGGAGTAAAATAATTATTTAATATTTTTGGGTGTCCGAATGAGTGAACGGATCATTTTTAAATGCCGGAAGCTCAAAAATCTTAGAATAAGTTATAACAGGGGCTAAATTGGAGATAGAATTGAAAATGGATATCAGGTAGATGTTATAATCCAGTGTGGCAAGATATACACTGTTATGGTGCATCACTGTCGATTTTGTCATTGTCCGATCTGTGAATGAATGAAAGGTTGATCTCACTGCTGGCGTTGACACACGTTGATCTAGCGCTGACATGCGTTGACTTTTCGTCTTGGTACTCCTTTTGCTCCAAACCGAAGCTCCTCCTTGTGCCACATCATCAGATTTATGAGTCCTTAATTTTTTATGCATTTCTTCTTCGACCTAAAGCAGTTGAATTTGTAGAGAGAAAAAGAGTGTGCAATAGCTTTGAAAAATAATTGGGGGAAGACAGCAAAAGCTTGGGGATTTATTTTTATTGAGAAAAATTATAAATGTGAGCCAGTTATTTTTCTAATACAATTTTTCCCTAAAATATTTTGGTTATCCCCAAGATTTTAATTTTTCATATTTGAATTATAGTGGTGGAATTTAAATTTCTTAGCAACCAAAAATCCTAATTTTCTTCTCTCACTCTTAGTTTTGTCTAGCTCTTAGATGCGATTTCTTTGAACTTTGTATTGTTAAACTTGAGATGATACTTCCTCATCATTTTTTTTTTTTGCCATTTCACTCTGATCTTATATTTTAATGCTTGATTCACTTGGGGGAAAATTCATGAGCACCATGATGGTTAACGCAATACTTTGTAAGTGTTCTTGATCTATTGCAAATTCACATTATTTTTATAGTGAATTATTTTGACAGTATTTGGTCATAATAGTATGTCGAGGTTTTATCCTAAATTGTGAGGATCAAAGGTTTTCAACTAAAAATCATATGTATTGTTATTTTATTTATATTTTATAATTTATATTTTTTAATTGTGGTCATCATTTTATAAATAGCAATTGTAGGAAGTTGGTTGATGTTGGTGACTTATATATATTGGAAGTATGGGAATTGTTGTTTTGGCTATAATGGGAGTGTCAACAATTTTTATTGTGATAACTATGTGCTTGGTTCCATTTTTTATTGCATCATATCCGTTGGAGTTTAGTATTTTCGGAAAAAAAATTTGTCGGTTCAATTATAGGATTAGGATCCTCTCTTAAACGTTAAAGATCTTGTGTGGTGTGTCTTTTAAGGATAATACCTCATTATTTTTTTAATTTATGTTAATCATGGGCTGAATTTCTACTAAGGAAAAGTTTAGATCACAAGAGGATCATGATCCTTGACTACAACACCTTTAAGAGAGTTGTGTCAACCATAAAATTATATATATATTAAGATCAACACCGCAAGCTAGCTAGAAAAGCGTTGATGTAGAAATGTTCTCACTACAAGTTAGTTTCAAGCAGTGGAGGAGCCGCTGCCCCTGCATCCCTCAAAACTTTTAGAAATCTTTTCTAAATTATGACTAAAAATTATAATTACCCTAATAAAATTTTTGATTTGTTCTCCCCAACTTTAAATAATTTATAAAAGGATAGGTTCAAAATTATATTTTCATCATCAAAATCACTTTCAAGAATATATTAACAAAACGTTAATATTTAACTAAAAAATGTATTGAAAGATTATTCTAACCCTGGTAATAAAAGATGATTTTACCCTTGAATAAAAAGAAATAATAAAAGCGAAAATTACAAAAATCAACATTGGGATCTAAGAGAACATAAGACAACTTTGCCAACCGCAATCTCTTTCGAAAAACAAAATAAAATCATAAGAATCATAATTTCCTTGTAATAAAATTGAATTCATCCTCTAAAGCACAATTCATAAATTACTTGCATAAGTTAACTAATTCACATTTTCAAAAGCAAACTAAAACACACATGCAAAAGCACCAAAAGTTTATTTCCACAAACCTCGTAAATGAAACAGAAAGTGTAACATGAGAAATAAACAAAGCTCTGTAACACCATGTGCCTTGCAACATCACCAAAGCAGAAATTGTTCCTCATCCTGTAGTCTCAAAAACTAAAGAGCTAGTCAACTGACACTAAATCAATTACATAAGCCAAACTCTTTATAATCTATCTAATTTGCCTAAATATTCCCATCAAATAAACAAGAGCGAAAGAAAAAACCCAAGCATTATTCTCCAATTTATTCAAATATGGAAGAAAATGCATAAAATCAACATTTAATTTGCTAATAAACTTAAATTACTACATAATTCATATTCATACTCAGTCAAACAATATAAAATATCAAAAAAAATAAAAAATTGCTCCAATTAACGCCCAAAATTACTAAAAAAATTAACAATATTTCAACAACTAAATCAATATCAGTGCCTCTAAATCGTAGCCCAAACTCAGCCACCAGGCCTGTGGCCAGTTGATTGGGGCTGCTATCCTTTAATTTGAAGGGCAGTAGTTTGAACCCTCACAATGTGTACCTTAATCATTGAGTGAAGACAGTCTGCTTCTTTACCCCAGTGTGAGGAGTAGACATCCCTTGAAAATTAGTGAAAGTTCAAATATGAATAATACCTCATGCGAATTAATGTAAACTAGTCCCAGTCATAATCTGATTTGTAAATATCAGTTATTGTCTCACGTAATATGAGTTGTAATCTTGAGCAATAGTCTCATATATATATATATATATATATATAGCCAAACTCTTAGCCATGTGTCGCATAATAGAGTGAATGAGCTTGCTTTTATTATACCTCTCCTCACAAGCTTGAATATCCTCTTTACTAGCACTTCTTTTGCTCAAATCAATGCAACGGGAAAGCATTTTTTTATACTAGGTGCTTTGTTCAAGAAAAATATATAGTATGATTATTGATAGGGGAAGTTATACCAATGTTGCTAGTACTATCATGATGGAAAAGTTAGGACTTCCAATACTTAAGCATCCACACCTATACAAAATGTAGTGGGTGAATGACAGTGGCGAAATGAAAATGGACAAACAAGTACTAGTTTATTTTAAGATGGGTGAATATGAAGATAAAGTACTATATAATGTGGTACTAATGCAAGCTGGACACTTATTACTTGGGCATCCTTGGCAATTCGACTGACGTGTGAAGCATGATAGCTTTACCAACAAGTAATCAAAGTAAGATCACTCTTACTCCATGGACACCAAAACATGCTTATAAAGACCAAGTAAGCTTATAAAGAGTGAGCGAGCAAAAGAAAAAGAAAGAAAAAGAAAGTGAAAATTAGAGAGACACCAAGTAAAAAGAGAGAGTGAAAAAAAGGAAAATTGAGGCAATTGAGAAAAAATTAAAGAGAAAACAAAAGAATTTTTATGTAAGAGCAAGTGAGATAAAATGAGCATTATTTTCAAATCAGTCAATGATTGTACTTCTGTAGAAAGAGGTATTTTTGAACACTAACAAAGAGGTATTTCTGAACACTAATGAGCTTAACTCTATCTTGCTTGTTTCTATTGTTTCTCTTTTGTAGGATTATGAATATGTCTTTTCCGAGGAAACACCACACAAATTACCTACAATCTAACAGATCAAACATCAAATTGATTTCATGCATAATGTAATTATTCAAAACCTACCAGCCTATAGGAGTAACTTATAGGAAACAAAGGAGCTTTAAAGGCAAGTTAATGAGTTGATGGAAAAAAAGGTACGTGAGAGAAAGCATAAGTCCATGTAAAATTATGGTTTTGCTAATTCTTAAAAAAGATGGGACATAGAGGAAGTGCATTGACTGAAGAGCTATCAACAACATAAAGGTAAAATACCAACAACAATATGCTTGATGAATTGAAAAGTTCCTATGCATTTTCTAAAATTGATCTGAAAAGTGGATATCATCAGATTAGAATGAAAGAAAGAGATGAATGAAAAACTGCCTTTAAAACAAAATAAGATTTATATGAATGGTTAATTATGCTTTTTGGTTTAACTAATGCTCCGAGTACTTTTATGAGACTTATGAATCATGTTTTGTTGGCTTTTATCAATAATTTTATTTTTTTTATTTTGATAATATTCTTATATATAGTAAAAACTTAGATGATCATGCATCACATTTGAAACCTGTTTTAGATGTGAGTGGAGTTTGATGCAATTCCATTTGTACCAATTAATTATATAGGGAAGGGTTCAACTCTTAAGGTGACATTAAGAGTTGAAGAAGTTATTTCTAGTGATGTCCCACAAGAAAAAGAAACAACTAAAGATGTAGATTATGAACATGAGACTATAGCAACAAGAAGGCCAAAAAAAGTGATAAAGAAACCCAGATAGCTTACAAAAGACATGGTAGTAGTATATGCATTTCTAGTTATTGATGATGGCATCCTTAACACTTTTGGTGAAACATTACGCATCAGTAAAAGTAATTAGTGAATGTTAACTATAGAAAGGAGATGAAATCTTTCAATCAAAACTAGACTTGAGAACTTATGGAGTTACCTAAGGGAGAAATGACTACTGGAAATAAATCGGTCAACACAAAAAAGCAAGGTTCTTCAAATTAATCAATTCTTCAATACAAGGCAATGCTCGCAGGAAAAGGTTTTGCTCCGAAGGAAGGTATTGACTATAATGAATTTTCTCTCTAATTGTAAAAAATACTTTAGCAGAATATGAGTTAAAGTTGTCTCAATTGATGTTAAGACGGCGCTCTTACATAGAGATTTGGAGGAAGAAATTTATCTCACTCAGCCATGTGGTTTCAAAGTTACTGAAAAGGACAATCATGTGTGCAAATTGATTGAATCTTTGTACGGACTAAAACAATCACCAAGAAAATAGTATAAGAGATTTAATTAACTAATACAAGGGTAGAAATTCATTAGAAGTGAACACGATAACTATGTTTACTTTAGAAGACTATTAGATGGAGCTTTCATCAATTTCTTACTCTATATCGATGATATGTTTATAATTTCAAAGAATAAAGGTGTGATTGAGAAATTTAAAAAGCAACTGACTTTTGAGTTTTTATTGAAATATTAGAGAATACTTGGTATGGAGATTCACAAAGATAAAAAGAATGGAAGCTTGTGCTTGACTCAAAAGCTTATTTAAAGAATGTACTAAAAAAGTTTGTTATAAATGAAAAAACTAAATCAATATGTACTCCTCACGTCCTTCCGCCTAAGAGGAGCAAGATTACATGGCTTGTGTTTTATATGCTAGTATTGTGGGTAGTCTTATACATGCTATATATCTCAAGCTGTTAGTATAGCCAATAGATACATGCATAATCTAGGAAAAGACTATTGGTTTACAGTGAAGTGGATTCTCCGATATCTGTATAGGACAATTGATGTTGGATTATTATTCAAGAAGAATTGTGGTAAAAAATGCGTTAGATATTGTGATTCTGATTTTACCGAAGACCTATATAAGCGAAGATCAATAACTGGTTACGTATTCACATTAGGTGAAGGTCCCGTCAGCTAGAGGTCAATTTTACAATCAACAATTGCTCTGTCCACTATAGAAGCAGAGCACATGGCAACAACTGAGGGTATAAAGGAAGCTATATGGTTGAAAGGCTTGTTAGATAAATTAGGGGTACTCTAGAAGAACATTGAGATTAGTGCAATATTCCTTGTGAAGAATCAAACATAGCACGCTCAGACGAAACGCATAAATGTAAAATATCATTATGTGAGAGAGATTATGGAGGGCATGTATTATTGAAAAAGATCAATATCAAGGATAGCCAATCAAATATGTTAAGGAAGTTTATTTCTAGAGTTAAGTTTCAACATTGCTGGAAACGAAATTCTTCGAATGTATTGAGTTTGAAGAATTTTAACTATGGTTGGCTTGATCCCAGATATTGGGTATGAGGGCAGCCACAAAGATGCAACCACTTTGGGGATGATGGTTGGTTGTTAGTTAGCGTAGATTTAGATAATTCTTTACCGAGGTAGAGAATTGTTGAAAAATAAAAAAACTGGAGACTCACATGCTTGTTCACAATAGTTAGACTGAATATTGACAAATTGTGCATAACTTGAAGTTTAATTACAAATTGTTAAAGACATTTTTTGCATAGTTAGTGAAGCTGTGCTTATAAATAGCAGGAGTCTCTTCATTTTCTTTATCATCCCTAAAGTTGAGAGAAATCTTAAATTTAGACAAAATAATTCATAAGAGAATTTTGTGAGAGTGAGCAATTGGAGAGTACGAGCAATTGAGAGGTATTTCCTTTCAAGTGTATGTGAGAGTATTAGGTGTATTTGGGTTCTCCGAACTAAGGTTTATATACTCAAATATTGCACTATAATAATTGTTAATAATACTATTATTTTCTCTAACTTCCGTGAACATAAACATAATTATCAAATCACATTAAATTTTGTGTCATTTTTTTTTTGTTATTGTTCGGTGCGCTTGATTCCATATTCCATGCACAATAAGCTGTAGTGTCCACACCTTGTTTGCATATCTGACAAATTGGAGTTGCAAAATCTTTTTCATCTATAAGTTTTTTGCTATTGGGAGCAGATTTCTAGTAGCTCTCCAAAGGAAGATTTTAATTTTGCCTTCTACTGTTAAATATGTTACACTTCTATCCCTTACTTTTTATTTTCTTTTACAATAATACCCTTAAAATAATATTCTTAGGAACATTCATAAAATTTAAAAATTATTAATTTAACAAATTAACCATAAAAGTAAAATAAAAGTTAGTGTATTTATGATATTATTTTATTTTTAATATTAATTTGATAAATTAATTTTCATAAATAATTAATGGTTAATTTATGAATTAAATTATTTATAGATAAATTAAATAATGTCAAGAATATTATTGTAAGAGTATTATTAAAAAAATAATAATAAGGACAATAAATGTAATATACTTAAATGCAGGGTTGTCTTGATGTATGTTTTAAAATATATGGATTAAATGAATACTCAAGTCAAAATATAAGAACTATATAAGAATTTACCCCAATTAATGTATTCTTTTCTAGATATCTCATATCATATTTAATTAAAACTAGACCATGCATCCATGTGCAGCCTATTTTTCATGCGTTTATAGTCAATGAGCAATGCTAGGCACCCGTACATTTAAGTTCTAATTAGAGACACAGCTAGTGCAGATGTCTTTCGTCAGATAATTATGGGGTAAAATATTTTTAATTTTTTAACTACAATTGTAATTATACAACACTTTAGGATATAACTTTTAATTAAGGATCAAGATTTTATAACAACGTGATCTTGTTATGAGAAAAAATTTAAGTGGTGATTGGTGGGTAATAAATAAAAGAATAAAAAAAAATTAAATCTTATTCATATACTACCAGTTAAAGATAAATGACAAAGGATTTTTAAAAGCTCAGGAAAGAATATTAATTCTTTGAATAAACAAGAGTTACTAAATAGCGATTCCTGTAATACATGTGCTTGTGATATAAGGTCAAAAGTGGCTTATTGCTTTTACAAGCACTCAGCTGCCTGCTCAATTTGATTGCACCTGTCTGCTACACTAATTTGCTTGCATGCTTGCTTGGATTCGGTGGCTATATAAAGTGCAAACTATTGATAGATGCTTCATTTATCAATTTAAAATGGAAAGCAAGATAGACAAAAGAAACGAAAGAAACCAAGAGAAAGAAAGAAGAAGAGAGGAGAAAAAGAAAGAAAAGAAATAAAAGAAATTAAAATCCGAGAGTGAGAAAGAAATTGAAAAGTTACAAGGAAATGAAATTGGAAAGTTAGATTTATATCTACTGAATTAGTGGGTAATAAATTTATGAAGTTTGATTAATTATAATATTTTTTTCATAATATGTAATAGTTTATGTGTCAGTTCAAATCATTTGTTTTTGAATCCTATGTTTTTCGGAAATTCATTCCAAAAATTTATTAGATTTAATTTTAAAACTTTTCTTTATACATTGATTTAATAATGAGTTCAAAATGCCTAATTTATGAAGGTTTGTCAAAAGCTTGTGTCAAAATTCAAAAATCATCAATGATAAGTTTAGGAGTAAAATAGTTATTTAGAATTTTTGGGTATCTGAATGAGTGAACGAATCATTTTTAAATACCGGAAGCTCAAAAATCTTAGAATAAGTGATAACTGGGGCTAAATTGGAGATAGAATTGAAAATGGATATCTGGTAGATGTTATAATCCAGTGTGGCAAGATATACAGTGTTATGGCGCATCGCAGTCGATTTTGTCATTGTCCGATTTGTGAATGGATGAAAGGTTGATCTGACTGGTGGCGTTGACACACATTGATCTAGCGCTGACATGCATTGACTTTTCGTCTTGGCTACTCCTTTTGCTCCAAATCGAAGCTCCTCCTTGTGCCACATCATCAGATTTATGAATCCTTAATTTTTTATGCATTTCTTCTTCAACCTAAAGAAGTTGAATTTGTATAGAGAAAAAGAGTGTGCAATGGTTATCCCCTAAAATATTTTGGTTTTCCCTAAAATATTTTGGTTATCCCCAAGATTTTAATTTCTCATATTTGGATTTTAGTGGTGGATTTTAATTTGCATAGCAACCAAAAATCCTAATTTTCTTCTCTTACTCTTACTTTAGTCAAGCTCTTAGATGCGATTTCTTTGAACTTTGTGTTAAACTTGAGACAATACTTCCTAATCCTTTTTTTTACTATTTTACTCTAATCTTATATTTTCATGCTTGAATCACGTGGGGGAAAATTCATGAGCACCATGATGGTTAATGCAATACTTTGTAAGTGTTCTTGATATATTGAAAATTCACATTATTTTTATAGTGAATTATTTCGACAGCATGTGGTCATAATAGTGTGTCAATGTTTTATCCTAGATTGTGAGGATCAAAGGTCTTCAAGTAAAAATCATATGTATTGTCATTTTATTTATATTTTTATAATTTATATTTTTTAATTGTGGTCATCATTTTATAAATAGCAATTGCAGAAAGTTTGTTGATTTTGGTAACTTATACATATTGGAAGTATGGGAATTGTTGTTTTGGCTTCAATGGGAGTGTCAACAATTTTATTTGTGATAACTATGTGCTTGGTTCCATTTTTTATTGCATCATATCCGTTGGAGTTTAGTATTTTCGGAAAAAAAATTTGTCGGTTCAATTATAGGATTAGGATCCTCTCTTAAACGTTAAAAATCTTGTGTGATGTGTCTTTTAAGGATAATACCTCTTTATTTTTTTAATTTATGTTAATCATGACCTGAATTTCTACTAAGGAAAAGTTTAGATCATAAAAGGATCATGATCCTTGACTATAACACCTTTAAGAGAGTTGTGTCAACGAAAAATTTTTATATATATTAAGATCAACACTGCAAGCTAGCTAGAACACTACTAGAAAAATGGCCTTTAGTGATACTAAAATAGTGTCACTAATTACTTTTAGTGACACTTATTAATAGTGTCAGTGATCTGGGAGTCAGAAAAATACTGACACTTGAATGTGGTGTCAGGAATTACTATTACTATAGTATTACAGATTTTATGATACTATAGTATCAATAATTACTATTACTATAATATCACGAGTTAGTAATATCAGTAAAACAATCACCCCAATGAAACTGATACTTTATGATACATTTTAGTATCAATGACTTTTATTAGTTATTATTGTCATTTTAAGTTTTGTCAATCTAATGATATTATTTAAAAAAGAAAATTAGTAAACTGCTAAAATGAACAATTATATATAAAATTTCAAACAAAACATTATGTCTCTTTTGTTTGGCTTTCTTCACCAAACAATCTTAAAAGAGTTTGCTACTTAATTCTGTACACACCACAAATTATATGGGTTCTTTGACAAAACACTATTACTTTCATACACAAACAAATCAGGCTCTCCATCTACAAATTTAAGGAAGATTAAAATATTAAAAAAAAAAGAATATAGATCATCCACATCGATAACGTGACAATAAAGCAGAAGCTAACTCAACTGGTTGTCGGCATCTTTCTACATCATAATTCATAAAAATGCTCTTGATCTTTCTTCAAAATCTTGCTTTGCTACTATGGAAGTGAGGGTGTGCATGGGACTGATGTGGTCAAGGTGTTTGGTTATGACTTTTACTCGACTGCAGAAGTTGATTGCAAGAAGATATGCTTGCTCTTCAATTTCCAAACTTCAATACAGCTATAGCACTCATGAATCGGTGCAACTACCGCTGCAGTTCCTACTACGATGAATGCATTGCTCGCTTGTGGTGTAGCAGACAACAATCGCAGTTGCTTGTCTGCTGAGTTCTCTCGCTTTTGGCCTTGTTGATTTCTGCAAGGACAGAAGAAAAGGAAAGAAAATTCAGTAGATAGATACCATGCATTAATGAAGTATACAAAAGCAATAAATTGAAGCGCATGGACTAAGCTTCATCTCAAATAGCTTCCCATAGATATCATGAATATGAAAAATGACTTAAAACTAAAACTAGCTTCAGTGAAAGTTTCTTTTTAGGTGTAAATTAGAAAAGAAAAAAAAGGGGCAATGATTTTTCACTCACAGATGCAACCCCAAAGCTAGCCCCCAATCCTGTTGGAGCACTTGCAGTTCCGACAAAAGGAAAAATAAGTAAAAAAAACATTTAACAATAGCAGCAAAAAATAACAATAGCACCTATCTTTTAATATGATACGGAAGAAATTCAATTCTTCATTTCTTAATTCGCATAAGCTCAATTACTTTTTATAGATTTTCAGTTCATGGTCATTACTGTGGTTGCAAAATATGTTAAACATGATAGGCCCCCAGTGGAGCCTTATTCTATGTTATCTGGTTAGAACTTAGAAGTTATCAATTCCAACTAGAAATACTAGACCTGCTGCAGATGTGGCATCACACCATGGAATTCGTTGTAGTAGCTTTTCAAAAATCTAAATGAGAAAGTCTCCATGGTAGCCAATCTTTTAAAAGCACGAAAACAGTGATTTTTCCCTGGGTTGTGATTACAAGCATTTGATCCCTGATTTGTGAGGCACCTGACCATTTGATTAGCCCAAAGGGTTAGTTTGGGATAATCCATAAGCTGTAACTGTGTGCACTATAATCTGCACCATTTGATGCAATGCTAATTACCATATTGAAAAGTTTTGAAAATGGACAGCATGAAGCACAAGAATAGTATATTAGATTTATATGTATAGTTTTGTATAGAAATGACACAAAAGCCTGGGTTGTGCTTATGAGCATTTGATCTCTGATTTGTGAGGCACCTGACCATTTGATTAACCCAAAGGATTAGTTTGGTTAATCAAGAAGTTGTAACTGTGTGCACTAGAATATGCACCATTTGATGATGCAATGGAGATTACCATATTGAAAATTTTTGAAAATGGATAGCTTGAAGCACAACAATGGTATATTGGATTTATATGTATAGTTGTATAGAGATGGCACGAAACCCATACTAAACCAAGTAAATTTGACTACAAGATAGTGAAAATGTAATTTTGTGATTAGAGAAATATTTTTACCATGGAATCAAATGGTCAAGAATGCCATTATATACTTAAATTGGGTTCGATGGAAGCTGCTGGTTGATTTAGAACTCACTCAGGTGAGTTAGATACTACAATGAACTCGAGGGCTTCAAAAACCAAGTAAACAAGAACTCTATTAGATGTGGCTCAAACCTAAGGTATTATCTTTTGCAGTGAAATGCAATCACCATTAAGGTTCTAAATATAGTGAGCAATTAGTCACCATTATTACCATTGTCTTCAAATTTTTCCCATACTTCAAAGCACAAGCAGCTGCAGTTGTTGCTGCTACACCACAAGCAGCAGTGCATTCATCGCAGTAGGAACCGCAGCTAGGTCGCACCGACTGCAGAGTGCTATAGTCGCTTGTGCTGCAGTTCTCGCTGCCGAATCGCAATCGCTTCTTGTTCTACAACAAGCAAGAATTGCAGTCTGCTGCTGTGCTTTCCTTGTCAATATTGAGGTAGTGCTACTGTAAAATTTTCTTTACTCTCAATCCTCAGTGCAACTAATGTTGCAGCAGCAGAATCGCAGCTCATCGTTTGTCTGCAGCGAGAGTAATCGCAGCTCATCGCTTGGCTGCAGCAGCAACGAATCGCAAGCAATTGTCTTAACAACATCAAAGGGCGGCTGCAACTAATGTTGCAGCTGCAGACAAGCAAGAATCGTCTTAACAACATCAAAAGGGCCAGTGCAACTAATGTTGCAGCTGCAGACTAGCAACGAATCGTCTTAACAACATCAAAGGGCCGATGCAACTAATGTTGCAGCAGCAGCATCGCAGCTTACTACTTGTCTGCAGCAGCAAGAATCGTCTTAATAACATCAAAAGGGCCAATGCATATTGCTGAAAATTAAAATTTTCCAGAACTTAAATTAATGAAGAAAAATGCTCATGCCTACAATTACTTAAGCTACAAAAAAATAGGCAAAGGATGGGTTCAATAAGTATCCATCATATAGGAAAATATATTTACACATCTATTTTCGTAACTTATGGATTCAAAGAAAAAGAGTTTGTGCTGATCAACAACGACTGAAGATATAGATACAAGTTATAAGAGGAACTAACAAGACATCAATCGAATCTCAACATCGCTAGAAAAGTTCCAAAAGGAACAAGGAATACTCCTTAACATATGTAGAAGATAAAGTATACCTCTAAATATTTATCGCATCGTTCGTTGCATTGTCGCGAACAATACCGTAAATTGAGACAATACCCGGTGCAAACCATAACGAATTCTCTACTGGGCTTTCAGAGCATTCCCAACCTAAAAACAAAAGCATATAATTAAAAACCGAGAAGAAGAACTACTAGCTTAGTAATAGACCAATTTTGTGAGTAAAAAGCTTACTAAGAACTGGTCGGATCTTCATTTTCATGACCAGTATATGGCGCATAAGTCCAAAAGCTTAGGCAAATCAAGCAACTTCTTTTCTTGCAAAAGACTACATGCTCGAATTAGTGAACAAAGTGTACTGGAGAAAAAAATGACAACCAAAATAATATCTCATCCTAATCCCAAAAGAAAGCAGAATACCATTACCATGAAATAACTTTCACACACAATAATTAGGCAAAAGTTACACAAAGCCAATCAAAAATCCTCATGAAAGATCGATCCACTTAGTAAGCATCATTACAACATTTATCAAATCCATTCAAACTACATAAAATAAACTGAGAGAGGAAAACTAAAACCCTGTTTTACAAAATCTACAAGGGAAACCCCTAACCCACCTGCATGGTCTTTTGAACTAAGGCTATCAGCAGTACGAGCACCAGGATCCTTGTTGGAAGATCTGCATTGCATATTTGCACACCCGAAAAGAATAACCAATAAGTAAACGATCCAAAATTGAAAATGAAAGGGGGATTGGCATAACTAATAACTGAGACTTACATTCGATAAAATAACATAAAAACACGGCGGCTTAGTTCGAGCTCCCCTACAATGACCCCTGCAACTACTCCTTTGGCTCCTCGATATGGAAAATCATACCATCTCGCTCCTATACTTTAAGAAACTATCCAAAATTCATGCAAGGACACCTCACTAGCCACTACACATATCAAACACGCAACAAAAAAGTCAAAAAATTGATCAATCGAAATTGGAAAGACTATTAAGAGTTTCAATGCAAAATAAATAAATAAAACCTTGTCGCTGAAATCTCTAGGGTTTAATTTGAGCAACCTGGACAACTCTCTGCTCAAAAGAACCACAACTCTCCGGGACTCGACCGGATCGAGACCTCCTTCGTCGGCCCTGACCAGAATGACGCCTTCATCATGGGGCAAGTAATTTACGAAATTACCACAGGCTGTTGGATTCGGAAAGGAGGATGGAGAGGGAGAGGAAGAGGAAGAGGAAGAGGACGAGCGCGGACTGGAGGGAGACGAAGAGGTGGACGGGGAAAGCATTGAGAGATGGGTGAGAGTTAGAGATCGACCTTAGGTTTTTTTATCTTTTGTTATTATATTTTTGTTTTTAAAATGTTTAAAACGAACGAATTAACTTAATTCAATATGGCTTGTTGGTCTCCGTTTTAAATGTTAAAGTTTTAAATTCTAGAAGTCTCAAGTTCGAGTTGGAATTAAAATAACTATTAATGATTTTTTTTTTATCTCTGATACTTTAGTGTCAGTGATTATTGACGTTTAATTTACTAACACACTAGTATCAATAACCTCTAATACCTACTTGTTAATAGGTGCATTTGTTCACGATTACTGATACTTTTTGCTAAGTGTCAGTAAACTAGTAGATGTCATTTTTCTAGTAGTGGAAAAGCGTTGATGTAGAAATGTTCTCACTACAAGTTAGTTTCAAGCAGTGGAGGAGCCGCTGCCCCTGCATCCCTCAAAACTTTTAGAAATCTTTTCTAAATTATGACTAAAAATTATAATTACCCTAATAAAATTTTTGATTTGTTCTCCCCAACTTTAAATAATTTATAAAAGGATAGGTTCAAAATTATATTTTCATCATCAAAATCACTTTCAAGAATATATTAACAAAACGTTAATATTTAACTAAAAAATGTATTGAAAGATGATTCTAACCCTGGTAATAAAAGATGATTTTACCCTTGAATAAAAAGAAATAATTAAAGTGAAAATTACAAAAATCAACATTGGGATCTAAGAGAACATAAGACAACTTTGCCAACCGCAATCTCTTTCGAAAAACAAAATAAAATCATAAGAATCATAATTTCCTTGTAATAAAATTGAATTCATCCTCTAAAGCACAATTCATAAATTACTTGCATAAGTTAACTAATTCACATTTTCAAAAGCAAACTAAAACACACATGCAAAAGCACCAAAAGTTTATTTCCACAAACCTCGTAA
Source organism: Murraya koenigii (assembly GCA_025617385.1). NCBI lineage: Eukaryota > Viridiplantae > Streptophyta > Magnoliopsida > Sapindales > Rutaceae > Murraya > Murraya koenigii. Next base: position 20,396,158 of record CM046816.1, read on the forward strand.
ATGAAACAGAAAGTGTAACATGAGAAATAAACAAAGCTCTGTAACACCATGTGCCTTGCAACATCACCAAAGCAGAAATTGTTCCTCATCCTGTAGTCTCAAAAACTAAAGAGCTAGTCAACTGACACTAAATCAATTACATAAGCCAAACTCTTTATAATCTATCTAATTTTCCTAAATATTCCCATCAAATAAACAAGAACGAAAGAAAAAACCCAAGCATTATTCTCCAATTTATTCAAATATGGAAGAAAATGCATAAAATCACATTTAATTCGCTAGTAAACTTAAATTACTACATAATTCATATTCATACTCAGTCAAACATGATAAAATATCAAAAAACAAATAAAAATTACTTCAATTAACGCCCAAAATTACTAAAAAAATTAACAATATTTCGACAACCAAATCAATATCAGTGCCTCTAAATCGTCGCCCAAACTCAGCCACCAAGCCTGTGGCTTGGTGATTAGGGCTACTATCCTTTAAATTAGAGGGCAGTTGTTTGAACCTCTACAATATGTACCTTAATCATTGAGTGAAGACAGTCTGCTTCTTTACCCAAGTGTGAAGAGTAGACATCCCTTAAATATTAATGAAAGTTCAAATATGAGTAATACCTCATGCGAATTAAGGTAAACTAGTCCCAGTTATAGTCTGATTTGTAAATATCAGTTATAGTCTCATGTAATATGTGTTGTAATCTTGAGCAATAGTCTCATATATATATAAAAAAATCGACACCCAAACTCTCAGCCATGTGTCCCATAATAGAGTGAATGAGCTTGCTTTTGTTGTAGCTCTCCTCACAAGCTTGAATATTGAGTGAGCGAGCACAAGAAAAATAAAGAAAAATAAAGTGAAATTTAGAGAGGCGCTGAGTAAAAGAGAGAGTGAAAGAAAGGAAAATTGAGGCAATTGAGAGAAAATTAAAGAGAAAACAAAATAATTTTTATGCAAGAGCAAGTGAGATAAAAGGAGCATTATTTTCAAATCAGTCAATAATTGTATGCTAATGACCATGATTTTAGTGCAGAATATCAACATTGTGAAGAATCTAGGGTTAGTAAGTACTTTAGGCATGATGGTTACTTATGTCGAGAGAATAAGTTATTTCTTTAAGAGATTTGTTGGTGAGAGAATCCCATTAAAGAGGATTAATGGGGCCTTTTCGAGTTGTAAAGACTTTAGCTTTATTGAAATAACACTTTTATTAGCCACATATAAAATAAGATATTGAGAGACTTTTTTGTAGGTGTGTCACCTGTGGGCAAGCCAAGTCAAAAGTGTATTCTCATGGATTATACACCTTGTTACCAATACCTAGTGCACCTTTGACTAATGTTTCAATGGATTTTGTGTTTGGTTTACCTAGTTATAAATGAGAAAAAGACTCAATTTTTGTGGTCGCTAATAGGTTTCCTAAGATGACACATTTTATTTCATGTCATAAGATAAATGCTGCTTCTAACATTGCTGATTTATTCTTCAGAGAGATTTTGAGGTTACATGATATGCTAAGAACAATAGTTTTTAATAAAGATGTTAAGTTCTTAAGTTACTTCTAGAAGACTTTGTGGGCTAAGTTGGGGACTAAGTTGTTGTTTTCAACTCTATGTCACCCTCAATTTGATGGTCAAACAGAGATTGTAAATAGAACTTTATCTATTTTGTTGTAGACAATCATTAAAAAGAACAGTAAAACTTAGTAGGATTATTCGTCACATGTTGAGTTTTCTTCTAAATGTTCTATTCATTCTGCTGCTAAGTATTCACCATTTAAAATTGTTTATGGTTTAAATTATTTAACTTCATTAGATTTCACTCCATTACCTATTTCTGAGCATGTTAATTTAGATGGAAATAAAAAGGCTGAAATTTTTAAGTAGATATATGAAACGACAATGCTCAACATAGTGTGGAGAACTAAGTAATATGTTAAATAAGCCAATAAAGAGTGACACAAGATAGTCTTTGAATTTGGCGATTAGGTATGGTTACATATGCATAAGGAATGATTCTCATAACAAAGGAAATCCAAGTTGTTAACTCGGGGGGATGGACCTTTCTAAGTCTTGGAACAGATCAACAATAATGCATACAAGCTAGATTTTCTTGGCGAGTATAATGTAAGTGCTACATTTAATGTTTCTGATTTAAGTCCTTTTAAAGTAGATAAAGATTTGAGGACCAATCCTCTTCAAGAAGAGGGAAATGATGAGATTATGGATAAGGATGGCACAAGCATGTGGAAAAACACATATTCAGATCTTATACAAGTTTCGATCGGACTCGTTATAAGATCTCATGCAAAGAAATTCAAATAAGCAATTGATAGGTTGATTTAATCAACTTATGATCAATTCAATTCATGGAGGCCTATTGAAGGAATGTTATAAGATATTCAGACCAATAAATACGTGATTTAAGCTCTTGAATTTTATCAGCAATCAAATCTATGAAATCAACATATTAAGGAATCTTATAAGATATGCTATTATCTTTTCAGATAGTGTTTCAATTTTTAAAACAGGTAACAAATCATCTATTTTTATTTTATTTAGTCAATTAAGATACTTTTCTTTTTTATTAGATTAAGATAATGATTTATTTAGGATTCTTTCCTTATTTATTTAGATTGTGATTCTAATTTAATTTTAGATTAGGATTTGTTTTCGATTTTAGATCACGATTTATGGCTGGAAATATCTGAAAAAATTATGGCCAAGATTTCTTGTAATCTATGTATATATAACATTCAATAAGAGATGAACAAGAAGTTTTTCATGCAATTTACTTGAAAGTATAATGCTTAAATGAACTCTTTGAACTTATCAAATTTTTTGTTGCATTCAACCTTTCACTTATCAATTAGACCAATCATAGCTAGGGATTCTGTCCTATCTTTATCTTTAATCATGTTTACTTTTGCTTTTTCAAAACTTGATAGGGGTCTTGTCCTATCTCTTTTGTCTTGGTGTGTTTTTTCTCTTTATAAATGGGGAGCTTGATCTCAGTTAATAAGGAGCTTGAAGCTTGAAAGAAATCTTTTCCTTACCTTCATAGCTTAATTCTCTATTCTTCTTCTCTAGAATGATTTAGGTTTCTAGGATTATCATATCATCTGTTTATACTCATCCTAGCATGCTCTGCACTTGCGTTTTGTTAAAGAATCCTATGCACCAGAACGATCAACCCTTGTACACTATAGAGTCCGACTATAGGGATAACTATTCATCCTCTTTTTGAGCCTAGAGGGCTATGTCTTTGGGTGGTATGTTTCCGTTGGTTTGTATGAAATGGTGTGGGTATATCGGCTGGATACCTAATATGTAAGATTTAAAATTGTTCTAAGTCAGTTCTAATCCCAAAGTGCAGTTTAGTCTACGATCATCTGGTTTAATAACGCTACGTATCTGCCGTTGACGTGCCCATCGTGTGGCATCAAGTGTAAATTATTTTATAGTTACATTTACTACTCTTTATTATCATATTCTATCATAATTTTTAAATTGAAATTAAAATACAAAACGCAGCTAATCAAATTTAAATAACGTGAGATAAAGCTTTCAAAAGTGTCAAATGCCCAAAAATTGTAATTGTTGTGGTTTTGACAAAAAATGATTGGGATGAGTTGTAATTGTATTTGATATAGGGATAATAATTCACCAAAAGTTTTCTTTCAAAAAAGTTATGCCACAATCCGGGTAAGCCCACCTTGAGTTTCTCTTCTGGCTGAGGTGCCAACAACACCTTAATTACCTCCTTAATTAGTTGAGTTAGGTAAGGCCCTCGTATTATGGGAGTAAAATTAAAAAGAAAATGAGGTGAATATTAAGTGTAGCTCTGTCATATATGTGTGCACCTTATTAAGTTTATGCATTTTATTTCAACGTTTAACTAAGTGATTTTTAAGTAGTTTATTTAACTAATCGCCGGTGTTTAAATATTGATAAAGATAAGAGTTAAAATTTAATTTTGACTTTATTCCTTCCCTTACCTTTAAGAGGAAAAAAAGTTAATGTTTGATTTTCAATTAATTTAATATATGTTGCTTGCTTTTCCTTTTTTATATCTTTTTTTTAATTGTAGTATGTAGTAATAATAATTTGAAATGCTAATCTTAATAAGAGAAAAATTTATTTACTCTTAATAATACAACTATTTTCTCTTGCTTCTATGGACGTAGGCATAATTGTTGGGCCATGTTAAATCTTGTGTCATTTATTTTTTTGTAATTATTCGATGTATTTGATTCCGCATCCTATACAAAACAAGTGGTAGCCAAAGTTTCGTACTTGAGGTATATGGCACTATTTATAGGTATGCACTGTTCACTTTTTTTTTTTTTTTTTTCAAAAGGAAAGGGGGGCGGACAAGAGCAAATACAATTTTTTAATCCCCCTCTCCACCCTAAAGAATCGAACCCGGGCTACCACGGCTCTACAGCGAGCATGGTGACCAACCCGACCACACCCTTAGGGGCAGGTATGCACTGTTCACTAATACGGTACTATTTAAAAATATGGTGCTATTTATAAATATGATAGAAATAGACATTTGTACTTGTGAGATAATCTATTGTAAGTAGTGTGTATTTATGCATGTTTAGGAAAGTTCTATCAACAAGGGTTTGGGTTTTAAGTGAGGCTATTATAACCCTTCCATTCTCATAGAAACTTTCCTTGTGCATATATTCATGTGAAATTAATATCATAAAGACTTTTTTAAGTGTAAATAGTTTTTTGAAAAATAGTAGAAGGTGAAACTTTCAAAATTGGGAAGAGATCTACCTAAACTATTTTATGAGACACTTCAGGTAAGGGGCAAGACATGTTATATTGTCATGTGGTACCTGTTATTGGAGGCCAAAAGATCAATGTTGAAACGTTTGATGGAAATATCAGCTTCAACATGTGGAGGCGCCAAGTTATGGATGCCCTTATTCAAATTAATCTCGATGTTGTTTTGAAAGATAAAAGACACTTGTATGAAGAAGAAATTTGGGATCGTATAAACGAAAAGTTTGTGGTCAAATCAGATATTTCTTAACCAATGAGGAGAAATAGTTGTTAAAAAATGAGGAGTGTGTGATGACTTTGTGGCATTTGGAGGAAAAGTACTTGCTAAATAGTCTTGAAAATCATCTTCATGTAATGAGCTAAGTGTATGGCTTTTAAATGAAGCATAAGATGTCAATGAACAACCATGTCTTAAGATTTGAAAAGTTACTTGTTAATTTAAAGAATCTTGAGGATGAGATCAAGGTTATGATTCTGCTGCACATTGTTATAAGAGTATAGCCATTTTGTGACTAATTTGGAGATTTGAAATAATAATAAACATTTCGAAAGAGCATCGTCTGAAGCTTTATTAGTATAATGGAAAGAATGTTCGATCCAAATCGAGAAGTAGAAATATAGCTTTAGATAAGTGCGTATTTTGTCATGAAAAGGGATATTGAAGGAAAGATTATTCAAAGGCTTAAAAAAGAAATAGGAAGAAACTAGTAGCTGCGAACATGGCACGATGACTTTGATTATTCACTAAGTATTATGCTTACAGCATATGTGGCTAGTACAAGTGAATTGATACTTCTCCATTAGGGAATAGTTTACGAATTTTCATAATTTGGAGTTCGATATAATTATAGTGGGAAATGATCAATCTTGTCGCAGAGTGGGAATAGGAACAATTCGACTCAAAATGTTTGATGAAATTGTCAGAGGATTGAAAGAGATTAGATATGTTCCAGCTTTAAAGAAAAATTTAATTTTTGTGGGTATTGTGGAAGTTAAAGGCTATAAGGTTACTATTGAAAATGCAACAATGAAGTTCACATATGGTGCTATGATGATTCTGCAAGGGATCAGGCATCACAATTTGTACTATATGAAAGGAAGTACAATTAATGAAGTAAATATTGTTGAGGTGCACAATGACATCACCAAGCTATGGCATGTACGACTGGGATATGCTAGAGAGAAGTCTTTTCAAATTATGATAAGGCACAGACTTTTAAAATATACCAAAACTTGTAAATTAAAATTATGCTAGTATTGTGTAGTAGGCAAGAAAACAAAGGTCAAGTTCGGTACAGCTAACTATGATACTTGTGAGATCCTTGAATATGTTAACAGTTACGTATGGACACTAACTAAGACTAATGGCAGTCATTATTTTGTTTTAGACGTGTTTAATTATACACCGTCAATCAAAGGATGAGGTTTTAGTTAGAGATTTTTGTGAAATGGAAGAAAATGGTAGAGACTCAAACTAGCAGAAAGATCAAAGTATTACGATCTGAATATACTTCTGATCCATTCTTGCAAATGTGCTAGAGTGAGGGTATAAAAATATATTTCACGGTGAGACATACTCCGCAATAGAATGGTATGGCTGAGCGTATAAATCGTACTTTACTTGGGAAAGTATAGTATATGTTATCTAATGCTAGTTTAGATAAAAAGTTTTGGGTTAAGGCTGTAAGTTACGCAAGTCACTTAATAAACCATTTGCTGTCTGCTGTAATTGGAGGTAAAACTCCTATGAAAATATAGTCTAGAAAGCATGCACAAGACCATGAATCCATTTATGTGTTTGGGTGTCCAGCTTCCTACCATATAAAGAATGATAAGCTCAATTCTCATGCAAAAAAAAGTTATTTTCATTGGATTTAAAGGCGGAGTTAAATATTTCAAGCTTTGAGATCTCGAAGATAAAATGTTTGTCTATAGCAGAAATCTGAGATGCCACTTTTGATAAAGTTTCTATGTTAAAGGCTTCAAGCTCTCAGTAGGTGGAGAATAAGACCATTAAGACATTACAGTGAGTGGAGTTTGATGCAATTCTATATGTACCAATTAATTATACAGAGAAGGGTTCAACTCTTAAGGTGACATTAAGAGTTCAAGAATAAGTTATTTCTATTCATGTACCACAAGAAAAAGAACCAACTAAAGATGTAGATTATGAACATGAGACTATAGCAATAAGAAGGCCAAATAAAGTGATAAAAAAACTCGGATGGCTTACAAAAGACATGGTAGTAGCCTATGCATTTCTAGTTATTGATGATGGCATCCTTAACACTTTAAGTGAAGCATTATGCATCAGTAAAAGTAATTAGTGGAAGTTAACTATGGAAAGGAGATGAAATCTTTCCATCAAAACTAGACTTGAGAACTTATAGAGTTACCTAAGGGAGAAATGACTATTGGCAATAAATAGGTCTACACTAAAAAGCAAGGTTCTTCAAATTAATCAACTCTTCGATACAAGGCAATGCTCGTAGTAAAAGGTTTTGCTCCGAAGGAAGGTATTGACTATAATGAATTTTCTCTCCAATTGTAAAAAATACTTTAGCAGAATATGAGTTAAAGTTATCTCAATTGGATGCTAAGACGGCGTTCTTACATAGAGATTTGGAGGAAGAAATTTATATTACTCAGCCTTGCAAAGTTATTGAAAAGGACAATCATATGTGCAGATTGATTGTATTTTTGTACGGACTGAAACATTCACCAAGAAAATGGTATAAGAGATTTGATTAACTAATACAAGGGTAGAAATTCACTAGAAGTGAACAAGATAACTGTGTTTACTTTAGAAGACTATTAGATGGAGCTTTCATCTATTTCTTACTCTATATCGACGATATGCTTATAGCTTCAAAGAATAAAGGTAAGATTGAGAAATTAAAAAAGCAGCTGACTTCTAAGTTTTTAATGAAATATTAGAGAATACTTGGTATGGAGATTCACAAAGACAGAAAGAATGGAAGCTTGTGGTTAACTCAAAAGCTTATTTGAAGAAGGTGTTAAAAAAGTTTGGTATAAATGAAAAAAAAACTAAATCGATATATACTCCTCTACCTCCTCATTTCAAATTAAGCTCTTCTTCATGTCCTTCCTCCTAAGAAGAGCACGATTACATGGCTCGTGTTTTATATGCTAGTACTATGGGTAGTCTTATATATGCTATATATCTCAAGCTGTTAGTACAACCAATAGATACATGCATAATCTAGGAAAAGACTATTGGCTTACGATGAAGTGGATTCTCCGATATCTGTATAGGACAATTGATGTTGGATTATTATTCAAGAAGAATTATGGTCAACAATGTGTTAATTATTGTGATTCTGATTTTACCGAAGACCTATATAAGATAAGATCAACAACTAGTTACGTATTCACATTAGGTAAAGGTCCCGTCAGCTAGAGGTCAATTCTACAATCGACAATTGCTCTGTCTACTATAAAAGCAGAGCTCATGGCAACAACTGAGGCTATAAAGGAAGCTATATAGTTGAAAGGCTTGTTAGATAAATTAGGGGTACTCTAGAAGAACATTGAGATTAGCGCAATATTCTTTGCGAAGAATCAAACATACCACACTAAGAAGAAACGCATATATGTAAAATATCATTATGTGAGAGAGATTATCGAGGGCATGTATTATCGAAAAAGATCGATATCAAGGATAGCCCATCAGATATGTTAACAAAGGTGATTTCTAGAATTATTGATCCTAAATATTGGGTATGAGGCAGCCACAGAGATACAATCACTTTGGGGATGATGGTTGGTTGGTAGTTATCTTAAATTTAGATAATTCTTTACCGAGGTAATGAATTGTTGAAAAATAATGAAAAATGGAGACTCACATGCTTGTTGACAATTGTTGGAGAGTTAGAACCAAATATTGACAAATTGTGCATAGCTTGAAATTTAATTACAAATTGTTTAAGACTTTTTTTGCATAGTTAGTGAAGCTTTGATTATAAATAGCAGGAATCTCTTCATTTTTTTGATCATCCCTAAAGTTGAGAGAAATTTCAAATTTAGAGAAAATAATTCATAAAAGAATTTTGTGAGAGTGAGCAATTGGAGAGTATGAGCAAATGAGAGTTATTTCCTTTCAAGTGTATGTGAGAGTATTAGGTGTATTTGGATTCTGCAAAGTAAGGTTTATTTACTCAAATATTGTACTATAATAATTGTTAATGATACAATTATTTTCTCTTACTTCCGTGAACGTAAGCATAATTGCCAAATCACATTAAATTTTGTGTCTTTTTTTTTTTTGATTGTTCGGTGCGCTTGATTCCGCATTCCATGCACAATAAGCTGTAGTGTTCACACCTTGTTTGCATATCTGACAAATTGGAGTTGCGAAATCTTCTTCAACTATAACTTTTCTGCTATTGGGAGCAGAGCTCTCCATAGGAAGATTTTAATTTTGCCTTCTACTATTAAATATGTTACACTTCTGTCCCTTACTTTTTATTTTCTTTTACAATAATACCCTTAAAATAATATTCTTAGGAATATTAATAAAATTTAAAAAATTATTAATTTAACAAATTAACATTAAAAGTAAAATAAAAGTTAGTGTATTTATGATATTATTTTATTTTTAATATTAATTTGATAAATTAATTTTCATAAATAATTAATGGTTAATTTGTGAATTAACTTATTTATAGATAAATTAAATAATGTCAAGAATATTGTTGTAAGAGTATTATTAAAAAAAAGAAAAAATAAGGGCAATAAATGTAATATACTTAAATTCAGGGTTGTCTTGATGTATGTTTTAAAATATAGGGATTAAATGAATACTCAAGTCAAAATATAAGAACTATATAAGAATTTACCCCAATTAATGTATTCTTTTCTAGATATCTCATATCATATTTAATTAAAACTAGACCATGCATCCATGTGCAGCCTATTTTTCATGCGTTTATAGTCAACGAGCAATGCTAGGCACCCAAACATTCAAGTCCTAATTAGAGACACAGCTAGTGTAGATGTTTTTCGTCAGATAATTATGGGGTAAAATCATTTTAATTTTTTAACTACAATTGTAATTATACAACACTTTAGGATGTAACTTTTAATTAAGGATCAAGATTTTATTACAACGTGATCTTGTTCTGAGTAAAAATTTAAGTAGTGATTGGTGGGTAATTTTATTACACCTGCTCAATTTTATTACACCGCCGACTTCACTAATTTGCTTGCATGCTTGCTTGGATTTGGTGGCTATATAAAGTGCAAATAATAATAATAATAATAATAAAATTGAAATAAATATTTTAAATGAAAAATGTTTTGTAAGTAGACTAGTCAATGATAATTTTTTTAATGTTTTAATATTATGTTAGATACAACATTACATTTCATTTTGATTTGGTGATGACCTATATTAATTGTAGTTTGTTACTATTAACAATTATATAATAAAAGTTTCAGTGTATATGGTTCAAATTCTATCTTTATTTCGTATGCATCTATCAAACTTTACTAAGGAGTAGTTGTTTCAGGCAACATTAACATGGTTTATATTTCATTATTATAACAATAATTTAAACATGCATATCATGGTACATACAATGGTGGTGAATAAACACTTGGGGCTTGTTGCATGCTAATTAATATCTAGATGGTGGTTGTGGCAACGTTACGGCACATGATTCTGGTGGAGGCAGTGGCAGTGGCGGTGATACTTGCAGGGGAGGAGGGCTCTATTGGGGAGGAATATTGCCCATCGGCGGAGGGGGAGGTGATCTATGGGGTCTTCTGAACAGAGAGGGCAACACTTTCAACTTATGAAACCTAACTGGTGAAGAAATTTCAATTTTAGTGGCTTTGGCGACCATGTAAGTAGTATGTGGAATAAGAAACCCATGAATCAAGAAGCAAATGAGAAAATATGAAATGGCATTCATTGTTAATCCTTGTTGTGAACTCCAACTAGTTTATGCTCTTTTTATAAATATGTTAATAATGGTATGTTAGGCTGTATAGCTAAATATGAACTGGTCAAATAAACATGTAGCATAGTTATTTGACAGCCATTTCTTAAACATTGTTTCGAAGCTTTAAAATACGGAGCCTTTTGAAATGGTCTCTACGAGAACTTGATATAGTTGAAATTGGTTTTTTTTTTCTTTATTTTTGGATATAGTTAAAAGTGATTTTTTTAATTTTAAAACTTTTCTTTGTACATTGATTTAATAATGAGTTTAAAATGCCTAATTTACGAAGGTTTGTCAAAAGCGTGCGTCAAAATTCAAAAATCATCAATGATAAGTTTAGGACTTGTTGATGCAGTTTTTCCCGCGTGCCTTCAAACAGTACTTCAAACCTTCAAATAGTGCCTTCAAACCTTCAACCAACTCGAGAGTATCTACAGTATCCTCAGCTTGCGATTAGCTCGAGCTCAAGCAGGACTGTCTCCTTCCTGCATTCTGCTGTCTTTTCTGAGCAGCTATCTCCGGACCTGTACTCACGAAAAGCAGTCGAGGTCGCCGGGCATGTTCCGGAAAAAATCCTCCGACGCTCAAGTCAGTAATCGGGTTGTTCTTTTTGGTATCTCCCTTAGTGATGGAGACCAGAAAGATGAAAGGGATATTTTTTGCCCTTCCCTTTTTTGAATGAATATGGTGTTTTCAGAGAATTCAGATCAGAGAAATCAGGATAGAAAGAACCTGTATAAGCTTATGGATCCTTTCTGAATCAGAATTTCCAACCCTTGGGACGTTCCCCTTCGTTTCCTTTTATACTCCATTTTTCCCGCTCTTTTCATTTCCAGGCTGTCCACTCCCATGTTGGTGGTGTCTGGGTCCCTCTGACAGCCGGGATTGGCGTAATATTCCCTGGGGATGCACAGCTGTCCCCTTAACCCGATTCACATGGCCAGATCACCATGTCGGGCATGTGCACTAGGAATGATGACACCTTGGAGGCATGTGCCGGCCATCGGCAACAGTATCACCACCATACCATGTGGGGCCCTGGTCTGACATTAAAAGGTGTGCCAGGATTTTGAGAAAACGGGTCGGGCTGCCCTGGGCCGGGTCTTACATTCCATTCGTCCCATGACTGCGCAACCCAGTTGTGCTCGGGGACTTGATCTCTGTGAGCAGGAAAGGAGTGCTCGGTTCTCGACCTTGACCGAGCTTTGACTGGGGTGGACGACCTCGAGCAGGCAGGAGAGCTTGGAGCTCGAGCGACCGTAATTCCTTGACCTTGACCAGCTTTGATGTCTAGTGAGGTCGTCTTCGTGCAGACATTCGGTATTTCTGCTCGAGCTAGGCTGTCCTTGGGGTATTTTATTCGAGCTGGAAGGGCCCCGAGAAGACATGCCCTATATTACCCAAACAGGACTAAAATAGTTATTTAGTATTTTTGGGTATCCGAATGAGTGAACGGATCATTTTTAAATGCCGGAAGCTCAAAAATCTTAGAATAAGTGATAACTGGGGCTAAATTGGAGATAGAATTGAAAATGAATATCTGGTAGATGTTATAATCCAGTGTGGCAAGATATACAGTGTTATGGTGCATCACAATCAATTTTGTCATTGTCCGATCTGTGAATAGATGAAAGGTTGATCTGACTGCTGGCGTTGACCCACGTTGATTTAGCGTTGACATGCATTGACTTTTCGTCTTGGCTGCTCCTTTTGCTCCAAACCGAAGCTCCTCCTTGTGCCATATCATCATATTTATGAGTCCTTAATTTTTTATGCATTTCTTCTTCAACCTAAAGCAGTTGAATTTGTTGAGAGAAAAAGAGTGTGCAATGGCTTTGAAAAAATTTTGGAGGAAGACAGCAAAAGCTTGGGGATTTATTTTTCTTGGGAAAAATTTTAAATATGAGCCAGTTATTTTTCTAATACAATTTTTACCTAAAATATTTTGGTTATCCCCATGATTTTAATTTTTCATATTTGGATTTTAGTGGTGGATTTTAAATTTCTTAGCAACCAAAAATCCTAATTTTCTTCCTCACTCTTAGTTTGGTCTAGCTCTTAGATGCGATTTCTTTGAACATTGTATTGTTAAACTTGAGACAATACTTCCTCATCATTTTTTTACCATTTTACTCTGATCTTATATTTTCATGCTTGATTCACGTGGGGAAAATTCATGAGGACCATGATGGTTAACGCAATGCTTTGTAAGTTTTCTTGATCTATTGCAAATTCACATTATTCTTGATCTATTGCAAATTATTTCGACAGTATGTGGTCATAATAGTGTGTCGTGGTTTTTATCCTAGATTGTGAGGATCAAAGGTCTTCAAGTAAAATTCATATGTATTGTCATTTTATTTATATTTTTATAATTTATATTTTTTAATTGTGGTCGTCATTTTATAAATAGCAATTCCAGGAAGTTGGTTGATGTTGGTGACTTATACATATTGGAAGTATGGGAATTGTTGTTTTGGCTATAATGGGAGTCAACAATTTTTATTGTGATAACTATGTGCTTGGTTCCATTTTTTATTGCATCATCTCCATTGGAGTTTAGTATTTTGGAAAAAAAAATTTCTCAATTTAATTATAGGATTATGATCCTCTCTTAGACTTTAAAGATCTTGTGTGATGTGTCTTTTAAGGATAATACCTTTTTATTTTTTAAATTTATGTTAATCATGGCCTGATTTCTACTAAGGAAAAGTTTAGATCATAAGAGGATCATGTCCTTGACCACAACACCTTTAATAGAGTTGTATCAATGATAAAATTTTATATATATTAAGATCAACACTGCAAGCTAGCTAGAAAAGCGTTGATGTAGAATTGTTCTCACTACAAGTTAGTTTCAAGCAGTGGAGGAGCCGCTGCCCCTGCATCCCTCAAAACTTTTAGAAATCTTTTCTAAATTACGACTAAAAATTATAATTACCCTATAAAATTTTTGATTTGTTCTCCCCAACTTTAAATAATTTACAAAAGGATAAGTTCAAAATTATATTTTCATCATCAAAATCACTTTCAAGAATATATTAAATCTAAAATTATTTAAAAATACTTGACAAAAATTATTTCTTTTAAGGATATTATCAATTTACCACTTAACTTATTATGATATATCATTCAGTACCATGATTTGGAGAAAAGTGTTTTTAACTACCAAGCATTAACAAAAATTAGTATTTAACAAAAAAAAAAAGTATTGAAAGATGATTCTAACCCTCGATAATAAAAGATGATTTTACCCTTGGAATAAAAAGAAATAATAAAAGCGAAAATTACAAAATTCAACACTGGGATCTAAGAGAACATAAGACAACTCTGCCAACTGCAATCTCTTTTGAAAAACAAAATAAAATCATAAGAATCATAATTTCCTTGTATTAAAAATGAATTCATCCTCTAAAGCACAATTCATAAATTACTTCCATAAGTTAACTAATTCACATTTTCAAAAGCAAACTAAAACACACAAGCAAAAGCACCAAAAGTTTATTTCCACAAACCTCGTAAACTAAACAGAAAGTATAACATGAGAACTAAACAAAGCACTGTAACACCATGTGCCTTGCAACATCACCAAAGCAGAAATTGTTCCTCATCCTGTAGTCTCAAAAACTAAAGAGCTAGTCAACTGACACTAAATCAATTACATAAGCCAAACTCTTTATAATCTATCTAATTTGCCTAAATATTCCCATCAAATAAACAAGAGCAAAAGAAAAAAACCCAAGCATTATTCTCCAATTTGTTCAAATATGGAAGAAAATGTATAAAATCAACATTTAATTCGCTAATAAACTTAAATTACTACATAATTCATATTCATACTCAGTCAAACATTATAAAATATCAAAAAACAAATAAAATATTACTCCAATTAACGCCCAAAATTACTAAAAAAATTAACAATATTTCGACAACCAAATCACCATCAGTGCCTCTAAATCGTCACCCAAACTCAGCCAGCTGCTATCCTTTAAATTGAGCTTATCAGCCAAACACACAAATGGATTCATGGTCTTGTGCATGCTTTCTAGACTATATTTTCATAGGATTTTTACCTCCAATTAGAGTAGAAGGCAGCTGGTTTATTAAGTGACCTGAGTAACTTACAACCTTAACCCAAAACTTTTTATCTAAACTAGCATTAGATAGCATATACTATACTTTCTCAAGGAAAGTACGATTTATACGCTCAACTATACCATTCCATTACGGAGTATGTCTCATTGTGAAATATATTTTTATACCCTCACTCTAGCACATTTGCAAGAATGGATCAGAAGTATATTCAGATCGTAATACTTTGATCTTTCCGCTAGTTTGAGTCTCTACCAGTTTCTTCCATTTCACAAAAATCTCTAACTAAAACTTCATCCTTTGATCGCACGAAGTATAATTAAACACGTCTAAAACAAAAATAATGACTTCCATTAGTCTTAATTAGTCCCCATACATCACTGTGAACATATTCAAGGACTTCACAAGTATTATGATTAGCCATACTGAACTTGACCTTTTTTTCTTGCCTACTACACAATGCTCACATAATTTTAATTTACAAGTTTTGGTATATTTTAAAAGTCTGTGCCTCATCATCGTTTGAAAAGACTTCTCTCCGGCATATCCCAGTCGTACATGCCATAGCTTGGTGATGTCACTGTGCACCTCAACAATATTTACTTCATTAGTTGTACTTCCTTTCAAATAGTACAAATTGTGATGTTTGACCCCTTGCAGAATCATCATAGCACCATATGTAAACTTCATTGTTGCATTTTCAATAGTAACCTTGTAGCCTGTAACTTCCACAATACGCACAAAAATTAATTTTTTCTTTAAAGTTGGAACATATCTAATCTCTTTCAATCCTCTGACCATTTCATCGAACATTTTGAGTCGAATTATTTCTATTCCCACTGTGCAACAAGACTGATTATTTCCCACCATAACTATATCAGAGTCCAAATTATGAAAATTCATAAATTATTCCCTAATAGACATAAATGATAGGTTGCTCCGGTATTAAGTATCAATTCACTTGTACTAGCCACATATGCTATATGCATAATACTTAGTGAATAATCAAAGTCATTGTGCCATGTTCGCAGCTACTAGTTTTTTCCTATTTCTTTTTTGAGCCTTTGGACAATCTTTCCTTCAATACCCCTTTTCATGACAAAATGCACAATTATCTACAGTTATATTTCTGCTTCTCGATTTGGATAAAAAATTCTTTCCCCTATACTTCTTCTTTCTATCCATCATCCTTTCTTTAGCTAACAAAGCTTTAGATGATGCTCTTTTGAAATGTTTACTATTATCTCAAATCTCCAAATTAGTCACAAAATGGCTATACTCTTCTAACAATGTGCAGCAGAATCATAACCTTGACCTCATCCTTAATAGCTTCATCAAGATTCTTTTAATTAACAAGTAACTTTTCAAATCTTAAGACATGGTCGTTCATTGACATTTTATGCTTCATTTAAAAGCCATACATCTAGCTCATTACATGAAGACGATTTTCATGACTATTTAGCAAGTACTTTTCCTCCAAATGCCACAAAGTCATCGCACACTCTTCATTTTTTAACAGCTATTTCACCTCCTTGGTCAAGAAATATCTAATTTGACCGTAAACTTTTCATTCATACGATCCCAAGTTTCTTCGTCATACAAGCGTCTTTTATTTTTCAGAACAACATCAAGATTAATTTGAATAAGGGCATCCATAACTTGGCACCTCCACATGTTGAAGTTGATATTTCCTTCAAACTTTTCAACATCGATCTTTTGGCCTCTAAGAACAGGTACCGCATGACAATATAACATGTCTCGCCTCTTACCTGAAGCGTCTCCTAAAATATTTTAGGTAGATCTCTTCCTAATTTTAGAAGTTTCACTTTCTACTATTTTCTCAACAAGCTATTCACACATGAAAAAGTCTTTATGATATTAATTTCGCATGAATATATGAACAAGGAAAGTTTATATGAGAATGGAAGGGTCATAATGGCCTCACATAAAACCCAAACCCTTGTTGACAAAAATTTCCTAAACATGCATAAATACACACTACTTATAATAGATTGTCTCACAAGTACAAATGTCTGTTTCTACCGTATTTATAAATAGCACCATATTTTTAAATAGTACCATATAAATGAACACTGTGTGTCTATGAATAGTGCCATATGCCCCAAGTACGAAACTTTGGCTACCACTTGTTTTGTATAGAATGCGGAATCAAATAAATCGAATAATCACAAAAAAAATAAATGACACAAGATTTAACATGGCCCAACAATTATACCTACGTCCGTAGAAGCAAGAGAAAATAGTTGTATTATTAAGAGTAAATAAATTTTTCTCTTATGAAGATGAGCATTTCGAATTATTATTACTACATACTACAATTAAAAAAAAAAGGAAAAAAGAAAGGAAAAGCATGCAGCATATATTAAATTAATTGAAAATCAAACATGAACTTTTTTTCCCTCTTAAAGGTAAGGGAGGGGCCAAAGACAAAATTAAAGTTTAACCCTTACCTTCCTTAATATTTGAACACTGGCGATTAGTTAAATAAACTACTTAAAAATCACTTAGTTAAACGTTGAAATAAAATACATAAACTTAATAAGGTGCACACATATATGACAGAGCTACACTTAATATTCACCTCATTTTCTTTTTAATTTTACTCCCATAATAAAGGGGCCTTAACTAACTCAACTAATTAAGGAGCTACACTAGATGATCGTAGACTAAACTACACTTTGGGATCAGAACTGACTTAGAACAATTCTAGATCTTGCTCATCGGGTGTCCAACCGATATACCTACGCCATTTCATACAGAACAACGGAAACATACCACCCAAAGACATAGCCCTCTAGGCTCACAAAGAGGATAAATAGTTATTCCTATGGTCAGACTCTATGGTGTACAAAAGTTGATCGTTCTAGTGCACAGGATCTTTTAATCAAAGGCAAGTGCAGAGCATACTAGGATGAGTATGAACAAATGATATGATAATCCTGGAAACCTAAATCGTTCTAGAGAAGAAGAATAGAAAATTAAGCCATGAAGGTAAAGAAAAGATTTCTTTCAAGCTTCAACTCCTTATTAACTGAGATGAAGCTCCCCATTTATAAGGAAAGAAAACACACCAAGATAAAAGAGACAGGACAGGACCCCTGTCAACTTTTGGAAAAGCAAAAGCAAACATGATTAAAGATAAAGATAAGACAGGACCCCTAGCTATGATTGGTTTAATTGATAAGTGAAGGGTTGAACGCCACAGAAAATTCGATAAGTTCAAATAGTTCATTTAAGCATTATACTCTCAAGTAAATTGCATGAAAACTTCTTATTCCTCTCTTATTGAATGTTATATATATATATATGTTATATATATATATATATATATATATAGGTTACAACAAATCTCGGCCGTAATTTTTTTAGATATTTCCAGCCATAAATCCTTATATAAAATCGAAAACAAATCCTAATCTAAAATCAAATTAGAATTAAATCTAAATAAATAAGGAAAGAATCCTAAATAAATCATGATCTTAATCTAACAAGAAAGAAAAGTATCTTAATTGACTAAATAAAATAGAAATAGCTGATTTGTTACCTGTTTTAAAAATTGAAGCACTATCTAAAAAGATAGTAGCATATCTTATAAGATTCCTTAATATCGTATAACATTCCTTCAATAGGCTTCCATGAATTGAATTGATCATAAGTTGCTTAAATCAACCTATTAAGTACTTCTTTGATTTTTTTTTTGCATGAGCTCTTGTAACGAGTCCGATCGAAACCTGTATAGGATTTGAATATGCTTTTTTCCACATGCTTGTGCTATCCTTATCCATAATCTCATCATTTCCCTCTTTTTGAAGAGGATTGGTCTTCAAATCTTCATCTACTTTAAAAGGACTTAAATAAGAAACATTAAATGTAGCACTTACATTGTACTCGCTAAGAAAATCCAGCTTGTATGCATTATTGTTGATCTGTTCCAAGACTTAGAAAGGTCTATCCCCCCGAGTTAACAACTTGGATTTCTTTTGTTATGAAAATTATTCCTTATGCATATGTAAACATACCTAATCACCAGATTCAAAAACTATCTTGTGTCACTCTCTATTGGCTTATTTAATATATTACTTAGTTCTCCACTCGATGTTGAGCTTTGCCGTTTCATGTATCTACTTAAAAATTTCAGCTTATTTATTTTCGTCTAAATTAACATGCTTAGAAATAGGTAATAGAGTTAAATCTAATGGAGTTAAATAATTTAAACCATAAACAATTTTAAATGGTGAATACTTAGCAGCAGAATGAATAGAACATTTAGAAGAAAACTTAACATGTGAAGAATAATCCTACTAAGTTTTACTATTCTTTTTAATGATTGTCTACAACAAAGTAGATAAAGTTTTATTTACAATCTCTGTTTGACCATCAGTTTGAGGGTGACATAGAGTTGACAACAGCAACTTAGTCCCCAACTTAGCCCATAAAGTCTTCTAGAAGTAACTTAAGAACTTAACATTTTTATTAAAAACTATTGTTCTTGGCATATCATGTAACCTCAAAATCTCTCTAAAGAATATTAGCAATGTTAAAAGCATCATTTATCTTGTGACATGGAATAAAATGTGTCATCTTAGGAAACCTATCCGCGACCACAAAAATTGAATCTTTTTCTCATTTATAACTAGGTAAACCTAACACAAAATCCATTGAAACATCAGTCTAAGGTGCACTAGGTATTGGTAACAAGGTGTATAATCCATGAGGCTACACTTTTAACTTGGCTTGCCCACAGGTGACATACCTACTAAAAAGTCTCTCAATATCTCGTTTTATATGTGGCTAATAAAAGAGTTATTACAATAAATCTACAGTCTTTACAACTCAAAAATGTCCTTTTAATCCTCTTTAATGGGATTCTCTCACCAATAAATCTCTTAAAGAACAATTAGGCACACATAACTTATTCTCTCGAAATAAGTAATCATCATACGTAAAGTACTTACTAACCCCATATTCTTCACAATGTTGATATTCAACACTAAAATCATGGTCATTAGCATACAACTCTTTAGCGCATCTGCAACTACGTTTTCCTTACCTTGCTTGTAACGAATGGCGTATGGAAACATCTCAATGAATTCCACCCAATGAGCATGCCTTTTGTTTAAGCTTGTGCTAGCCTTTAAGGTGTTTTAAAGATTTATGATTAGTTTGAATTATAAACTTCTTAGGCCATAGGTAGGGCTGCCATATTTCCAGTTTTGAACTAACGCATATAGTTCTTTATAGTAATTAGAATAGTTTAAGACTACTCTACTTACTTTCTTACTGAAAGCAATTGGAGTCCCTCTTGTATAAGAATAGCTCATTTGCCAATACCTGAAGTATCACATTGAATTTCAAATGTTTTGTTCAAGTTAGGTAAAGATAATAAAGGAGTGTTGGTTAACTTTTCTTTAATCATTTGGAATGCCATCTTTTGTTTTTGTCCCCAGTTGAATCTAACATTTTTTTTATTACTTTAGAAAGTGGTGCGGCCAATGTACTAAGTCTTTCACAAATTGTCAAAGGAAGCTAGCATGTCCGTAGAAGCTTCTCACGTTACTTACACTTATAGGACTCGATTATTGTATTACATGTACCTTCTCTTCATAAACCTGTACACCCTTTGAACTTGTAAAAAATTCTAGAAATATAAGTTTATTGATAAAAAAAGGTACATTTCTTCAAATTAACAAATAACTTTTCTTTCAATTAGCAAATAACATTTCTTTCTAAGCACATCTAAAACAGGTTTCAAATGTGACACATGATCATCTAAGTTTTAGCTATATATAAGAATATTATCAAAATAAAAAAATAAAATTACATATAAAAGCCCACAAAACATGATTCATAAGTCTCATAAAAGTACTCGGAATATTAGTTAAACCAAAAAGCATAACTAACCATTCATATAAATCATATTTTGTTTTAAAGGTAGCTTTTCATTCATCTCTTTCTTTCATTCTAATTTGATGATATCCACTTTTCAGATCAATTTTAGAAAATGCACAGGAACTTTGCAATTCATCAAGCATATTGTTGTTGGTATTTTACCGTTATGTTGTTGATAGCTCTACAGTCAATGCACTTCCTCCATGTCCCATCTTTGTTAAGAATTAGCAAAACCATAATTGCACATGGACTTATGCTTTCTCTCACGTACCTTTTTTTTCTATCAACTCATTAACTTGCCTTTGAAGCTCCTTTGTTTCCTATGGGCTACTCCTATAGGCTGGTAGGTTTTGAATAATTACACTAGGCATGAAATCAATTTGATGCTTGATTCGTCAAATTAGAGGTAATCTGTGTGGTGTTTCCTCATAAAAGTTATGTTAATAATCCTACAAAAGACAAACAATAGAAACAAGCAACATAGAGTTAAGCTCGTTAGTGTTAAGAAATACCTCTTTGTTAATGTTCAAAAATACCTCTTTGTACAGAAGTACAATCATTGACTGATTTGAAAATAATGCTCATTTTATCTCACTTGCTCTTGCATAAAAATTCTTTTGTTTTCTCTTTAATTTTCTCTCAATTGCCTCAATTTTCCTTTCTTTCACTCTCTCTTCTTACTCAGCGTCTCTCTAATTTTCACTTTTTTTTCTTTCTTTTTCTTTTGCTCGCTCACTCTTTATAAGCTTACTTGGTCTTTATAAGTCTGTTTCGGTGTCCATAGAGCAAGAGTGATCTTGCTTTAATTAAACTCAAATGTGTACCTGTTGGTAAAGCTATCATACTTCACACGTCAGTCGAATTGCTAAGGATGCCCAAGTAATAAGTGTCCGGCTTGCATTAGTACCACACCATACAGTACTTTATCTTCATATTCACCGATCTTAAAATAAACTAGTACTTGTTTGTCCATTTTCATTTCGCCACTGTCATTCACCCACTGCATTTTGTATAGCTGTGGATGCTTTAGTATTGGAAGTCCTAACTTTTCCACCATGATAGTACTAGTAGCATTAGTATAACTTCCCCTATCAATAATCATACTATATATTTTTCCTGAACAAAGCAACTAGTATAAAAAATGCTTTCCCGTTGCATTGATTTGAGTAAAAGAAGAGTTAGTGAAGAGGATATTCAAGCTTGTGAGGAGAGGTACAACAAAAGCAAGCTCATTCACTCTATTATGCGACACATGGCTGAGAGTTTGGGTGAGACTATAATTGATATTTACAAATCAGACTATGACAATGACTAGTTTACATTAATTCGCATGAGGTATTACTCATATTTGAACCTTCACTAATATTCAAAGGATGTCTACTCCTCACACTTAAGTAAAGAAGCAGACTGTCTTCACTCAATGATTAAGGTACACATTGTGGGGGTTCAAACTACTGCCCTCAAATTTAAAGGATAGCAGCCCTAATCACTAGGCCACAGGCCTGGTGGCTGAGTTTGGGTGACAATTTAGAGGCACTGATATTGATTTGGTTGTCGAAATATTGTTAATTTTTTTTAGTAATTTTGGGCGTTAATTGGAGTAATATTTTTTTTTATATTTTATAATGTTTGACTGAGTATGAATATGAATTATGTAGTAATTTCAGTTTATTACCGAATTAAATGTTGATTTTATGCATTTTCTTCCATATTTGAATAAATTGGAGAATAATGCTTGGGTTTTTTGTCATTCGCTCTTGTTTATTTGATGGGAATATTTAGGCAAATCAGATAGATTATAAAGAGTTTGGCTTATGTAATTGATTTAGTGTCAGCTGACTAGCTCTTTAGTTTTTGAGACTACAGGATGAGGAACAATTTCTGCTTTGGTGATGTTGCAAGGCACATGATGTTACAGTGCTATGTTTAGTTCTCATGTTATACTTTCTGTTTAGTTTACAAGGTTTGTGGAAATAAACTTTTGGTGCTTTTGCATGTGTGTTTTAGTTTGCTTTTGAAAATGTGAATTAATTAACTTATAGAAGTAATTTATGAATTATGCTTTGGAGGATGAATTCAATTTTAATACAAGAAAATTATGATTCTTATGATTTTATTTTGTTTTTCAAAAGAGATTGCGGTTGACAGAGTTGTCTTATGTTCTCCTAGATCCCAGTGTTGATTTTTGTAATTTTCGCTTTTATTATTTCTTTTTTATTCCAAGGGTAAAATCATCTTTTATTATCCAGGGTTAGAATCATCTTTCAATACATTTTTTTGTTAAATATTAATGTTTTATTAATGCTTGGTAGTTAAAACACTTTTCACCAAATCATGATACTGAAATGATATATCATAATAAGTTAAGTGGTAAATTGATAATATCCTTAAAAGAAATAATTTTTTCTCAAGTATTTTGAAATAATTTTAGATTTAATATATTCTTGAAAGTGATTTTGATGAAAATATAATTTTGAACCTATCCTTTTGTAAATTATTTAAAGTTGGGGAGAACAAATCAAAAATTTTATTAGGGTAATTATAATTTTTAATCGTAATTTAGAAAAGATTTCTAAAAGCTTTGAGGGATGCAGGGGCAGCGGCTCCTCCACTGCTTGAAACTAACTTGTAGTGAGAACATTTCTACATCAACGCTTTTCTAGCTAGCTTGCAGTGTTGATCTTAATATATATAAAATTTTATCGTTCACACAACTCTCTTAAAGGTGTTGTAGTCAAGTAAAATGATCCTCTTATGATCTAAACTTTTCCTTAGTTGAAATTCAGGCCATGATTAACATAAATTAAAAAAATAAAGAGGTATTATCCTTAAAAGACACATCACACAAGATCTTTAAAGTTTAAGAGAGGATCCTAATCCTATAATTGAACCGACAAATTTTTTTTTCAAAAATACTAAACTTCAATGGAGATGATGCAATAAAAAATGAAGCCAAGCACATAGTTATTACAATAAAAATTGTTGACACTCCCATTATAGCCAAAACAACAATTCCCATACTTCTAATATATTTAAGTCACCAACATCAACCAACTTCCTGCAATTGCTATTTATAAAATGATGACCACAATTAAAAAATATAAATTATAAAAATATAAATAAAATGACAATACATATGATTTTTACTTGAAAACCTTTGATCCTCACAATCTAGGATAAAAACCTCGACACACTATTATGACCACATACTGTCGAAATAATTCACTATAAAAATAATGTGAATTTGCAATAGATCAAGCTCATGAATTTTCCCCCATGTGAATCAAGCATGAAAATATAAGATCAGAGTAAAATGGTTAAAAAAGGATGAGGAAGTATTGTCTCAAGTTTAACAATACAAAGTTAAGAAATCACATCTAAGAGCTTGACCAAACTAAAAGTGAGAGAAGAAAATTAGGCTTTTTGGTTACTAAGCAATTTAAAATCCCCATGCTTTTGCTGTCTTCCGCCAAATTCTTTTCAAAGCCATTGCACACTCTTTTTCTCTGTATAAATTCAACTGCTTTAGGTTGAAGAAGAAATGCATAAAAAATAAAGGACTTGTAAATCTGATGATGTGGGACAAGGAGGAGCTTCGGTTCGGAGCAAAAGCATCAGCCAAGACAAAAAGTCAATGCATGTCAGCGCTAGATCAACGTGTATCAACGCTAGCAGTGAGATCAAACTTTCATCCCTTCTAAGATTTTTGAGCTTCCGGCATTTAAAAATGATCCGTTCACTCATTCAAATACCCAAAAATACTACTATTTTACTCTTAAGCCTATCATTGATGATTTTTGAATTTTGACACACGCTTTTGACAAACCTTCATAAATTAGGCATTTTAAACTTATTATTAAATCAATGTACAAAGAAAAATTTTAAAATTAAAAAAATCACTTTCAGCTGTATCCAAAAATAAAGAAAAAAAAACCACTTTCAACTATATCAATTTCTCGTAAAGACCATTTCAAAAGTCTCCGTATTTTGAAGTTTCAAAACAATGTTTAAGAAATGGCTGTCAAACAACTATGCTACATGTTTATTTGACCAGTTCTTTAATTAAAAAATATTTAGCCATACAGCCTTACATACCATTATTAACATAATTATAAAAAGAGCATAAACTAGTTGGAGTTCACAACAAGAATTAACAATGAATGCCATTTCATATTTTCTCATTTGCTTCTTGATTCATGGGTTTCTTCTTTCACATACTACTTACATGGTCGCTAAAGCCACTAAAATTGAAATTTCTTCCCTAGTTAGGTTTCATAAGTTGCAAATGGCACCCTCTCTGTTCATAAGACCCCATAGATCAACTCCTCCTCCGTCGATTGGCAATATTCCTCCCCAATAGAGCCCTCCTCCCCCGCAAGTATCACTACCACTGCCACTGCCTCCACCAGAATCACGTGCCGTATCGCTACCACAACCACCATCTAGATATTAATTAGCATGCAACAAGCCTCAAGTGTTTATTCACCACCGTTGTATGTACCATGGTATGCATGACTAAATTATTGTTATAATAATGAAATATAAACCATGTTAATGGTGCCTGAAAAAACTACTCCTTAATAAAATTTGATAGATACATACGAAATAAAGATAGAATTTGAAACATTTACAAAGAAACTTTTATTATATAATTGTTAATAGTAAGAAGCTACAATTAATAAAGGTCATCACCAAATCAAAATGAAAAATGTAATGTTGTATCTAACATAATATTAAAACATTAAAAAAAATTATCATTGACTAGTCTACTTACAAAACATTTTTCATTTAAAATATTTATTTCAATTTAATTTATTATTATTATTATTATTTGCAGATTTTCAACAAGTTGTTAATAATTTTTTTTTTTGTAAGAGAGGGGTTATTTTCCTTTTAGTACTTAAGATGAAATGATAAGTGCAACAAGTATTATCCTAATACTTTATTATTAAAAATTACAAAATCTTACTTTTAGTTTTTTTCCTATCAGTTGACTTATAAAAATCAATGCTGCCCTTGTATCTTAAAATAAAGTAAAGGGTGCTTCTAACTTATTACACAAATGTGACATGTAAGGCAATTTATCCTAATTAATCCCTTATTTTCTTGTCATAGCTTTCTGACTTTTAAAAATGATTTTAGTCAAAACCTTAGCTACCAATTAATATTAACTTCAGCAAGAGGAAGCTTGAATGGGAAATTTTTAATAAATTTCCTCGTTAAGTTAGGTTCATTAAAAAATTAAAAATAAAAAATTGAAAATCTGAATGAATATTCAAAAGCTCACAGTAAATTAAAAAAAATATACATTTTATGGTATTGTCACAACTCGCTAGGACCTCTCTATCGGATTCACGGCCAATCGAGTGAAAATTACTATTTTAAATATTTCATATTCATATCTAAAACTCATAACATAAATTTAATCCATGTATTTATAAAATTGGTTTCAAACTTCTACTATAAACATATAAAGAGGCTCCTTGCCTCTTTCAAAAATTTATTTAAAAACAAATTTAGATCTCACTATCCATACATTGATACTTACATCACAAATATATACATATGAACATAAACATGCCTAAAATGTAAGTCATACAGTGATACGTGTCTTGATCCAACCTCAACTTATCATAAACTGACTTACACAAAGCACTAGGAAACTTGGGAAAAATGAGATAAATTATAAAATATTGAGCTTACGGGTTAATGAGTAGGTAAAATAATGCTTATACATAATCATATGAAATAATACTCCAAACGAAACATTATACATAAGGAAATATGAAATAGTACACACATACATACATACACGACAAATCTATACAAAATATTACGCATGGGTAAAGTAATCTAACCTTAAGTATGCATGCATAGAGTACCTATTGAAAAGGGTACACATCTAGTGACTAATAATCACATCTCATGACTCAATCAATCGTACACATATAATCATAACATGATACTAAATCATACTATTAAACATAAATGTTTCACAAAATAAACAATATTAATAATAGCTCATAAATTTTTGTTTGCTCGCAGGTTCGTAGGGGCTCCAATAAATTTTTGGGAATGAATTTCTCCAAAAACATAGGATTCAAAGACAAATGGTTTGAACCGATACATAAACTAATACATAACCGATACATAAACTAATACATATCATGAAAAATATAACATAATTACTCAAACTTTATAAATTTATTACCCACTAATTCAATAGATATAAATCTAACTTTCCAATTTCATTTCCTTTTAACTTTTCAATTTCTTTCTCACTCTCGGCTTTCAATTTCTCTTATTTCTTTTCTTTCTTTTCTCCTCTCTTCTTCTTTCTTTCTCTTGGTTTCTTTTGTTTCTTTTGTCTATCTTGCTTTCCATTTTAAATTGATAAATGAAGCGTCTATCAATAGTTTGCAATTTATATAGACACCGAATCCAAGCAAGCATGCAAGAAAATTAGTGAAGCTGGCAGGTGTAATCAAATTGAGCAGGCAGCTGAGGCACATTTATTACAGGAATGGCTATTTGGTAACTCCTTTTTAATTAAAGAATTAATATTCTTTCCTGAGATTTTAAAAAATTTTTTGTCATTTATCTTTAACTAGTAGTATATGAATAAGATTTCATTTTTTTATTCTTTGATTTATCCCTGCATCGCTTGGGTGCACTAAGGTCAGCTAGTTTATAAGTCTTGGGCAGTCCTCATTTCCTAAGAGCTCTTTTAAGGCTGAGTTAGGCTTCGGGCAAAACTTGGTATCAGAGCCTAACACTGTCTAGCGGGGGAGTAGTGTAGTGAATGATAAGATCCTATCCCACATCGCTTGGGCACACTGGGGTCAGCCAGTTTATAAGTTCTCAGCAGTCTTCATTTCCTAAGAGCTCTTAGAGCATGGGTCACATAGAAACGATAGGTATGTGGCATTGTTAAACCAGATAATCGTAGAATAAACTAGGTTTTAGGATCAGAACTGACTTAGAACAATTCTAGATCTTGCACATTGGGTGTCCAGCTGATATACCCACACCATTTTGAAAAAGCAAAAGCACACATGATTAAAGATAAAGATAGGACAGGACCCTTATCATTATCTCTTTTATAAAAGAAATTATCTCTTTTATAAAAGAAAAAGCTAAAAGCTAAAACACACAATGATTAAAGATGGATAAGATAGGACCCTTATTCTTCTTTTACAAAAGCAAAAGCATGAAACATCATCATAAAAGTAAAAGCATAAAAGATAAAACACAATGATCAAAGCAAAAGCAAGAGAATATAGATTCATGCCTGCTTTACAAAAACTACTTTTAAAAGCTGTGGGACGGTGAGAGATTGTTGACGTCGTTGTCGATGTCATCCATAGCATGATAACTGGATGGAGGAGATGGAGAAAGATGAGTCATCGTGGGGTAAGTCTCTAGAGATGACCGGTACATGTACTTTGAAGGCTCTAGAGGGAGTTCAACCGTGTAGGAGCACGAACTTGTAGCTGTAGGAGGTTGGCAAGACTGGATGCTGGTGGTATTGATAAAAAGATATAGCTGGATGGATTCCATAAAGGTGAATTCATCATCAGGATCTCATGAATTTTAAAACATGATACTGGTGTAGTTAGGGTGATCTTCTTTCAGGAGAAGACCTTTAGTTAAGTCGCCATAAGACTATAAAGGGATCAGGTCATGAGTTGGACTAAGAGAGGTATGTTGGATGTCATACGGGGTAGGTGTGACTCTGTTTAATTCTAATAGAAAGGTTTTGAGTTCAGAGAGGACAGTTGGATCATACTGGAGAGGGAATAGATGAGGAAAGGTAAGCTATAGATAAGCTTGTTCCTGTGTCTAGAAGCTTTTGGTTACTGGATGTTGGAAATATGGCTGATGGATGATGTATACGGAGGTAACATCGAGTCAATCATGATCAGGAAGAAATTTTTATGGATGGTTATCAAGGGTTTGCTGGAGTTCTCTTCTCCACTAGGGAAGAGAAGAAAACCACTCAAGGAGAGTCTAGAGAAGTGAGGAGGAAGATTTAGGATTGAAAAGACATTGTAGTGTAGAATAGATTGGAAGAATAAGTTTGGTAGCGTAGAGTACGGTGAGACACCATACATACCAAAGTTCATCTTTTGAGAGGACTCTGGAATGATCAAGAGAGAACGTAGTGAGAAAAAAATGGTCAAGGTGAAAACTGGGAGCTCTGAAATTTTAAAGGTGATAAATATTGATAAAGAAAGAAAAAAAAAACTTTTTTACAAAATTATGAATTTGGTAAGGACACTGGATTAAGAGGAAAGGACATTTTAGTTATGGCTGACTGTGGGAGAGAGGCCATAAGGTAGATGATAGGTATGATATATATGGAAGAAATTTTTGAGGAAGCAGGTCTGGTGAAGAGGTCAGGGACAAGGTTCTTCTCCCCTTTTATATGTTAGACTATGAAACTGTATTTAGAAAACCACTGTTTTAGACGGAGTAGCTGGCTATTTGGAAAAGACTTCTTTTTGAAATTGAGTTAAGAGAGGATTGTGAAACTGTATTTAGAAAACCACTATTGTATTTGAAAGAGACTTTTTTCTACTATACTTCTTCTTTTTCTCCATCGTCCTTTTATTTAGTTAAAAAAGCTTCAGACGATGCTCTTTATAAATGTTTACTAATATTTCAAATCTCCAAATTAGCCAATGTTATGCAGATCTTTGAAGATGATCACATTTTTCCCATATATCAAGTTAGTCACAAAATGGCTATACTCTTCTAACAATGTGCAGCAGAATCATAACCTTAACCTCATCCTTAATATCTTCATCAAGATTCTTTAAATTAACAAGTAACTTTTCAAATCTTAAGACATGGTTGTTCATTGACATCTTATGCTTCATTTAAAAACCATACACCTAGCTCATTACATGAAGACGATTTTCATGACTATTTAGCAAGTACTTTTCCTCCAAATGCCACAAAGTCATCGCACACTCCTCATTTTTTAATAGCTATTTCACCTCCTTGGTCAAGAAATATCTTATTTGACCACAAACTTTTCATTCATACGATCCCAAGTTTCTTCGTCATACAAGTGTCTTTTATTTTTCAGAACAACATCGAGATTAATTTGAATAAGGGCATCCATAACTTGGCGCCTCCACATGTTGAAGTTGATATTTCCTTCAAACTTTTCAACATCGATCTTTTGGCCTCTAATAACAGGTACCGCATGACAATATAACATGTCTCGCCTCTTACCTGAAGTGTCTCTTAAAATAGTTTAGGTAGATCTCTTCCTAATTTTGGAAGTTTCACCTTCTACTATTTTCTCAACAAACTATTCACACTTGAAAAAGTCTTTATGATATTAATTTCGCATGAATATATGCACAAGGAAAGTTTCTATGAGAATGGAAGGGTCATAATGGCCTCACTTAAAACCCAAACCCTTGTTGACAAAACTTTCCTAAACATGCATAAATACACACTACTTACAATAGATTGCCTCACAAGTACAAATGTCTGTTTCTACCATATTTATAAGTAGCACCATATTTTTAAATAGTACCGTATAAGTGAACAGTGTGTACCTATGAATAGTGTCATATATCGTAAGTACGAAACTTTGGCTACCACTTGTTTTGTACAGAATGC
Source organism: Murraya koenigii (assembly GCA_025617385.1). Taxonomy (NCBI): domain Eukaryota; kingdom Viridiplantae; phylum Streptophyta; class Magnoliopsida; order Sapindales; family Rutaceae; genus Murraya; species Murraya koenigii. The sequence goes on from CM046816.1 coordinate 20,426,570, forward strand.
AGAATCAAATACATCGAATAATCACAAAAAAATAAATGACACAAGATTTAACATAGCCCAACAATTGTGCCTACGTCCATAGAAGAAATAGAAAATAGTTGTATTATTAATAATTATTAGAGTATAAAATTTGAGTAAATAAATTTTACTTTCTAGAACCTAAATACACCTAGTATTCTCACACACACTTGAAAGAAAATACCTCTCAATTGCTCACACTCTCCAATTGCTCACTCTCACAATAATTCTCTTATGAGTTATATTTCTCTAAATTTGAGATTTCCTTTAAGTTTTGGGATAATCAAAGAATAAAGAGACTCTCGTTATTTATAAGCAAAACTTTACCAACCATGCAAGAAAAAAAAAATTTCAACAATTTGTAATCAAATTTCAAAGCCATGCAAAATTTGTCCAATATTCGATTCCAACTCTCCAACTATTGTCAACAAGCATATGAGTCTCTATTTTCCTTTTTGACTTTTCAACACATCATGCATGTACTAAGTTGGCTTGGGTCCTAATTTTTTAACACAGTTCACGCACTGATACTTTGTGAAGGTTCACAAAAGATTTGGAGGCAAGCCCCTTTTACAATAAAGCCCCCTGACACCACACATTAGGATGTATTGTGTATAATGCAAGAAATGTATAAGAAGCTATCAAAGACTCAGATGGAGTTATTAGTAGCGTATTGGTAGGTTGTTTAGAATGTAAGAAACAAAAGGATTTTTGAAGGCATAAAGATGAATCACTTGGTATCTATAGCTAAAGCAGAAGCGATTGCAGGAGCTTTTAGGAGAGTCAAAGAACCTAGGAAAATATCTCACTACACAAAGACTAATGAAACTAAAAATCAATGGGAGCCTTCCTCAAGTGGGATATATAAGATTAATGTTGATGTATCTATACAAGTTGAAACCCAAATAGTTGGATTGGGAGTTATTGTGGAGACTCTTGTGGCTAAGTAGTGTTGGCAACCGTCAAAATTATGCCATTTAGAGAAGAAGTAAGCTATTCAGAAGCTGAAGCTGTGGAATGGGGTATGCAGGTTGTGACAAAGGCAAGTTTTTACTCTGTGATTGTAGAAATAGATTATATTAAAGTGGCTAACCTAGTCAACAAAAAACAAAGTAGTAAAACCAAAATTTTTTGGGTATTTTCAGAGATCTAAAGCAAATGTAAGCAGTTAGATTTTGCAAAGTTTTTGTACACTCCCAGGACATGTAATTTAGAGGCAAATTATTTGGCAAAATTTGCCATAGATTTCAAAGAGACAGCAATCTCGGCAAATGAAGTCTCAGATATCATTATGGATGTACTCATAGTGTTGAAGCAATGAAAAGTGTTACTTTCCTTTATCCAAATAAAATAGTAGAAGGCATTATTTAAAATATAATATTAAATAAACTCTTAACTCAAAGTATAGAGACTGTATGAATATTACCCTTAGTTCAGATGGTACAAGACTTTCTTCAAATATTTTATGAAAAATTTTGGTCTAATTGACAAAAAAATCAACAATCACCAATTAAGCCTAGTAATAAATACATTTTAAATTCTAATAGACTTTTCTATTTTCAGGAGTCACCAGCTCAACAAGATCTCTTTCCACCTCAAGAAATCTCACGAGAATCTCTTACGAAGTTCTCAAGGACCTTTTTCTAGTCCCTTTTTTAATACTATAATGGCTTAGTTTGCTATTATGTAACAATCTTCTCCAAAAAGACAAATCGTTAACGTTTTACTAAGTTAAAATAAAATTTCCCCACCCCACCAATTTCTTAATTTATATATAAAAAAAATCCTTCTTCTATTTCTAAATTTCAAACAAAATAATGGTTTTCCAATTAATTTAATAATTAGATCTTTCTAAATTTTTATTTCAACACTTTTGTTCATTCAACGTCTTTAACAGTTGGCAACAGAAAGTTAATGTACATTATTTTTTAAAATTTTATTTCAACACTTAAGTTCAATGAACTCCTTTAACAAGTAATAAAGTTTAATTTAATTATTTTAACAGAAATTAGGTGAAAATTGCCAACTTTTTAGTGCTTCTTCAATATAATTTATTAGTCGAAGGATGAGTACTTTATTTCTAAAAGTTCATATTTCTCACAACTTCCATCTTTCATTGGACTATGTTGTCCCTATCATCAGGTTCATGCCTATTTGATTATTCTAATGCTATGATTTTATAGTTTTGAACAAAGATTGAAAACTGCACAAGAAAATGGGATGAAAAATAAAAAATTAGCAGAGTGGAGTACTTTAGGTATTTGATTGGCGTATGGTTTATTTGGAAAGTGAAAGTGAAATTTAATTCAAATAGCCCCACCTATTACTTTTTGTTTTGTTTCACATTAGCAGCCAACTACTGAGACATCAATATCTGGTTGAACAAGTCTTGAAAACATTCAAGATGGCTACCAAATGTATTATTTATATAGGTAATCTGGAAAGAGTGATCAAGTACCAGAGATGGATATCAAATATTCATGCTTGCTTATTACTTTCATCTTGATCAATAGCTTGATTCTTTCACAAACTACTCGGATGGCCATGGCTAGTATTGAAGTTGTTTCTGGTGAATATTCTTCTCAATATTTCCCTTATAAATTACAAGAGAGTATCTAAACCACAGCTACCATCCCTTAGGCCCAATGTTCCTATTTATTTCGAAAGCCCTCCTAATCATCCACCACCACTGCCAATGAGATCGCCATCGCCACCACCAGGATATTGAAGCGGCAGTGGCATTTGACATATAGCTCTAGTCTGCTATAGTTATCAATTATGTTATATGCTTTGTGTTTTGATGATGGTGTAGAATGAATTAAACTTATGTTGGCATGAATAAATCTCCTTACTCCTTTTCGGGATGAAATTAATTATTTATATATGCGATTCCATTGGTCATTTATTTCTCTGAATATGATTTCCGTCAAAGTTACTGCTCCCTTAAATTGGAGGATTTTTTAACATGATGTGAATTAATTTATTATTTAATACAATAAAATACCTAGTAGGTAAGGAAAGAAACAATTGTGCTAAGGTGATAGGAATGAGAAGCTCATTGATTTTAATATTTACTGGGTCTCCCAATGATCTTACTTTGAGATCATTATTTTAACACATGGTAGAGCACTACTGGACCAGCCAATCTCACGTAAATTTTTCTCCTATTAAGATTAGCATTTCGAATTATTATTACTACATACTACAATTATAAAAAAAAGAGGAAAAAAAAGAAAGGAAAAGCAAGCAACATATTCCTCTTAAATGTAAGGGAGGGACAAAGTCAAAATTAAATTTTAGCCCTTACCTTCCTCAATATTTGAACACCGGCGATTAGTTAAATAAACTACTTAAAAATCACTCAGTTAAACGCTAAAATAAAATACATAAACATAATTAATATTCACCTCATTTTATTTTTAATTTTACTCCCATAATACTGAGGGCCTTAATTAACTCAACTAATTAAGGAGGCACCTCGACCGGAGGAGAAACTCAAGGTGGGTTTACCCGGGTTGTGGCATACGTTTTTTGAAAGAAAATTTTTAGTGAATTATTATCCCTATATCAAATACAATTATAACTCATCCCAATCAATTTTTTTCAAAACCACAACAATCACAATTTGTGGGCACTTGCACACTTTTGATAGCTTTATCTCACGTTATTTAGATTTGATTAGTTGTGTTTTGTATTTTAATTTCAATTTACAAATTATGATAGAATATGATAATAAAGAGTGATAAATGTAACTATAAAATAATTGACACTTGATACCACACGGTGAGCACGGAAACGGCAGGTACGTGACATTGTTAAACTAGATGATCATAGACTAAACTACACTTTGGGATCAGAACTAACTTAGAACAGTTCTAAATCTTACGCATCGGGTGTCCAGCCAATATACCTACACCATTTCATACAGACCAACGGAAACATACCACCCAAAGACATAGCCCTCTAGGCTTACAAAGAGGATGAACAGTTATCCCTATGGTCGAACTCTATGGTGTAAAAGGGTAAATCGTTCTGGTGCACAGGATCCTTTAATCAATGGCAAGTGTAGAGCATACTAGGATGAGTATGAACAGATGATATGATAATCCTGGAAACCTAAATCGTTCTAGAGAAGAGGAATAGAGAATTAAGCCATAAAGGTAAGGAAATAATTTCTTTCAAGCTTTTTCTTAATTGAGATCAAGCTCCCCATTTATAAGGAGAGAAAACATTGCAAGACAAAAGAGACAGACATGACCCCTATCATTATCTCTTTTACAAAAGCTAAAGCACGCAATGATTAAAGATAGATAAGACAGGACCTTATCCTTCTTTTACAAAAGCATAAAACGTCATTATAAAAGTAAAAGCATAAAACACATTTATTAAAGCAAAAGCAGGAGGATGCAGAATCACGCCTGCTTTACAAAAGCTACTTTTAAAAGCTGTAGGATGGCGAGAGATTGTTGACATCACTGTCGATGTTATCTATAGCATGACAGCTGGATAGAGGAGATGGTGAAAGGCCTGTCATCATGGGGTAAGTCTTTGGAGATGATTGGTACATGCACTGCGAAGGCTCTGGAGGGAGTTAAATTGTTTAGGAGCACGAACCTGTGACCGTAGGAGGTTTGAAAGATTGGATGCTGGTAGTATTGACAAGAAGTTCTGGCTAGATGGACTCCAGTGAGGTGAATTCTTCATCAGGGTCTTGTGAATCCTAGAACATGATGCTGGTGTAGTCAGGACGATCTTCTTTCAGGAGAAGGCCTTTGGTTGAGCCGTCATGAGACTGGAAAGGAATTAGGTCATATGTTGGACCAAGGCAGGTATGTTAGATAGAGTACTTGTGACTCTGTTTAACTCTAACAGAAAGGTTTTAAGTTTAGAGAGGACTGTTGGATCAAGCTGGAGAGAGAATGGATGAGAAAAGGTGGGCCATATATAGGCTTGTTCTTGTGTCTAGAAACTTTTGGTTACTAGAGGTTGGAAATAAGGGCGATGGATGATGTATACGGAGGTGACATCAAGTCGATCACGATTGGAAAGAAATTTATATGGATGGTTATCAAGGGTTTGCTGGAGCTCTTTTCTCCACTAGAGGAGAGGAGAAACCACTCGAGAAGTGTCCAAATGAGTAAGGAAGAAGACTCAGGATTGAGAAGACACTAGAGTGTAGAATAGACTAGAATGATAAGTTTGATAGTATAGAATACGGTAAGACACCATACATACCAACGTTCATCTTCAGAGAGAACTCTGGAAGGATTAAGGGAAAACCCAGTGAGAAAAAGATGGTCAGGGTGAAAACTAGGTGCCCTGAAATTCTGGAGATGATAGATATTCATAAAAAAGAAAAATAAACTTTTTTGTCAAATCTTAGACTTGATAAGGACTCTGGAAGGTGAGACCAAGGGGAAAGAACTTGATATGGACTCTAGATTGTGAAACTGTATTTAGAGAACCATTATTTTATACGAAGTAGCTGGCTATTTGGAAGAGATTTATTTTTGAAATTGAGAATGCTTGGAAAAGTAGAATTATCTAATCAGACAAGAAAGTGATGTTCAATTAGGTGGAATTTAAACTTCTGGATACCGTATTTCACTACAAGAATCTCCTTGTAGATTACATGGTAGTGCTTTTCAGACTCCTTGAATTAGTGGCTAGCGTGACCACAAAATGTTTTTGAGTCACCACGTCTTTCGAGCAAGATTGCACCCCAGAAATAGTCACTGGCGTCAGTCTAGAGGATGCGTTGGCCATCTGTCGGTATCTGGAGAAGAGGTGGCTTCTGGGCTACGAGCTTCAATTGTTAAACAGCTGCTGTCTGGCTTGGACTCCATGGTAGGGCTATTTTCTTTAGCATGCGTGACAGCTGACTGGTATGGATGGAGACCTTTGGAATAAAGTCCCGAAGATAATTCACGATCCCAAGAAATTACTGGATCTAGTTTCTAGAAAAGTTCTCATCAGGAAAGTGGTTCTCATCCTGAGAAAGTCGATTGAAGACTGTCCCAACACACTCTTTTTTGTCGAGAATGTAATTCCATGCTCTGTCACTATCTTTAAAATGTGGGAAAGCAGAGCTTGATGTGACTTGTTATCGTTGCTGAAAAGCAGGATGTCATCGATGTAAATCAAAGTATGTGAGGGGAACGGTTCAAAGATTCTCGTCATTACTTTTTAAAAGATTCTTGGGCAACTTTGAGACCAAAGGGCATGACTGTCCTTTGATAATAGGCATTTGGAATACAGAATGCAGTCTTGGACCACTCATCCGGGTGGATACTGAATTGCCAAAACTCGGCTTTAGGTCAAACTTGGAGAAGACCTTAGTATCTTTGAGGTAGACGAATAGAGATTGAATCTTTGGGAGAGGAAACTTGTCATCTTTTAGGAAAGCATTGAGAGGCTGGTAATCGATCACGAGCTTTTTCTTTCCTCAAAGGAGGTTTGATTTCTTTTACACGTAGAATGCATGGCAACCCATTCTGACATTGTGGGCTCACTAAGACCTTGGGCTATGAGTTGATTGCATTCTTCTTGGGCTAGCTTAAGATCTGTGGGATTCATTCCTGGATTTATGGCTTTGGTTGGGTTTAAGTCTTCATTAAGCTTAAAAGGGAGCTTAAAAAAGAAATTGGGATTTTTCCACAGTGGACTATTGTGTTGGAATTGACTATGACTCTCAGGACAAAAGGGAAGTAGTTGCTGTTTAAACTGTTCATAGTCTCTGGAATTTTTTGACCAAGTGTAAAAGATCGAAACCAATGAGCAAGTCTTCGTCAGGAAGAGTTGAACCAATGACTTTGGTTTAAATCACATAATTCAGAAAGAACTGTATACCGATTGGCTTCTTGGTAATCAAAGTGGTCTGAAATAGTTCTCTATTGCTTGCTTTGAACAATTCAGTATGCTTTTCCTATGGTGAAATATGAGGGATTACAGGGTTAAGCATAGATCTCTGTGATCCTGTATCGATAAAACCAATTACTGGAACTGGTCTGTTGAACTTTGATGGGACCAAATGTATTTTCAATGATGAAATTATTGGAGGAGGCATCTAAGCACTCAACTGTTGAATTGTATTGATAATAGAGATTCTATCTCGATCAGTGTCTGATGTGGCCAAGACAAATACTGTGTCATTATCTAAAGTATTCTGTTATGAGAGCACAGATTCACCATCTTCTGTGTCTAACAACATCTGTGTAGATTCCAAGTGGTGAATAAGCCGAACAGCCTGGGATGGCTTATTAGAACAATTCCTTGTATAGTGACCCTTCTTTTTATAAACAAAACATCTGGTACTTTTGTGTTTGCTGACCTAGGAATGATCTTTCTTCTTAAAGAAAAGTTAGGAATTTTTAGGTCAAGAGTGGGTTCTGTGTTTGGTTCTTTTGGATAGGTAGGTTTTGTAATGGTGTTTATTCTTGGTTGGGCAGATACAAGTCTTGTCATCATTGCATTTGATGGCAAGATGAGGCTTTTTGAAATAGATGTTTATTTTTTAGAAGATCTGTGAAAAACTCTTTCTATTCACACAATTTTTTAAGACAGCTGATAGCTAACTGGTAAAGTTTGCCAAGAGACAAATTTGCTACATTAAGCTGGCTTGCTATAAGCTGCCGTTGTATTTCTGATAAAGTTCCTTTGGAAGAGAAGCAACGAAGATGTGCCTTAGATTTGGATCATGATCATTAAAACCATTTAACTGGTAAAACGATGTGGAGATGCGCTTGTAGTGATAATCTAAATCTTTTCAATGACGTGAATCGTATTTCATCCGAAAAATTCTTTTCCGGATAGCTCATTTGCAACCGTAGGCTCTCCGAGATATTGGCCATAGATAATTCCAAGAGTCGTGGAAATATCCGTATCTCGAATAAATCGTAACTCACTGTCATCGTCCTAAGCTTTAGAACCAATACCATAAAGAACCACTAAATCTCAAACTGAATTATTTAAGGACCATTGATAATTGAGTACCTTGCTTAAGCATCTGGACATCTAGCCATGCAGACAATTCCTCAAATTTTGTTTGCCATTTAGGTTTAGGAATATCATCGAATGTAAACCATGGGCCATTGCTGGGTTTAGAGGCCTGAGCAGGAGGAGGATCCCTGGAAAGAGATCGGGCTATGTCTGAATCTCTTTCTTCAATAATAGGATTTGTTGAGGAATAAGGTTCTTCAGTTGGTTGATCTATGAAAATCTTTGACACGTCTGTCATTTTTTTTTCTGAATCTAATACAGAGAATTCTGTTTCTTTAATTGAACTAGAAGATTTAGATTATGTGGGTGGTTATAGAGTATACTATTTAGATTCTGAGGATGAGCTTGAAGAATCTGTAGATACAGAGTCGTGGTAGCTCTGTATAGGCATTTGCTGTGAAGAGTAGAAATGGCTGTGATGGTGACTGTAGTGGTGGTTGTACAGGTGGCGGTGGTTCAGTTTGTAGTGGAGGTGGTACTGGCTCCATAGGTGCTTTATCCTTTGACCTAGGAGGTAGTTCAGGAGTGGATCTGATATAGGACTCAGAGGCTGGCTCTCTGAATGAGACTCTAGTATGGGTTCTTTTTGGTGGTTGTGATTGTGTCTGTAGAGGATATCTAATTTTTAGTTTTCTCGGTGGAGGTACTGGTGCTGGTTTTAACTGTCTCAAGGAAAGATAAGAAAGGCCAAAGAATTGATCATAATCGAAAGGTTTTCTTTATAGAGGGGTAAAGAAAGGATCAGTATTGTAGAATGATGCAGGAGATGGTAATTGAGAGGATGGACAAAAAAAGGCCGTTGTTGATATATCTGTGCCAGTTCTTCTTTCAATCTCCTGATTTCAACTTCCTTTCGACTAAACTCAGGACCATAGACTCGATCTCTGAGCATTTACATCAGATCAGCATCGAGCTGAGCTATCCTGGCCTTGAAGTTAGCATACATTCTGTCTAATCGAGAAGACAGGTTGTCAACTTTGTTGAATCGACTCGACTTGAATGGCTACAAGGTCTACTTTTGCATCAATTCTTTCTAAAGCTTGATTCTGCACTTGGCACTGGGTTTGCGGCCCAGACAGACTTCGAATTATCTAGGTTCTTCCAATTGCCTTGATGGTGTTATAGGTGAGGAGACATAAGGTCGGGTAAAAACCTTAGTCTGTGGATCTGTCTGTTTCTCAAGTGCAGGAAATTGATCCTAGTAAGATCCTTGAGAAGACATCATTAAGGAGGATCTGATCGGTGATGAAGGATTCTTTGGTCTTTGGTAAAGCATCTTCTTAATGTAGTATATACAAAGCTTTCTTGTATATGGAAGTGGTTCCATCGAATCTGGATGATCCGGTGGGAGGATACGCTATGGATTGTATTCTGAGTGACATAGTTTGGACTTTGACTTTCTACGCCGCCTTCTGCCTAGATGTTCATCATCATCAAAATCAGACTCATCCCGACAGGGATAATCTAGGTCACACTTGTCACTACCTGGTGCATTCCAAAGAAAGTGGCCATCTATTTTTGCAGGATAGATTGGCGTGCCTTCGGATGTGAAACTATAAATCAGAAGATCTTCTTAAATTGTGGAAATAGGCTGAATCATTGCACTATAGGAGAAAGAAACTCTGGGAGCTTCTGTGGATGGCTCTTGAAAACACATACTGACTATGCCGTTAAAACGTTTCTGAAAAAGTGCATTAAAAGTCTAGATAAGCTGGGAGTTTTGGTGGTAAAGCTCATAATTGGTTATTCATTCGAGAGGCATAAGCTTTGTGAGTTCAGCTTTGGTTACTTATTTAGGAATCTGGATAATGGTTGGCGAAGATCCTGTAACATCCAAGTTCATGACTGTATCAAAAGAATAGTTGGGGTTTGGAAGATCTATGGCATGATTTTGTAAATAATACACCAACTGATGATGTAACGCAGCAATTTTGGCACTGGTTACTTGTTCAGCGCCTTGAATCTGAACCTGAACTTTCAAGGTTATTGGGACATTGGGATCATGGAGAGAAAGGTTAAAATTTGGGTAAAAAGTGAGAAGTACACTATCAGCTTGGAGATTGGTTAAGATCATACTAATTACAGTATATTGGTACTCATTAAACTTGGTGTCAAGCAAGGCAAGTCCGGCTGTGACTGGTAAGCCTTTCCGGTTATGAAGGGTGAGAATGAGGTGAATTGGGCCTATGTGAATATGGGTGAAACCTTCTCTTTTACAATTGGCAACATACTCAGGAAGAATTTCAAGAGTGACATATTGTTCTGCAGAAGTGGATTGAAGATGAGATTGATATAAAGAAGAAGACTAAACATACTCCCTAAGACTGGGTCATCACATTTAATTAAAGTTTTAGTATTGACAGAGAACTTTCCCTTATAAAGCTTATAAGAGAGGAAAACTAGACTCGGCAATTTGAGCAGACTCTGGTATATACGAATATTCTACTAGGTTTTCTATTTTAGAGGACAAGTGCTTGGTGTAGGATTTAGGAAGAGTGAGAGTAGAAGAAAGGGAAACAGGAGCGAGAGGTTGAGACAAAGAGCTTGGAGTAGAGGAAGAATCCATAACTATAATGGTTCTTCTCTATACTAGATTTGGTTCCTAACAATTATCTTATTATCATACCACGCTCATGAAGAAAACATGCAGGCTCTGATACTACAAGGTGAGCACAAAAATGGATGATCATAGACTAAACTATGCTTTGGGATCAGAATTGACTCAGAACAGTTCTAGATCTTACACATCGAGTGTCCAGCCAATATACCCAAACCATTTCATACAGACCAATAGAAACATACCACCCAAAGATATAGCCCTTTAGGCTCACAAAGAGGATGAACAATTATCCCTATGGACGCCTATATAGTGTACAAGGGTTAATCGTTCTGGTGCACAGGATCTTTTAATCAAAGGCAAGTACAGAGCACACTAAGATGAGTATGAACAGATGATATGATAATCCTGGAAACCTAAATCATTCTAGAGAAGAGGAATAGAGAATTAAGCCATAAAGGTAAAGAAAAGATTTCTTTCAAGCTTGATATTAACTAAGATCAAGCTCTCCATTTATAAGGAGAGAAAACACACCAACACAAAATAGACAGGACAAGACCCCTGACAACTTTTGAAAAAGTAAAAGCAAATATGATTAAAGATAAAGATAGTACAGGACCCTTATCATTATCTCTTTTACAAAAGCTAAAGCACACCATGATTAAAGATGGATAAGACAGGACCCTTATCCTTTTTTTACAAAAGCATAAAACATCATTATAAAAGTAAAAGCATAAAACACACTTGTTAAAGCAAAAGCAGGAGGATGCGGAATCACGCCTACTTTACAAAAGCTACTTTTAAAAGTTATGGGACAGAGAGAGATTGTTGACGTCGTTGTCAATGTCATCCATAGCATGACAGCTAGATGGAGGAGATGGTGGAAGGCTTGTCATCGTGGGGTAAGTCTTTGGACATAACTAGTACGTGTACTGTGAAGGCTCTGGAGGGAGTTCAACTGTATAGGAACACGAACCTGTGACTGTAGGATGTTGACAAGATTGGATGTTGGTGGTGTTGACAAAGAGCTCTGGCTGGATGGATTCCAGAGAGGTAAATTCTTTATCAGGGTCTTGTGAATCCTGGAACATTATGTTGGTATAGTCAAGACTATCTTCTTTCGTGAAAAGGCTTTTAGTTGAGCCGTCATGAGACCGGAAAGGAATCGGTCATGAGCTGAACCAAGGGAGGTATGTTGGATGTCATGCGGGGTAGGTATGACTCTGTTTAACTCTAACAGAAAGGTTTTAAGTTCAAAGAGACTGTTGGATCATGCTGAAGAGTTAATCGATGAGGAAAAGTGGGTAAAAAGTGAGAAGTACACTATCGGCTTGGAGATTGGTTAAGATCGTACCAATTATAGTATATTAGTACTCCTTAAACCTAGTGTCAAGCAAGGCAAGTCTAGCTGTGACTACTAAGCCTTTTTGGTCATGAAGGGTGAGGATGATGCAAACTGTGCCTATTTGAATATGGGTAAAACCTTCTCTTTTCCAGTTGGCAACAAACTCAGGAGGAATTTTAAGAGTGACATATTGTTCTGCAGAAGTAGATTGGAGCCAGTACCACCTCCACTATAAACTGAGCGACCACCTGTACAACCACCAGTATAGCCACCATTACAGCCATTCCAGCCTTACCACCAATACTCTTCACAATAGATGCCTATGCAGAGCTAGCATAACTCTGTATTTACAGATTCTTTAGGCTCATCCTCAGAACCTAAACAGTATACTCTGCAACCATCCACATCATTTGAATCTTCTCAAAGATTTTCATGGCTCAGCCATCTGAAGAACCTTCTTCCTCAACAACTCCTATTGTTAAAGAAGTAGATTCAGACAAAGCTCGATCTCCTCCTAGGGATCCTTCTTCCGCTCAGGCCTCCAAACCCAACAATGGCCCATGGTTTACATTCGATGATATTCCTAAACCTAAATGGAAAATAAAGTTTGAGGAATTGTCTATATAGTTAGATACGTAGATGATTAAGCCAGGTGCTCAGTTATCAATGGTCCTTAAAGAATTCAGTTCGAGGTTCACTGTTTCTTTAATCTTTACGGTATTAGTTCCAAAGCTTAGGACAGTATAGGTAGTTTCAGTTTATTCATATACTAGATATTCCTACAGCTTTTGGAATTATCTATGACCAATATCTCAATGAGCCTATGAATGCAAATGAGTTAGCCAGAAACCTCATCCATTTCAAAAAGCCTGCAAAAGCCTCATCTTGCCATCAAATGCAATGATGGCAAGATTTGTATCTGCCCAACCAAGAAGAAACACCATTTCAAAACCTACCCATCTAAAAGAACCAAACACAAAACCCATTCTCAACCTAGAAAACCCTACGTTTCTTCAAGAAGAAAGATCCTTCCCAAGTAAGCAAACACAAAAGTACTATACAAGGAATTGTCCTAATAAGCGAGCCCAGACTGTTCGGCTTATTCACCACTTGGAATCTACACAGATGCCGTCAGACACAGAAGATGTTGAATCTGTGTTCTCATAACAGAATACTTCAGATGATGACACAATATTTGTCTTGGCCACATTAGACACTGATCGATATGGCATCTTTGTTATCAATACAGTTCAACAGTTGAATGCTTAGATGCGTCCTCCAACAATTCCACCATTGAAAATACATTTGGTCCCATCAAAGTTCAACAGACCAGTTCCAGTAATTGGCTTCACCGATACGGGATCACAGAGATCTATGCTTAACCTTGCAATCCTTCCTACTTTAGAATGGGAAAAGCATACTGAATTGTTCAAAGCAGCCAATAGAGAACTATTTTAGACCACTTTGATCACCAAGAAGCCAATCGGTATACAGTTTTTGATATGGCCAAAAAAAATGCTGTGTCATCATCTGAAGTATTCTGTTCAGAAAATACAGACCCAACATCTTCTGTGTCTGACAGCATCTGAGTGGATTCTAAATGGTGAATGAGACGAACAGCCTGGGCTGGCTTATTTGGACAATTTCTTGCATAGTATTCTAAGTGGTGAGGATTTTTTAAAAAAATGTTTATTCTTTAGAAGATCAGTAAAGAATTCTTTATGTTCACACAGTTTTTCAAAACAGCTAATAGCTAACTGATAAAGTTTACCGAGAGATAGGTTTGCTATATTAAGTTGGCTGGCTGTAAGCTGCCGTTGAATTTCTGGATGCAGTTCCTTTGGAAGAGAAGCAACAAAGTTGTGCTTTAGATTTGGATCTTTGAATCCATTCAACTGGTAGAATAGTGTGGACATGCGCTTATAGTGGTAATCCAAATCTTTCCCCTGGAGTGAGCAGCATTTCATCTAAAAAAAATTCTTTTCTGGCCAACTCATTTGCCACTATAGGCTCTCTGAGATATTGCTCATAAATAATCTAATAGCTGTAGGAATATCTAGAATATGAATGAACTGCAACTGTCTATATTCCCCTAGCTTTGAAAATAATATTGTAAAGAACCAGTGAATCTAGAACTGAATTCTTTAAGGACTATTGATAACTGTGCACCTGGCTTAAGTATATCGACATCTAGCCATGCAAACAATTCCTCAAACTTTGTTTTTCCACTTAGTTCTAGGAATATAGTCGAATGTAAACCACGGCCATTACTGGGTTTGGAGGCCTGAGCAAGAGGAGGTTCCCTGGGAGGAGAATGAGCTGTGTCTGAATCTGCTTCTTCAATAATAGTAGTTGTCCAGAAAGAAGGTTCTTCAGTTGGTTGAGCCATGAAGATTTTTGACGTGTCTGCCATTTCTTATTTAGAATCTGAGACAGAGAACTCTGTTTCTTGAATTAAACTAAAAGATTCAGATAGTGTGGATGGTTGTAGAGTATACTGTTCAGATTCTGAGGATGAGCTTGAAGAATCTGTTGATACAGAGTCATGGTAACTCTGAAGAAATTGTTATATTTGACCAATTCTTTAATTAAAAAATATTTAGTCATACAGCCTAACGTTCCATTATTAACATATTTATAAAATGAGCATAAACTAGTAGGAGTTCACAACAAGGATTAACAATGAATGCCATTTCATATTTTCTCATTTGCTTCTTGATTCATGGGTTTCTTCTTTCACATACTACTTACATGGTCGTCCAAGCCACTAAAATTGAAATTTTTTCCCCAATTAGGTTTCATAAGTTAAAAGTTGTGCCTTCTACGTTCAAAAGACCCCATAGATCACCTCCCCCTCGGCCGATGTGCAATATTCCTCCCCACTAAAGCCCTCCTCCCCCGCAAGTATCACTGCTACTGCCACTACCTCCACTAGAATCACATGTCGCACCGCCCACAACCACCACCACTGCCTCCACCACAACCACCGTCTAGATATTAATTAGCATGCAACAAGCCTCAAGTGTTTATTCACCATCATTGTATGTACCATGATATGCATGTTTAAATTATTGTTATAATAATGAAATATAAACCATGTTAATGGTGCCTGAAACAACTACTTCTTAGTAAAATTTGATCTACGAAATAAAGATAGAATTTGAAACATATATATATATATATATAAACTTTTATTACATAATTGTTAATAGTATGAAGCTACAATTAATAGAGGTCATCACCAAATCAAAATGAAAAATACAATGTTGTATCTAACATAATATTAAAACATTTAAAAAATTATCATTGACTATTCTACTTACAAAACATTTTCCATTTAAAATATTTATTTCAATTTAATTTTATTATTATTATTATTATTATTTACAGATTCATCAACAATTTGTTAATAATTTTTTTTTTGAAGAGAGGGTTATTTTCCTTTTAGTACACAAGATGAAATGATAAGTGCAACAAGTATTATCCTAATAATTTATTATTACAAAATTACAAAATCTTACATTTAATTTTTTTTTCCCTATTAGTTGACCTATAAAAAATCAATGCTGCCCTTTTATTTTAAAATAAAGTAAGGCGCACTTCTAACTTATTACACAAATGTGACATGTTAGGCAATTTATCCTAATTAGTCCTTTATTTTCTTGTCATAGCTTTCTAACTTTTAAAAATGATTTTAGTTAAAACCTTGGCTACCAATTAATATTAACTTCAGCAAGAGGAAGCTAGAATGGGAAATTTTTAATAAATTCCCTCGTTAAGTTAGGTTCATTAAAAAATAAAAATAAAAAATTGAAAATCTGAATGAACATTCAAAAGGTCACAGTAAATTTAAAAAAATACATTTTATGGTATTGACATGACTTGCCATGACCTCTCTATCGGATTCGTGGCCAATCGGGTGATAATTACTATTTTACCTATTTGATATTCATATCTAAAACTCATAACATAAATTTAATCCATGTATTTATAAAATTGGTTTCAAACTTCTACTATAAACATATAAAGAGGCTCCTTGCCTCTTTCAAAAATTTATTTAAAACAAATTTTACATCTCACTATCCATACATTGATACGTACATCTCAAATATATACATATGAACATAAACATGCCTAAAATGTAAGTCATATAGTGATAAGTGTCTTGATCCAACCTCAACTTATCATAAACTGACTTACACGAAACATGCGGAAAATTGAGAGAAATGACATAAATTATAAAATATTGAGCTTACGGGTTAATAAGTAGATAAAATAATGCTTATACATAATCATATGACATAATACTCCAAACGAAACATTATATATAAGCAAATATGAAATCATACACACATACATACATACATGACAAATCTATATAAAATAGTATGCATGGGTGAAGTAATCTAACTCTTAGTACGCATACATAGAGTACCTAGTGAAAATGGTACACATCTAGTGACTAATAATCACATCTCATGACTCAATCAATCGTATAATGTGCATACATATAATCATAACATGATACTAAATCATACTATTAAACATAAATGCTTCATGGAATACACAATAGTAATAATAGCTCATAAATTTTGGTTTATTCGCAGGTTCTTTGGGGCTCCAATAAATTTTTGGGAATCTAAATTTCTCCAAAACCATAGGATTCAAAGACAAATGGTTTGAACTGGTACATAAACTAATACAAATCATGAAAAATATAACATAATTACTCAAACTTCATAAATTTATTACCCACTAATTCACTAGATATAAATCTAACTATCCAATTTCATTTCCTTGTAACTTTTCAATTTCTTTCTCATTTTCGGCTTTCAATTTCTCTTATTTCTTTTCTTTCTTTTTCTCCTCTTTTCTTCTTTCTTTCTCTTGGTTTCTTTTGTCTATCTTGCTTTCCATTTCAAATTGATAAATGAAGCATCTATCAATAGTTTGCACTTTATATATTCACCGAATCAAAGCAAGCATGCAAGCAAATTAGTGAAGCAGGTAGGTGTAATCAAATAAAGCAGGCAATTGAGTGCTTGTAAAAGCAATAAGCCACGTTTGGCCTTATATCACAAGCACATGTATTGCAGGAATCGCTATTTAGTAACTCTTGTTTAATAAAAAAATTAATATTCTCTTCTGAGCTTTTAAAAATCCTTTGTCATTTATCTTTAACTAGTAGTATATGAATAAGAATTAATTTTTTATTCTTTTATTTATTACCCACCAATCACCACTTAAATTTTTGCTCAGAACACGATCACGTCGTAATAAAATCTTGATCCTTAATTAAAAGTTACATCCTAAAGTGTTAGATAATTACAATTATAGTTAAAAAATTAAAATGATTTTACCTCATAATTATTTGACGAAAAACATCTACACTAACTGTGTCTCAAATTAGGACTTGAATATTCGGCTGCCTAGCATTGCTCATTGACTATAAACGCATGAAAATTAGGCTGCACATGGATGCATGGTCTAGTTTTAATTGAATATTGTATGAGATATCTAGAAAAGAATAAATTAATTGGGGGTAAATTCGTATATAGTTCTTATATTTTGACTTGAGTATTCATTTAATCCCTATATTTTAAAACATACATCAAGACAACCCTGCATTTAAGTATATTACATTTATTGCCCTTATTTTTTCTTTTTCTTTTTTTTAATAATACTCTTAGAACAATATTCTTGACATTAATTAATTTATCTATAAATAAGTTAATTCACAAATTACCATTAATTATTTATGAAAATTAATTTATCAAATTAATATTAAAAATAAAATAATATCATAAACATTTACACTAACTTTTGTTTTACTTTTAAGGTTAACTTGTTAAATTAATAATTTTTTAAATTTTATTAATATTCCTAAGAATATTATTTTAAGGGTATTACTGTAAAAGAAAATAAAAAGTAAGGGATAGAAGTGTAACATATTTAATAGTAGAAGGCAAAATTAAAATCTTCATATAGAGAGCTACTAGAAATCTGCTCCCAATAGCAAAAAAGTTTATGGATGAAGAAGATTTTGTCAACTCCAATTTGTTAGATATGCAAATAAGGTGTGGACACTACAGTCGCTTTTGCATGGAATGCGAAATCAAGTGCACCGAACAATCACAAAAATATAAATGACACAAGATTTAATGTGATTCGGTAATTATGCTTACGTTCACGGGAGTAAGAGAAAATAATTGTATTATTAATAATTATTAGAGTACAATATTTGAGTAAATAAACCTTACTTCACAGAACCTAAATACACCCAATATTCTCACATACACTTGAAAGGAAATGCCTTTTAATTGCTTATACTCTCCAATTGCTCACTTTTATAATAATTCTCTTATGAATTATTTTTCGGTTCTAACTCTCCAACTATTGTCAACAAACATGTGAGTCTCCATTTTTCTTTTTGACTTTTCAACACATCATGCATGTGCTAAGTTGGCTTGGGTGTAGATTTTTCAATAATTCTTTACCTCGGTAAAGAATTATCTAAATCTGAGCCAACTACCAACCAAATATCATCCCCTAAGTTGTTGCATCTCTGTGGCTGCCCTCGAATCCAATATTTGGGATCAAGCCAACCGTAATTAAAATTCTTCAAACTCAACACATTCAAGAATTTGAATTAGTTTCAAGTAATATTGAAACTTAACTCTAGAAATTACCTTCGTTAACATATCTAATGGGCTATCTTTGATATTGATCTTTTTCAATAATACATGACTGCCCTCAATAATCTCTCTCACATAATGATATTTTGCATTTATGTGTTTCATCCGAGCGTGGTATGTTTGATTCTTCGCAAGGAATATTGCACTCTGGTTATTACAGAAAATCTCAATGTTCTTCTAGAGTACCTCTAATTTACCTAACAAGCCTTTCAACCATATAGCTTCCTTTATAATCTCAGTTGTTGCCATGTGCTCTGCTTCTATAGTGGATAGAACAATTAGCGATTGTAGAATTGACCTCCAGCTAACCGAACCTTCACCTAATGTGAATACGTAACCAGTTGTTAATCTTCACTTATATAGGTGTTTAGGAAAATCAGAATCACAATATCTAACACATTGTTGACCACAATTCTTCTTGAATAATAATCCAACATCAATTATCCTATACAGATATCGAAAAATCCACTTCACTGTAAGCCAATAGTCTTTTCCTAGATTATGCACGTATCTATTGGCTGTACTAACAACTTGAGATATATAAGGCCTTATGCATACTATAGCATATATAAGACTACCTAGAGCACTAGCATATAAAACACGAATCATGTAATCGTGCTCCTCTTAGGAGGAAGGACATGAAGAAGAGCTTAATTTGAAATGAGGAGGTAGAGGAGTACATACTGGTTTAGTTTTTTAATTTATACTAAACCTTTTTATCACCTTCTTTAAATAAGACTTTTGAGTTAACCACAAACATTCATTCTTTCTGTCTTGGTGAATCTACATACCAAGTATTTTCTAATATTTCATCAAAAACTTAGAAGTCAGCTGCTTTTTTAATTTCTCAATCTCACCTTTATTCTTCGAAGCTATAAGCATATCATCGATATAGAGTAATAAATAGATGAAAACTCCATCTTGTAGTCTTCTAAAGTAAACACAGTTATCATGTTCACTTCTAGTAAATTTCTACCCTTGTATAAATTAATCAAATCTCTTGTAGCATTGCCTTGGTAATTGTTTCAATCTGTAGAAAGATTTAATCAATCTGCATACATGATTGTCCTTTTCAGTAATTTGAAACCACAAGGCTAAGTCAATAAATTTCTTCCTCCAAATCTCCATGTAAGAGTGTCGTCTTAACATCCAATTGAGACAACTCTAACTTATATTCTGCTATTAAGGTAAGTAAGATATGAATGAAAGTATTTTTTACAATTGGAGAGAAACTTCATTATAGTCAATACCTTCATTCGGAGCAAAACCTTTTACTACAAGCACTGCCTTGTATTGAAGAGTTGATTAATTTGAAGATCCTTGCTTTTAATTGTAGACCTATTTATTGCCAATAGTCATTTCTCTCTTAGATAACTCCATAAGTTCTCAAGTCTAGTTTTGATGGAAAGATTTCATCTATTTTCTATAGTTAAATTTCGCTGATTACTTTTACTGCTGTGTAATACTTCACCGAAAGTGTTAAGGATGCTATCATCAATAACTAGAAATGTATAGGCTACTACCATGTCTTTTATCACTTTTTTTTGCCTCTTTGTTGCTATAGTCTTATGTTCATAATCTACATCTTCAGTTGTTTCCTTTTCCTGTAGGACATAAATAGAAATAACTTCTTCTTTAACTCTTAATGTCACATTAAAAGTTGAACCTTTCTCTCTAGGATTAACTGATACATATGAAATTGCATCAAACTCTACTCACTGTAATGTCTTTATGGTCTTATTCTCCACCTGCTTAAGAGCTTGAAGCCTTCAACATAGAAACTTCATCAAAAGTGACATCTCATATTTCTGCTATAGACAAACTTTTTATCTTCGAGATCTCAAAACTTGAAATATTTAACTCCGCCTTTAAATCCCACAAAAATAGATTTTTTGCATGAGGATTGAGCTTATCATTCTTTATATGGTAAGAAGCTAGACACCCAAACACACAAATGGATTAATGGTCTTGTGCATGTTTTCTAAACTATATTTTCATATGAGTTTTACCTCCAATTACAGCAGAAGGCAACTGGTTTATTAAGTGACTTGCATAACTTATAGCCTTAACCTAAAAATTTTTATCTAAACTAGCATTAGATAACATACACTATACTTTCTCAAGTATGATTCATATGCTTAGCCATTCCATTCTATGGTGGAGTATATCTCACCGTGAAATATATTTTTATACCCTCACTCAAGCATATTTGCAAGAATGGATCAGAAGTATATTCACCCTCATTATCAGATCATAATATTTTGATCTTTCTACTAGTTTAAGTCTTTACTAGTTTCTTCCATTTCATGAAAATCTCTAGAATCTCATCCTTTGATTGAACGGTGTATACCCAAACACGTCTAGAGAAATCATTAACAAGTGTATCAATATAATGACTTCCATTAATTGATATAGTCTTGGTTAGTCCCTATACATCATTGTGAGCATATTCAAGGATCTCACAAGTATCGTGATTAGCTGTACCGCACTTGACCTTTGTTTTCTTGCCTACTACACAATGCTCACATAATTTTAATTTACAAGTTTTGGTATATTTTAAAAGTCTGTGCCTCATCATAGTTTGAAAAGACTTATCTACAGCATATTCTAGTCGTACATACCATAGCTTGGTGGTGTCACTGTGCACCTCAATAATATTTACTTCATCAGTTGTACTTCATTTCAAATAGTATAAATTGTGATGCCTGACCCGTTGTAGAATCATCATAGCACTATATGTGAACTTCGTTGTTGCATTTTCAATAGTAACCTTGTAGCCTTTAACTTCTACAATACCTTCAAAAATTAAATTTTTCTTTAAAGCTGGAACATATCTAATCTCTTTCAATCCTCTGGCCATTTCATCGAATATTTTGATTTGAATTATTCCTATTCCCTTTGGGCGATAAGATTGATCATTTCCCATCACAACTACATCGGAGTCCAAATTATGAAAATTTGTAAATTATTCCTTATTAGAACATATATGATAGGTTGCTCTGGTATTAAGTATCAATTCACTTGTACTAGCCACATATGTTATAAGCGTAATACTTACTTAGTGAATAATCAAATTCATCGTGCGCCCCCAAGGGCGTGGTCGGGTTGGTCACCATACTCGTCGTAGAGCCGTGGCACCCCGAGTTCGATTCTTGAGGGTGAAAATGAGAGTTAAAATTATATTTGGGATTGTTCGCCCCCCCTTTCCTTTAAAAAAAAATTCTAAACATCTTAAAATTTAATTATAATATTAAAAAAAAAATCAAAGTCATTGTGCCATGTTCGCAGCTACTAGTTTCTTCCCATTTCTTTTTTGAGCCTTTGGACAATCTTTACTTCAACACCCCTTTTCATATAAAAATGCGCGCTTATTTAAAGCTATATTTCTGCTTCTTGATTTAGACCGAAAATTCCATCGTACTTTCTCTAGCTAAAAAAGCTTCAATTGATGCTCTTTCAAAATGTTTATTATTATTTCAAATCTCCAAATTGGTCAATATTATGCAAACATCTTTGAAGATGATCACATTTTTCTCATGTGTCAAGTTTGTCATAAAATGGCTATACTCTTCTAACAATGAGTGCACTAGAATTATAACCTGGACATTATCCTTAATATCTTCATTAAGATTCTTTAAATAAGAAAGTAACTTTTCAAATCTTAAGACATGGTCATTCATTGACATCTTATGCTTCATTCAAAAGCTATACACCTAGCTCATTGCGTGAAGAAGATTTTCATGACTATTTAGCAAGTACTTTTCCTCCATATGCGATAAAGTCATCGCATACTCCTCATTTTTTAACAGCTATTTCACCTCCTTAGTTGAGCAAGATCTGATTTGACTACAAACTTTCGTTCCTTTAAAAGAGAAGCTACAAATATGTGCTTCAAATTTGGATTATAGAAACCATTCAACTGGTAAAACAGTGTGGACATGCGCTTGTAGTGATAATCCAAATCTTTCCATTGCAGTGAATAGCTTTTCATCTGAAAAAATTCTTTTATGGCTAATTCATTGGCAACTGTAGGCTCTCCAAGGCATTGGTCATAGATAATCCCAAGAGTTGTAGGAATGTAGCTGCCTATACTGTCCTAAGCTTTGAAACCAATGCCGTAAAGACCAGTTAATCTTGAACTGAATTCTTTAAGGACCATTTATAACTGAGCACCTGGCTTAAGCATCTGGACATCTAGCCATGCTGGTGGTTGTACAGATGATAAATTGTGGTGGAGGTGGTACTGGCTCTATAGGTGCTTTGTATTTTGACCTAGAAGGTGGTTCAGGAGTTGATCTGATATAGGACTCAGAGACTGGTTCTCTGAATGAGACTCCAGTATTCTTTGTGGTGGTTGTGTCTGTGGAGGAGATCTGGTTTTTGATTTTCTTGGTGAAGGTACTGATGCTGGTTCTGGTTGTCTCCAGGGGAGATGAGAAAGGCTAAAGAATTGACCATAGTTAAAGGATTTTCTTTGTGTAGGAGTAAAGAAAGGATCAGTGCTGTAGAATGATGTAGGAGATGGTAATTGTGAGGATGGACCAAACAAAGATGGCTGTTGATCTATCCGTGCCAATTCTTCTTTCAATCGCCTAATTTCAGCTTCCTTTTAATTAAACTCAGAATCTTAGACTCGATCTCTGAGCATCTGCATCGAGTTGAGCTATTCTGGCTTTTAAGTCAACATACATTATGTCTAAATGAGAAGACAGATTGTCGACTTTGGTTGAATTGGCTCTAACCTGATTGGCTACACAATCTACCTTCGCATCAGTTCTTTCCAAAGCTTGATTCTGTACCCTAGCGTTATGGGTTTGCTAGTTTAGAACTACTTCAAACTATCTGGGTTCTTCCAATTGGCCTGATGATGTTATAGGTAAGGAGACATAAGATCGGGTGACAACCTTAGTCTGTGGATAACTTACTGAAACTGTAACAGCTACAACATCTAGCATATAACAGATCAATACTTAATCCCTCTAACTAATTCTTTTGAGGGATTAGATGATACGACACATTTTAGAAGGGCTTGGCTTTTGAGATGGTGTATAATCTTTTACTCAAATTAACTATAGGCTTGAGACTTTTATTTTTTTTTGTAAATTATTAATCGACTATCTTTATGTAATCATGCCAAATACAAGTAACTTAGTGGTGTTTGCAAAGCATATTATTATAAAAATGAATGTAGTTCTTGCTTGTTATGTGAAGGCTAATCAAAATGGCCAAAGTTGATACTATTGGTATTATATTAATGTTGGAATGCCATTGATGGTTTCATTTGAAAAAATTGATTGATTGGATTTAGCTTTTGTATACGTATTATCTATGATGATGAACAATGCTGTGCATTATCTATGATGATGATGATGATAAATGCTTATTATAATGTTGCTGTCATTACTTTGGAATTAATATGTGCTATATCAGTAGATTGACTTACTTTTAAATGTGTTTAGCATAAATGTGTTTGCTTGTTTAGGTGAAATTTAGTTGCCTATGTTAGTTACTTACATATGAATTTCGTTCATGTGCATTGCCATTTCTTTTAAATATATGATATATTTCATATAATAAGCATTAACATTTACATTTTTCTATAAATGAAGCAATATTTTCATTTAAGTGCTAGATATAGAAAACCTTACATCAATTAAATAGCCGTGACCTGCTATTTTATTGAGGGGGACTTATTACTTGTTTCATGTAGAAAAATAATATTCGCATTTTGAAAATGGTGCCAAAGTAGTTTAAAATGCGAAAAAATAAAATAAAATATAAGGAAACAAAAGAGTCAAATTGATTGCAGAATTAATTAAAATCCAGCCAGTTCAGAGTTGGTAAGTGTTATAAAAATGGTCGATTGGAGAAAATGAAGTAGACGACTTTGAGAGTAGACTTTTAAATCTTCAGTCGATTACTTTAATCTTAAGTTAATAAATAATTATCACTTGAACCAGCAATAAATGTTTGTTTAGTGTTCAAATATTTGTTTAGTCTCTATATTTTAAAAAATATTTCAAAACATCTTTATAGTAATAATATTCTTGCTATCTTGAGAATAATAATGAAAAAAATGTTAATTTATCTAACTAACCTGAAATGTAGCATAGAAATTTTCAAAAATTTTATGTTATTATTTTACTTTTAAAATTGATTTTATAAAATAATTATTAGTAAAATTGTAGCGAGGATATTAAACATTAATTTAAGTTGGTTGATATTAATTTATATAAATAAATTATTAGCAAGATTGCTATACAAGTACAAAAAATAATAGTTCTTTCATGCTGATTTTTATTGATTAATTTGTAAACAAAAAATTATTGGTTAATTTTATAATTAATTCTTTATCAATAAATTAATTAATGTTAAGAATATTATTATAAAAGTATTATTGTAAATGAAAAGAAAAGTAAGGGTAAGAATGTAATATAATTTAATTATAATGGTGCTATTAGCTATTTTTTAAAATAGAAGGACAAAACAAATACTTAAGTTAAAATATTGAGATTAAACTAGCATTACCCTAAATAATATTACATCATTTACCACATTATTTAATACACAAATTAAATTTCTCAACTAAAAAAATATAGTTTGATAGTAGTAATAAATATTGGGATGGAAATATCATTCTAACTAACTTTATACGAGTGTACATTGGCTGGAGTATCCATAATTAATGATGTTTTGCTAGCCAACTGTTATAATAACACTGCTTTTTATACTTATTAAGTATATACTGAATTTGGCATTTGTTTTCTTATTCTGCAAATTTTATGTAAGTTTATATGAGCTAGAATTTTTGACAAAAAAAAAAGGATTTTGACTTGGCAGTGCGGCTTTAATTTGATTGTGGGGCTTAGTCCGAGATTTAAATAAAAAAAAAATCTGCTAATCCCTAAAAGTGTATTTGATATAGAAGATTTAAAAATGAATTTTAGTTTTGAAGGTCGAAGAATGCAAGGGATATTAAAAATACACGTTTGAATACAACTCTAAAATCTAATGTAAAAGTAAAAAAGATAGTTTTCTTTATTTTCTTTACAACGTTCACATCATCTTATTTTTTAAATACAAACGTTTGTTTACAATGGTGCGTTTATTCCTGCCAATAAATTCTCAAATTTAGTTCTTTTAGTTCCATCTTAAAAGATATCAAGGCGTGATTGAATGAAGGCTATCTAGTTTAACCTTTTTACATTATTTTTATTTTTTTAATAAAAACTCCCAGAAGCACTTTTGAATGTCATGCTTGTAGCATAAGCATGTTGCTGAAAGATGATACTGAGTTCAAGTTTTGACATATCACTTAAATGGACCAGATAAAAAAGCTAAGGTCTTTTTCATCACCCTCAGTTTTTTGCTCAAGAAATAATGAAACTCACTATTTCTTCATTAGTCATTTAAGCTAAATATTGCAAGAAAATATAATAGGTTATGTTCACTATCTGATATCGTGGTGAATATTATCATTTACATGATGTTAGATTTAAGCGCCCATGATGGGTTGAATTAATCCTACATAAAAGATAATTTCAAATTGTGTGACTTATCTAGGATTCTTATAAGATAAAATTAGAATTTTATTTGGATCCTAATAATATAAGGTGTAGCATCTTCAAACAACTATAAGAATTTTATGTGAATTAAACTACACTTATTCTACTATATAAACACCACATGGGTGGGAACAAATACATACAATAAGGATAAAAGTAACAACATGTGTTAAATGAGAAAGAAAGGAAAAAATGAGGTAGTGGGTTCTTGCTTTGTGAATTGAGAAAATTTTCCAATTCGGTGATTATCCTTCGGTCATCAGTGACATAAACTTGTGACGATCCGTTCGTGAGAGAGTATTATTCGTGAAAAATCTCTAGCAATCAAATCCTGTTTGTTGCGATCTGTTCGTATGAGATTATGACCATTCGCTCTTGGAAAGAGTCTATTTTAATTATGCAGATTCCTGACGATTTATTTCCACTTCAACCAATAAAATATAATTTTTGGTTGATAAATAAAATGCATGATTTTATTAAATAATCAACATTGGTATTAGAGACTATGTGGTTTATGTCCTGATCTTGTGTGTATAATGCATGTTCATATGCCATGTTCTTATTATGAAAATTGTTTCTTACACATAGAACACACATTAATGGTATATGACAAATGACTCACTGTTAAAGTGTAAAATTCGGGCTATAATTACATGAACATGAATGGAATACACCTGGTATTTTATATGGTCTAATATGATCTCATACATAAATGATTAATTTCAACCAGAAAAAGAGAAAGGAGATTTATTCATGCCAACATAAGTTTAATTCATTCTACACCATCATCAAAACACAGCATATAACATAATTGATGACTGTAGCAGAATAGAACTATATGTCAAATGCTGCCGCCGCTTCAATATCCTGGTGGCGGCTGCGGCGATCTCGTTGGCGGTGGTGGTGGATGAGGAGGAGGGCTTTTGAAATAAACAGGAACATTGGGCTTAGGGGATGGTGGCCGTGGTTTAGATACTCTCTTGGACACAATCTTTAATTTATAAGGAAAATATTGAGAAGAATATTCACCAGAAACAACTTCAATACTAGCCATGGCCATCCGAGTAGTTTGTGAAAGAATCAAGCTATTGATCAAGGTGAAAGTAATAAGCAAGCACGAATATTTGATATCCATCTCTGTTACTTGATCACTCTTGTGGGTGTGCACTCTTTCTAGATGACCTATATAAATAATACATGCGGTAGCCATCTGGATTGTTTTCAAGACATGTTCAACCAGATATTGATGTCTCCGTTGTTGGCTGCTAATGTGAAACAAAACAGAAAGTAATAGGTGGGGCTATTTGAATTAAATTTCACTTTCACTTTCCAAATAAACCAGACGCCACTCAAATACCTAAAGTACTCACTCTACTAATTTTTTATTTTTCATCCCTTTTCTTGTACAGTTTTCAATCTTTGTTCAAAACTGCAAAATCATAGCATTAGAATAATCAAATAGGCATAGTATCTGATGATTGAGACAGCATAGTCCAATGAAAGATGGAGGTTGTGAGAAATATGATCTTTTATAAATAAAGTATTCGTCCTTTCGACTAATAAATTATATTCAAGAAGCACTAAAATGTTTGGCAATTTTCACCTAATTTCTATTAAAATAATTAAATTAAACTTTATTAATTGTCAAAGATGTTCATTGAACTTAAGTGTTGAAATAAAAATTTAAAAAATAATGTACATTAACTTTCTGTTGTCAAATGTTAAAGACGTTGAATGAACAGAAGTGTTGAAATAAAAATTTAGAAAGATTTAATTATTAAATTAATTGAAAAATCATTTTTTTGTTTGAAATTTAGAAAAAGAAGAAGGATTTTTTTTTTTTATAAATTAAGAAATTGGTGGGATGGGGAAATTTTATTTTAGCTTAGTAAAATATTAACGATTTGTCCTTTTTGGAGAAGGTTATTATATAGTAGCAAACTAAGCTATTATAGTATTAAAAAAAGGGATTAGGAAGAAGGTCCTTGAGAATTTCGTAAGAGAATCTCGTGAGATTTCTTGAGGTAGAAAGAGATCTGTTGAGTTGGTGACTCCTGAAAATAGAAAAGTCTATTAGAATTTAAAATCTATTTATTGAAAAATATGCTAGGCTTACTTGGTGGTGATTGTCGATTTTTTGTCAGTTAGACCAAAATTTTTCATAAAATATTTGAAGAAAGTCTTGTATAATCTAAAATAAAAGTAATATTTTAAATAACGCCTTCTACCAGTTTTTTTTTTTGGAGAAAGGAAAGTAACACTTTTCATTGCTTCAACACTATGAATACATCCATAATGATATCTGGGACTTCATTTGCCGAGATTGCTGTCTCTTTGAAATCTATGGCAAATTTTGTCAAATAATTTGCCTCTAAATTACATGTCCTGGGAGTGTACAAAAACTTTGCAAAATAAAACTATTTTACTAATAATTATTTTATAAAAATTAATTTTAAAAGTAAAATAATAACATAAAATTTTTGAAAATTTCTATATTATATTTTAGGTTAGTTAGATAAATTAACATATTTTTCTTTAATATTCTCGAGATAAAAAAATTATTATTACAAGGATATTATTGTAAAAACAAAGAAAAATTAAGGATAAGAGTAAAACATATTTAACTATAAAAATATTTTGAAATATTTTTAAAAATATAGAGACAAAATAAATCTTTGAAGACTAAACAGACATTTATTGCTGGTTCAAGTGATAATTATTGATTAACTTAAGATTAAAGTAATCGACTGAAGATTTAAAAGTCCACTCTCAAAGTCGTCTACTTCATTTTCTCCAATCGACCATTTTTATAAAATTTCCCAACTCTGAACAGACTGGGTTTTAATTAATTCTGCAATCAATTTGAATTTTTTGTTTCCTTATATTTTATTTTATTTTTTTGCCTTTTAAACTACTTTGGCACCATTTTCAAAATGCGAATATTATTTTTCTGCATGAAACAAATAATAAGTGCCCCTCAATTTTGGTAGCATTGTTGACTTTGCATTAGAAACAGATACTATGTCTTATCAGCTTGATATTAATTTGGTACCATTCCATGCATGTTGCTGCATTCTTAATTAGCACTTAAAGTTAGACACACCATTACATTATACATATACTTCTTGATCATCTAATTGCCCACATTTATATTATAAAAATCATTAGCTGAGAATGTCACAACAGTCATTGAGGTAATTTAATACGAACATGCATGCCATTGGTCAGAAGTTGCCACAACTTTTGCTCTATATAGAAGAACCAATAAGAGTGAACTCTTCTAAGAGTGCCACAACTCGAAGCCATATATATTCAAGATTATAAGTATTAACACAACTCGTAGCAATGGTACTGTTGCTTTTCGCCATTCTTGCACTAGCTGCCCAAACATGCCATGGAAGCAACAGGATTTCTTTGAGGCACTAGTTGTTGGGATTATATGCTCTTCAAAGTATATTAACTTTTGATTAATAAAATATTTGACGTATTTATTCAGATATCTTAAATTGCATTAATATTTTGAGTAAAATTCATTTAATCATATTATATGTATTTATGTGATCACTGTAAATTCGCAGAAGGCATAAATACAAGTTATCTTATGATTAAATAAATTAATTTCGCAGTTAATAAATAAAATTGAGCACTTTATTTAGGTACAGACTGTAATAAATTCATTGAGTGATTTATCTTAATCATGTATTAATTTATTAATGTAGTATGACTACATTAACTGAATCACATATGAGATTTAATAAACCTAGTAAGAACTGTCAGACTTATTAAATCTCATAGGTATTGATTTACTGTAATCTTAATCTTGAGTTAGTTATAATTTCATGATTGTAGTTGTTATTTCATTTAAGTTACTAATAGGCACGACATACACATGTAGTCAAGATTATCCAATATCTTAGTGGGAGCAATTACAAGTATTGAAATTATAGATTAACAATATAGAATTTGTACGACACATTTATTGATGGGTTTTCAGTACTTGATCATAGAATTCTCTAGTTAGAGTGTCTCAACATAAATAAGTATGTTGAAAATGATCATTAGAGAAAGCCAGTAAGTATCAGGGAACAAGATGTTATTAAATTGATTGGACAATTGAGATATCAATTTAAAATAACGATGTAGTACAAAAGATTGTGCAGTAAAGAAATCAATGTGGCTTGGACGAATTATATTTGAGCATATAATTATGAAGGTCAGTTCCAATCTTATAGTGGAGTAGAATTGGAATTAAATAATTATATTTGTTTAATTACAAATTTAATTATTGTAGCTACTATTTTATGTTCCCAAATGATCCCCGGATTAGCTCATTTAATTGACAATAGCATCGCTGGACCCAAAAGAAAGAAAAACTTGCATATTAGATAAAAATCATAATTATAATATTTGTTAAGGCCTAGTATGTTATATTTAAGTATAAAAGAGGCTTGTGATATTTTACAAGGTGGTCCCCTAATTAATTATATATTCTCTCACTTTTACGTAAGTGGAGAAATAACTTTTAATTTAAATATTTAAATATTTAACTTAAAAGAAGAATTCTATTTTTAACCTAGAAGATATTTGATTAATCTCGAGTCATAACCTAGAAGATCGTTTGGATGCAGATCTACAACTCTTAATTGTTTATCTTCTCAAAACATTAAGGTATAAATTTCTAGATTACTTAATTATTATATATTGTATGAGATCGATTCTAAAACGATTTTAATTGAAAAACCTTATTTATCCCTGCACTTGCGAGTAATGAAACAAGAGGAGCGTGGGATGGTAGCTAAGAGGATTCCTCTTAGATCTTATCGGGTATTCGCTCTCGTGTCAGTCGTTTCACGACACTACGATGTACCACTGCCATATGGTGTTCGTTTGCCAAGCGTCCTATAGTTAATTGATGGCTAAAATGGTCAATTTAAATCTGGGAGAAAGTAGGAATTAAAAAAAATTAATTTGAGTATTGCCCACCTCCCACCATTTAATAATAATAAAAAGTTAAGCTGATTTCTAGTTGAACATTTGCACGGTGCAATGAACTTTGTTTTCTTTATGCTAGTATCAAATAATTAATTAGTGGCTAAACTAGATTGATATCAGATTTTCCCACTATACTAAAAGAAAAATGGTTTTTTCAGAAGTCAAATATCTTTGGAAATTCACAAAATCCTTAGAAAAATTTATTTCTAAAAAAATTATGCTGTTGACAATCGTCATATTAAGTCGCATTGGGAAAACACATTTTTTTATGAGTCTTCGGAGAAAAAATAAGCAAGATATGCTTAAGAAGCCTAACAAAATATGAGATTAAAGCAATGAATAATAATTATTAGAGCAATATTCTGTATAAATAAGCAAATATGCTAATATTTGGAGTCAATAGCAGGAGTTTAATTCTAAATTTAGCAAGTATTTACTAACCTATAAATTTGGACATTAGTCCCTGTACAAATTTAGAGAGGTCAAAAAAATGCAACAATGCCATTAGAGGATTTATGCCCTTGCAATAATATGGTCTATCAGTTCAAGCCTTGTTATGGTAAATTTCTATAGTCTTGAAAGTGAAAAATAAAAATAAAAAAATAAAAAAAAGCTTCAAAGTAAATTGTTCGCAAACGTTGAAAGAGAGTAGAAATACCATAAAGAGTTTGGATTCATCATCATGAACAGCATCAAAATCAAGCCCTTTAACCAGCACAGCTTAAAACTCATCATCAGCTGTCAAATTATATTTGCATATAAATTAACCCAAGAAAAAAATAACAAAATACAATTTAAAAATAGTAGTATTAGTTTCCTAATTATCCAATGCTCAACATGCATATCTTTGAATGTAGACTCAATTAATCTGCAATAAATGGAATTCAAAAAGAAAATAGAGAAAACTCATTCGAGATTTAGACAATTATGTTAGTTACCATAATTTCAGCCACATTGTGCAGTCTCAGATAAGGAGCATTGTTATTAAATTCTCCAGCAGCTGCAGCATGTGGTATTTTGCTCTTCAATTTTGATAGCAGAGTCCACAGCCCGCATATATCAACTAATACATTCAATAAGGAAAACGGAAATAAGAAAAAGCTTCAAAGTCCACAGTCCCTATATACCTGAAACGAACCTGATAGTTTAATATCTACTAACTAAGCCCCAGCCCTACTCAAACAACATTCCTTTTTCTAGCAGGCATTTCAACAAACAGCTCGAAGACTCCATTTGAAATCTGAAAGAGACTCAAAAAGAGTAATTGATGCGTTTGAGATCGGATAAAGGAAACCTTATCTTCTTCTTTTTTTTTCCATTAGAATGTTTTAACCATCAGTTGAGCTAAATAATAATTTTAAATCAGTGAGCTAGGCTTTATTAATCTAATTGAAATTAGCTAATGTTGGAAACTCTTAGGCTCGGGTTCGTTAACTAAATTTGCTCAAATTGAGTAGCTAATAGCATCAGAATCATAAGGTAACTTATTGATTTAAATAAGAGAGCTAAATGTTCAACATTATGATAATAAAATTAAAGTGTATTGAAATATGAAAAATCAATATATGCAAACATTTAAACTTTAAAGATTGGCTGATTTGAATATTAAATATGTTGGAGTTATCCCACATTGATTGTGGAAGTTTTTAGTAGTGACTTTATAAGTTTTTAGTAGCTTTCTAAATTAGGTGAGACACAAGACAATCTAACACTAGTAAGAGCTCATGTTTTCCAACATATCTTCTCAACATCCTCACTAGTAAGAGCTCAATTTTTTTTTAATATTTAAATAATTTTAATTTAAAATATCATAATATATTAATATGTAAAAACTTTAAAACCTTATTAAAATAACATAAATATAAAAATTATTCTAATCATCTTTAACATAAATTAAATAAATAATTAAACACAAACAAAAATTAGATCTAATTCAAATAAAAACATAATTTAATTCAATAATTCAACTAAAGAGTTCATTAATTTAACAAACAAATAAAAATACATAATTCGATTACACAATTTAAACAATAAGTTCTTTAGTTTAAAAATGATAATTCACAATCCAATATGAAGAAAAAAATTACTCAAATATTTATGGACATACGTTTAATTTTTTTTTTAAAGTTAGGGCCGGGCCGGACAGGACTGGGTTATATAAAGCCCGAGTCTTGGCCCGAATTTAAAAGGCTTGATATGTATAAGCCCGAGCCCGAGCCCTTAAATTCGGGCCCAAGCCCTAAAAATTAGGGCCAAACTAATCGGGACAAAATCAAGGCCAGGCTTTTTTACCATCTCTAATTAGAATTATCCCATATATTATAAATTTGAGGAAAAATCTCACCCTTACGCTAGTTTTTTGAGATTGAGAGAAACTCAAGAATATCTAACAAAATCAATGAAATAGAAAAGATTTGAGTTGGCTTTTGGGGTTGAGAGAAACTCAAGACCACCTTACAAAGTCAATGAAAAAGAAAAAAGAAAAAGAAAAGGTCAGATCACCCATATAAATAGAATGAATTGAAAATTGTAGACCCAAATAACTCAATAAGTACAATTTAATCATTGGTTTCTTTTGTCATTCATTGGCCTTCATGGAACATATATTTCAATTTTTGCACTAAAATTTTTAATTCATCCAATATAATTCTTTATATTGCTTGATTTAACTTTTTGATTATTTAGGCATTTATAAGGATCTAGAAAATTTTTTATTATTTTATACAAAATTTTTGTTTAATTCTTCACAACGAGAGATTTTTTTTTCTTTTTATCATTAGTTGTCCTTAAAAATAATTGTCCTAATGGACATTTTTGGTAATAAAATATTTATGAAATTAAGGGTGTACAATATTTTGGGAAATTTACAATAATAATCCTAAAAATTTTGGTTTTTTCACATTTAGCCCCTCAAATTTTTTATAATAACTAGCTAAATAGAAGTTTTTTGAACTAAAGAAACCTTGTCATTTTCAACAAATTTACAACCAATGCAATTCTTACAATTTACAGGTTTCACTATAATGCTCATTCTCTACAAATTCAACAAACATCAATATTCTCAACAAACCTCAAGAAAGCTCATCACTCTCAATATAATTGAGGATATAAAATTATTAATTGGAGAGCATCTTAAGGTTAGTACATGCTCTTACATAATATGAATTTTCCATGTATTAAGTTTAGAGTTTGGGTTCAAATTTGTTGCAAATTTTATGGTAAATGTTGTCATTTTTCTTTCATAAAGCAATGTGATTTGTTTAAGTACTTAGATTTGAGTTGAAAAATAAAAAAAAAAAATCATTAAAAATAATAGAAATTAACTTGATAAAATACAAACCAGATTATGTGGGAAAAGTTGGGCAACAGGAGCCTGTTGCTTATAATTACATTAGTAGTTTTGTGCAATTATATGCAACAGGCGCCTGTCACACAGCTTGTCGTATATAATTATAATATGTGCAACGCGTATTCTCGGAGGTTATAATTTAGGCTATACGTATCCTTTTGGAGATCATAACTCAAGCTTAGAATTTATTATGCCATTTTGCCCTTGATTTAAAATTTCCCTGATTTTAAGTGCAACAAGCACTTGTTGTGCTTCTACAACAATTAAGACGTTGGCGGATGGCTGTATGAAGTATGTGAATTCTAACAAAACAACTTTCTTAGTTGGAAAATATTATATGTTTGATCAGTTTCTCATTACCTAAGGAGCATTCTACTCATTTGAACCTCTCATTGGTAAAAAATGTGAATACTAACACTACAAGCACTTGTTGCACTTAAATTTAGGTAAATTCTTGGTTCAATCCTGGGGCAAAATGGCATAACAAGTTCTAAGCTTGATTCATCTCATTGCAAGCTTTGAAATGACAAATTATATACCTAAAACAGACATGTGTAGCCTAAGTTATGACCTCCAAAAATATATGTCGCACAAACTATAATTATGTGTGAGAGGCTGGGCAAAAGTGCCTATAGCGCATAATTATAGTGGTAGTTATATGCGACAGACACCTATCGCCCAGTCCGTCACATATAATCTGAGTTTCGTATTTCTTCAAATTTTATTGTTTCCAATGACTTTTTTTTGGGTTTTTTCAACTTAAATTTAAATATTTTAACAAATTACATTGCTTTATGAATGAAAAATGACAATTTTTACAACAAAATTCACATCAATTTTGAGCCGAAACCCTAAACTTAATGCATGAAAAATTCATATTGTGTTAGAGCATATACTGACCTTAAGATGCTCTCCAATTAATGATTTTATATCCTCAATATGTTGAGAGTGTTAAGATTTGTTGAGAATGTTCTGGTTTGTTGAAGTTTGTAGAGAGTGAGTGTTAGAGTAAAACCTGCAAATTGAAAGAATAGTATTGGTTGTAAATTTATTGAAAGTCACAAGGACTCTTTGGTCTAAAAAACTTGTATTTATTTATTAATGATAGGAAAAAGTTTGAGGGACTAAATGTGAAAAATCCAAAAATTTTGAACTTATTGTTATAAATTTTCCAGAATATTTTTATGGGTTTAAATATTTACATCCTAAAACTATAGAACAAGGTGAAGCTAAATGACTCTTATAGGCATCTCTCATGCTGCTTACGTTTCGTTTGATATGGATCTCTAGAGGTGATTTTATCCCAAGCAATTATTTATGGTTAATATCACACAAATTAAGATCGAGAGAAAGAGTTAACTTTCGCTTGACTTGTAGTTATTTGTGTGAGTTCTTTTTATAAAAAACATGTTTAAATATTTTTATCACGTTTATACTATGTTAAAATCAATCATCGTAAATTATACCAAAATTTCAAAAACATAAAACGTAAGAATCAATCATCATAAATTAGAATCCATCTTCCAAATATAAAACCCACAATAGTTATGATTTATTGAATAATAATATAAAATTAATTAAATCTTAACTGTTATTATTATATATGTATGTGTGGCAAAAGATTATGAATTGTTTACTGAATCCAAATCCTATGATTTATTGTTAAATATGCATATGTTAATTATAATGATTCTTGTCATATATACCTGTCATAATGGTATCGATTAATCTTTATTGGGAAGAATTTTTATTAGATTCTTATCATCTCTTAAGCTAGCGACTGAATTTTTTTTCAAACTCCCAAAGCCTTGTCTAGAAATATTGTAAATCTTGGGTAGGAAAATTCCTTTTATTCTTTTATCACGGGAATTTTTTTATCTCGAAAAGTCGAAGGTGGGAAACATCCAACCTAATCCAAAAATTAAAATACTTTGAAAATGAAACTAAAATCAATTATGGTTGATAATTTCGGAGAGCTGGTCTATAAAATAATTAATTTTCATCGTAATCACCTTTTTATAAAAAATATACATATATTTCCTCTAGAATTTAGTGCTGCAATTACCTAACTCTCTTATCAAAATCTCTGAACTCTCACACGAACAAACTTTCATTTAGCTCTCTCCAAACTCCAAAGCGACAAAGTTAGAACATATATGTCATTCAACCACTACGAAACTAATATGAGCCAAATAAGTTGAACAAGTCTTATAATTAATTACTTTAAAAAATTTGCCACCATGCGTATTATAGTGTAGTTAATTTGTTAATCAGTTATTCATATGTATATATATAATAGCTAGCTATGCATATCTTGTGGTAGAATCAACCAATATGAATTCCAATTCACTCTTGCTTACTTTCATCTTGATCAATTGCATTCTACTTTCAAATACAACTTGCATGGCCATGGCCATGGACACTCAAGCTATTTCTGAGTCTAACAAGTTGAAGGTGGTATCGAGAGAGCATTTACATCGCAGCCATCACCAAAGGCCAATTCTGCGAATCGTTGGAGACCCTCTCCGCCACCGCCAATATAACAAAAAT
The DNA here is from genome assembly GCA_025617385.1 of Murraya koenigii. NCBI lineage: Eukaryota > Viridiplantae > Streptophyta > Magnoliopsida > Sapindales > Rutaceae > Murraya > Murraya koenigii. Next base: position 20,463,639 of record CM046816.1, read on the forward strand.
CCTTAATTGCTCTCCCATAATCAGTGGCACCATGCACACCGATATGCATCAATAATATTTATCATGCATCTTGGCTTGTTTGTTTATACACACAAACTCTTCTTTTTATGAACTTGGGGATTAATAAGTGCTGATTTGATCAAGCTTTGTACATACATACATACATATATATAAAGGGTGGTGTTCCAATCCGGCTTGGAACAACATCCGAGAATCGTTGGGGAGCTGATGGATTTCAATCCAAGGCCCCAAATTCTTTTTTTTTAGGTGGCTGCACATGTTGGAGCCCCCATGTGCAGCCAACTTTGTCTTTGGATTTACAAAGAAAGGCGAATAGCATTTATTGATGCTGTTTTCTGCTCGCTCCCAAGTGACGCTGTGAACTTCTGCTCGCCGGATGCTCGAGCAGGATTCCTCACTGACTCCTGCCTTTCTCCGTTTACTGGAACGGTGATTTCCTTCGGCCTGCGCTTACAGAGAACAGTGTCAGGGGTCGCCGGGTGTTTTTCCGGCGAAAACCCTTCGACGCTCAAGTCAGTAATCTGGTTGATTCTTTTGGTATCCCCCCTAGTTTGAGACTGGAAAAGATAGGGTGTTTGCAGGGTAAAAGTGATATAAGGAGCCCTAGTTTTTGGCTGTTCCATTGGAGTTAAAATGCTTCACATTTTTAAGAAGGAAAAATATAGTCAACAAAAAGTAAACTCAAAGGTTCAAAAGAAAAAGAAAAGAATCCTCAAACCTTGTCATTCGGCTGATATTTATTCTTCTGTTTTCCCGCCTTTATTTGCCTGGATAGCCACCCTCTGCATTAATTGTGCCTGGGCTCTTCTGACAGCTGGGCTTGCCGTGGCACGCCCTGGGGACATGGAATGTCAGGCGGGTATGGGTTCCTGTGGCCCAATGATAGTGCCGTGCACGCGTGTATGAAATGATGACACTGTGGGGGCATGCGCCGGCCATCGGTAACAGTGACAAAGCCCTATGGAATGGGGTGCCTGCCAGGCATCAATCGTCGTGTCAAGTTGTCGGGAGGAGGGGTTATCCTGTTTAAGTCAGCTCTGCTCGAGCCTTAATTCCCTCGGTGTTTTCGACGACGTGACTGGATCCTACTCGGAGGTTCGAGGACCTCGATCAGGAAGAGAAGGTCAGGGCTCAACCAGTTTTGACACCTAGTGAGGGCATCTTCGTGCCAGTGATCATGTCTTCAGCTCTGGCTAGGTTGACCTCGAGGGGGTCTGCTAGGTATTACCCAAACACCAGTCCCCCAGTTTCTAGTCTTTTAGAGTGAAACGAGATAAGACTGGAAAATTCTTGTTCGAGCAGGCTTCCCCACCCTTTTTACCTTCTCATACTGAGCTGTCCACCTTTTCCGTCACCTTACATTTAATGCAGGACGCGTGGGCAGATTTGGGCCGTTCGTTTAAATTTTGAAGAGGCGGTTACTTGAATAGTCGCGTCCCTTGAGTAGCGTGTCGTCTGTTGACATGACGTGCTTTCCCCTTTATAAATCCCTAATTTCTTTACTGTGCTTCTTGTTTCCAATATTTGCTAACACCAGAATCAGCCGCCTGCTAGCATTTCTTACTTCATTTTCTGCCGTCGCTATCATCTGCCGTAATCAAATCTACCTCAGGTATAAATTTTACTTTTCTCCTTCTTCTCGTTCTTGTTTTTTCCATTTTATGGGTTTCTAGTTCCCATTTGGTAGATTGTGTCCCTAGGAAAAATGTCAGATACACAATAGCCCCGTCGGATGTCCCCTGAAGAGTCATCTTCTTCGAGTGACTCTGAGACTAGTAGGGTGGTTCTGGTGAGAGACCCAAGCCCCGAGGGGGTCAAGGTTGTGGGGGAGATCCGGTTGCAACAGGGGGAGAGGGTCGGCCAGAGGTCCAGTTGCAACAGGGGGAGATCTGGTTGCAACAGCTTCTTCACGGTATATTGTACTTCTACTCCTTCGGGGCTAAGAAGTACCACTCCTGCTCCTACTCCTTAGTCCCAATATGACCCATGCACTATAACCGTCCATGCTTTACCTGGGGCCGGGGGGCCTGTTGGGTGCTCGCTGTCCGTTTCTTTATTTTTCTCCGTGCACTTGACCACAAAGTCTACTAGGGCCTGCTCCTGGATTGTTGTTCGGGGCTGGTAGCTGATGTCAAACTCACTGAGCTCTATCGACCATTTCACCAACCTGCCAGAAGTATCTAGCTTGTGCAGGATCGGCCTAAGCTTCTGGTTTATCAAGACTGCCACCGAGTGTGCTTGGAAGTAAGGTCTCGATGTGCGGGTCTGCATTACTAGGGCGGTGCCCACCTTTCTATTAGCGAATACCGAGTCTCTGCTCCCAAGAAAGCTCTGCTCGTGCAATATACGGGGTATAGCACCCCCGACTCTTCCCTTACCAAGACCGAGCTCGTTGCCCATTGTGACACCGCCAAATACAAGTATAGAACTTCTCCTGCTCGCGGTGTTGACAGCAGTGGGGCTTTCAGCAGGTATTCCTTCAGCTGTTGGAACGCCGCTTCACATTCCGGTGTGCATTTTGTCTTTCTTTCTTTTATCATTTCCTGGAAGAAGACGCGGCACTTGTCTGTTGCTCGACAGATGAATCTGTTGAGGGATGCCAGTTTTCCAGCGAGGCTTTGTATTTCCTTGAGGGTGCGCGGGGACTTCATGTATATTACTGCTCTTATCTTCTCCGGGTTGGCCTCAATTCCCATGTTACTGACCATGAAGCCCAAGAATTTTTCTGAGCCAACTCCAAAGGCAAACTTCTCTGGATTAAGCTTCATCCGATATTTCCTTAAGAGCGAGAAAGTCTCTTCCAAGTGCTTCACATGCTCCTCCGCGTCCTTGGATTTAGTGATCATATCATCTACATAAACTTCCATCATGTGGCCGATCAGCGGCTTGAAAATCTTGTTCACCAGTCTCTGGTATGTTGCCCCCGCATTTTTCAGGTCGAAGGGCATGACCTTGTAACAAAATAGGCCCTGGTTGGTGATGAAGGCCGTGCATTCCTCATCCGGCCCGTACATTGGGATCTGGTTGTAGCCCGAGAAGGCATCCATGAAGCTGAGCAGGTCGTGTTCTGCTGTGGAGTCCACCAATTGGTCTATCTTTGGCAATGGGAAGCTGTCTTACGAGCAAGCTTTGTTCAAATCTGTGAAGTCCATGCACATTTCCTATTTCCCACTTGCCTTCTTTACCAGCACCACATTCGAGATCCATTCAGGGTAGGTAACTTCCCTTATGAACCCTTCCTTCAGCAGCTTATTTTGCCTTACTGGCTTCGCGTCCTTCCTTATCGCCAGCCTGTGGCATGCCACTTCCTGGTCGATCCAGGCCATATCTTCATGTGTCCAGGCGAACACATCAGAGTGTACTCGTAAACACTCGACCATATTTTCCCTCAATGGCCCGCTAATGCTCGAGCCACTCCTGACCTTCTTCTCATGGTCGTCTGGTCTTATCCCGATTTCCTTTAGCTCTTCTGCAGGCTCCTTCCTTCCATTTTTCGACTCTCTCCTCGATTCCAACGATGTCACTTGCATCGCTTCCTTTGCTGCCACAGCATAGCAGCTCCTCGTGACCCTCTGATTACGCTTGACAACTCCCACGGCCCCATTCACACGATACTTCAAGTAGGGGTGGCAATATGGGTCAGGATTCGTTTATTCGATTCGATTCGATGCGAATTAAATGGGTTTGGGTTTGAAAAAATTGATTCGTTTAATAAATGGGTGAATTCGATTCGATTTGTTAATTAAACGAATCGAATACGGGTTTGAAATTTTTGATTCGTTTATTCGTTTAGAATTCGTTTAATAAATGGGTCATAAACGAATCGAATACGGGTCGATTCTTTTAAAATTCATTTATTATTTATTTAATAAATTTGTATTAAAAAATATATTAATTTTTAATTATATTATTAATTTAATAAATTTTTATTAAAAAATATATAAGTTAAAATTGAAAAAAAAACAACAGGTGCAGCCCTAATTCTCTAAACCATTCATGCCTCCCCTATTCTCCGCCCACCCCCCCTCAAAGCGACCGAAATCGAAGGCCACCCCAAATCCCTAACCATTGAACGTTGTCCGCCTCGCAATCGCAGTCATCTAACTGGATGCCTCGCTCTGAAGTGAGCAACGCCTCTCTCTCTCTCTCTCACTCCCCTCTTCTCATCACCGTAAGTCCGACTCCCTATCACCATTAATACTTTTGTTTTCGTTTTCTTTTATTTCATTTTATTTGTTATGATCATTATTTTCATTTGGGATTTTGTGTGCAGCTGATTTGTCGCCTTTGGTAAATTGTGGTTCTGTTAAAATAAGGATTCTTTTTTTTTCTTGGTTATGTTGGATGTATATCCGTGATTGATTTATTTATTTGATGATACCATTTGCATAAGATCATTTTTTTATCCTAACAAATTGTTGTTTGTGGACATTGTTTTTACGGAATCTGCTAGAAATGAAAATATATAACGCATTAGTAGCCGAATATCTTTATGTGTATATAGACTGTTAAAGGAGTGCCTGTTTTGGATGTAAAGATAAAATTTTGCCTCTATTTTATTTATTTATTTATTTATTTTTTTAGGTGAGTGTGGTTAAGTAATTGTGTTTTGTTTCTTCGTTGAAGGTGTTTGATTGGATAATGGATGGTAAAACCAAGAGAAGAATTGTGACAGAGAATGGGGATACAACAGGGGAGGACTTGGTCCTTGCTACTTTGATTGAAAATAGAGATGATTTGGGGCCAATTGTGAGGCATGCATTTGAAACGGGGCATCCCGAAGCGCTGCTTCAACAGCTCAAAAGTGTTGTTAGGGAGAAGGAAGCTGAGATTGAGGAGCTCTGTAAGACTCACTATGAGGAATTTATTCTCGCAGTTGATGAGCTTCGAGGTGTGTTAGTTGATGCTGAAGAACTGAAAATGATCTCTCCAGTGATAATTATAGGTTGTAAGAGGTTGGGAGTGCTTTACTGATCAAACTTGAGAAGCTTCTTGAATCTTATGCAATTAAAAAGAATGTCACTAGCGCTATCAAAATGGGGAAGATATGTGTGCAAGTGTTGGATCTTTGTGTTAAGTGCAACAATCATATAACTCATGACCGGTTTTACCCTGCCTTGAAAACCGTTGATCTGATTGAGAAGAGTTACTTGCAAATTATTCCTGTAAAGGCACTGAAAATGGTAATAGAAAAGATAATTCCAGTGATAAAGACGCATAATAATTATTGTTATTTTTAATACTAAGGATTTGGTATTTGGATGATCATGTAATATGATTTAAATTATTTGTATTTTGTTGTGGGATATTAAATTTGTGTTTTTTTTTGTTTAATTTTGTTTATTAATTATATTTTTCTAAACGAATTGTAAACGACTCTGGATTCGATTCGATTCGTTATGAATTCGTAAAGGATAAACGAATAATAAACGAATCTGAATTCGATTCGATTCGTTTATCAATTTTTTTAAACGAATTAAACGAATCGAATCCGATTCCTGAAATTTCAATTCATTTAATAAACAAATCGAATTCGAATCCATAGAATTTTGACCCAATTCGTTTACTATTCGATTCGAATTCGATTCGTTTATTCGTTTTGCCACCCCTAACTTCAAGGCCAAGTAATGGGTGGATAACACCAACTAGCTAATCCTCATGAAGGGCATTCCTAGTATCGCTTGGTAGGGGCTGACTTCATCCACCACGAAGTTTAGCATCATGTTCTTCTCAAAGGGCCTCGAACCCATAGTCACAGCCAATTTGACGATTCCCAGAGGGGTTAGCCTTCCTCCCCCAAACCCCTTCAGAGAGGTGCTCATCTGCTCGAGCCTTACATCCGCTATTCCCAAATCATCGAGTGTGGACCTGAAGAGAATGTCCATCGAACTTCCCGAATCCGCCAGTATTCGGTTGATCTCCTTGTTGGCAACATTTGCTTTCACAACCAAGGCATCCTCGTAGGGGTACAGCACCCCCTCCTCGTCCTTCTCCCTCCACGTGATGGGTACGACACCGTACCTTAGTTCTCTTTGCAGCTGGCACAACGATCAGGACTTCCCGGCCAGCAGACGCATATCTGCAGTAGTTCTTTTGAGCCTTATTCGAATTTCCTACCACCGTGGGCCCCCTGCTATCACCCTCGTAGCAGGCAGTTCATCGGTCCATGCCACAGGCTCGGCCATTTTCTGCTCGCTGCTGCTCGACTACTGGATGGCCTCCTTAAAAAACTCATCCAAGTACCTGTTTCTAACCAACTCTTCCACCTGGTTCTTCAAATCTCGGCACTGTGGCATCGAGTGGCTGTGGACGCCGTGGAACCTGTAGAACCGGCCTCTGTCCCTCCTACTGGCTGGCTTAGACATTGGTGTCGGGGAACACAGCAGCTCTCGTTCCTCCACAACTTGGAATATTTCCTCGAGCTACTCCTTCAGTGGAGTGTACTATCTGTATGCGGGGTTCTGATCAACTATCGCACCGCCCTATCCTGGGGGAAGCTTCCAGTGTGTGGGGGTAACGGGCTATCGGCTCTGCTGTTGTTCTGTATGGGCCGTACTGTCGATATTCCCTGTAGTCCCGACTAGGAGACTCGCGAGGTGGAGCGGGAGCCACTCGCTACTGGGGAGGTTATAGGGAGCAACCTGTTCCCATATCGCTCTGGAAGTTGGTGTTCCATGAGCAGGCCCTCCTTTCTCTTTCTGCTTAGCTCTACTCTTCTGCTCGCTTCTCAGTTTCGCTGCTTTTCTTCCTCAATAACCATATCCATCTTCACCTGTTCATATACATCGGAATATGAAACGAATCGAGGGGCTTCGCAAGTTGTACCATGGCTTTCCCATCTTGATCCCATCCTTCAACCCCCTCAGCGCCTGGGGGTGATTGAATGCCCCAAGATCCAGGACTGACCGATGGTATCTTTTGACAAAATCTCGAAGGGACTCCCCCTCCCTCTGCTTTATCTCTGCCAATTCCATCATGTCGTCCTTGGGGACCATCGACCCCCGGAACTACTCTGCGTATTCCCCGCACATTTGTTCGAAGCTCAAAATACTTCCCCGTGGTAGTTTATGGTACCACTCTCTCGCCTTCCCTTCTAAAGTAAGCGGGAAGGCCCTGTATCTTTAGGAGGCTGTCAAGCCCTGTACTCTGGTCATATCGTTGAAATGTTCTATGTGTACCAGTAGGTCACTCTTCCTATAGAACTTCAAGTCAAGGAAGCGGAAATCCCGGGGCTTAACATTGTATAAAAATAAAAATAAATAAAAAAATAAAACAGAGGCAAAAAATTAATTTTAAAATATAGATAAACAAGAAATTCAATTCTGGTTCGGCCACTGCAAATGGTGCCTTAATCGAAGGTCGGGAGGGAGGCGCGTGCACTACACACACCACTGTTGTGCATGGGTCAATACAGCTACACTTAGCATGCTACTTTCATTGTGCGCATTGTTTACTATTGTCCGATTGGTTCACTTGGCCCAAATCGATTTGACATAGAACTGCATGGTGTATATTTTTACACGCGTCTCGTGTGCATGGATTACAATCGCCAATGTCTGGCCATTTACTGGTTACCAAAAGTCTATCCTCTGACTTAGTTTTTCATCCCGACAGGGACAATCTGGATCACACATGTCAATGCCTAGTGCATCCCAAAGGAAGTGGCCATCTATTTTTGCAGGATAGGGTGAAGTTCACATGCCTAACAAGTGTATGGGATTGTATATTAATCATTGTTCATCTTCTTCCTTATTTCCATAATTTTTCAGAATTCAAATCAGTAATTCAATTGCTTCACTCTCTAAATATATAAGTCCAAATCATGCGTATGATACGCCGTTATAAAGAAAATTAAAATATCTTTCTAATGACACCAAATTTTCAGAGAATGAATTATCATACAAAAATTTATGAGTTGAATATGCATATGGGTTCATAACTTAGGGTTTCATATTACTCATATCATGAGATCATATTAGACCATGTAAAATTCCAAATATATTCCATGCACATTCATGTAATTATAGTTCGAATTTTAAACTACTTTGGCACCATTTTCAAAATGCTAATATTATTTTCTGCATGAAACAAATAATAAGCCCCCTCAATTTTTGGTAGCATTGTTGACTTTGCATTAGAAACTAATATTATGTCTAATCAGGTTTATATTAACTCGGTACCATTCCATGCATGTTGCTGCATTTTTTAATTAGCACTTAATTAAATTTTGACACACCATTACATTATATATATACTTCTTGATCATCTAATTGCCCACATTTATATTATAAAAAGTTAAGTTGATTTATAGTTGAACATTTACACTGTGCAATTAACTTTATTTTCTTTGTGCTTCAGAGTACGGTTCCATAAGTTTTTATTATAAGTTTGATCATTTTCAATCAAGTTGATCAATCTGTTTGGAGTAAAAAATTGTACATCATTGTAGTATCAAATAATTAATTAATGGCTAAACTGGATTGATATTTTTCAACTTGGTATCTATCCAGATGAGCGACCCAAGACTGCTTTCCGTATTCCAAATGCCCATTATCAATGGATGGTCATGCCCTTCGGTCTCAAAGTTTCCTCGAAGCAAATTGGCATACAGTTCTTTCTGAATTGTGTGATTTGGACCAAAGTCATTGGTTTAACCCAACGGCAGGTACATGGCATTGTTAAACCAGATGATCGTAGATTAAACTATGCTTTGGGATCAGAATTGACTTAGAACTGTTCTAGATCTTGCACATCGGGTGTCATGCCGATATACCCACACTATTTCATATAGACCAATGGATACATACCACCCAAAGACATAGCCTTCTAGGCTTCACAAAGAGGATGAACAGTTATTCCTATGGTCGGACTCTCTGTTGTACAAGGGTTAATTGTTCTAGTGCACAGGATCCTTTATTCAAAGGCAAGTGCAGAGCATACTAGGATGAGTATGAACAGATGATATGATAATCTAGGAAACCTAAATCGTTCTAGAGAAGAGAATGAGAAGATTAAGCTATGAAGGTAAGAGAAAGATTTCTTTCAAGGTTATTATTAACTGAGATCAAGCTCTCCATTTATAAGGAGAGGAAACATAAAAAGACAAAGAAGACAGGACAGGACCCCTATTAACTTTTGACAAAGTAAAAGCAAACATAATTAAAAAGAAAGATAGGACAGGACCCCTATCTCTTTTACAAAAGCAAAAGCTAAAAGTTAAAGCACACTACGATTAAAGATAGATAAGACAAGACCCTTATCCTTCTTTTACAAAAACAAAAGCATAAAACATCATCATAAAAGTAAAAGCATAAAAGATAAAACATACTGATTAAAGCAAAAGCAGGACAATGCGGATTCACGTCTGCTTTACAAAAATTACTTTTAAAAGCTGTGGGACAGCGAGAGATTGTTGACGTCACTGTCGATGTCATCCATAGCATGACAGTTGGATGAAGGAGATTGAGGAAGACCAGTGAGAGTAGGGTAAGTCTCTAGAGATGACTGGTACATATGCTATGAAGGCTCTAGAGGGAGTTCAACTGTGTAGGAGCATGAACTTATGACCGTACGAGGTTGATAGGACTAGATGCTGGTGGTGTTGATAAAGAGCTCTAGCTGGATGGATTCTAGGGAGGCGAATTCTTCATTAGGGTCTTGTGAATCCTAGAACATGATGTTCGTGTAGTAAGGGCAATCTTCTTTTAAGAGAAGACCTTTAGTTGAGCCGCCATTAGACTAGAAAGGAATCAGGTCGTGACCTGGACCAAGAGAGGCGTGTCGAATGTCATGCGAAGTAGGTGTGACTCTGTTTATCTATAGTAGGAAGGCTTTAAGTTCATAGAGGAGTGTTGGATCATGTTGTAGAGGGAATGGATGAGGAAAAGTACTCCATAGATAGGCTTGTTCTTATATCCAGAAACTTTTGGTTACTAGATGTTGGAAATATGAGCGATGGATGATGTAGATGAAGGTGACATCAAGTCAATCACGATTAGGAAGAAATTTGTATGGATGGTTATCATGGGTTTGCTGGAGCTCTCTTCTCCACCAGGGGAGGGAAGAAAACCACTCGAGGAGTGCCCAAATGAGAGAGGAATAAGACTCAGGATTGATAAGACATCTGTAGTGTAGAGTAGACTGGATTGATAAGTTTGGTAGCTTAGAGTACGGTGAGATACCATACATACCAAAGCTCATCTTCAGAGAGTGCTTTGGAGGGATCAAGAGTAAACCCGATGAGAAAAAGATGGTCAGGGTGAAAACTTGGTGCCCTGAAATTCTGGAGTTGGTAAATATTCATAAAAAAAGTGAAATAAAAAGTTCTTTGCAAAATCTTGAATTTGGTAAGGACACTAGAAGGTGAGACCAAGAGGAAAGGTCATTTTTGTTCTAGCTGACTAGGAGAGAGAGGCCATAAGGTATATGATAAGTATGACAGAAATGGATGAGATTTTTTATGAAGGAGGTCTGGTGAAGAGGTCAGGGACAAGATTCTTATGTCCTTTTATATGCTGGACTGTGAAACTGTATTTAGAGAACCATTGTTTTAGACGGAGTAATTGACTGTTTAGAAGAGATTTATTTTTCAAATTGAGAATGTTTGGAAAAGCATAATTATCTAATCGAACTAAAAAGTGATGTCCAATTAGGTGAAATTCAAACTTTTGAATACCGTATTTCACTGCAAGAATCTCCTTGTAGATCACATGGTAGTGCTTTTCTGACTCCTTGAATTAGCCGCTAGTGTGATCACAAAATGTTTATGAGTCATCATGTCTTTCGAGCAAGATCGCACCCCAGAACTCGTCGCTGGCATCAGTCTAGAGGATGAACTGGCCGTCTGTCGGTATCTGGAGAGGAAGTGGCTTCTGAGCCACGAGTTTCAATTATTGAACAACTGCTGTCTAGCTTGGACCCCATGGTGGGGTTGTTTTCTCTAACATGTGTGACAGCTAACTGGTATAGATTGAGACCTTTGAAATAAAGTCCCGAAGATAATTTACAATCTCAATAAAATGCTGGATCTTCTTTCTATAAAGATTCTCATCTGTAAAGTAGAGTAACTCTTGGGCAATGTATGGTCCCGGTTGATATTGTCCATTTCCAATAATCATCCCGAGAAAGTCGATTGAAGACTGTCCCAAGACACTCTTGTTTGCCAACAACATAATTCCATGCTCTGCCACTATCTTTAAAAAATGGGAAAGCAGAGCTTGATGTGACGTCTTATCTTTGCAGAAAAGCAAGATTTCGTCGATGTAGATCAAAGTATGTAAGAGGATCGGTTCAAGGATTCTTGTCATTGCCTTTTAAAAATTGATGGGGCAATTTTGAGACTGAAGGGCATGACCATCCATTGGTCATGGGCATTTGGAATATAGAAAGCAGTCTTGGACCACTCATCTGGATGGATACCGAGTTACCGAAACCTGACTTTAAGGTCAAACTTAGAGAAGACCTTAGCATCTTTGAGGTGGACAAACAAAGATTGCATCTTTGGGAGAGGAAACTTGTCATCCTTTAGGAAAGCGTTGAGAGGCTAGTAATCAATCACGAGCCTTTTCTTTGCTCGAAGGATTTCTGACCTTTTCTCCATGTAGAAAGCTTGGCAAGCCCATTCTGAGGTTGTGGGATTAATGAGACCTTGAGCCATGAGTTAATTGCATTGTTCTTGGGCCAGCTTAAGATCTATGGGAGTCATCCCTGGATGTGTGGCTTTGTTTGGGTTTATGTCTTCATTAAGCTTAAAAGGGAGCTTAACAAAGAAATCATGATTTTTCTATAGTGTATTTTTGTGTTGAAGTTGACTATGACTCTCAGGACAAAATAAAAGTAGTTGCTGTTTAAATTGTTCATAGTCTGTGGGTATGTGTTCAAGAGAGTGTATTTTCAGCGTATCAGTATAGGGTAAGAACATATATTTATACTTGATACCTGTATCCATAATCTGGAGTTTCTTGACCAAGTGTAGGAGATCGAAACCAATGAGCAGGTCTTTGTCAGGAAGGGTTGAACCAATGACTTTGGTCCAAATCACACAATTCGGAAAGAACTGTATGCCACTTGTCTTCTTGATGATCAAAGTGGTTTGAAATAGTTCTTTAAGGTATTGCTCATGGATAATCCCTTGCTGTTAGAATATCTGGAATTTGAATAAATTGTAGTTGCTTGTATTGTCCTAAGCTTTGATACCAATGTCGTAAAGAACCAGTAAATCTTGAACAAAATTCCTTAAGGACAATTAATAATTGAGCACCTGGTTTAAGCATCTGGACATCTAGCCATGCGGACAATTCCTCGAACCTTGTTTGCCATTTCGGTTTAGGAATGTCATCGAATGTAAATCATGGGCCATTGTTGGGTTTGGAGGCCTGAGCAGGAAGAGGTTCTCAAGTAGGAGAACGAGATGGGTCTGAATCGTCTTCTTCAACAATATGAGTTGTCGAGGAAGAAGGTTCTTCTGTAGGCTGAGCCATGAAGATTTTTGATACATCTGCCATTTCTCTGTCTGAATCGAATATAGAGAATTATGATTCTTGGATTGATCCAGAAGATTCAGATAGAGTGGATGGTTGTGGAGTATACTATTTAGGTTCTGAGGATGAGCTTGAAGAATCTGTTGACACAGAGTCATGGTAACTCTGTATAGGTATCTGTTGTGAAGAGTACTGGTAGTGAGGTTAAAAAGGCTATGATGGTGATTGTATAGGTGGTTGTACAGATACTGATATGGTTTGTGGTTTAGGTAGTACTGGCTCCATAGGTGCATTGTCTTTTGACCTAAGAGGTGGTTCAGGTGTTGATCTGGTATAGGATCCAAAGACTGGTTCTCTAAATGAGACTCCGGTATGGGTTATTTGTGGTGGTTGTGGTTGTGTCTGTAGAGAAGATTTGGTTATTGGTTTTTTTTTTTTTTTGCTGGTTCTAGTTGTCTACAGGAGAGATGAGAAAGGCCAAACAATTGACCATAATCAAAGGGCTTTCTTTATGTAGAAGTAAAGAAAGGATCAGTGTTGTAGAATGATGCAGGAGATGGTAATTGAGAGGATGGACGAAACAGAGATGGCTGTTGATCTATTCGTGCCAATTATTCTTTCAATCTCTTGGTTTTAGCTTCCTTTTAGTTAAACTCAGGACCGTAAGCTCAATCTCTGAGCATTTGCATCAAATCTGCATCTAACTGAGCTATTCTGGCCTTCAACTCAGCGTACATCCTATCCAGCTGAGAAGACAGGTTGTCAACCTTTCTTGAATTTACTCTAACTTGATTGGCAACAAGATCTACTTCGCATTAATTATTTCCAAAGCTTGATTCTGTACCCTGGCGTTCTGAGTTTGCCAGTTCAGAACAGCTTTGAACTGTCTGGGTTCTTTCAATTGGCCTGATGGTGTTATCAGTGAAGAGATATAAGGTCAGGTGACAACCTTAATTTGTAGATCTGTCTGTTTCTCCAGTGGAGGAAATTGATCTTGATAGGATCCTTGGGAAGACATCATCAAGGAGGATTTGATCGTTGGTGAAGGATTTTTTGGTTCTCTGGGTAAGGCATCCTCTTCATGCAGTATATGCAATTCTTTCTTGTAGATGGGAAGTGGTTCCATCGAATCTGGATGATTCGGTAGAAGGATACGTTGTGGCTTGCATGTTAAATGAGGTAGTTTGGACTTTGACCTTCTACGCCGCCTTCTGCATAGATGTTCATCATCATCAGAATCAGATTCATCTTGACAGGGATAATCTGAGTCACACATGTCACTGCCTGGTGCATCCCAAAGGAAGTGGCCATCTATTTTTGCAGGGCAGATTGGCGTGCCTTCGGATGTGAAACTATGAATTGGCAGATCTTTTTGAATTATGGAAACAGGCTAGATCATTGCACTGTAAGAGAACAAAACTCTGGGAGCTTCTGTGGATGGCTCCTGGAAACGCATACTGATTGTACCGTCAGAACATTTCTGAAATAGTGCAACAGAAGTTTGGATAGGCTGAGAATTTTGGTAGTAAATCTCATAATGGTTATCCATTTAAGAACCAGTCTCTGAATCCTATACCAGATCAACACCTGAACCAAGGTCAAAAGACAAAGCACCTATGGAGCCAGTACCACCTCCACCAAAAACTGTATCACCACCTGTATAGTCACCATCACAGCCTTTTCAACCTTACCACCAGTACTCTTCACAGCAGATACCTACACAGAGTTACCATGACTCTGTGTCAACAAATTCTTTAGTCTCATCCTTAGAACCTAAACAGTATACTCTGCAACCATCCACTCTATCTAAATCTTATGGATCAATCCAAGAATCAGAATTCTCTGTATCTAATTCAGACAGAGAAATGGCAGATCTGTCAAAGATTCATGGCTTAGCCTACAGAAGAACCTTCTTCCTCGACAACTTCTATTATTGAAGAAGCCGATTCTGACACAGTTCGTTCTACTTCTAGAGAACCTCTTCTTGCTCAGGCCTCTAAACCAAGCAATGGCCCATGATTTACATTCAACGATATTCCTAAACCTAAATGGCAAACACGGTTTGAGGAATTATCCGCATGGCTAAATGTCCAGACGCTTAAGCCAGGTGCTCAGTTATCAATAGTTCTAAGGAATTCAGTTCAAGATTTACTGGTTCTTTACGGCATTGGTTTTAAAGCTTCGGACAATACACGAAACTTTAGTTTATTCAAATTCTAGATATTCCCACAGCTCTTGGGATTATCTATGAGCAATACCTTGGAGAACCTATGGTTGCAAATGAGTTAGCTAGAAAAGAATTTTTCCAGATGAAATGCTAGTCTCTTCAGTAGAAAGATTTGGATCATCACGTACAAGCGCATGTCTACACTGTTTTACCAGTTGAATAGATTAAATGATCCAAATCTGAAGCACATCTTTGTTGCTTTTCTTCCAAAGAAACTTCATCTAGAAATACAGTGGCAGCTTATAGCAAGCCGACTTGATGTTGCAAATCTCTTTTTTCGTAAACTTTATCAGTTAGCAATCAGCTGTCTTGAAAAACTGTGTGAGCAGAAGGAGTTTTTCACGAATCTTCTGAAGAACAAACATCATTTTCAAAAAACTTACAAAAAGCCTCACCTTGCCATCAAATGCAATGATGACAAGACCTGCATCTGCCCAACCAAAAAGAAACACCATTACAAAACCTACCCATATAAAAGAACCAAACACAGAACCCACTCTGTACCTAAAAAAACCTACCGTTTCTTTAAAAAGAAAGATCCTTGTTAGGCCAATGGACACAAAAGTACCAGATGTTTTGTTTGTAAGAAAAATGGTCATTATGAAAGAAATTGTCCAAATAAGCTAGCCCAAGCTGTTCGGCTTATTCACCACTTGGAATCTACACAGATGTTGTCAGACACAGAAAACGTTGAATCTGTATTCTCATAACAGAGTACTTCAGATGATGACACAGCATTTTTCTTGGCCACATCAGAAACTGATCCAGATGGCCTCTCTGTAATCAATACTATTCAGTAGCTCAATGCTCAGATGCCTCCTCCAACAATTCCATCATTAAAAATACATTTGGTTTCATCAAAGTTTAATAGACCAGTTCCAGTAATTGGTTTTATCGATACGGGATCACAGAGATCTATGCTTAACCTTGCAATCCTTCATGCTTCAACATGGGAAAAGCATACTGAGTTGTTCAAAGCAGCCAATAAAGAACTATTTCAGACCACTTTGATCACCAAGAAGCTAATTGGCATACAGTTCTTTCCAAATTATGTGATTTGCACCAAAGTCATTGGTTCAACCCTTCTTGATAAAGACCTGCTCATTGGTTTCGATCTCCTACACTTGGTCAAGAAACTCCAGATTATGGCTACAAGTATCAGGTATAAATATATGTTCTTACCCTGAAAATACAATCTCTTGAACACATACCCACAGACTATGAACAATTTAAACAGCAACTACTTCCATTTTATCCAGAGAGTTATAATTAGTTCTAATACAAAACTCCAATGTGGAAAAATCCAGATTTCTTTGTTAAGCTTCTTTTTAAGCTTAATGAAGATATAAAGCCAACCAAAGCCACACATCCAGGGATGACTCCCACAAATCTTAAGCTAGCCCAAGAAGAATGCAATCAACTCATGGCCCAAGGTCTCATTGAGCCCACAACCTCAGAATGGGATTGCCAAGCATTCTACGTGGAAAAAGGTCAGAAATCCTTCGAGGAAAGAAAAGGCTCGTGATTGATTAACAGCCTCTCAATGCTTTCCTAAGGGATGATAAGTTTCCTTTCCCAAAGATCCAATCTCTGTTCGTCCACCTCAAAGATGCTAAGGTCTTCTCTAAGTTTGACCTTAAAGCCGAGTTTTGGCAATTCGGTATCCATCCAGATGAGCGGTCCAAGGCTGCTTTCTGTATTCCAAATGCCCATTACCAATGGATGGTCATGCTCTTCGGTCTCAAAGTTGCCCCATCAATTTTTCAAAAGGCAATGACGAGAATCTTTGAACCGATCCTCTCACATGCTTTGATCTACATCCACGACATCCTGCTTTTCAGCAAAGATAAGGCGTCACATCAAGCTCTGCTTTCCCATTTTTTAAAATAGTGGCAGATCATGGAATCATGTTATTGGCAAAAAAGAGTGTCTTGGAACAGTCTTCAATCGACTTTCTCGGGACAATTATTGGAAATGGACAATATCAACCGGGACCATACATTGCCCAAGGGTTACTCCATTTTCCAAATGAGAACCTTTCTAGATAGTAGATCCAACAATTTCCTGGGATCGTGAACTATCTTCAGGACTTTATTCCAAAGGTCTCAATCCATATTAGTCAACTGTCACGCATGTTAAAGAAAACAGCCCCACCATGGGGTCCAAGCCAGACAACAGGTTTTCAACAATTGAAACTTGCAGCCCAGAAGCCACCTCTTCTCCAGATACCAATAGACGGCTAGTGCATCCTCTAGACTAATGCCAGCGACGAGTTCTGGGGTGCGATCTTATTCGAAAGATGTGGTAACTCAGGAATATTTTTTTGGCCACACTAGCGGCCAATTCAAGGAGTCAGAAAAGCACTACCACGTGATCTACAAGGAGATTCTTGCAGTGAAATATGGTATTCAAAAGTTTAAATTTCACCTAATTAGACATCACTTTTTAGTCCGATTAGATAATTCTACTTTTCCAAACATTCTCAATTTCAAAAATAAATATCTTCCAAACAGTCAGTTACTCCATCTAAAATAGTGATTTTCTAAATACAGTTTCACAGTCTAGAATATAAAACGAGATAATAACCTTATCCCTGACCTCCTCACCAGACCTCCTTCATCAAAAATCTCTTCAGTGTCTGTCATACCTATCATCTACCTTATGGCCTCTCTTCCTCAGTCAGCTAGAACTAAAATGTCCTTTTCTCTTGGTCTCACCTTCTAGAGTCCTTATCAAGTCCAGGATTTCACGAAAAAGATTTTATTTCACTTTTTTTATGAATATTTACCGTCTTCAAAATTTCGAGGCATCAAGTTTTCACTCTGACCATCTTTTTCTCATTGCGTTTTTCCCTTGATCCTTCCAAATTCCTCTCTAAAGATGATCTTTGGTATATATGGTGTCTCATCTTACTCTACGCTACCAAAATTATCATTCTATTCTACTCTACACTACAGTGTCTTCTCAATCCAGAGTCTTCTTCCTCGCTCATTTGGACACTCCTTGAGTGGTTTTCTCCTCTCCCATAGTGGAAAAGAAAACTACAGCAAACCCTTGATAACTATCCATATAAGTTTCTTTCCAATCATGATCAACTTGATGTCACCTTCGTATCATCATTCATCGCCCATATTTCCAACATCAAATAACCAAAAGTTTCTGGACACAAGAACAAGCCTATCTATAGCGTACCTTTCCTCATCCATTTTCATTATAGCATAATTCAACAGTCCTCTCTGAACTTAAAACATTCCTGTTAAAGTTAAACAGAGTCACACCTACTCTGCATGACATCCAACACACCTCTCTTAGTCCAGCTCACGACCTGATTCATTTCCAGTCTCATGACGGCTCAACCAAAGGTCTTCTCCTAAAAGAAGATCGTCTTGACTACACGAACATCATGTTCTAGGATTCACAAGACCCTGATGAAGAATTTGCCTCTATAGTGTCTATCCCACCAGAACTTTTTTTCAACACTACAAGCATCCAATCTTGCCAACCTCCTACGATCACAGGTTCATGCTCCTACACAGTTGAACTCCCTCCAGAGCCTTCACAGCACATGTACTAGTTATCTCTAGAGACTTACCCAACTCTTATTGGTCTTTCTCCATCTTCTCCATCCAGTTGTTATGTTATGGATGACATCGACAGCGACGTCAACAATCTCTCACAGTCCCACAGCTTTTAAAAGTAGTTTTTGTAAAGCAGACATGAATCCATATCCTCTTGCTTTTGCTTTAATTAGTGTGTTTTATCTTTTATGCTTTTACTTTTATGATGATGTTTTATGCTTTTGCATTTGTAAAAGAAGGATAAGGATCTTATCTTATCCATCTTTAATCATGGTGTGCTTTAGCTTTTAACTTTTGCTTTTGGAGATAAGGGTCCTGTCCTATCTTTCTCTTTAATTATGTTTGCTTTTACTTTTGCTTTTGTAAAGTTGACAAGGATTCTGTCTTATCTTCTTTGTCTTTGTGTGTTTCCTCTCTTGATAAATATAGAGCTTGATCTCAATTAATAATAATCTTGAAAGAAATCTTTCCCTTATGTTCATGGCTTAATCTTCTCCTTCTCTTCTCTAGAACGATTTAGGTTTCTGAGATTATCATATCATCTGTTCATACTCATCCTAGTATGCTCTGCACTTGCCTTTAAATAAAAGATCCTGTGCACCAGAACGATTAACCATTATACTCCATAGAGTCCGACCATACGGATAACTGTTCATCCTCCTTGTGAAGCTTAGAGGGCTATGTCTTTGGGTGGTATGTATCTATTGGTCTGTATGAAATGGTGTGGGTATATCGGCTGGATACCCGATGTGCAAGATCTAGAACTGTTCTAAGTCAGTTATGATCTCAAAGCGTAATTTAGTCTACGATCATCTGGTTTAACAATGCGACATACCTGCCGTTTCCGTGTGACCGTGTGCTTTGACGGCAAATATCCTTGGAAATACACAAAAGTTCTTGGAAAATGGAAATTAAAAACGAACTTGATACCTTAAACGAACCTGATAGTTTAATATCTACTAACTAAGCCCCAGCCCTAGACAAACAACATTCCTTTTTCTATTAGGCATTTCAACAAACAGCTTGAAGACTCCATTTGAAATCTGAAAGAGACTCAAAAAGAGTAATTGATGCATTTGAAAAATGCATGTGATGCTTGAAGACATTCTAAGAGAGGTTGTTGCGGTTAACAAAATAGTGAAAATGGTGAACAAATCTAAATCCGGAGGGCTTAAATGTAATGTAATGAAAGTAATAATGTGTGTTAATGTCATTTTTCTATTTATATGTGCTGTTGTGTTCTTCTGTGGCCTTAAGTGAATGCTGGTCATAGCTATTTAACTGATGTAAGGCTTTTCTATAAAATATGTAAATGTAAATGTTAATGCTTATTCTATGAAATATATCATATATTTAAAAGAAATGGCAATGCACATGAACTAAATTCATATGTAAGTAACTAACATAGGCAAATAAATTTTAGCTAAACAAGCAAACACATTTATGCTAAACAGATTTAAAAGTAAGTCAATCGACTGATATAGCATATATTAATTCCAAAGTAATGACATTTATCATCATCATCATTATAGATAATACACAGCATTGTTCGTCACCACAGATAATACATATACAAAAGTTAAATCCAATCAATCAATTTTCTCAAATGAAACCATCAATGGCATTCCAACATTAATATAATAGCAATAGTATCAGTTTTGGCCATTTTGAGTAGCCTTCACACAACAAGCAAGAACTACATTCATTTTTACAATAATATGCTTTGCAAGCACCACAAAGTTACTTGTATTTGGCATGATTATATAAAGATGGTCGATTAATAATTTACAAAAATAAAAGCCTCAAGCCTATAGTTAATTTGAGTAAAAGATGATACACCATCTCAAAAGCCAAGCCCTTTTAAAATGTGTTTTATCATCTAATCTCTCAAAAGAATTAGTTAGAGGGATTAATTATTGATCTGTTATATGCTGGATGTTGTAACTATTACGGTTTCATTCCTCAATAAGTTATCCTCAATGATTTAAAGAACAAACATAAAGAGTTAATATTAGTTATAATAGTAATTAAGTAATCAAGTTAAAAAATGAAGCCAAAATTTAAAGATCAGTGTTCACTATTGTCAAAGACAATGGACTGTAAGTGAGCTACTTCAGTGGCAGTTTGTTGAGGCTTTAAGTTTGCTTCTTCATTCTTCCTCTAAATCAAGCAATAACAGCAGTTAAGAATTTTGTCATTTGCAGTTATGTAAGAAATCATTAGCAAAATGTCGTGTAACTTGACTAACCTTTCTGTTTGTTTGTGCATATCTGTGGCAAGTCCTTTTTTTGTGCCCCCAAAAGCACCTCTAGTGTACCTTATACTAAAACTTCTCTTGAATGTAGTAAGCTCATCAGCTTTGATCACAAGTGGTGGCTGTAAATTATCAGTAAGCACTAATGGCCATTTGGTCTCATCAAGGTACAAGCATAAATTAGTGTTGGTAGGTGCCTAGAAAAGCAGTCTTTTTCAGGTAGTTATGCATATAATCCTTAATTTTCAAACTTTTGGCATCAATAGAACATATGACATACTTACAGCACAACCCTGAGATCTTGATTTATTTATGATTCTTTATTTATTTATTTAGATTGAGACTCTAATTTGATTTTGGAGTAGGATTTGTTTTCAATTTTAGATTAGGATTTATGGCTAGAAATATCTAAAAAAATTATGGCCGAGATTTCTTATAACCTATATATATATATATCATTCAATAAGAGAGGAATAAGAAGCTTTTCATGCAATTTACTTGAGAGTATAATTCTTAAATGAACTCTTTGACTTATCAATTTTTCCGTAGCGTTCAACCTTTCACTTATCAATTAGACCAATCATAGCTAATTGTGCCCTCCTCACATACTAAGGTTCTTACTTTATTAAGTAATGTGTCGCGGTTATATTTAATTCCTAAAATTAGAAACTATCTTAGAGCCTAATTTCATTAGGATCTCATCAGTTCTTGGTCGATTCGTATCTCAACCCCTCTTTTTCTTTTTGATATATTCCTAAAGAGCCAACTCTAAACAACCAAGCCTTCTACCGATGTTCCAACCTTATCTCTGTGAGACTTAACTCTACAAATTTTCTTCTATGGCGATCTCAAATCCTACCCCTTATTCAAAGCCTTGGTTTATCCCACTATATTCTTATGTCTAAAAAGCTACAAGAGAAAATTTTACAGTAAGATGGAGACATTGTTGAAAATCCTGAATTAATCTTGTGGGAGAGCGACTATGGTTTACTTACATCTCGGTTGTTAGGACTTAGGACAGAAGAAGTATTGAGCTCCAATATAGGCATGGAAACAGGCTTTCATCTCTGGAGTTCTCTTAAAGATCAGTTACTTCTTGTAACCAAAGAAAAAGAAGTATATCTCAAAGATAGGATGCTTACCTTAAGAAAAAAATAGCCTAACACTTGAAGAGTACAAATGAAAATTAAAAACTTTGTGACTATATTGCAATAATCAATAAACCTATTGATGATTTACATAAAGTCTTCAACTTAACATGAGGTCTTAGACCAAAATATCAAGATTTTAGACTATCCATACCATTATTAACATATTTATAAAAAGAGCATAAACTAGTTGGAGTTCACAACAAGGATTAACAATGAATGCCATTTCATATTTTCTTATTTGCTTCTTGATTCATGGATTTCTTTTTTCACATACTACTGACATGGTCGCCAAAGCCACTAAAATTGAAATTTCTTCCCCAGTTAGGTTTCATAAGTTGAAAGTGGCGCCCTTTCTATTCAGAAGACCCCATAGATCACCTCCCCCTCCATCGATGGGCAATATTCCTCCCCAATAGAGCCCTCCTCCCCTGCAAGTATCACCGCCACCGCCACTGCCTCCACCAGAATCACATGCCGTACTACCGCCACAGCCACCATCTAGATATTAATTAGCATGCAACAAGCCTCAAGTGTTTATTCACCACCGTTGTATGTACCATGATATGCATGTTTAAATGATTGTTATAATAATGAAATATAAACCATGTTAATGGTGCCTGAAACAACTACTCCTTAGTCAAATTTGATAGATACATACGAAATAAAGATAGAATTTGAAACATATATATATAAACTTTTATTACATAATTATTAATAGTAAGAAGCTACAATTAATAGAGGTCATCACCAAATCAAAATGAAAAATGTAATCTTGTGTCTAACATAACACTAAAACATTAAAAAAAAAATTATCATTGACTAGTCTACTTGCAAAACATTTTTCATTTAAAATATTTATTTCAATTTAATTTTATTATTATTATTATTTGTAGATTTTCAACAAATTGTTAATTTTTTTTTTTGTAAGAGGGTTATTTTCCTTTTAGTACTTAAGATGAAATGATAAGTGCAACAAGTATTATCTTAATACTTTATTATTAAAAAGTTACAAAATCTTACAATTAGTTTTTTTCCTATTAGTTGACCTATAAAAAATCAATGCTGCCCTTGTATTTTAAAATAAAGTAAGGGGCGCTTCTAACTTACTACACAAATGTGACATGTAAGGCAATATATCCTAATTAACCCCTTATTTTCTTGTCATAGCTTTCTGACTTTTAAAAATGATTTTAGTCAAAACCTTGGCTACCAATTAATATTAACTTCAGCAAGAGGAAGCTAGAATGGGAAATTTTTAATAAATTCCCTCGTTACGTCAGGTTCATTAAAAAATAAAAAATAAAAAATTGAAAATCTGAATGAATATTTAAAAGGTCACAGTAAATTAAAAAAAATATACATTTTATGGTATTGTCACGACTCGCCAGGAACTCTCTATCGGATTCATGGCCAATCGGATGATAATTATTATTTTACCTATTTCATATTCATATATAAAACTCATAACATAAATTTAATCCATGTATTTATAAAATTGGTTTCAAACTTCTACTATAAACACATAAAGAGGCTCCTTGCCTCTTTCAAAAATTTATTTAAAACAAATTTAGATCTCACAATCCATACATATGAAACATAAACATGCCTAAAATGTAAGTCATACAGTGATACGTGTCTTGATCCAACCTCAACTTATCATTAACTAACTTACACGAAACACTCGGAAACTTGGGAGAAATGAGATAAATTATAAACTATTCAGCTTACGGGTTAATGAGTAGATAAAATAATACTTATAAATAATCATATGACATAATACTCCAAACGAAACATTATACATAAGAAAATATGAAATCGTACACACATACATACATACATGACAAATCTGTACAAAATAGTACGCATGGGTAAAGTAATCTAACCCCTTAGTACGCATGCATAGAGTACCTACTGAAAAGGGTACACATCTAGCGACTAATAATCACATCTCATGACTCTATAATCATAACATGATACTAAATCATACTATTAAACATAAATGCTTCACGAAATACACAATAGTAATAATACTCATAAATTTTGGTTTACTCGCAGGGTCTTTGGGGCTCCAATAAATTTTTGGGAATGAATTTCTCCAAAAACATAGGATTCAAAGACAAATGGTTTGAACTGATACATATGTCATGAAAAATATAACATAATTACTCAAGGTTAATAAATTTATTACCCACTAATTCAGTAGATATAAATCTAACTTTCCAATTTCATTTCCTTGTAACTTTTCAATTTCTTTCTCACTCTCGGCTTTCAATTTCTCTTATTTCTTTTCTTTCTTTTTCTCCTCTCTTCTTCTTTCTTTCTCTCGGTTTGTTTCGTTTCTTTTGTCTATCTTGCTTTCCATTTTAAATTGATAAATGAAGCATCTATCAATAGTTTGCACTTTATATAGCCACCGAATCCAAGCAAGCATGCAAGATCACGTAAAAGCAATAAGCCATGTTTGGCCTTATATCACAAGCACATGTATTACAGGAATCGCTATTTAGTAACTCTTGTTTAATCAAAGAATTAATATTCTTTCCTAAGCTTTTAAAAATCCTTTGTCATTTATCTTTAACTAGTAATATATGAACAAGATTTAATTTTTTTACTCTTTTATTTATTACCCACCAATCACCACTTAAATTTTTATTCAGAACAAGATCACGTTGTAATAAAATCTTGATCCTTAATTAAAAGTTACATCCTAAAGTGTTGTATAACTACAATTGTAGTTAAAAAATTAAAATTATTTTACCCCATAATTATCTGATGAACATCTACACTAGCTGTGTCTCTAATTAGGACTTGAATGTCTGGGTGTCTAGCATTGCTCATTAACTATAAACGCATGAAAAATAGGCTGCACATGGATGCAGTCCAGTTTTAATTGAATATGATATGAGATATCTAGAAAAGAATACTTTAATTGGGGTAAATTCTTATATAGTTTTTATATTTTGACTTGAGTATTCATTTAATCCCTATACTTTAAAACATACATTAAGACAACCCTGCATTTAAGTATATTACATTTATTGCCCTTATTTTTTCTTTTTTCTTTTTTAATAATACTCTTACAATAATATTCTTGACATTATTTAATTTATCTATAAATAAGTTAATTCACAAATTAACCATTAATTATTTATGAAAATTAATGTATCAAATTAATATTAAAAATAAAATAATATCATAAATACACTAACTTTTATTTTACTTTTAAGGTTAATTTGTTAAATTAATAATTTTTAAATTTTATTAATATTCCTAAGAATATTATTTTAAGGTTTTTATTGTAAAATAAAATAAAAAGTAAGGGATAGAAGTGTAAAATATTTAACAGTAGAAGGCAAAATTAAAATCTTCCTATGGAGAGCTACTAGAAACCAACTCCTAATAGTAGAAAAGTTATAGATGAAGAAGATTTTGCCAACTCCAATTTGTCAGATATGCAAACAAGGTGTGGACACTATAGCTTATTGTGCATGGAATGCGGAATCAACAGCACCGAACAATCACAAAAAAATAAATGACACAAGATTTAATGTGATTTGACAATTATGCTTACGTTCACGGGAGTAAGAGAAAATAATTGTATTATTAATAATTATTATAGTACAATATTTGAGTAAATAAACCTTACTTCGCAAAACCCAAATACACCCAATACTCTCACATACACTTGAAAGGAAATACCTCTCAATTTCTCATACTCTCCAATTACTCACTCTCACAATAATTCTCTTATGAATTATTTTCTCTAAATTTGAGATTTCTCTCAACTTTAAGGATGATCAAAAAAATGAAGAGACTCCCGCTATTTATAAGCAAAGCTTCACTAACTATGCAAAAAAAGTCTTCAACAATTTGTAATTAAATTTCAAGCTATGCACAATTTGTCAATATTCGATTGTAACTCTCTAACTATTGTCAGCAAGCATGTGAGTTCCATTTTTCTTTTTGACTTTTTAACATATCATGCATGTTCTAAGTTGGCTTGGGTGTAGATTTTTCAACAATTCTCTACCTCGGTAAAGAATTATCTAAATCTGAGCCAACTACCAACCAACCGTTATCCCAAAGTGGTTGCATTTTTGTGGCTGCCCTCATACCCAATATCTGGGATCAAGCCAACTGTAGTTAAAATTTTTCAAAATTAACACATTCGAAGAATTTTGTTTCAAGCAATGTTGAAACTTAACTCTAGAAATCACCTTCGTTAACATATCTGATGGGCTATCCTTTATATCAATATTTTTCAATAATACATGCCCGTGATAATCTCTCTCACATAATGATATTTTACATTTATGCGTTTCGTCTGAGCGTGGTATGTTTGATTCTTCACAAGGAATATTGCACTCTAATTACTACAAAAAATCTCAATGTTCTTCTAGAGTACCCCTAATTTATCTAACAAGCCTTTCAACCATATAGCTTCCTTTATAGCCTTACTTTTTGCCATGTGCTCTGCTTCTACAGTGGATAGAGCAATTGTTGATTGTAGAATTGACCTCCAGCTAACGAGACCTTCACCTAATGTGAATACGTAACCAGTTATTTATCTTTGCTTATATAGGTCTTTGGTAAAATCAGAATCACAATATCTAACACATTGTTGACCACAATTCTTCTTGATTAATAATCCAACATCAATTGTCCTATACAGATATCGGAGAATCAACTTCACTGTAAGCCAGTAGTCATTTCCTAGATTATGCATGTATCTATTGGCTGTACTAACAACTTGAGATATATAGAAAAACATGAGCCATGTAATCGTGCTTCTCTTAGGAGGAAGGATGTGAAGAAGAGCTTAATTTGAAATGAAGAGGCAGAGGAGTACATACTGATTTCGTTTTTTTCATTTATACCAAACTTTTTTAGCACCTTCTTTAAATAAGACTTTTGAGTCAACCACAAGCTTTCATTTTTTTTGTCTTTGTGAATCTCCATACCAAGTATTCTCTAATATTTCATCAAAAACTCAGAAGTCAGCTGCTTTTTTAATTTCTCAATCTTATCTTTATTCTTCAAAGCTATAAACATATCGTCAATATAGAGTAAAAATAGATGAAAGCTCCATCTAATAGTCTTCTGAAGTAAACACAGTTATCGTGTTCACTTCTAGTGAATTTCTACCCTTGTATTAGTTAATCAAATCTCTTATACCATTGTGTTGGTGATTGTTTCAATCCGTACAAAGATTCAACCAATCTGCACACATGATTGTTGTTTTCAGTAACTTTGAAACCATAAGGCTGAGTCATATAAAATTCTTCCTCCAAATCTCTATGTAAGAGCGCCGTCTTAACATCTAATTAAGAAAAATTTAACTCATATTCTGCTACTAAGGTAAGTAAGATATGAATAAAAGAATTTTTTACAATTAGAGAGAAAAATCATTATAGCCAATACCTTCATTAAGAGCAAAACCTTTTACTACGAGCATTGCCTTGTATCAAAGAGTTAATTAATTTGAAGAACCTTGCTTTTTAATGTAAACCTATTTATGGTCAATAGTCATTTCTCCCTTAGGTAACTCCATAAGTTCTCAAGTCTAGTTTTGATGGAAAGATTTCATCTCCTTTCTATAGTTAACATCCCCTAATTACTTTTACTGATGCGTAATGCTTCACCGAAAGTGTTAAGGATGCCATCATCAATAACTAGAAATGCATAGGCAACTACCATGTCTTTTGTAAGCCATCTGGATTTCTTTATTACTTTTTTTGGCCTTCTTGTTGCTATAGTCTCATGTTCATAATCTACATCTTCTGTTGTTTCTTTTCTTGTGGGACATCAATAGAAATAACTTCTTCTTCAACTCTTAATGTAACCTTAAAAGTTGAACCCTTCTCTATAGAAACGAATGATGTATGGAAACATCTCAATGAATTCCACCCAATGAGCATGCCTTTTGTTTAGCTTGTGCTAGCCTTTAAGTAGTTTTAAAGATTTATGAGTAGTGTTAATTATAAACTTCTTAGGCCATAGGTAGGGCTGCCATATTTCCAGTTTCGAACTAACGCATATAGTTCTTTATAGTAATTAGGATAGTTTAAGACTACTCCACTTACTTTCTCACTGAAATAAGCACTTAGAGTCCCTCCTGTATGAGAATAGCTCATATGTCAATACCTGAAGTATCGCATTGAATTTCAAATGTTTTGTTCAAGTTAGGTAAAGATAATAAAGGAGTGTTGGTTAACTTTTCTTTAATCATTTGGAATGCCTTCTCTTGTTTTTGTCCCCAGTTAAATCCAACATTTTTTTTTGTTACTTCAGAAAGTGGTGTGGCCAATGTACTAAAGTCTTTCACAAATTATCAAAGGAAGCTAGCATGTCCGTAGAACCTTCTCACGTTACTTCCACTTATAGGACTCGATTCTTTTATTACATGTACCTTCTCTTCATAAAGGTGTACACCCTTTGAACTTATAAAAAATCCTAGAAATATAAGTTTATTGATAAAAAAGGTACATTTCTTCAAATTAACAAATAAATTTTCTTTCAATTAGCAAATAACGTTTCTTTTTAAGCACATCTAAAATAGATTTCAAATGTGATGCATGATCGTCTAAGTTTTTGCTATATATAAGAATATTATCAAAATAAAAAAATAAAATAAAATTACAGATAAAAGCCCGATATTTTATTTTAAAGGCAGTTTTTCATCCATCTCTTTCTTTTATTATAATCTGATAATATCCACTTTTCAGATCAATTTTAGAAAATGCATACGAACTACGCAATTCATCAAGCATATCATCTAACCTAAGAATGATATGCTGGTATTTTACCGTTATGTTGTTGATAGCTCGACAGTCAATGAACTTCCTCCATGTCCCATCTTTGTTAAGAATTAGCAAAACCATAATTGCACATGGACTTATGCTTTCTCTCACGTACCATTTTTTTCCATCAACTCATTAACTTGCCTTTGAAGCTTCTTTGTTTTCTATGGGTTACTCCTATAAGCTGGTAGGTTTTGAATAATTACACTAGGCATGAAATCAATTTGATGCTCCATCTCTCAGATTAGAGGTAATCTGGATGAATGATCCAAGACCACTTTCTGTATTCCAAATGCCCATTACCAATGGACGGTCATGCCCTTCAGTCTCAAAGTCGCCCCATCAATCAAGCAAGATTGCACCCCAGAATTCATCACTTGCATCTATCTGGAGTATGCGTTGGCCATTTTTCGATATCTGGAGAGGCGGTGGCTGTTGGGCCACGAGCTTTAATTTTTGGAAGGTGTTCTAGTGAGGAGGTCATTGATAAGGTTCTTATCTCCCTTTATATGTTGGACTGTAGAAACTGTACTTAGAAAACCACTATTTCAAGCGGAGTAGACAATCATTGACTGATTTGAAAATAATGCTCCTTTTATCTCACTTGCTTTTGCATAAAAATTCTTTTGTTTTTGTTTAATTTTCTCTCAAATTGCCTCAATTTTATTTTCGTTCACTTTCTCTATTTGCTCGGCGTCTCTAATTTTCACTTTCTTTTTCTTTCTTTTCTTTTTGTTCGCTCACTTTTTATAAGCTTACCTGGTCTTTATAAGCCTGTTTCGGTGTCCATGGAGCAAGAGTGATCTTGCTTTGATTAAACTCAAATGTGTACTTGTTGGTAAAGCTATCATGCTTCACACGTCAGTCGAATTGTCAAGGACGCCCAAGTAATAAGTGTCCAGCTTGCATTAGTACCACACCATATAGTACTTTATTTTCATATTCACCGATCTTAAAATAAACTAGTGCTTGTTTGTCCATTTTCACTTCGCCACTGTCATTCACCCACTGCATTTTGTATAGCTGTGGATGCTTAAGTATTGGAAGCCCTAACTTTTCCACCATGATAGTACTAGGCACATTGGTATAACTTCCCCTATCAATAATCATACTATATATTTTTCCTGAACAAAGCATCTAGGACAAAAAATGATTTCTCGTTGCATTGATTTGAGCAAAAGAAGAGTTAGTGAAGAGGATATTCAAGCTTGTGAGGAGAGGTACAACAAAAGCAAGCTCATTCACTCTATTATGTGACACATGGCTGAGAGTTTGGGTGTCAATTTTTTTTTTTATATATGAGACTATTGCTCAAGATTACAACTCATATTACATAAGACTATAACTGATATTTACAAATTTGTCCACACCTTCAACCAGCGACTTATTGCAACCTGCCCAGAATACCCTCTCGAACAGCACGTGAGCTACCTCGTACGGCTCTTCCTAAGAATAAGAACTTGAAGCCCTCTCTCTTAAAATAGAATGAAAAAAAAGGAATTTACAAGACAAAAAACAAGTTTTCAAAAAGCCTTTGCCCTCCTATTCAATGGGGCTTACTCATATTTGAACCTTTACTAATGTTCAAGGGATGTCTACTCCTTACACTTGGGTAAGGAAGCATACTGACTTCACTCAATGATTAAGGAAGAAAATACCCCCACAATGTGTTTGTAGGGGTTCAAACTACTGTCCTCCAATTTAAAGGACAACAGCCCTAATCACCAGGCCTGTGGCCTAGTGGCTGAGTTTGGGTGACGATTTAGAGACACGGATATTGATTTAGTTGTCGAAATATTGTTAATTTTTTTTAGTAATTTTGGGTGTTAATTGGAGTAATTTTTTATTTTTTTTGATATTTTATAATGTTTGACTGAGTATAAATATGAATTATGTAGTAATTTAAGTTTATTAGTGAATTAAATGTTGATTTTATGCATTTTCTTCCATATTTGAATAAATTGGAGAATAATGCTTGAGTATTTTCTTTCGCTCTTGTTTATTTGATGGGAATATTTAGGCAAATTAGATAAATTATAAAGAGTTTGGCTTATGTAATTGATTGAGTGTCAGTTGACTGGCTCTTTAGTTTTTGAGACTCAGGATGAGGAACAATTTCTGCTTTGGTGATCCTGCAAGGCACATGGTGTTACAATGCTTTGTTTAGTTCTCATGTTATACTTTCTATTTAGTTTACGAGGTTTGTGGAAATAAAATTTTGGTGATTTTGCATGTGTGTGTTAGTTTGCTTTTGAAAATGTGAATTAGTTAACTTATAGAAGTAATTTATGAATTGTGCGGTGGATGATGAATTCAATTTGTATGGTAAAATCATCTTTTATTATCCAGGTTTAGAATCATCTTTTATTATCCAGGTTTAGAATCATCTTTCAATACTTTTTTTTTTGGTTAAATATTAACGTTTTGTTAATGCTTGGTAGTTAAAAACACTTTTCTCCAAATCATGGTACTGAAATGATATATCATAATAAGTTAAGTGGTAAATTAATAATATCCTTAAAAGAAATAATTTTTTCTCAAGTATTTTTAAATAATTTTAGATTTAATAAATTCTTGAAAGTGATTTTGATGATGAAAATATAATTTTGAACCTATCCTTTTGTAAATTATTTAAAGTTGGGAGAACAAATCAAAAATTTTATTAGGGCAATTATAATTTTTAGTCGTAATTTAGAAAATATTTCTAAAAGTTTTTGAGGGATGCACGGGCAGCGGCTCCTCCACTGCTTGAAACTAACTTGTAGTGAGAACATTTCTGCATCAATGCTTTTTTAGCTAGCTTGCATTGTTGATCTAAACTTTTCCTTAGAAGAAATTTAACATAAATTAAAAAAATAAAGAGGTATTATCCTTAAAAGACACATCACACAATATCTTTAAAAGTTAAGAGACGATCCTAATCCTATAATTGAACCGACAAATTTTTACCAAAAATACTAAACTCCAATGGAGATGATGCAATAAAAAATGGAACCAAGCACATAGTTATCACAATAAAAATTGTTGACACTCCCATTATAGCCAAAACAACAATTCCCATACTTCCAATATATATATATGTCACCAACATCAACCAACTTCCTGGAATTGCTATTTATAAAATGATGACCACAATTAAAAAATATAAATTATAAAAATATAAATAAAATGACAATACATATGATTTTTACTTGAAAACCTTTGATCCTCACAATCTAAAATAAAAACCTCGACACACTATTATGACCACATACTGTCGAAATAATTCACTATAAAAATAATGTGAATTTGCAATAGATCAAGAACACTTACAAAGCATTGCATTAACCATCATGGTGCTCATGAATTTTCCCCCACGTCAATCAAGCATGAAAATATAAGATCAGAGTAAAATGGTAAAAAAAGGATGAGGAAGCATTGTCTCAAGTTTAACAATACCAAGTTCAAAGAAATCGCATCTAAGAGCTTGACCAAACTAAAAGTGAGAGAAGAAAATTAGGATTTTTGGTTGCTAAGCAATTTAAAATCCACCACTAAAATCCAAATATGAAAAATTAAAATCTTGAGGATAACCAAAATATTTTAGGGAAAAATTGTATTAGAAAAATAACTGGCTCACATTTTAACTTTTTCCCAAGAAAAATAAATCCACAAGCTTTTGCTGTCTTCCTTCAAATTTTTTTCAAAGCCATTGCACACTCTTTTTCTCTCTACAAATTCAACTGCTTTAGGTTGAAGAAGAAATGTATAAAAAATTAAGGACTCATAAATCTGATGATGTGGCACAAGGAGCAGCTTCGGTTTGGAGCAAAATGAGCAGTATTTCTTGTCAGCGCTAGATCAACGTGTGTCAACGCCAGCAGTGAGATCAACCTTCCATCCATTCACAAATCGGACAATGACAAAATCGACTGTGATGCACCATAACACTGTATTTCTTGCCACACTAGATTATAACATCTACCAGATATCCATTTTCAATTCTATCTCCAATTTAACCCTGGTTATCACTTATTCTAAGATTTTTGAGCTTCCTGCATTTAAAAATGATCCGTTCACTCATTCGGATACTCAAAAATACTAAATAACTATTTTACTCCTAAGCCTATCATTGATGATTTTTGAATTTTGACACACGCTTTTGACAAACCTTCTAAATTAGGCATTTTAAACTCATTATTAAATCGATGTACAAAGAAAAGTTATAAAATTAAAAAAAATCACTTTCAACTGTATCCAAAAATAAAGAAAAAAAACCACTTTCAACTATATCAATTTCTCGTAAAGACCATTTCAAAATTCTCCGTATTTTGAAGCTTCAAAACAATGTTTAAGAAATGGCTGTCAAACGACTATGCTACATGTTTATTTGACCAGTTCTTTAATTAAAAAATATTTAGCCATACAGCCTAACATACCATTATTAACATATTTATAGAAAGAGCATAAATTAGTTGGAGTTCACAACAAGGATTAACAATGAATGCCATTTCATATTTTCTCATTTGCTTCTTGATTCATGGGTTTCTTCTTTCACATACTACTTACATGGTCGTCAAGGCCACTAAAATTGAAATTTCTTCCCCAGTTAGGTTTCATAAGTTGAAAGTGGCGCCCTCTTTGTTCAGAAGACCCCATAGATCACCTCCCCCTCCGCCGATGGGCAATATTCCTCCCCAATAAAGCCCTCCTCCCCCGCAAGTATCACTGCCACCGCCACTGCCTCCACCAGAAGCACTTGCCGTACTGCTGCCACAAATACCATCTAGATATTAATTAGCATGCAACAAGCCTCAAGTGTTTATTCACCAC
Source organism: Murraya koenigii (assembly GCA_025617385.1). Taxonomy (NCBI): domain Eukaryota; kingdom Viridiplantae; phylum Streptophyta; class Magnoliopsida; order Sapindales; family Rutaceae; genus Murraya; species Murraya koenigii. Next base: position 20,496,961 of record CM046816.1, read on the forward strand.
CGTTGTATGTACCATGATATGCATGTTTAAATTATTGTTATAATAATGAAATATAAACCATGTTAATGGTGCCTGAAACAACTACTCCTTAGTAAAATTTGATAGATGCATATGAAATAAAGATAGAATTTGAAACATATACATAGAAACTTTTATTATATAATTGCTAATAGTAAGAAGCTACAATTAATAGAATGTTGTATCTAACATAATACTAAAACATTAAAAAAAAATTGTCATTGACTACTCTACTTACAAAATATTTTTCATTCAAAATATTTATTTCAATTTAATTATTATTATTATTATTATTTGCAGATTTTAAACAAGTTGTTAATATATATATATATTTTTTTGTAAGAGATGGTTGTTTTCCTTTTAGTACTTAGGATGAAATGATAAGTGCAACAAGTATTATCCTAATAATTTATTATTAAAAAATTACAAAATCTTAAATTTAGTTTTTTTCCTATTAGTTGACCTATAAAAAATCAATGCTGCCTTTGTATTTTAAAATAAAGTATCCCTTATTTTCTTGCCATAGCTTTCTGACTTTCAAAAATGATTTTAGTCAAAACCTTGGCTACCAATAAATTTTAACTTCAGCAACAGGAAGCTAGAATGGGAAATTTTTAATAAATTCCCTCTTTAAGTCAGGTTCATTAAAAAATAAAAAATAAAAAATTGAGAATCTGAATGAATATTCAAAAGGTCACAGTAAATTAAAAAAATATACATTTTATGGTATTTTCACGACTCGCCAGGACCTCTCTATCGGATTCGCGGCCAATCGGATGATAATTACTATTTTACCTGTTTCATATTCATATCTAAAACTCATAACATAAATTTAATCCATGTATTTATGAAATTGGTTTCAAACTTCTACTATAAACATATAGAGAGGCTCCTTGCCTCTTTCAAAAATTTATTTAAAACAAATTTAGATCTCACTATCCATACATATGAACATAAACATGCCTAAAATGTAAGTCATACAGTGATACGTGTCTTGATCCAACCTCAACTTATCATAAACTGGCTTGCACGAAACACTTGCGCTACAACAAAAATGAGTTTCTACGGTGGAGTTATTACAGTATATTATAATTACACGCCATTAAAAATATGTAAAGACGGGAGGTATTTAAATATTCACTGTTAAAATATTTTATTATATAATAAGATAGCCTACTTTTAAAAAATGTCGTTGATTGCTCTAAATAATAACTTTTTAATAGCATAAAGATGGCCTTTGACTTCTCCTGTTAAAAGTAAGCCTTACCATAAACAAATAGAAACACTTTACTAGTTTCTTTCCAGTTTGCATTTCCTATTCTAGCTAAAACACTCCCGCGCTAATTCTCTATGGAGTTTCAGCTGTTATCAAATTATTCTAAAAGTTTTTGATTTTTTCCAATTTTATCTCATAATTTTAGAATACCAATATTTCTAAAGACCCTAGATTTACATATTTCCTGTCTCTTATTTGGAATCGTATACCCTTTTAACCCTAATATTTCATCCTCTTCCATTTCACTTTCAATCTTCTTTTCAATTCATATTATCAATGTTTGTATCATCAACAACAAGGAAAGGTAAGAACTTTTTATTTAATATGTAATTTTTTTTAATTTGAATTGGAAATCGTTCTGGGATATAAGTTTGAATGGTAGTGTTAGTGTCATTTTTTTATTTAGTTAATATAATCTATCATTAAATTAATTAAATTATAACTTTAGTAAAAGATTGGAAAAAAACATAATTTTTGTTTTAAAATTTTTGTATATATACATATTATTTGTTTGTTGTGTTTTGAGACTTTTAACCGATGTTTTCTTTGAAATTTTATATATAAATTAGTCTTAAACTACATCTTGATTTTCTTAAAAGGGAAAACGAAGCAACAGGTTCTTACCCTTAATAATTTAATTGAATACATGACAATTGATCCAACTTATCATTGATATTTTATTAGTTTTTAATAGTTAATAACTGCGACATGAATTTCATGATTCGTTGTCAAAGAGAATTCAATTTGTTTTCTTTACTTGCTTTATCAACTTTAAGAGTGGCCCACCATGTGTGGCATGTTTGATAGTCATCAAACACTTGACAATTATTGTTCTTCAACAAAATTAACTTCTTGTGAAAAATTGAAAAATGAAGTGCTACTGCATCTATCACTATTTGGTATCACTGTTCCAAAAAAATAGAATTTGATTTATAAATTTAGGGAAAAAATTAGCAAGAAACAATAATTTTTGTATTACAATTTTTTTTTCTTTTTTTAATTTTATACTGCAATTATTAATGACCATTACCCAAATCATCAAGATTTGCCTTTTGCTGCTCAAGATTCTATATACCTGGTAAATTAACTTTTCAAAAATTTATATTATAATTTTTTTCTTTTTTGTTTCGTCATATTGGAAGTTTGTTTATTCTTTTATGCTTAATACTGAATAATTTTTTAGCATGCAAATGATTAGTTTGATTATCTTTATCTTTTAGAAATCTTAGTTGTATCATATATGTACATATGTTTGTGTATGAGCTATTACTTTTGTTAAACAATGTCATATAGTCGTGATATCTTCTTTTATAAGTTAAAGTTGAAAAATGATTTTTGTAATTTTTATTGAAAGTTGTTTGTTAGAAAAAAAAAAAAAAGAGAGAGCAAGAAAAACAATTGGTTATATATAGTAGATTGAGCAATCTAATTCTTTGCAAGGTAAATAATAAAAAATGTTTTATATTTAAAAAAAGATCAAACAGGTTACAAGTACTTGATGGATAAAGAATGGGTAAAGCTTAATAGGTTTGTATTTGAATACAATATTACATAATTGTAGCATTTAAATATTTTATGCTATTAGTTTTCAAGTTTTATTTTTTATTTTTAACTTTTTTTGTATGTAGATATACTAAAGAATTTCAAGATGGAGCCAAAAATTTGTCAACTTGCTAGAGAAAATACTGGAAATTCTGATAGGATTGTATGTCCATGCAAAAAATGTGCATGTTATTGTCGTCAACATGTAGACACGGTATACAAACATTTAGTGATAAGTGGAATGGATCCCACTTATCATAATTGGGTTCTTCATAGGGAAGCTCCAAATACTTCTTAACAACATAAAGATGTGAAAATGAAAGACACTTACGAAATGTATAATGATGCCTATCTTCAAGACTATGGTGTCATGGATAACCCAAATGACCACATTAATGATGCCACACCTAGGTTAGAAGAAAATGAGTTTATTGAAAAAGTAAAAGTTGCTGAGACTTCTTTATACTTAGGATGTTCAAAATATACAAAAATTTCAGCAATTGTTGCCTTGTATAAACACAAGATTGCACATGGATTATCTGATAATGGTTTTAATGAACTTCTTCAAATTATTTGTGATATGTTACCTGAAGATAATGTTTTGCCTAGTTCTCTACACTTAGTGAAAAAACTACTTAAGGATTTTGATAGTGGTTACAAAAAAATCCATGCTTGTATTAATGATTGTTGTCTCTTCACCAAGGAGAAAGAAAATTTAGATTCATGCCCTAAGTGTAACACTTCTAGAGGGCTAGTAAATTCTCGAATTAAGAAGATTAAAACAGGAGTACCAGCAAAAGTGTTACATTACTTCCCTATAATACCTAGACTTAGAAGGATGTTTATGTCATGTGAAAAAGTGGAACAACTAAAATGGCACTCAACTAATAAAAGTTTAGATGGAAAAATTAGACACCTTGTTGATTCAATGGCATGGGTTAACATCAATAAGAAATGGCCTAGTTTTGCATCTGATCCAAGAAATATCAGGTTTGGGCTTACTGCTGACGAGTTTAATCCTTTTAGTAATCTTAGCTCAGTATACAGTTGTTGGCCTGTTTTACTAGTAACATATAATCTTCCCCCTTGGGTATGTATGTTTGAGGAGAATATAATGCTAACATTATTAATACTAGGGCCAAATCAGCCAGGGAATGACATTGATGTATTTTTGGAGCCACTAATAGATGATTTAATTGAATTGTGGAACATTGGTGTTCCAATTTATGATTCCTTGAATTTACATTTACATTGAAAGTTATTTTGATATGGACAATTAATGATTTTCCAGCTTATGGTAATTTAGCTGGATGCACTACAAAAGGGAAATTAGCATGTCCTATATGTGGTCCAAATGTATATTCTGAATGGTTGACAAATAGTAAAAAGACATTATATATAGGGGTGGCAAAACGAATAAACGAATCGAATTTGAATCGAATCGTAAACGAATTGGGTCAAAATTCTATGGATTCGAATTCGATTCGTTTATTAAACGAATTGAAATTTTAGGATTCGGATTCGATTCGTTTATTAAACGAATATTCGGTTCGATTCGTTTAATTCGTTTAATTCTTTTAATAGAATTGATAAACAAATCGAATCGAATTCGGATTCGTTTATTATTCGTTTATCCTTTACGAATTCATAACGAATCGAATCGAATCCAGATTCGTTTACAATTTGTTTAGAAAAATAAAATTAATAAACAAAATTAAGCAAAAAATACAAATTTAATATCTCACAACAAAATACAAATAATTCAAATCATATTATACAGTCATCCAAATACCAAATATCAAATCCTTAATATTAAAAATAACAATAATTCAAATTCAAATTATAAAAAAATATAATTTCTTTAATTCTCTTCATTTGTCTTTATCACCTTGAAAACAAAAATCCTACACCAAAAAGTAAATAAAATGTTATTAACATCCTGCAATATTAATAATAGTCATTGTAAAATTTCAAAAATCAAAATATATAGCAAATTTGTAGCATTTTAAAGGAAATAATAATTAAACAAGATAAAAATTTTACCTACCACACTCACACACTGTCATTTGGATCATTGGCACTCTGTGCAGATAGAGCATAATTAGTGCTCATGTTTATAATGTTTTGAGTAAGTTGATCCACAGTGACATCCAAATTTTCTACAATAATTTTATAAAAATAAATTTTAATTAGAAACAATTGCACATAATATTATAAAAGAAAAGTAAATAAATTTTATAAGCAAGTTTTACCAATTTCTCCAAACTTCCAATCTCTAGTAGTAATAATTGCTTCGACTGTCTCTGGCTTCAATACACTTCGAAATTGATCAAGAACTCGACCGCCAACACTGAAAGCTGATTCAGATGCAACAGTGGATATAGGAATGCTCAAGATATCACGAGCCATGGAAGAAAGGTTAGGATAACGAAACCCATTTCCTTTCCAAAAACTTAGAATGTCCAAATCAATCTTTCTATCAATTCTTGGCTCATCTAAATAAAGCTTTAATTCAGATTTTCTAACATAAGCACTACAATCCATGTTATCAAAATCATCAAACTCCTACAAAATAATTAAGAAATAAGAATAGTCAAAATTCAAAACAAGTATAAAAATAATAAGTCTTACAATAAACAAATAAGAAAATTGTAAATGTACCTTGAACATATCCATGGTCTTTTGGTTCAGTGTGCTTTGATTATTGTCATTACGTTTCGAACTTGAACCAACATCACTCATTTGTGTGAGTACGGATTTAGTGGAGGAAGATGGTGTGATCAAATTATACTCACCAAAAATGGAAAACAACTTATCTCGAACATGTTTCAACTCCTCCGAATTTTGACCATAAGCCTTGCTATAAGCAAACTCAATAAATGCCATCTTGTATCTAGGATCCAAGATGATCGCTATGGCCAAAATGGTACAAAAATCAGACCAATACTTCTCAAATTTTTCGATCATTTTTTGTGCCATAGTTTTCATGTACACATCCTCACTACAAAATAATTGATCTAAAGCAACTATAGCCGCAAACACCTTCGGAAAATACAAATTTGAAGTGGGGTATTTTGAACCAGAAAAAATGCATGTGATCTCATAAAACATAGACAAGAATTTGCCAATCTTTTCTATTTTCCCCCATTCTTCTTCAGAAGGACAATTCTTGTAATTGGAATCACTCAATTGTAAATGACGGAAAGCATTTTTATAATACAAAACATTATCAAGCATAAGAAAAGTTGAATTCCATCTTGTAGGAACATCTTGTCTTAATCCTTTCTTGTCATCTAGAGATACTTGCTTAACACACTCTAAAAATTTCTTTTTTCTCACTTGTGACCCTTTCACATATTTCACACTCTCACGGGCTTTTTCTATTTCTTTCTCAATTTCTTTCAATCCTTGTTGAACAATTAAATTAATAATATGAGCACAACATCGAATATGAAAGAAATCTCCATCACACACCAAAGCATTCCTTAATCTCAATTGACTTTTTAACATTGCAACACAAACATCATTACTTGAAGCATTGTCCACAGTCAATGAAAATATCCTTTTCTCAATACCCCATTCACACAACAATGACAATATTTTTTCAGCCAAAGTAACCCCAGTATGTGGAGTTGGCATTTCACAAAAATTCAGCACTTTTTCCTCAGAATTCCATCCCTTATCAATGAAATGTGCAAGTGAGACACAAATAACCTTCTGTAGTTATAGAAGTCCATAAATCAGTAGTAAGACATATTCTACTAGGAGCTTCTTCTAACATGCTTTGAATTTTTGTCTTTTCCCTATTATGCATTTTTAACACATCGGCTTTTGCAGTGTTCCTACAGATGTTGGGCACTTCATCACACAAATAATTCCAAATTCTTCTAATTCCATCATATTCAACAAATTGAAATGGCAAATCATGCATAACAATGGCAGAAGACAATAATTCACGAAACACATGAGCTTCAAACTTAGGAACACGAGTTAAGGATCCATCACTACGATCTAACATCATTTGTATAGGATCACGCTTTTTAAATTTTGCACAAGTTTCATAATGTCTTCTTAAATTACCTGTACCAGAATTGCGTGCAGTCACGTACTCAATGTTTCATTTTTTACACACCGCTCTCGACTTGTTGTCCGGATACTTATCCCCCGGAACCTTACGGAACAACGACCAAACTTGTGAAGTTAGTTTCCTTTGTCGTGGTGCCTTTTGTTTTACTAGCCTTAAACCTTTTTCAATCTCTTCTTCTTGTTCGATTATGTCATTTACATCATCATCGCCAACACTAGAATCGTTAATTGTGTAGGCTGAATTACTTCGGCTTGTGGCCATTCTCCTAAAAACAAAATAATTCAAAATTATTTTAAGGGCCCCGATTAATCCAAGAAATTCATTTAAATAACAATACTAAATAAAAATCAACTATAATCTAACAATTAATCAACATGTACAAGATACAACATCATAAATCTACAAATAAAAATACCACAACATAAATCAAACATAAAAAAAAACATAAATTCAATTACTGAGACACTTCTAGTCGAGGTGAGTCCAACGGCGGCCGGAAATTCACCCAACTGCGGTGGAGAAGCTCGGACTAGACGGGTCGGTTTCTCGGGTTCGGGTCGGGTAAACGGGTCTGTTACGGGTCCTCTCTCTCTCTCTCTGCGTGTTTCACTAAATTTTCGGTTTTCAATCCGGTTTTCTGATTTTTTCCTTTTATAAACATCCGCAAAATATCAACTAGACCCCTTCATGATTATCACATAAATCCCTCTTAATTTATCACATAAACCCCTCTTAATTTAGAGAATTAGGACTACTGGACCTATTGTTTTTTTTTTTCAATTTTAACTTATATATTTTTTAATACAAATTTATTAAATAAATAATAAACGAATTTTAAACGAATCAACCCGTATTCGATTCGTTTATAACCCATTTATTAAACGAATTCTAAACGAATAAACAAATCAAAATTTTCAAACCCGTATTCGATTCGTTTAATTAACGAATCGAATCGAATTCACCCATTTATTAAACGATTCAATTTTTTCAAACCCAAACCCATTTAATTCGCATCGAATTGAATCGAATAAACGAATCCTGACCCATATTGCCACCCCTAATTATATAGAGGTCATAGACAATTTTTGCATCGGGACATGAATGGCATATTGAGAAAAAACATTGGTTTGATGGAAAGGAAGAAACAAGACGGCCTCCTAAACCTTTGACGGGTGAAGACATTTTACTTGCCATAAATAGTGTTCAAAACAATTGAGGTAAATATAAGAAAAAGAGAACTAGAAAGCAAAATGAGCCAAAAAGACAGTATGTTCTGAATGGTTGACAAATAGTAAAAAGACAGTATATAGAGGTCATAGATGATTTTTGCATCCGGGACATGAATGGCGTATTGAGAAAAAACATTGGTTTGATGGAAAGGAAGAAACAAGACGGCCTCCTAAACCTTTGATGGGTGAAGACATATTACTTGCCATAAATAATGTTCAAAACAATTGGGGTAAATATAAGAAAAAGAGAACCAGAAAGCAAAATGAGCCAAAAAGTATGTGGAAGAAGAAGTCAATTTTTTTTAATTTACCTTATTGGAAGGTAACATATTATCACTATTTAATACTTCATTTCTTTTATTTGTCTAAGAGCTATTTTGTAGTGAATTTTAAATTAGTTTTGTGTTTTTTTTTTCTTAGGCTAAATTATAAATTAAAAACTTTATTGCGTGCAGGAGTTAAATTTGCGTCACAACTTGGATGTGATGCATATTGAGAAGAATGTTTGTGATAGTATTATTGGAACATTACTAAACATAAAGGGAAAAACAAAAGACGGAATTGAATCTCGTAGAGATTTAGTGACAATGGGCATTATACTAGACTTGCAGCCTAATTTAAAAGAAAATAAACTTATATTGCCAGCAGCATCATTCACTCTATCAAAAGAGGAGAAAATAATATTTTGTAGGCATCTTTCAGAGCTAAAGGTTCTTGATGGTTATAGCTCTAATATTGCTAATTGTGTTTTAGTAGAAGAGTATAAGATATTAGGTCTAAAGTCACATGATTTTCATGTGTTAATGCAGTAATTACTACCAGTAGCACTAAGAAATCTTTTACCTAGTGGACCTAGAAAAGCAATATGTCAAATATGTGCATTTTTCAATCAACTATGCCAAAGAGTAATAGATAGAAATGCATTGGAAAAATTAGAGTCAGATATGTATGAGACTGTGTGCATGTTGGAGATGTACTACCTACCAGCATTTTTCGATATTATGATCCACTTGACAATTCATTTAGGGTGAGAGGCTCGATTATGTGGGCCAGTTCACTATCGTTGGAAGTTCCTATTTGAGAGGTAATATCATCTTTTCTTCTTAGATTTTTTTTTAAAATCACTATTTAAAGAGTTAATGATTTCTCTTACTTTTATATAGATGTATGAAAACACTTAGGGGATACGTTAGAAATCGTGCAAGGCCTGAAGAGTGTATAGCAGAGTGTTGTATAGCTGAGGAGTGTGTAAGGTTTTGTAGTGGATATATGCAAAAAGAAAATAATGTAGGTGCACTAACTGTGTGTAATAAGGAAAGTAGCAATGAGATAATAATAGTAGGGCGACCAATCTTGAAAGGTCGACCATTAAAATTGTCTGAAGCTATATTAAAAATCGCACACCGTTATGTACTATTAAATATAGTAGAAGCAGAGCCATTTCGAGAGTGAGTATTTATCTATCATTTATATTATTTAATTTATATATTTAGCTCTGTAATTAATTTATTTTGATCTTAGAATGCATATGGAGGAATTGCAAAGATCATGTAAGAGACGTAGGTATGATATTCAAGAGCTACATAAAATGCACACTGAAACTTTTTCTCAATGGTTAGCAGAAAAGGTAAGCTAATCATTTAGTCCATTTAAGTTAAAATTTAAAAAATAATTTAACCTTTTTAATGTATATACTTACCTATTATTTGTTCTGTTGGTAAATAGATAAAGATCCAAGAAAGTATGCCTAATGTATCTGACATATTAAAGTCACTAGCAAAGGGGCCTAGGATGCATGCAATGTCTTTTGTCGGTTTCATTGTCAATGGTCAAAGATTTCATACAAGGGAAGTAGAAAGGTCAACTCAGGATAGTGGTGTCTTTATTGAAGCAGAAACTATGTGTAGATTTAGTGCGAAAGATAATGTGGCAATTGTTGGCAATGTATCCTACTATAGGGTTTTAAAAGATATCATTTTGCTTGACTGTCGTACATTTCGAATGCCCATATTTCATTGTGATTGGGCTAACACTACGAATGGAGTCAAGCAAGATGATGGTTTCACTTTGGTGAATCTTCATCAAGGACAAAATCAATGGCAAATTGATCCTTTTATATTGGCATCACAAGCAAAACAAGTTTTTTACTCTTGGGAAAGTGATACATCGAATTGGTATGTTGTACTTAAAGCAACACCAAGGGGCTATCATAAACTTAATATGTATGATGAGAATGTAAATTCATCTAACATGCCTGTCGATGCATGTAGGCTTGAGCCCAATGATGTGGATGGTCAAAATCCTCATGTAAGGAAGGATTGCGAGGAAATTGAAATTGAAATTTAAACTATTATTATTCTTTTTGAATTAGGAATTCATTGTTTATTATTTTTTATAGTATGAATGCATGTTTGATTTACTGTGTTATGAACAATGACCATATGCTAATAATGCTGTTATATTTGTAGTAACAACAATATTTTACCTTTTTTTTTTTTACTAAATGTTATATTATGTTCACTTACTCTTAATATGATCTAGCTAGCATACAGATTCATTTTTATTGTGCACACTTAATTAGAGAAAATGATTATGCGCAATGGTGGAAAGGTAAGTTTTGGAAGTGTTTTGATATAATTCATTGATTATATCATGAAGGAATGCTTTTAGTTCAATTTATAAATATTTCTAATTTCTTAAAGGAGAAGAGCAAAGAAAAAAGACCATTTCAGGCATCAACAACTGTTGGAAGAGTGGAGTATAGAATAAGGCCAAGATTAGATAGTCAGTCTAACTCAGAAAGTTTAGGTGAGCCATTTGAGCCAGCAGAACCAGGATTTTATGTTATTATTTTTTTTCAAATGATTCTCTTTTCATTTCTATCACGTATAATAATTTTATGTATATTTTTTATTTTTAAAAATTTGGCTATTTTGAAATAAACAATAATGTAAGAATGAAAATTTCAATGCCTTTACAGAAAAGAAGAAAATGGGCCCATCAAGGATGAATGTGGTCGCAACAAAAAAAAAAAAATGAGCGCCTAGTGGTAGAGTTCAATGAATATGACCAACGAATTGGACCAGCCTCCGTAGTGTTGAGTTTAGCCATCGGAGTATTTGTTCGACAAATAGTTTCGATACTTCCAGATTGTTGGACCACTGTTGATTCAGACACTAAAGAAGTTCTTTGGATAGCTATTAAGGTATGATAACCTTTTTTTATTAATTTCATTTATAAATAATAATACTTTAAAGCAATTAACATAGTTGTTTATTTAATATCATTGCAGCAAAAGTTTATCATTGATGACCATCAGAAAGAAAGTATACTTGCTCGAATGAGAAAGTTATGGACAGATCACAAATCCAGACTATCAATTAGTGTAAGGGAAGTATGTGATAAACCTGATGCAACTAGGAAATTGAAGTTGCTAAAACCTGAAGATGTGGCTGATGAAGAATGGAAAAAATTTGTTGCCCATCGATTAAGCAAAGAATGGAAAGTATGTATGTCATTTTATTATTTATATTTCTTGTTACTGCATTCAATATATCTTATGTCTTATAGGAAAGGAGTTGAAAATTCCAACTACTGAGAGCAACACAAACAGAGCCTCACACAACGAGTTGAAACGGCATGGCACGAACACGAGATGAAATGGTTTTTATCTACTCAAAATTTGATTGGAGAATTTATGTTATCTTTTTAGTTGTGGAATTATTTTCTTCTTATTATCTTCTATTTTATTGGTAGATAAAAAAGGATCCATTATCAGGTACTAGAGTAAATGTTTGGCTTAAATCACATACACGAAAGAATGGACAACCAATTAATGCGGCTGCTGCCAAATCAATGGTACTAATGAATAAATTTACGTAATTTACATATCAATAATTTAAATGAAATTCCATTAATATATTCTCAATATTTGTAATATATGCTCATTTAGAAGAAGCTTGAGGAAATTTCTGCAACATCAACTGAAGAGGATTAAACCTCCTTAAAGAATGATGGAATTGCAAAACTAAAAGGTGGTGAGCGACCTGGCTGTGTCAAAGGTATGGGATTTGGTATAACACCTTCAAAAGTAGCTCCACAGGTCCATGCCAACCGCAAAGTAAAGAAGCTTAAGATTGATATGAAAGAACTAAATGATCGATTTACTGAATTTCAAAACCTTTTCATGTACGGGAGAAGATTTAGTAAGGTAAGTTATTTAAGTTAATAATTAATTGTACTGTCACTTTACCTTTTTTTCATATAATATTATTTTATTTATATTTTGACAGGACCATGTTAATATTGATGATAACTTGAACAATAATCTTGCACCTACTCTCCAGGTTTTATTGGTTTCATTTGTTTTATAAATGAATTTATGATTTTTCAAAAATAAATTGTTACTTTATTTTGATATACAATTTTTTTTGTTTTTTGTTAGTCCTTTGGAGACAGCACATCTATTCCAACTACCCTAAATAATGGTGATACTTGTAAACTTTTAAATTGGTTGGGTAATGGGGAGGTAGTTGCAAAAGGAATGATAGCTGCAACAAATCCTGAGGCATTGGTCCACCATGTTCCGTTTGGACCAGATTATTACAAAGTATGGGTTGATGATGTAAATAAACCATCATTAGGTGATGCAAAAAGGAGCACAATCGCATGGCCTATAAAGTACATCACCTTGGATTAACTCAAGTAAAGGTAGTTCTATATTTAAATTATTTTTGATTTGATCTAATGATGCTTTAGCTTATTAAAACCTATCAAATCTCATATGTATATGTACTTAAAAAAAATTGGAAGTTTATAAATTAGAACATAATATTTTAATCCTTATTGTTGCAGGAATTTAAAGTTCTTGGATAAGGATTACTTTTGCAATAATGAATCTTTTCGTGGTAGAGGACTTGACCAAGTTGTTTAATTTAAGTTCATGTTATGGATATTATTTATGGAACTCAATAGGTTCTTTCTAAACAATGGCTATATTTTCCTTTTTCCTTGACAATGAGTTCTCTATATCAGATTGTTTATTAAGATTTTTTTTTTAATACAATTTTATTTGGACACCAGGTGTATGTTTACTTTGTTTATTTAGAAAATTCGAATGCATTATTTATATAAATGAATTTAGGAATCAGTTGAGGAATTAAAGGGTAAATTAACTTGATTTCCAACAGGTTAATTATATGGTAAAATTAATTTTTTCAACAACAATGACCATAGCCTATAGAAATAATCCACAGTAAAATTTTATTATTCTTGTTAAAACTTGTTACAACGGCATATACTAACCATGCTGCCACATTTTATCACAACAATTTCTTTTTCCCATTAAAGGTAGGACTAAGTTTAGCGCCAAAAATATATATATATATGCAGGGAGTAATAATCACCGTTGATGAGACAATCCACAGCAAGTTATGATTGCCGTGTATGGTTTAAACCCAATTTGGCGGCAAAGATATAACGGGGAGTAATGATAGCCATTGATGAGATTATCAACGGTGGATACTCTTCACTGTGTAGTACCTTTTATAGCATAGTTAACAGCGTTGAATGTTCGCCGTTAAAACCCATAACTTTCCACAGCTTATGCATCAACGGCATACATTTATTTGTCGTGGTATCCCATTGATAGCATATTTCCTCTGCCATGAAAAGCCTAGTTTGTTGTAGTGTCAAAAACTTAGGAGAAATGAGATAAATTATAAAATATTGAGCTTACGGGTTAATGAGTAGATAAAATAATGCTTATACATAATCATATGACAAAATACTCCAAACGAAACATTATACATAAGGAAATATGAAATCGTACACACATACATACATACATGACAAATCTGTACAAAATAGCACTCATGGGTAAAGTAATCTAACCCTTAGTATGCATGCATAGAGTACCTACTGAAAAGGGTACACATCTAGCGACTAATAATCACATCTCGTTACTCTATAATCATAACATGATACTAAATCATACTATTAAACATAAATGCTTCACGAAATACACAATAGTAATAATAACTCATAAATTTTGGTTTACTCGCAGGGTCTTTAGGGCTCCAATAAATTTTTGGGAATGAATTTCTCCAAAAACATAGGATTCAAAGACAAATGGTTTGAACTGATACATAAACTAATACTATCATGAAAAATATAACATAATTACTCAAACTTCATAAATTTATTACCCACTAATTCAGTAGATATAAATCTAACTTTCCAATTTCATTACCTTGCAACTTTTCAATTTCTTTCTCACTCTCGGCTTTCAATTTCTCTTATTTCTTTTCTTTCTTTTTCTCATCTCTTCTTCTTTCTTTCTCTTGGTTTCTTTCGTTTCTTTTGTCTATCTTGCTTTCCATTTCAAATTGATAAATGAAGCATCTATCAATAGTTTGCACTTTATATAGCCACCGAATCCAAGCAAGCATGCAAGCAAATTAGTGAAGCTAGTAGGTGTAATCAAATTGAGTAGGCAGCCAAGTGCTTGTAAAAGGAATAAGCCACGTTTGGCCATATATCACAAGCACATGTATTATAGAAATCGCTATTTAGTAACTCTTGTTTAATCAAAGAATTAATATTCTTTCCTGAGCTTTTAAAAATCCTTTGTCATTTATCTTTAATTAGTAGTATATGAATAAGATTTAATTTTTTTATTCTTTTATTTATTACCCTCACGTTGTAATAAAATCTTGATCCTTAATTAAAAGTTACATCCTAAAGTGTTGTATAACTACAATTGAAGTTAAAAAATTAAAATGATTTTACCCCATAATTATCTGATGAAAAACATCTATACTAGTTGTGTCTCTAATTAGGACTTGAATGGTGGGGTGCCTGGCATTGCTCGTTGACTATAAACGCAGGAAAAATAGGCTGAACATGGATGCATGGTCTAGTTTTAATTGAATATGATATGAGATATCTAGAAAAGAATACATTAATTGGGGTAAATTCTTATATAGTTCTTATATTTTGACTTGAGTATTCACTTAATCCCTATATTTTAAAACATACATCAAGACAACCCTACATTTAATTATATTGCATTTATTGCCTTTATTTTTTTTTAATAATATACTCTTACAATAATATTCTTGACATTATTTAATTTATCTATAGACAAGTTAATTCACAAATTAACCATTAATTATTTATGAAAATTAATTTATCAAATTAATATTAAAAATAAAATAATATCATAAATACACTAACTTTTATTTTACTTTTAAGGTTAATTTGTTAAATTAATAATTTTTTAAATTTTATTAATATTCCTAAGAATATTATTTTAAGGGTATTATTGTAAAAGAAAATAAAAAGTAAGGGATAGACGTGTAACATATTTAGCAGTAGAAGGCAAAATTAAAA
Organism: Murraya koenigii; assembly: GCA_025617385.1. NCBI lineage: Eukaryota > Viridiplantae > Streptophyta > Magnoliopsida > Sapindales > Rutaceae > Murraya > Murraya koenigii. The sequence continues at coordinate 20,512,505 of CM046816.1, forward strand.
TCTTCATATGGAGAGCTACTAGAAATCTATTCCCAATAGCAGAAAAGTTATAGATGAAGAAGATTTTGCCAACTCTAATTTGTCAAATATGCAAACAAGGTGTGGACACTACAGCTTATTGTGCGTGGAATGCGGAATCAAGCACACAGAACAATCACAAAAAAATAAACAAGATTTAATGTGATTTGACAATTATGCTTATGTTCACGGGAGTAAGAGAAAATAATTGTATTATTAACAATTATTATAGTACAATATTTGAGTAAATAAATCTTACTTCGCAGAACCCAAATACACCCAATACTCTCACATACACTTGAAAGAACATACCTCTCAATTGCTCATACTCTCCAATTACTCACTCTCACAATAATTCTCTTCTAAATTATTTTCTCTAAATTTGAGATTTTTCTCAACTTTAGGGATGATCAAAAAAATGAAGAGACTCCCGCTATTTATAAGCAAAGCTTCACTAACTATGCAAAAAAAGTCTTCAACAATTTGTAATTAAATTTCAAGCTATGCACAATTTGTCAATATCCGGTTCTAACTCTCCAACTATTGTCAACAAGCATGTGAGTCTCCATTTTTCCTTTTGACTTTTCAACATATCATGCATGTGCTAAGTTGGCTTGGGTGTAGATTTTTCAACAATTCTCTACCTCGGTAAAGAATTATCTAAATTTGTGCCAACTACCAACCAACTATCATCCCCAAAGTGGTTGCATCTCTGTGGCTGCCCTCATACCCAATATCTAGGATCAAGCCAACCGTAGTTAAAATTCTTCAAACTCAACACATTAGAAGAATTTTGTTTCAAGCAATGTTGAAACTTAACTCTAGAAATCACCTTTGTTAACATATCTGATGGGCTATCCTTGATATCGATCTTTTTCAATGATATTTTACATTTATGCTTTTCGTCTGAGCGTGGTATGCTTAATTCTTCACAAGGAATATTGCACTCTAATTATTACAGAAAATCTCAATGTTCTTCTAAAGTACCCTTAATTTATCTAACAAGCCTTTCAACCATATAGCTTCCTATATAGCCTCAGTTGTTGCCATGTGCTCTACTTCTATAATGGATAGAGCAATTGTCGATTATAGAATTGACCTCCAGCTGACTGGACCTTTACCTAATGTGAATACGTAGCCAGTTGTTGATCTCCACTTATATAGGTCTTCGGTAAAATCAGAATCACAATATCTAACACCTTGTTGACCACAATTCTTCTTGAATAATAATCCAACATCAATTGTCCTATAAAGATATCGGAGAATCCACTTCACTGTAAGCCAATAGTCTTTTCCTAGATTATGCACGTATCTATTGGCATATATAAGACTACCTACAGTACTTGTATATAAAACACGATCCATGTAATCGTGCTCCCATTAGGAGGAAGGACGTGAAGAATAGCTTAATTTGAAATGAGGAGGTAGAGGAGTACATACCGATTTAGTTTTTTTCATTTATACCAAAATTTTTTAGCACCTTCTTCAAATAAGACTTTTGAGTCAACCACAAGCTTCCATTCTTTCTGTCTTTGTGAATCTCCATACCAAGTATTCTCTAATATTTCATCAAAAACTCAGAAGTCAGCTTTTTTTTTAATTTCTCAATCTCACATTTATTCTTCGAAGCTATAAACATATCATCGATATAGAGTGACGAATATATGAAAGTTCCATCTAATAGTATTCTAAAGTAAACGTATTTATCGTGTTTACTTCTAGTGAATTTCTACCCTGGTATTAGTTAATCAATCTCTTATACCATTGTCTTGGTGATTGTTTCAGTCTATTCAAAGATTCAATCAATCTGTACACATGATTGTCCTTTTCAATAACTTTGAAACCACAAGGCTGAGTCACCTACATTTGTATTGGTGCAGTTCGCCTTATTCTCACCCTTTATGGCTGTAAAGGCTTACCAATTACAGCCAGACTTGCCTTACTTGACACCAGGTTTAAAGAGTACCAACATGCTGTAATTGGTATGATCTTAACCACTCTCCAAGCCGTGTACTTCTCACCTTTTATCCAAATTTTAACCTTTCTCTCCATGATCCCAATATTCCAACAACCTTGAAAGTTCAAGTCCAAATCCAAAGTGCTGAACAAGTCACCAGATCTTCCTTGATGATGCGTTCTCAAGGATTGTATCAAGATCAATTTCCTCCATTGGAGAAGCAGACAGATCCACAGACTAAGGTTGTCACTAAATCTTATGTCTCTTCACCAATCGCTCAATCAAGTCAAATGGAAGAACTCAGACCATTCGAAGCTGTTCTGAATTAGCAAACCCAGAATGCCAGACAACTTTAACTCATATTCTGCTACTAAGGTAAGTAAGATATGAATGAAAGTATTTTTTATAATTAGAGAGAAAATTCATTATAGTCAATACCTTCATTCGAAGAAAAACCTTCTACTACGAGCATTGCCTTGTATCGAAGAGTTGATTAATTTGAAGAACATTGCTTTTTAGTGTAGACCTATTTATTGCTAATAGTCATTTCTCCCTTAGGTAACTCTATAAGTTCTCAAGTTTAGTTTTGATGGAAAAATTTCATCTCTTTTCTATAGTTAACTTCCACTGATTACTTTTACTGATGCGTAATGCTTCACTGAAAGTGTTAAGGATGTCATCATTAATAACTACAAATGCATAGGCTACTACCATGTCTTTTGTAAGCCATCTGGATTTCTTTATCACTTTTTTTGGCCTTCTTGTTGCTATAGTCTCATGTTCATAATCTACATATTCAGTTGTTTCTTTTTCTTGTGGGACATCAATAGAAATAACTTCTTCTTCAACTCTTAATGTCACCTTAAAAGTTGAACCCTTCTCTGTAGAATTAATTAGTATATATGGAATTGCATCAAACTCCACTCACTGTAATGTCTTAGTGGTCTTATTCTCCACCTGTTGAGAGCTTGAAGCCTTTAACATAAAAAATTCATCAAAAGTGACATCTTAGATTTTTGCTATAGACAAACTTTTTTTCTTCCAGATCTCAAAACTTGAAATAATTAACTCCACCTTTAAATCCAATGAAAATAGCTTTTTTTTTGCATGAGAATTGAGCTTATTATTCTTTACATGGTACGAAGCTGGACATCCAAACACACAAATGGATTTATGATCTTGTGCATGCTTTCTAGACTATATTTCATAGGAGTTCTACCTCCAATTACAACAGAAGGCAACTGGTTTATTAAGTGACTTGCGTAACTTACAGCCTTAACCCAGAAATTTTTATCTAAACTAGCATTAGATAACATATACTATACTTTCTCAAGTACGATTTATACGCTCAGCCATACCATTCTATTGCGGAGTATGTCTCACTGTGAAATATATTTTTATACCCTCACTCTAGCATATTTGCAAGAATGGATCAGAAGTATATTTAGATCATAATACTTTTATCTTTCTACTAGTTTGAGTCTCTACCAGTTTCTTCCATTTCACAAAAATCTCTAACTAAAACCTCATCCTTTGATCGCACGGTGTATATCCAAACATGTCTAAAACAAATTAAAGACTTCCATTAATTGATATAGTCTTAATTAGTCCTTATACATCACTGTGAACATATTTAAGGATCTCACAAGTATCGTGATTAGCCATACCGAACTTGACCTTTTTTTTCATGCCAACTACACAATGCTCACATAATTTTAATTTACAAGTTTTGGTATATTTTAAAAGTTTGTGTCTCATCATAGTTTGAAAAGACTTCTCTGCAGCATATCCCAGTCGTACATGCCATAGCTTGGTGATGTCACACCTCAACAATATTTACTTCATTAGTTGTACTTTCTTTCAAATAGTACAAATTGTGATGCCTGACCCCTTGCAGAATCATCATAGCACCATATATGAACTTCATTGTTGCATTTTCGATAGTAACCTTGTAGCCTTTAACTTCCACAATACTCACAAAAATTAAATTTTTCTTTAAAGCTGACCATTTCATCAAACATTTTGAGTCGAATTGTTCCTATTCCCACTGTGCGACAAGATTGATCATTTCCCATCATAACTATCTAAGAGTCCAAATTATGAAAATCTATAAATTATTCTATAATAGAACATAAATGATAGGTTGCCCCGGTATTAAGTATTAATTGACTTGTAGTAGCCACATATGCTGTAAGCTTAATACTTAGTGAATAATCAAAGTCATCGTGCCATGTTCGCAGCTACTAGTTTCCTCTCATTTCTTTTTTGAGCCTTTGGACAATTTTTCCTTCAATACCCATTTTCATGACAAAATGTGCACTTATCTAAAGCTATATTTCTGCTTCTCGATTTGGATCGAAAATTCTTTCCATTATACTTCTTCTTTTTCTCCATCGTCCTTTCTTTAGCTAACAAAGCTTCAGACAATACTCTTTCAATATGTTTATTATTATTTCAAATCTCCCAATTAGCCAATGTTGTGCAAACATCTTTGAATTAATGTGCAGCAGAAAATGGCTATACTCTTCTAACAATGTGCAGCAGAATCATAACCTTGACCTCATCCTTAATATCTTCATCAAGGTTCTTTAAATTAACAAGTAACTTTTCAAATCTTAAGACATGGTCATTCATTAACATCTTATGCTTTATTTAAAAGCCATACACCTAGCTCATTACATTAACACAATTTTCATGACTATTTAGCAAGTACTTTTCCTCTGAATGCCACAAAGTCATCGCACACTCCTCATTTTTTACAGCTATTTCACCTCCTTGGTCAAGAAAGATCTGATTTGACCACAAACTTTTCATTCATATGATCTTAAGTTTCTTTATCATACAAGTGTCTTTTATTTTTCAAAACAACATCGAGATTGATTTGAATAAGGGCATCCATAACTTAGCGCCTCCACATGTTGAAGTTGATATTTCTATCAAACTTTTCAACATCGATCTTTTGGCCTCCAATAACAGGTACCGCATGACAATATAACATGTCTCGCCTCTTACCTGAAGTGTCCCCTAAAATAGTTTAGGAAGATTTCTTCCCAATTTTGGAAGTTTCATCTTCTACTATTTTCTCAACAAACTATTCACACTTGAAAAAGTCTTTATGATATTAATTTCGCATGAATATATGCACAAGGAAAGTTTTTATGAGAATAGACGGGTCATAATGGTTACACTTAAAACCCAAACTCTTGTTGACAGAACTTTCCTAAACATGCATAAATGCACACTACTTACAATAGATTGTCTCACAAGTACAAATGCCCATTTCTACCATATTTATAAATAGCACCATATTTTAAATAGTACTGTATAAGTGAAAAGTTTGTACCTATAAACAGTGCCATATACCCCAAATACGAAAGTTTGGCTACCACTTGTTTTGTATAGAATGCAGAATCAAATACATCGAATAATCACAAAAAAAATAAATGACACAAGATTTAACATGGCCCAACAATTATGCCTACGTCTATAGAAGCAAGAGAAAATAGTTGTATTATTAATAATTATTAGAGTACAAAATTTGAGTAAATAAATTTTACTTTCTAGAACCCAAATACACAGAGTATTCTCACACACACTTTAAAGGAAATATCTCTCAATTGCTCACACTGTCCAATTGCTCACTCTCACAATAATTCTCTTATGATTTATTTTTCTCTAAATTTCTTTTAAGATTTAGGATAATCAAAGAATAAAGAGACTCCGCTATTTATAAGCAAAGCTTCACCAACCATGCAAAAAAAAAAATCTTCAACAATTTGTAATCAAATTTCAAAGCCATGCACAGTTTATTAATATTCGATTCCAACTCTCCAACTATTGTCAACAAGCATGTGAGTCTCTATTTTCCTTTTTGACTTTTCAACACATCATGCATGTACTAAGTTGGCTTGGGTCCTAATTTTTTAACACAGTTCACGCACTGATACTTTGCGAAGGTTCACAAAAGATTTGGAGGCAAGCCCTTTTACATAGAAGCCTCCGACACCACACATTAGGATGTATTGTGTATAATGCAGGAAATGTATAAGAAGCTATCAAAGACTCAGATGGAGATATTAGTAGGGTATTAGTGGGTTGCTTAGAATATAAGAAACAAAAGGATTTTTGAAGGCATAAAGATGAATCACTTGGTATCTATAGCCAAAGCAGAAGCGATTGTAGGAGATTTTAGGAGAGTCAAAGAACCTAGGAAAATATCTCACTACACAAAGACTAATGAAACTAAAAAGTAATGGGAGTCTCCCCCCAATGGGATATATAAGATTAATGTTGATGCAGCTATACGAGTTGAAACCCAAATAGTTGGATTGGGAGTTATTGTGGAGACTCTTGTGGCAAAGTAGTGCTGGCAACTGTAAAAATTATGCCATTTAGAGAAGTAGTAAGCTATTCAGAAGCTGAAGCTGTGGAATGGGGTATGCAGGTTGTCTCAGAGACAAAGTTTTACTCTGTGATTGTTGAAATAGATTATATTAAAGTGGCTAACCTAGTCAACAAAAAACAAAGTAGTGAAACCAAATTTTTTTAGGTATTTTCAAAGATCTAAACCAAATGTAAGCAGTTAGATTTTGCAAAGTTTTTATACACTCCCAGGATATGTAATTTAGAGGCAAATTATTTGGAAAAATTTGCCATAGATTTCAAAGAGATAGTAATCTCGGTAAATGAAGTCTCAGATATCATTATGGATGTATTCATAGTGTTGAAGCAATGAAAAGTGTTACTTTCCTTTATCCCAAAAAAAAAAATAGTAGAAGGCATTATTTAAAATATAATATTAAATAATATCTTAATTCAAAGTATAGAGACTAAAAGAATATTACTCTTAATTCTTCAAATATTTTATGAAAAATTTTGGTCTAATTGAAAAAAAATCAACAATCACCACCAATTAAGCCTAGTACATTTTTCAATAAATACATTTTAAATTATAATAGACTTTTCTATGTTCAAGAGTCACCAGCTCAACGAGATCTCTTTCCACCTCAAGAAATCTCACGAGAATCTCTTATGAAATTCTCAACGATCTTTTTTATAGTCCCTTTTTTTAATACTATAATGGCTTAGTTTGCTACTATGTAACAACCTTTTTCTAAAAAGGACAAATCGTTAACGTTTTACTAAGCTAAAATAAAATTTCCCCACCCCACCAATTTCTTAATTTATAAGAAAATAATCCTTCTAATTTTTCTAAATTTCAAACAAAATAATAGTTTTCCAATTAATTTAATAATTAGATCTTTCTAAATTTTTATTTCAACACTTCTGTTCATTCAACGTCTTTAACAGTTGACAATAGAAAGTTAATGTACATTATTTTTAAAATTTTTATTTCAACACTTAAGTTCAATGAATACCTTTTAACAAGTAATAAAGTTTAATTTAATTATTTTAACAGAAAATAGGTGAAAATTGCCAAACATTTTAGTGCTTCTTTAATATAATTTATTAGTCGATGGACGAGTACTTTATTTCTAAAAGTTCATATTTCTCACAACCTCCATCTTTCATTGGACTATGTTGTCTCGATCATCAGGTTCATGCCTTCCTTGTGGTTAAACTCAGGACCATAGACTCGATCTTTGAGCATCTGCATTAGATCTGCATCAAGCTGAGCTATTATGGCCTTCAAGTCAGCATACATCCTGTCTAATTGAGAAGAGAGGTTGTCGACTTTTGTTGAATTGGCTCTGACTTGGTTGGCTACAAGGTCTACCTTTGCATCAATCTGTTCCAAAGCTTGATTTCGTAACCTGGCATTCTGGGTTTACCAGTTTAGAATAGCTTCGAATGGTCAAGGTTCTTCCAATTGACCTGATGGAGAAATTGGTGAGGAGACATAAGGTCGAGTGACAACCTTAGTATGTGGATCTGTCTGTTTCTCAATTGGAGGAAACTGATCTTGGTAAGATCCTTAAGAAGACATCATCAAGGAGGATCTGATAGGTGGCAAATGATTCTTTAGTCTCTTCGGTAGAGCATCTTCTTCTTGGAGCATATGCAGTGCTTTCTTGTAGATGAGAAGTGGCTCTATCGAATCAGGATGATCCGGTGGAAAAATTCATTTTGGCTTGCATGCAGAGTGAGGTAGTTTGCACTTTGATTTTCTACGCCGCCTTCTACGTAGATGTTCATCATCATCAAAATCAGATTCACAGTCTAGCATATGCAAGGGGACAAGAACCTCGTCCCTCATCTTTTCACCAGACCACCCTCATCAAAAATCTCTTCAGTATCTATTATACCTATTATCTATCTTATGGCGTGTCCCCCTCAGACAGCCAGAACAAAAAAATCCTTTCCTCTTCTGTAGGCTCTCTGAGATATTACTCATAGATAATTATAATAGCAATAGGAATATCTTAAATTTGAATAAACTACAGCTGCTTGTATTCTCCCAAGGTTTGAAACCAATGTCGTAAAGAACCAGTGAATCTAGAACTGAATTCTTTAAGGACCATTGATAACTGAGCTCCTGGCTTAAGCATCTAGACATCTAACCATGTGGACAATTCCTTAAACCTTATTTGCCACTTAGGTTTAGGAATATCATCGAGTGTAAACCATGGGCCATTGCTGGGTTTAGAGGCCTGAGCAGAAGGAGGTTCTCTAGAAAGAGAATGAGCTATGTCTGAATCTACTTCTTCGACAATAGGAGTTGTCGAGGAAGAGGGTTCTTCAGTTGGTTGAGCCATAAAGATCTTTGATACGTCTGTCATTTCTTTGTCTGAATCTAATATAGAGAATTATGTTTCTTGAATTATACCAGATGACTAAGATGGTATGCATGGTCGCAGTGTATACTGTTCAGGTTCTGAGAATGATCCTAAAGAATCACTGGTCACAGAGTCATGGTAGATCTGTATGGGTATCTGCTGTGGAGAATACTGATGGTAAGGCTGGAATGATGTGATAGTGATTGTACTAGTGGTTTTACAAGTGGTGGTACTGTTTGTAGTGGAGGTGGTACTGGCTCCATAGGTGCTTTATCTTTTGACCTAGGAGGTAGTTCAGGAGTAGATCTGGTATAGGATTTAGAGGCTGGTTCTTTGAATGAGACTCTAGTATGGGTTCTTTATAGTGGTTGTGGCTGTGTTTGTGGAGGAGATCTGGTTTTTGGTTTTTTTGGTAGAAGTACTGGTGCTGGTTCTAGTTGTCTCTAGGATAGATGAGAAAGGCGAAAGAATTGACCATAGTCGAAAGGCTTTCTTTGTGGAGGTGTAAAGAAAGGATTAGTGTTGTAGAATGATACCCGAGATGGTAATTGTGAGGATGGACCAAACAAAGATGGTTATTGATCTATCCGTGCCTGTTTTGCTTTCAATCTTCTGATCTCAGCTTCTTTGTGGTTAAACTCAGGACCATAGACTCGATCTCTGAGCATCTACATTAGACTTGCATCAAGCTGAGCTATTCTGGCCTTTAAGTAAGTATACATCATATCCAATTGAGAAGACAGGTGTCGAATTTTGTTGAGTTGGCTCTAAGTTGGTTGGTTATAAGGTCTACCTTTGCATCAATCCATTCCAAAGTTTGATTCTATACCCTAGCATTCTGGGTTTACCAATTTAGAACAGCTTCGAATAGTCAATGTTCTTCCAATTAACGTGATGAAGTGATTGGTGAGGAGACATAAGGTCGGGTGACAACCTTAGCCTGTGGATTTGTCTGTTTCTCAAGTGGAGGTGATCTTGGAAAGATCCTTGTGAAGACATCATCAAGGAGGATCTGATAGGTGGTGAACAATTCTTTGGTCTCTTTAGTAGAGCATCTTCTTCTTAGAGCATATGCAGTGCTTTCTTATAAATGGGAAGTGGCTCATCGAATCAGGATGGTCTGGTGAAAGAATTCGTTGTGGCTTGCATACAGAGTGAGGTAGTTTGGACTTTGACTTTCTACGCCACCTTCTGCATAGATGTTCATCATCATTAGAATCAGATTCATCCCGACAGGGACAATTTGGATAACACATGTCGCTGCCTAGTGTATCCTAAAGGAAGTGGCCATCTATTTTTGCAAGATAGATTGGCGTGCTTCTAAAGTGAAACTATGGATCGGCAGATCTTCTTAAATTGTAGAGACAGGCTGGATTATTGCACTATAAGAGAATGATACTTTAAGAGCTTCTGTGGATGGTTCTTGGAAACGCATACTGACTGTGTAGTTAGAACGCTTCTGAAATAGTGCATCAGAGGTTTGGATAGGTTGGGATTTTTGGTGGAAAATCTCATAATTGGTTATCCATTCAAGGGGCATGAGCTTTGTAAGTTCAGCTTTGGTTATTTGTTTTGGGATCTAGACAATGTTTGGTGAAGTTTCTAAATCAGCCAAGATCATGACTACTTTAGAGGAGTAATTGGGATTTAGAAGATCAATGGCATGGTTTCGCAAATAATACAGTATTTGATGATGTAACGTGACAATTTTGGCACTGGTTACTTGTTCAGCACCTTGGGTTTGGACCTGAACTTTCAAGGTTGTTGGGACATTAGGATCATGGAGAGAAATGTTAAAATTTGGGTAAAAGGTGAGAAGTATACTGTCGTCTTGAAGAGTGGTTAACATCATACAATTATAGCATGTTAGTACTTCTTAAACCTAGTGTCAAGTAAGGCAAGTTTGGCTGTGACTGGTAAGCTTTTTTGGCCATAAAGGGTGAGGATAAGGCGAACTGCGCCTATGTGAATATGGGTGAAACCTTTTCTTTTCCAATTAGCAACAAACTCAGGAGAAATTTCAAGAGTAACATATTATTCTGCAGAAGTGGATTGAAGATGATGTTGGTCTAAAGAAGAAGATTGGACATACTCTCTAGGACTAGGTCTATCAGGCCTAATCTAACAGAAAACTTTTTCTTATATAAATTATAAGGACTAACAAAAGGAAAACTAGACTCGACAATTTGAAGCAGACTCTAGAATTTACGAATATTCTACTAGGTTTTCTATTTTTGAAGACAAGTGTTTAGTGCAGGATTTAGGAAGGGTCATAATAGAAAAAGTAGAGATGGGAGCAAGAGGTTAAGACGAAGAGCTTGGAGTAGAGGAAGATTCCATGGCTATAAAGGTTCTTCTCTATACTAGATTTGGTTCTTAACGATTATCCTATTATCATACCACGCTCAGGAAGGAAATACACGGGCTCTAATACCACACTGGTCGCACGAAAGTGGTAGGTACGTCGCTCACTACGATATTACCCTCACACTATATTATACAAATCATCAGACACATACCACCCAAGGACTAGCCCCTTTAGGCTTACAAATAGAATGAACAATGTTTCTTATGGTCGGACTCTATAGTGAGTATCGGTTAATCGTTCTCATACATAGGATTCTTTATACAAAGGCAAGTGCAGAGCATACTATGAAGAGTATAAACAGATGATATGATAATCCTGAAACCTAAATCGTTCTAAAGAAGAGGAATAAAGAATTAAGCCATGAAAGTAAGGAAAAGATTTCTTTATTTCTTTAAGATCGAAGTTCTAGCTTCGACTCCCCTTTCAACTGAGAATGAGCTTTCAATTTATAGGAAGTGATACACACAAAAACAAAGAAGACAGGACAGGACCCCTGTCAATTTTTAAAAAATAAAAGCTAAAGCACACCGTGACTAAAGAAGGATAAGACAGGATCCTTATCCTTCTTTTACAAAGGCAAAACACAAAACATCATGATAAAAGTAAAAGCATGAAAAACAAAACACACTAGTTAAAGCAAAAGCAGGATGAAAGGAATTGCGCCTGCTTTACAAAAGCAACTTTTAAAAGCTGTGGGATGGAGAAAGATTGTTGACACTACTATCAATGTCATCCTTAGCATAATAGTCGGATGGAGGAGATGGAGAAAGGTGATTCAATGTGGGGTAAGTCTTTGGAGATGACTGGTACATGTGCTGTGAAGGCTCTGGAGGGAGTTCAACTGTATAGAAGCACCAATCTGTGGCTGTAAGAGGCTGGCAAGACTGGATGCTGGTGGTGTTGACAAAAAGCTCTACTTGGATGGATTCCAGAGAATTAAATTCACAAAGATTAAAATACACGGGCTATGATTTTACAGTTTTGAACAAAGATTGAAAACTGCACAAGAAAAAGGGATGAAAAATAAAAAATTAGTAGAGTGAATTACTTTAGGTATTTGATTGGCATATGGTTTACTTGCAAAGTGAAAGTGAAATTTAATTCAAATAGCCCCACTTATTACTTTCTGTTTTGTTTCACATTAGTAGCCAACAAATGAGACATCAATATTTGGTTGAACAAGTCTTGAAAACAATCCAGATGGCTACCACATATATTATTTATATAGGTCATCTGGAAAGAGTGCACACTCAAGAGTGATCAAGTACCAGAGATGGATATCAAATATTCATGCTTGCTTATTACTTTCATGTTGATCAATAGCTTGATTCTTTCACAAACTACTCGGATGGCCATGGCTAGTATTGAAGTTGTTTCTAGTGAATATTCTTCTCAATATTTCCCTTATAAATTAAAGAATGTGTCCAAGAGAGTATCGAAACCACGACCACCATTCCCTAGGCTCAGTGTTCCTATTTATTTCAAAAGCCCTCCTCCTCATCCACCACCACCACCACCACCACCAATGAGATCGCCACCGCCACCACCAGGGTATTGAAGCGGCAGCGGCATTTGACATATAGCTCCAGTCTACAACAATTATCAATTATGTTATATGCTTTGTGTTTTGATGATGTTGTAGAATGAATTAAACTTATGTTGGCATGAATAAATCTCCTTTCTCCTTTTTCGGATGAAATTAATTATTTATATATGCGATTCTATTGTTCATTTATTTCTCTGAATATGATTTCCGGCAATCGTCAAAGTTTGCTGCTCCCTTAAATTGGAGAATTTTTTAACATGATGTGAATTAATTTATTATTTGATACAATAAAATACCTAGTAGGTAAGGAGAGAAACAATTGTGCTAAGGTGATAGGAATGAAAAGCTCATTGATTTTAATATTTACTAGGTCTCCTAATGATCTTCCTTTGAGATCATTTTGTTACCACATGGTAGAGCACTACTGGACCAGCCAATCTCAAGTAAATTTTTCTCCTATTAAGATTAGTATTTCGAATTATTATTATTACATACTACACTTTTAAAAAAAAGAGGAAAAATGGACTTTTCTATAGTGGACTTTCGTGTTGGAACTGACTATGTCTCTCAGGAAAAAATGGAAGCAACTACTGCTTGAATTGGTCATAGTCTGTGGGTATGTGTTCAAGAGGGTGTATTTTCAGTGTATCAGTATAGGGTAAGAACATATGTTTATACCTGCTACCTATAACACTAATCTGGAGTTTTTTGACCAAGTGTAGAAGATCGAAAACTAATGAGCAGGTCTTTGTCACGAAGAGTTGAACCAAGGACTTTGGTCCAAATAACACAATTCAAAAAGAACTGTATACCTATTGGCTTCTTGTGATCAAAGTGGTCTGAAATAGTTCTCCATTGGCTGTTTTGAACAATTCAGTATGCTTTTCCTATACTGAAGCAAGAAAGAGAACAGGGTTAAGCATAGATCTCTGTGATGTCATATCTATGAAACCAATTACTGGAACTGGTCTGTTGAACTTTGATGGGACCTAGTGTATTTTCAATGATAGAATTGTGGGAGGAGACATCTGAGCCCTGAGCTGTTGAACTATATTAATAACAGAGATGCCATCTGGATAAGTTTTTGATGTGGCTAAGACAAATGTTATGTCATCATCTGAATTATTCTGCTCTGAGAACACGGACTCAACATCTTCTGTGTCTGACAGCATCTGAGTAGATTCCAAGTGGTGAATAAGCCGAACAGCTTGGGATGGCTTATTTGGACAATTCCTTACATAGTGACCCTTTTTTTTGCAAAATGAAACACCGAGTACTCTTGCAGTGAATTGCGCCTATATGAATATAGGTAAAACTTTCTCTTTTCCAAATGGCAACAAACTCAGGAGGGATTTCTAGAATGGCAACTTTGAGACTAAAGGGCATGACTGTCCATTGGTAATGGGCATTGAGGAGACCAATGAGAGCAGGATAGGTCTCTAAAGGAGAGTGACACACGTGCTGAGAAGGCTCTAGAGGGAGCTCAACTATGTAGGAGCACGAACCTGTAGCCGTAGGAGGCTGGCAGGACTGGAAGCTAGTGGTGGGTTTTTTAGGTCGAAAGTGGGTTCTGTGTTTAGTTCTTTTGGATGGATAGGTTTTCTAATGGTGTTTTTTCTTGGTAAGGCAGACAAAAGTCTTGTCATTGTTGCATTTTATGGCAAGATGTGGCTTTTTGCAGGCTTTTTGAAAAGGATGTTTATTCTTCAGAAGATCAGTGAAGAATTATTTTTGTTCACACAGTTTTTCAAGACAGCTAATGGCTAACTAATAAAGTTTACCGAGAGACAGGTTGGCTATATCAAGTTGGCTGGCTGTAAGCTGCCGTTGTATTTCTGGATGCAATTCCTTAGGAAGAGAAGCCACAAGGATGTGCTTCAGATTTGAATCATTAAAACAATTTAACTGATAATCCAAATCCTTCCGCTGAAGTGAACAACATTTCATCTGAAAAAATTATTTTCTAGCTAACTCATTTGCAACTGTAGGCCCTCCGAGATATTACTAATAGATAATCCCAATAGCAGTAGGAATATCTGGAATTTGAATAAACTGTAACTGCTTGTATTCTCCTAAGCTTTGGAACCAATGCCGTAAAGAACCAGTAAATCTCGAACTAAATTATTTAAGGACCATTGATAATTGAGCACCTGGCTTAAGCATCTGGACATCTATCCATGCAGAAAATTCCTCAAACCTTGTATATTATTTAGGTTTAAAAATATCGTCAAATGTAAACCACAGGCCATTGCTGGGTTTGGAGGCCTGCAGAAGAGGAGGCTCTCTAGGAGGAGAATGAGCTGTGTCTGAATCTGCTTCTTCGACTATTGGAGTTATCGAGGAATAAGGTTCTTCTGTGGGTTGAGCCATAAAGATTTTTGACGCGTCTGCATTTCTTGTTCTAAATCTGATACAAAGAATTATGTTTCTTAGATTGAACTAGAAGATTCAGATGGTGTGGATGGTTGCAGAGTATATTGTTCAGGTTCTGAGGATGAGCCTGAAGAATCTATTGACACAAAGTCATGATAACTTTCTATCGGTATCTGCTGTGAAGTGCTGGTAAGGTTGAAAAGGCTGTGATGGTGACTGTACTAGTGGTTGTATAGGTAGTGGTACTGTTTATATTGGAGATGGTACTGGCTCCATAGGTGCTTTGACTTTTGACCTAGGAGGTGGTTCAGGAGTAAACCTGGTATAGGACTCAGAGGCTGGTTCTCTAAATGAGACTCAGGTATAAGTTCTTTGTGATGGTTGTGGTTGTGTCTATGGAGGAGATTTGGGTTTTGATTTTCTTGGTGGAGGTACTGGTGCTGGTTCTGGTTGTCTCCAAGAAAGATGAGAAAGGCCAAAGAATTAACCATAGTAGAAAGGTTTTCTTTGTAGAGGAGTAAAGAAAGGATCAGTGTTGTACTGGTTCTTTACGACATTGGTATCAAACCTCAGGAGAATATAGGAAGTTGCAGTTTATTCAGATTCCAGATATTCCTATAGCTATTGGATTATCTATGAGTAATATCTCAGAAAACCTACAGTTGCTAATGAGTTAGCCAGAAAAGTCTTGGACCTTTCATCTGGATGGATACCGAGTTGCCAAAACCCGGCTTTAAGGTCAAACTTGAAGAAGACTTTAGCATCTTTGAGGTGGACGAACAGAGATTAGACTTTTGGGGGAGGAAACTTATCATCCCTAAGGAAAAAGTCGATTTAATGTCAGCTTTCCTAATTTTCCCCTTCTTGCCTATTCGAATCTTTCATTCTCTTTCCACGATTGGACTTTTAAGATGGAGTTTATGCTACTCAGCCTAGAGCCTTGAGCATTGTACAAGGATACGTTGTAGGAGTAACCCATTACCTTATGGGTGAAATTGCCAGTAAAGAATCCTCAGGCCTATAATGCATTATGGCCAATTATGAGCGGTTGGTAATCAATCAGGAGCCTCTTTTTTCCACACAGGATTTCTGATCTTTTTTTCCTGAAGGCAACCAGAACCAGCACCAGTACCTCTACTAAGAAAACAAAAAACTAGATCTCCTCCATAAACACAACCATAACCACCACAAAGAACCCTAACCGGAGTCTCATTCAAAGAACCAGTCTCTGAATCCTATACCAGATCCACTCCTGAACCACCTCCTAGGTCAAAAGATGAGGGTAATTGAGAGGATGGACCAAACAAAGATGGTTGTTGATCTATCCATGCCAGTTCTTATTTCAATCTTCTGATCTCAGCTTCCTTTTGATTAAACTCAGGACCATAAACTTGATCTTTGAGCATCTGCATCAGATCTGCATCGAGCTGAGTTATTTTGGCCTTTAAATCTGCATACATTTTGTCCAGCTGGGAAAACAGGTTGTCGACTTTTGTTGAGTTGGCTCTGACTTGATTGGCTACAAGATCTACCTTTGCATCAATTCTTTCCAATACTTGATTCCGTACCTTGGCATTTTGGGTTTACCAGTTCAGAATAGCATCGAATGGTCGGGGTTCTTCTAATTGAACTGATGGAGTGATTGATGAGAAGACATAAGGTCGGGTGACAACCTTAGTCTATGGATTTGTCTGTTTCTCAAGTAGAGGAAATTGATCTTGGTAGGATTCTTGAGAAGACATCATCAAGGAAGATTAGATCAGTAGTGAAGGATTCTTTGGTCTCTTTGGTAGAGCATCTTCTTCATACAACATATACAGTGATTTCTTGTAGATGGAAGTGGCTCCATCGAATCAGGATGATCCAGTGGGAGGATTCGCTGTGGCTTGTAACTTGAGTGAGGTAGTTTGGACTTTGACTTTCTACGTCTCCTTCTACATAAATGTTCATCATCATCAGAATCAGATTCATCCCGACATGGACAATCTGGATCATACATGTCGCTGCCTAGTGCATCCCAAAAGAAGTGGCCATCTATTTTTGCAGGATAGATTGGCGTGCCTTCAGATGTGAAACTATGGATTGGCATGCCTTCAGATGTGAAACTATGGATTGGCAGATCTTCTAGACAGGCTGGATCATTGCACTGTAAGAGAATGAGACTCTGAGAGCTTCAGTGGACGGCTCTAGAAAAGCATACTGACTGTGCCATCAGAATGTTTCTGAAATAGTGCATCAGAAGTTTGGATAGGCTGGGTGGAAAAGCTCATAGTTGGTTATCCATTCAAGAGGGATGAGCTTTATAAGTTTAGCTTTGGTTATTTTTTTTAGGATCTGGACAATGGTTGGTGAGGTTTCTATATCAGCCAAGATCATGACTGTGTCAGATGAATAATTGGGATTTGGAAGATCTATGGAATGGTTTTGCAAATAATAAACCATTTGATTATGTAACTTAGTAATTTTAGCACTAGTTACTTGTTCAACACCTTGGATCTGGACCTGAACTTTCAAGGTTGTTAGGACATTAGGATCATGAAGAGAAAGGTTAAAATTTGGTAAAAGGTGAGAAGTACACTGCCGGCTTGGAGGGTGGTTAAGATCGTACCAATTACAGCATGTTGGTAATTGGTGTCAAACAAGGCAAGTCTGCCTGTGACTGGTAAGCCTTTCCGGCCATGCAGGGTGAGAATGAGGCGAACTGCGTCTATGTGAATATGGGTGAAACCTTCCTTTTCCAATTGGCAACAAAATCAGGAGGAATTTCAAGAGTGACATATTATTCTACAGAAGTGGACTGAAGATGATATTGATCACGGAGGAAGACTGGACATACTCTCTAGGACTGGATCTATCATTAAAGTTTTAATACTGACATAAAAATTTCTCTTACATAACTTATAAGGACTAACATGAAGAAAACTAGACTCAGCAATTTGAGCAGACTCTGGAATATACGAATATTCTACTACGTTTTCTATCTTTGAGGACAAGTGTTTGGTGCAAGATTTAGGATGGGTTATAGTAGAAGAAAGAGAAACAGGAGCAAGAAGTTGAGACGAAGAGATTGTGGTAGAGGAAGATTCCATGACTGTAAAGGTTCTTCTCTATACTAGATTTGGTTCTTAACGATTATCCTATTATCATACCACGTTCAGGAAGGAAACACGCCGGCTCTGATACCACACAAGACCAATTCAGGATTTTCAACAATTTCTCCATCTTTCTGTAAAATTTTCTCTTGTGGCTTTTTAGACATAATAATATGGTGGGATAAACTAAGGCTTTGAATAAGAGGTAGGATTTGAGATCGCCATAGAAGAAAATTTGCAAAGTTAAGTCTCGCAAAGATAAGGCTGGAACATTGGTGGAAGGCTTGGTTGTTTAGAGCTGGCTTTTTAGGAATATATGAAAAAGGAAAAGCGGGGGTTGTGATACAAACCTGACAAGAACTGATGAGATCCTAATGAAATTAGGCTCTAAAATCTTTTCTAATTTTAGGAATTAAATAGAACAGCGATAAATTACTTAATAAAGCAAGAACCTTGGTATGTAAGGAGGCCACAATTAGCTATGATTGGTCTAATTGATAAGTGAAGGGTTGAACGCCACAGAAATTTTGATAAGTTCAAAGAGTTCGTTTAAGTATTATACTCTCAAGTAAATTGCATGAAAAACTTCTTATTCCTCTCTTATTGAATGCTATATATATATAGGTTACAAGAAATCTCGGCCATAATTTTTTAGATATTACCAGCCATAAATCCTGATATAAAATCGAAAATAAATCATAATCTAAAATCAAATTAGAATCTCAATCTAAATAAATAAGGAAAAATCCGAAATAAATCAAAATCTTAATCTAATAAAAAAGAAAAGTATCTTAATTGACTAAATAAAATAAAAATAGTTGATTTGTTACCTGTTTTAAAAATTGAATCACTATCTGAAAAGATAGTAGCATATCTTATAAGATTCCTTAATATATTGATTTCATGGACTTGATTTCTCATAAAATTCAAGAGCTTAAATCACGTATTTATTAGTCTGAATATCTTATAAGATTCCTTTAATAGGCCTCCATGAATTGAATTGATCATAAGTTGCTTAAAGCAACCTATTTTAAGTGCTTCTTTGAATTTCTTTGCATGAGCTCTTGTGACGAGTCCGATCGAAACTTGTATAGGATCTTAATATGCTTTTTTCCATATGCTTGTGCCATCCTTATCTATAATCTCATCATTTCCCTCTTCTTGAAGAGGATTGGTCCTCAAATCTTCATATACTTCAAAAGGACTTAAATAAGAAACATTAAATGTATCACTTACATTGTACTCACTAAGAAAATCCAGCTTGTATGCATTATCATTGATCTGTTCCAAGACTTAGAAAGGTCCATCCCCCCGAGTTAACAACTTAGATTTTCTTTGTTATGAAAATCATTCTTTATGCATATTTAACCATACCTAATTGCCGGATTCAAAGACTATCTTGTGTCACTCTTTATTGGCTTATTTAACATATTACTTAGTTCTCCACTCGATGTTGAGCTTTGCCGTTTCATGTATCTACTTAAAAATTTCAGCCTTGTTATTTCCATCTAAATTAACATGCTCAGAAATAGGTAATAGAGTTAAATCTAATGGAGTTAAATAATTTAAACCATAAACAATTTTAAATGGTGAATACTTAGCAGCATAATTAATAGAACGATTAGAAGGAAACTTAACATGTGACGAATAATCCTACTAAGTTTTACTATTCTTTTTAATGATTGGCTGCAACAAAGTAGATCTTCTATTTACAATCTCTATTTGACCATCAGTTTGAGAGTGATATAGAGTTGAAAACAACAACTTAGTCCCCAACTTAGCCCACAAAGTCTTCTAGAAGTAACTTAAGAACTTACCATCTTTATTAAAAACTATTGTTCTTGGCATATCATGTAACCTCAAAATCTCTCTGAAGAATAAATCAGCAATGTTAGAAGCATCATTTATCTTGTGACATGAAATAAAATGTGTCATCTTAGGAAACCTATCCGCGACTACAAAAATTGAGTCTTTTTCTCATTTATACCTAGGTAAACCTAACTCAAAATTAATTGAAACATCAGTCTAAGGTGCACTAGGTATTGGTAACAAAGTGTATAATCCATGAGGCTACATTTTGACTTTGCTTGCCCACAAGTGACACACCTATTACAAAGTCTCTTAACATCTCATTTTATATGTGGCTAATAAAAGTGTTATTGCAATAAAGCTAAAGTCTTTACAACTCGAAAATGTCCCACTAATCCTCTTTAATGGGATTCTCTCACCAATAAATCTCTTAAAGAACAATTAGACACACATAACTTATTCTCTCGAAATAAGTAATCATCATGCCTAAAGCACTTACCAACCCCAGATTCTTCACAATGTTGATATTCAGCACTAAAATTATGGTCATTAGCATACAACTCCTTAATATGTTCAAAACTAAGCAATTTTGTATTAAGTGTTGAGATTAAGGTATATCTGCGGGAAAGCGCATCCGCAACTACGTTTTCCTTACTTTGCTTGTAACGAATGGCGTATGGAAACATCTCAATGAATTCCACCCAATGCGGATGCATTTTATTTAGCTTGTGCTAACCTTTAAGGTGTTTTAAAGATTTATGATTAGTGTGAATTATAAACTTCTTAGGCCATAAGTAGGGCTGCCATATTTCTAGTTTCGAACTAACGCATATAGTTCTTTATAGTAATTAGGATAGTTTAAGACTACTCTACTTACTTTATCACTGAAATAAGCAATTAGAGTTCCTCCTGTATAAGAATAGCTTATATGCCAATACCTGAAGTATCACATTGAATTTCAAATGTTTTGTTCAAGTTAAGCAAAGATAATAAGGAGTGTTGGTTAACTTTTCTTTAATCATTTGGAATGCCTTCTCTTTTTTTTGTCCCCAATTGAATCCAACATTTTTTTATTACTTCAGAAAGTGGTACGGCCAATGTACTAAAGTCTTTCACAAATTGTCAAAGGAAGCTAGCATGTCTGTAGAAGCTTCTAACGTTACTTACACTTATAGGACTCGATTCTTGTATTATATGTACCTTCTCTTCATAAACCTGTACACCCTTTGAACTTATAAAAAATCATAGAGATATAAGTTTATTGATAAAAAAAAAGGTACATTTCTTCAAATTAACAAATAACTTTTCTTTTAATTAGCAAATAACGTTTCTTTCTAAGCACATCTAAAACAGATTTTAAATGTGATGCATGATCATCTAAGTTTTTGCTATATATAAGAATATTATCAAAATAAAAAAAATTACCAATAAAAGCCCGCAAAACATGATTCATAAGTCTCATAAAAGTACTCGGAGCATTAGTTAAACTAAAAAGCATAACTAACCATTCATATAAACCATATTTTGTTTTAAAGGCAGTTTTTCATTCATCTCTTTCTTTCATTCTAATCTGATGATATCCACTTTTCATATCAATTTTAGAAAATGCACAGGAACTATGCAATTCATCAAGCATATCATCTAACATAGGAATGAGATGCTGGTATTTTACCGTTATGTTGTTGATAGCTCGACAGTCAATGCACTTCCTCCATGTCCCATCTTTGTTAAGAATTAGCAAAACCATAATTGCACATGGACTTATGCTTTCTCTCATATACCCTTTTTTCCATCAACTCATTAACTTGCCTTTGAAGCTCCTTTGTTTCATATAGGTTACTCCTATAGGCTTGTAGGTTTTGAATAATTACACTAGGCATGAAATCAATTTGATGCTCGATCTCTCAGATTGGAGGTAATTTCTGTGGTGTTTCCTCGGAAAAGACATATTTATAATCCTACAAAAGAGAAACAATAGAAACAAACAAGATAGAGTTAAGATCATTAGTGTTCAGAAATACCTCTTTGTTAGTGTTCAGAAATACTTCTTTGTACAGAAGTGCAATCATTAACTGATTTGAAAATAATGCTCCTTTAATCTCACTTGCTCTTGCATAAAAATTCTTTTATTTTCTCTTTGATTTTCTCTCAATTGTCTCAATTTTCCTTTCTTTCACTCTCTCTTTTTACTTGGTGTCTCCCTAATTTTCACTTTCTTTTTCTTTCTTTTTCTTTTGCTTGCATGCTTGGTCTTTATAAGCCTGTTTCGGTGTCCATGGAGTAAGAGTGATCTTGCATTGATTAAACTCAAATGTGTACTTGTTGGTAAAGCTATCATGCTTCACACGTCAGTCGAATTGCCAAGGACGCCCAAGTATTAAGTGTCCAGCTTGCATTAGTACCACACCATATAGTACTTTATCTTCATATATCTTAAAATAAACTAGTACTTATTGGTCTATTTTCACTTCGCCAAAATCATTCACCCACTGCATTTTGTATAGCTATGGATGCTTAAGTATTGGAAGCCCTAACTTTTCCACTATGATAGTACAAACAACATTGGTATAACTTCCCTTATCAATAATCATACTATATATTTTTCCTAAACAAAGCATCTAATATAAAAAATGCTTTCCCGTTGCATTGATTTGAGTAAAAGAAGAGTTAGTGAAGAGGATATTCAAGCTTGTGAGGAGAGGTACAACAAAAGCAAGCTCATTCACTCTATTATGCGACACATGGCTGAGAGTTTGGGTGTCTATTTTTTTTTTATATATATATGAGACTATTGCTCAAGATTACAACTCATATTACATGAGACTATAACTGATATGTACAAATCAGAATATAATTGGGACTAGTTTACATTAATTCGCATGAGGTATTACTCATATTTGAACCATCACTAATGTTCAAGGGATGTCTACTCCTCACACTTGAGTAAGGAAGCAGACTGTCTTCACTCAATGATCAAGAAAGGAAATACCCCTACAATGTGTTTGTGGGGGTTCAAACTACTACCCTCCAATTTAAAGGATAGCAGCCCTAATCACCAGGCCTGTGGCCTGATGGCTGAGTTTGGGCGACGATTAAGAGGCACTGATATTGATTTGGTTGTCGAAATATTGTTAATTTTTTTAGTAATTTTGGAATTAATTGGAGTAATTTTTTTAGCGAATTAAATGTTGATTTTATGCATTTTCTTCCATATTTGAATAAATTGGAGAATAATGCTTGGGTTTTTTCTTTCGCTCTTGTTTATTTGATGGGAATATTTAGGCAATTTAGATAAATTATAAAGAGTTTGGCTTATGTAATTGATTTAGTGTCAGTTGACTAGCACTTTAGTTTTTGAGACTACAGGATAAGGAACAATTTCTACTTCGGTGATCTTGCCAGTCACATGGTGTTACAGTGCTTTGTTTATTTCTCATGTTATACTTTATGTTTAGTTTACGAGGTTTGTGGAAATAAACTTTTGGTGCTTTTGCATATGTGTGTTAGTTTGCTTTTGAAAATGTGGATTAGTTAACTTATGGAAGTAATTTATGAATTGTGCTTTGGAGGATGAATTCAATTTTAATACAAGGAAATTATGATTCTTATGATTTTATTTTGTTTTTCAAAAGAGACTGTGGTTGGCTGAGTTGTCTTATGTTCTCTTAGATCCCAGTGTTGGTTTTTGTAATTTTCGCTTTTATTATTTCTTTTTATTCCAAGGGTAAAATCATCTTTTATTATCCAGGGTTAGAATCATCTTTCAATACAAATTTTTGTTAATGCTTGGTAGTTAAAAACATTTTTCTCCAAATCATGGTTCTGAAATGATATATCATAATAAGTTAAGTAGTAAATTGATAATATCCTTAAAAGAAATAATTTTTTCTCAAGTATTTTTAAATAATTTTAGATTTATTATATTCTTGAAAGTGATTTTGATGATGAAAATATAATTTTGAACCTATCCTTTTGTAAATTATTTAAAGTTGGGGAGAACAAATCAAAAATTTTATTTGGGTAATTATAATTTTTAGTCACAATTTAGAAAAGATTTCTAAAAGTTTTGAGGGATGCAAGGGCAGCGGCTCCTCCACTGCTTGAAACTAACTTATAGTGAGAACATTTCTACATCAAGGCTTTTCTAGCTAGCTTGCAGTGTTGATCTTAATATATATATAATTTTATCATTGATACAACTCTCCTAACGATGTTGTAGTCAAGGATCATGATCCTCTTATGATCTAAACTTTTCCTTAGTAGAAATTCAGGCCATGATTAACATAAATTAAAAAAATAAAGAGGTATTATCCTTAAAAGACACATCACACAAGATCTTTAAAGTTTAAGAGAGGATCATAATCCTATAATTGAACCGACAAATTTTTTTTTCCAAAAATACTAAACTCCAATGGAGATGATGCAATAAAAAATGGAACCAAGCACATAGTTATCACAATAAAAATTGTTGACACTCCCATTATAGCCAAAACAACAATTCCCATACTTCCAATATATATAAGTCACCAACATCAACCAACTTCTTGGAATTGCTATTTATAAAATGATGACCACAATTAAAAAATATAAATTATAAAAATATAAATAAAATGACAATACATATGGTTTTTACTTGAAAACCTTTGATCCTCACAACCTAAGATAAAATGGTAAAAAAAGGATGAGGAAGTGTTGTCTCAAGTTTAACAATACAAAGTTCAAAGAAATCGCATCTAAGAGCTTGACCAAACTAAAAGTGAGAGAAGAAAATTAGGATTTTTGGTTGCTAAGCAATTTAAAATCCACCACTAAAATCCAAATATGAAAAATTAAAATCTTGGGGATAACCAAAATATTTTAGGGAAAAATTGTATTAGAAAAATAACTGGCTCACATTTAAAATTTTTCCCAAGAAAAATAAATCCCCAAGCTTTTGCTGTCTTCCTTCAAATTTTTTTCAAAGCCATTGCACACTCTTTTTCTCTCTACAAATTCAACTGCTTTAGGTTGAAGAAGAAATGCATAAAAAATTAAGGACTCATAAATATGATAATGTGGCATAAGGAGGAGCTTCGGTTTAGAGCAAAAGGAGCAGCCAAGACGAAAAGTCAATGCATGTCAGCGCTAGATCAATGTGTGTCAACGCCAGTAGTGAGATCAACCTTTCATCCATTCACAGATCGGACAATGACAAAATCGACTGTGATGCACCATAACACTGTATATCTTGCCACACTGGATTATAACATCTACTAGATATCCATTTTCAATTTTATCTGCAATTTAACCCTGGTTATCACTTATTATAAGATTTTTGAGCTTACGACATTTAAAAATGATCCGTTCACTCATTCGGATACCAAAAATACTAAATAACTATTTTACTCCTAAACCTATCATTGATGATTTTTGAATTTTGACACACGCTTTTGACAAACCTTCATAAATTAGGCATTTTAAACTCATTATTAAATCGATGTACAAAGAAAAGTTTTAAAATTAAAAAAATCACTTTCAACTATATCCAAAAATAAAGAAAAAACCACTTTAAACTATATCAATTTCTCGTAAAGACCATTTCAAAAGTCTCCGTATTTTGAAGCTTCAAAACAATGTTTAAGAAATGGTTGACAAATAACTATGCTACATGTTTATTTGGCCAGTTCTTTAATTAAAAAATATTTAGCCATACAGCCTAACATACCATTATTAACATATATATAAAAAGAGCATAAACTAGTTGGAGTTCACAACAAGGAGTAACAATGAATGCCATTTCATATTTGCTCGTTTGCTTCTTGATTTATGGGTTTCTTCTTTCACATACTACTTACATGGTCGCCAAAGCCACTAAAATTAAAATTTCTTCCCCAATTAGGTTTCATAAGTTGAAAGTGACGTTCTCTCTATTCAGAAGACCCATAGATCACCTCTCCCTCCGCCATGGGCAATATTCCTCCCCAATAGAGCCCTCCTCCCCTGCAAGTATCACCTCCACCGCCACTGCCTCCACCAGAATCACATGCCGTACCGCCACCACAACCACCATCTAGATATTAATTAGCATGCAACGAGCCTCAAGTGTTTATTCACCACCGTTGTATGTACCATGATATGCATATTTAAATTATTGTTATAATAATGAAATATAAACCATGTTAATGGTGCCTAAAACAACTACTCCTTCGTAAAATTTGATAGATGCATATGAAATAAAGATAGAATTTGAAACATATACATAGAAACTTTTATTACATAATTGACTAGTCTACTTACAAAACATTTTTCATTTAAAATATTTATTTCAATTTAATTATTATTATTTGCAGTTTTTCAACAAGTTGTTAATATTTTTTTTTTGTAAGAGAGGGTAATTTTCCTATTAGTACTTAAGATGAAATGATAAGTGCAACAAGTATTATCTTAATACTTTATTATTGAAAAATTACAAAATCTTACATTTATTTTTTTTCCTATTAGTTGACCTATAAAAAATCAATGCTGCCCTTGCATTTTAAAATAAAGTAAGGGGGGCTTCTAACTTATTACACAAATGTGACATGTAAGGCAAAATTTATCCTAATTAGTCCCTTATTTTCTTGTCATAGCTTTCTGACTTTTGAAAATGATTTTAGTCAAAACCTTGGCTACCAATTAATATTAATTTCAGCAAGACGAAGTCAAAATTTTTAATAAATTCCGTCGTTAAGTCAGGTTCATTAAACAATTAAAAATAAAAAATTGAAAATCTGAATGAATATTCATAAGGTCACAGTAAATTAAAAACTATACGCTTTATGGTATTGTCACGACTCACTAGGACCTCTTTATCAGATTCGCGGCCAATCGGGTGAGAATTACTATTTTACCTATTTCATATTCATATCTAAAACTCATAACATAAATTTAATCCATGTATTATAAAATTGGTTTCAAACTTCTACTATAAACATATAAAGAGGCTCCTTGCCTCTTTCAAAAATTTATTTAAAACAAATTTAGATCTCACTATCCATACATATGAAGATAAACATGCCTAAAATGTAAGTCATACAGTGATATGTGTCTTGATCCAATCTCAACTTATTATAAACTGACTTACACGAAACACTCGGAAACTTGGGAGAAATGAGATAAATTATAAAATATTGAGCTTACGGGTTAATGAATAGATAAAATAATGCTTATACATAATCATATGACATAATACTTCAAACGAAACATTATACATATGGAAATATGAAATCACACACACATACATACATACATGAAAAATCTATAGAAAATAGTACGCATGCATAGAGTACCTACTGAAAAGGGTACACATCTAGTGACTAATAATCACATCTCATGACTCAATCAATCATACACATATAATCATAACGTGATACTAAATGATACTATTAAACATAAATGCTTCACGAAATACACAATAGTAATAATAGCTCATAAATTTTGGTTTACTCGCAGGTTCTTTGGGGCTCCAATAAATTTTTGGGAATGAATTTCTCCAAAAATATAGGATTCAAAGACAAATGGTTTGAACTGATACATAAACTAATACATATCATGAAAAATATAACATAATTACTCAAACTTCATAAATTTATTACCCACTAATTCAGTAGATATAAATCTAACTTTCCAATTTCATTTTCTTGTAACTTTTCAATTTCTTTCTCACTCTCGGCTTTCAATTTCTCTTATTTCTTTTCTTTTTTTTCTCCTCTCTTCTTCTTTCTTTCTCTTGGTTTGTTTCGTTTCTTTTGTCTATCTTGCTTTCCATTTCAAATTGATAAATGAAGCATCTATCAATAGTTTGCTCTTTATATAGCCACCAAATCCAAGCAAGCATGCAAGCAAATTAGTGAAGCTGGCAGGTGTAATCAAATTGAGCAAGAAGCTGAGTGCTTGTAAAAGCAATAAGCCACGTTTGGCCTTATATCACAACCACATGTATTACAAGAATCGCTATTTAGTATGGTCAAAATCTCACACGAACAGATCACAACGAACAGGATTTGATTGCTAAAGATCTTTCACGAACAAAACTCTCTCACGAACGGAATTGTCACAAGTTTATGTTATTGATGATTGGGGAATATTCACGAAATTGGACATTCTCTCAATTCATGAAGCAAGAACCCACTGTCTTATTTTTCCCTTTCTTTCTCACTAAAATTATAGTGTTACTCTTATTCTTATTGTATGTATTTGTACCCACCCATGTGGTGTTTATATAGTACAATAAGCTTTGTTTATTTCAAATAAAATTCCTATAGTTATTTGAATAAGCTACACATTATGTCATTAGGATTCAAATAAAACTCTAATTTTATCGTATAAGAATCCTAGATAAGTCACACAATTTGAACTTATCTTTCATGTAGGATTAAGTCAGGCCATCATGGGCACTTAAATCTAATATCTCCCACTCGCACGTGACGGGATGATCGAGTAACCAGAGTAATGAGAGAAGGGTATATTGGCACAAAACCATAACCACAGTGTCACACGAGCAAATGCAACGTGTGACCTATGAACAACGTATACTAGAGCTTTCGAAATCAAATATGAATCACACCCTTTGCAACAGATAACTTGTTCATCATGTATCTTAGATTTCATTTTCCATTACATCAGTGCAAACATATTTTTAATCCCTCAACTAAAATATTATATTTGACATTGTGCACTCTATGTATTCACAATTATATTTATCCCTAAGTGGAATATACAATTGGTCAATCAGTGAATGCATAAGTCAGATGTAAAGAAAATAAATCTTCCCATCGTACTCATATCTTTTTGTTCTAGGTTGGCTGTTTTCTTAGACATGTTTTATACACTGTATATGATCATAGTCATAGAAAAATATGCAAAAGTAGCTAGCACCAATCCCTTCAAGTTATAGTCAATAGTGATTGAAGATAACTGTCGACGTCTTTTTGTACCTCTAAAAAACTTGCACAATGAGGAAGCAAGGATTTATTCACTCATTTTTCCTTTTGGTCACAAAAGTACGCATGGTATGAATCACGCATTAGAGTAAATTCTCCTTTTGTGAGAGCATATGTCTAATATTAAAGATCTAAAATTAGTCGCTATTCAGGCACCCAATTTGAATTTCAATAAGTTTGCCTTCATAAGGTAGCAAATGTGCTCATATCTGGCTTAATCAGGTTCTTATCTTGACCTAGTCAAGGCGACATTTTTAGGATATAAGCTCCATGAGAGTATACTTAGTACTTTCTCTTAATCTTATTGTCTCATCCCAGCTTGCTTTTCTTAGCAACTGAGGCGATCGCTTATGTAAGAAAATGGGTAAAAACCTAAAGACATATCTTTTAGAAACATCATATGTGTATAATCATGCTAATATCATTAAAAATGGATAAAAGAATTTTATTAAAAAATTATCTAAAAAATAATGAATAAAAAACTCATTAAGTACAAATTAACAATCTACGTAATTCCAATGATTTTGTATGTACAACATAAATATTCTGTGTTATAGCTTTAGTAAACAGATCTACAATCATGAAGTGTGTGGATGTGTGTTGCATTAACAATTCCTTTCTTGCCACAATATCTCTCACAAAGTTGTTCTTAGTCCCTATGTGTTTAGACTTATTGTGGTATTTTACATCCTTGGTAAAATATATAGCTGCTTGACTATCATAATATATAGTCACTGGCCGAGGAGGACCAGTAATGATCTTAAGATCATTTAAGAAACGTATAAGCCAAACAACCTCTTATACTGCAATTGAACAAGCTACATATTTTGCTTCCATAGTCAATAGAGTTGTACATATCTACTTTTTTCTACTCCATGAGATCGCACCGCGACTAAGTAAGAATATATATCTTGAGGCTGATTTACACTCATCAAGATCTCCTCCCTAGTTAGTGTTTATAATCACCTCCTTAATAACATAAAGAATAGTCAATAGTGCCTTTTAAATATGCTAAGATCCTTTTGACAGCATTCCAATATTTGCTCCCAAGATTTGATTGGTATCTACTTACCACCCTTGCACATAGAAAATATCTAGCCTTGTACATATAATGGCATACATGAGCCTCCAATAGCATTAGAGTATAGAACTCTTGCCATTTCATTACGTTCTTTTAGGGTCTTTAGACATATTTTAAATTACATTTGTGCATTTTAAATTTTTGAAGAATTCTTCTAATATAAAGCTCTTATGACAGAGCTAGAAATTTTCTTGAACGGTCTCTATAGATTTTGACTCCCAAAATATAAGATGTTTCACCCATATCTTTCATTTTAAATTTCAAAAATAACCATTCCTTAATAGTTTGAACAAACTCCATATTATTTGAGAAGACGTTTCCTCATAGTCTATACCCTCTTATTGGGTATATCCTTTTGCTACAAAGCATGCCTTGTATCTTTCAGTTGCCCCATTCACCTTTCGTTTAACACGTAGAACCTATTTTCCAAAGCCTTTATGGTTCGACGGTAAATTAACAAGTCCCTGACGTGGTTTAACCTCATAGACTCTATTTCGTCATCCATTGCTTTAATCCATAATTCCTTAGCTGATGAAGTGATGGCATCATTATAAGTTCTTGGTTCACCATCATCATGTGAAATAATTATAAATGCCTCCCGCTTAATCTCAAAACAACGACGTGGGATAGGTATACGATTACTTTTACGAATTGAATGATCACGTGGAGTAAGTCTAACTTGTGGTTGATTTCCACTAGGACTAGAATCCTTAGATATATTTAGGTCTCTTTCAATTTGTAAATAAGAAGTGTCATTCATTTCTGGATCATTCAACTCGTATAGATGAATATCTTTTTCAACTTTCGAAATGCTAAGGAATTCATTCTCCAAGAATGTGACATCTCAATGCTCTATCTCAATTATAGTTCCATCATCATGTTCACATATGAACACATACCCTTTGAAGTATTCAGAATATCTTATAAAGATATATATTTTTCTCTTGGACCTAATTTCTCATGTTTGTGAGATGGGTTGTGAACATATGCTGTAGCCACCCAAAGGTGCAAATGAGAAAGTTCAAGTTTTCTACGTGTCCATAACTCATATGGAATGTAATTTACTATTTCTTGCTTAAGTATATAAGTGGCAATCAATAATGCATCTACCCAGTAAGAAACTAGAAGATTTTCTTATGCCATCATAGACATAACCATTTCGAGTAATGTTCTATCCCTCTTTTATGCAACACCATTTTATTGTGGAGTTATAGGAATAATTAGTTGTCTCTCAATACTTTTATCACTATATAGTTCCTTGAACTATTTTAAAAGTTGTTCATGTCCACGATCTCTTTTTAGGACTTTAATCCTTTTGTCT
This sequence comes from Murraya koenigii, assembly GCA_025617385.1. Taxonomy (NCBI): domain Eukaryota; kingdom Viridiplantae; phylum Streptophyta; class Magnoliopsida; order Sapindales; family Rutaceae; genus Murraya; species Murraya koenigii. Next base: position 20,543,767 of record CM046816.1, read on the forward strand.
AACTAATTCTCTAGTAAATTCAAATATGATCTAAAGCAATCCAATATTTTGGACTTATAAGAAATCAAATAAACATGACCAAAACATGAATAGTCATCAATAAATGTGATAAAATACATGGCTCCATATTTAGCTCTCATATTCATTGGCCCATAGACGTCAGACTGGATTATTTGTAATGGACTCTCAGCTCTAGTAGCCTTACCAAATGGTTTTCTAGTTGCTTTTCATGCTAGGCAATTCTCACAAATGGACAAGTCAACATTAGCGACTAAGCCCAATAAACCCTCTCTAGCTAATCTGCTTACTCTTTCTTGCCCATAGTCTAGCATGCCAAGTATTTACATTTACATTAGAAAATGCATTTATAAAAAAATAACTATTATTTGAATCATAATTAGTATTCAAAATAATAAAACCATCCAATAAATAACCGGTAGCAAATAGAGTTGAATTAAGAACATTTTTCAAATTAACACAATAAAACTATAAATGATATTCCGTTTAAGAAGAAAAATAACTGAAACTATGTTTCGTCGAATGTCTGGAGCATAAAGAACATCGTTGAGATAAAGTATTTGGCCACCAACAATTCTAACTTGCAAGTGCCAATTCCTTTAGCTTTAACTCTGGAGTTGTTACCCACGTATATCCATTTAGTTCCTTGACTAATCCAACGATACTTAAAAAATGCTCCACGATCTCTAGCTATGTGCTTTATTGCTCCTAAATGTACAGTCCACAAACGACAAGATTCGGTTAGGAAAAAAAATTGTCACATAGTTATAACTTAAATTTATAGAGATGAATTGTACCTTTCTTAACTCAGTGATTCACGAGCAAAGTGATCCATTTTGCCACAATTGTAACAATTCATTTTAGTCTTGTCTTTCTTCTAACCAGCGTACTTTTCTCTCATGTGTTTTTTATTATTTGGCTTTCCTTGAGCTAGCACAGTTTTCTTTTCCTTATGGAAAGTATTTCTTCTTCTTTTGCACTTAAAGCCCGAAGCTTTCTGCGGCCTAGAGATAGCCACATAGAATTGACCAGAAGGTTTTGCAGCCTCTAGGCGATCATCTTCTAGTTCTAAACAACGTTTGATATCATTAAATGTATTAATTCTATCATTTTAGGTCATATTAACTCTCATATATTCCCAATTATCAAGAAAAGATTGTATGACTACCTGAACCTACTATTCATCAGTCAATATGTGTCCAGTATTTTTTAGCTCACGTATCATGTTTGACATTTTCCTTAAATGCTGCCTCAAAGTCTTTTCTGGGCGCTTTCTAAAAGAGTCAAACTTGATGTTGAGCCCTCTTAGCTTGGTGGTTGAAGCACCACCAAATTTTTCTTTCAAGGCAGGCCACATTTCATGGGCTGTACGATACTCCTTAAACTCACACATAAGGTCATTTTGCTTATAGCTCAACAACGTAATGCAAGCACTACTATTCATCCTTTTCCAAGATTAATAAGCTTCAAAATCTTTATTGTATTTTTCATTAGAACTGTTCTTAGGCTCTTCAGGCTTAATTATGGTGTTATTAAGAGTTTCAAGAGTCTCTTACTCCTCCAGAACATATTGAACCTTTTGGTGCCAAATATCAAAACTGACATCGTTCAATTTTTCTCCTTTGCTGAATTCGCCCACAATATTCTTTAAAGATGCCATTTCTTTTTACTGTAATAAATCATAGAGAGAAAAAAATTAACTAATTGTTTAGTCCTTTTGCGCAAAATTATTAGTCCTATTATTATCTAATTGTTTAGAATTTAAATAATAGAACTTATTTTTTAATTTTAAGATATAAAAAAGTCTACATGCATCTTTTCAAGTGAATAAGCAATAGGAAAATTCTCAGAAAATAAGTAGAGACAGGATGGTCCCACTTAAATACCTTGTCTCCTTAGACTTATCATCTTTTTGAAAAAAATTTTCTAGACATGCATTAATTCACATTACTATGCTAGATTTTCATAATCTCCATTATTTTTAAGTATATTATTTTACCTCCTCCCACTTGAGTGTAGTTCTTAATAATGTTAAAAAAATGAAAATACATAAATGCACATTTATTTATAATTCCTAACATTGTATAGAAATAAAAATATAAAATAGAGGCAAAAGATTAATTTTAAAATATAGATAAATAGAATTTTAATTCTGGTTCGGCCACTGCGAACGGTGCCTTAATCGGAGGTCGGAAGGGAGGCGCATGTAACATGGTTCAATGCAGCCATGCTTGGCATGCTTTCTTTTATTTTGCGCTTTGTTCACTATTGTCTGATCGGTTCACTTGGCCCAAACCAGTTTGACGTAAAACTGTGTGGCATATAGTTTCACGCGCATCCTATGTGCACGCATTTCAATCTCCAACATTCGGCCATTTATTGGTTACCAAAAATCTTTCCTCTAACTTAGTTTTCATTGTGATTTGAAATATTTTATCAGAATATGATTTTGAATAAAGGGTGAAGTTCACATGCCTAACAAGTGTGTGGGATTGTATATTAATCATTGTTCATCTTCTTCCTTATTTGTATAATTTTTCAAAATTCAAACCAATAATTCAATTGCTTCGCTCTCTCAATATATCAGTCCAAATCATGCATATGATATGACGTTGTAAAGAAAATTAAAATATCTTTCTAATGATACCAAATTTGCAGAGAATGAATTATCATACAAAAAGTTATGAGTAGAATATGCATATGGGTTCATAACTTAGGGTTTCATATTACTCATATCATGAGATCATATTAGACCATATAAAATTCCAAATATATTCCATGCACGTTCATGTAATTATAGTCCGAATTTTATACTTTAATAGTGAGTCATTTTTCATATAGCATTAATGTGTGTTCTATGTGCCAGAAACAATTTTCATAATAAGAACATGGCATATGAACATGCATTATACACTCAAGATCAGGACATAAACTACATAGGCTCTAATACCAATGTTGATTATTTAATATAATCATGCAATTTATTTATCAACCAAAAATCATATTTTATTGGTTGAAGCAAAAATAAATCCTCATGAATCTGCAGAAATAAAATATACTCTTTCCAAGAGCGAATGGTCATAATCTCACACGAACAGATTGCAATGAACAGGATTTGATTGCTGGAGATCTTTCACGAACAACACTCCGTCACGAACGGATCGTCACAAGTTTATGTCACTAATGATCGAAGGATAATCACCGAATTGGAAAATTATCTCAATTCATGAGCAAGAACCCACTACCTCATTTTTCCCTTTCTTTCTCACTTACCTTATAGTGTTACTTTTATTCTTATTGTATGTATTTGTACCCACCCATGTGGTGTTTATATAGTAGAATAAATGTAGTTTAATTCACATAAAATTCCTATAGTTATTTGAAGAAGGTACACCTTATATCATTAGGATCCAAATAAAACTCTAATTTTATCTTATAAGAATCCTAGATAAGTCACACAATTTAAACTTATCTTTTATGTAGGATTAATTCAACGCACCATGGGCGCTTAAATCTAACATCATGTAAATAATAATGCTCACCAGGATATTAGATAGTGAACATAACCTATTATATTTTCTTGCAATATTTAGCTTAAATGACTAATGAAGAAATAGTGAGTTTCATTATTTCTTGAGCAAAAAACAGAGGGTGATGAAAAAGACCTTAACTTTTTTATCTGGTCCATTCAAGTGATATTTCAAAACTTCAACTCAGTATCATCTTTCACTAACATGCTTATGCTACAAGCATGACATTCAAAAGTGCTTCTGAGAGTTTTTATTAAAAAATAAAAATAATGAAATGAATATATATATATAGGTTAAACTAGATAGCCTTCATTCAGTCACGCCTTGATATCTTTTAAGATGGAACTAGAAGAATTAAATTTGAAAATTTATTGGCAGGAATAAATGCAACATGTTAAACAGACGTTTGTATTTTAAAAATAAGATGATGTGAACGTTGTAAAGAAAATAAAGAAAACTATCGTTTTTTACTTTTACATAAGATTTTAGAGTTGTATTCAAACATGTGTTTTTAATATCCCTTGAATTCTTCAATTTTCAAAACTAAAATTTATTTGTAAATCCCTATATCAAATACACTTTTAGGGATTTGCAATTTTTTTTTATTTAAATCTCGGACTAAGCCCCACAATCAAATTAAAGCCGCATTGCCAGTTCAAAATCCTTTTCTTTTTTTTTGTCTAAAAATCCAGCTCATATAAACTTACATAAAATTTACAGAATAAGAAAACAAATGCCAATTTTAGTGTATACTTAAGAAGTATAAAAAGAAGTTTTATTGTAACAGCTGGCTAGCAAAACGTCATTATGTATACTCTAGCCAGTGTACTGTGATGGGCCGCGCAACTAGAGCCCAAAATGGCCCAAGAAAATGAGCCAAGATGTGCTAGTTTGGTCCGATTCCGGAAAGTTTCGCAAAATTCCAGCAACTCTACCATACTTGTACATACACTAGATTTCTTTAGAATTTGGCAAATGTATATAGAATTCTCTAGAGCTAGGCAAGCGTCCCTATAAATATGGGTGAGCATTTGCCATTTGAGCATTAACCAAGCATTAAAGCATCTCAAACACTCTTGTAAAGCTCTCTTGTAAGCTTTTCTCTAGTAATACAATTTTCGTATTTGGCTAAATTGCTCTCTAGCTCTCTTCTCTTTCACATTTTGGAAACCTCTTAGCTTAGCTATTGAGAAGCTCAAAGGCTTACTTAGCAACATTCCGACAAGCGTTGTCAAAGTGCCGCACGGGTTTGCTGCGCAAAACACTCATCCCATGACAAGTGGTATCATAGCTAAGGTTTGCACACACGCAATCCAGCAGCGATGGCCAATCTTCCAACCTCAAGCACAACACAAGAGGGCGCTATTAGTGTGGAGATACTCCCGGAACCAAGCCGAGGCAGCGATGAAACTCACGGGCAGGCCAAGACTCGTAATAAGTCCAAGGCCGCTTCTATCGATGCTTTGGAGCCTCGCATGGCTACACTCGAAACCTCAATGTCCGCCGCTCGGGACACCCTTGAAAGTTTGAAGGAAAGGGTGGACGGTCTCGAGGGCGAATATGCCGAATTCACAATGACAACTAAGGCCCGCATCCAAGACCAAGCCAACACCCTTCAAGGGGAATTTCGAGCATTTCAGGAAGAGTTATTAAAACTACGCAGCTTCAGATTAGGCATGGCACGAGCGCACATTCTCCGATAGCCCAGCTTTTGCAATCACGAGTGATGCGAGACACATTGACATGCCAAAGCTTGACACCTATGATGCAACAAACGATGCCACAATCATAGACAACCTTCTATTCGGGCTAGAACAATACTTCGATACCGTGGGTGTATGAGACGAGGCATCGAAAGTGGGCATTGCACCCACATATCTACAAGGCGCTGCACAATTATGGTGGCGTCGAAAGCATGGCAAGATAGGCAAAGGCATCTGCACCATCAACACATGGGCAGACTTCAAGCAAGAACTCCAAAAGCAATTTACCCCAAGCAATGCCGAAAAAGAGTAAAGAGCACGCCTACGTCGCCTTAAGCAAACGGGCAGCGTTCGCAACTACATCAATGAGTTCACTACCCTCATGCTTGAGATAAGCGACATGTCTGACAAAGACTCCCTCTTTTACTTCCAAGATGGCCTCAAGGATTGGGCCAAGACGGAGCTCGATAGGGGGGGCGTCCAAACTCTTGACGATGTCATTGCCGAAGTAGAGTCACTAAACGAGTACTCCACCCAATCAAAAGACAAAAGGCCTAATTAAGGCAAAGGTGGGGGAGAGAGTCGCAAGGACAAAGGCCATAATTGTAAGGATTTAGGGCAGAAAAAGCCTCCAAGCAGCAAGAGCGGGCAAGGCAAATCGGAAGGCAAGAAGGAGCCACCAAAGCCGTGAAGCCCATGCTTTATATGCAATGGCCCTCACTGGGTATGCGACTGTCCCGAGAAGAAGTCGCTCAATGCCCTCACTGCCCAACTCAAGGGCAACTCTACACCAACATTGGAAGAACCTCGACCCAGCATGGGTTCTATCCAAGGACTCGGCGCACTCAACATCCCACAATCTGCAGTCGCCAAGAAAGAGTTGATGTATGTGAGCGTGAAGATAAACGGACACTCCGTTCGCGCATTATTGGATACGGTAGCAATACATAACTTCACATCTGAGGATGAGGCCAAGTGCTTAGGCCTCAAAACCACGAAGGAAGGAGGCACAATGAAGGCGGTGAATTCACCCGCCAAGCCCATCGTGGGCATAGCACAAGGCGTGCACGTTGCACTTGGCTCATGGAAAGGAAAGATCAACTTCTCCATAATGCCCATGGACGACTTTAAGATGGTCCTTAACATGGAATTCTTCGATCAAGTCCATGCCTTCCCACTTCCAGCCACAAACTCCCTAAGCATCCTCGACGGGAGTAAAGCATGCATGGTTCCCACGAAGCGTGGCAAGTCCGAAGAGAAAAAACTTTCGGCCATGCATTTTAAAAAGGGTTTCAAGAAGGATCCAAGTTTTCTAACGTCCATTCGGGAGCTCAATGAGGGGGAAGATTATGAAAACACTCCAAGCCAAGTCCCTCCAATAATACAGGCCGTCCTCGAGGAGTTCAAGAACGTGATGCCTCCTAAGTTTCCGAAGAAGCTCTTACCTAGACGAGAGGTGTATCATCAAATCGAGCTAAAGCAAGGCTCGAAACCCCCAGCCTTGGTGCCCTACTGTATGGCGCCACCTAAACTCGAGGAGCTACGGAAACAGCTCACTGATTTGCTAGCCGCAGGCTATGTTCGCCCGTTTAAAGCCCTTTTTAGTGCACCGGCCCTCTTCCGAAAGAAAAAAGATGGACCGTTGCCAATGTACATTGATTACGTAAACACTCATCAGCGGGCTCAAGTGAAATTGCTTGATGTCGCCTAATTTTTCCTATAATCTCCAACGAAGCAAGGCTACTAGCAAGAGCCCATTCGAGATCATCATGGGATTTCAGCCCATGACTCCCAACACCATAGCCTTGACTTACGAAGGAAAAAGCCCCGCGGCTCGTAAGTTCGCTGGCGAATGGCATGAAGAAGCGGACGTCACGTGAGCTTACCTCGACAAAGCAGCAAGAAAAATGAAGAAATGGTCGATACCGGGATTCAAGACGCTACGATTCAAGACGCTACAAAAAGTCCACAAGGGGTTAGTAAGACGATACGAGGGACCCTTCTACATTGTTCGACGTGTGGGCAACGTCTCGTATATACTAGTGCTTCCACCAAGGCTCAAGATCCATCCCGTCTTCCATGTGAGTCTTCTCAAGCCCTATCATAAAGACGTGGGAGACCCAAGTCGCGGAGAGTCAAGGTGTGCCCCAATAGTCGTTGTCACCACATTCGACAAAGATGTGGAATACATCATTGCTGATAGAATAATTCAAAGGAGGGGCGTGCCAGCATACTACGAGTACTTGGTGAAGTGGAGAAACCTCCCCAAGAGCAAAGCCACTTGGGAATGTGAAGATGACTTGTGGTAATTCGTAGAGCACATCCAAAGGTTCAAGCACGAGAGCGCGACGAGGACACCGTGACCATAGGTGCGTGAGGATGTGACGGGCTGCGCAACTGGAGCCGAAAATGGCCCAAGGAAATGAGCCAAGATGTGCTACCTTGGCCCGATTCCGGAAAGTTCTGCAAAATTCCAGCAACTCTAGCACACTTGTACATACACTAGATTTCTCTAGAATTTGGCACAAGTATATAGAATTCTCTAGAGCTAGGCAAGCCTCCCTATAAATATGGGTGAGCATTGACCATTTGAGCATCAACCAAGCAACCAAGTATCAAAGCATCTCAAACACTCTTGTAAAGCTCTCTTGTAAGCTTTTCTCTAGTAATATAATTTCCGCATTTGGCTAAATTGCTCTCTAGCTCTCTTCTCTTTCACATCATTTTGACAAGCGTTGTTTAAGTGCCGCATAAGTTTGCTGCGTAAAACACTCATCCCGTGACAGTACACTCATATAAAGTTAGTTAGAACGATATTTCCATCCCAATATTTATTACTACTATAAAACTATATTTATTTAGTTGAGAAATTTAATTTGTATATTAAATAATGTGGTAAATGATGTAATATTATTTAGGGTAATGCTAGTTTAATCTCAATATTTTAACTTAAGTTCTTTTTTTTTTTTGTCCTTCTATTTTAAAAAATACCTAATAACACCATTATAACTAAATTATGTTACATTCTTACCCTTACTTTTTCTTTTCTTTTACAATAATACCTCTACAATAATATTCTTGACATTAATTAATTTATCTACAAAAGGTTAATTAGCAAATTAACCAATAATTTTTTGTTTACAAATTAACCAATAAAAATCAATATGAAAGAACAAGCATTTTTTGTACTTGTATAGAAATCTTGCCAATAATTTATTTATAAATAAATTAATATCAACCAACTTAAAATAATGTTTAATATCCTCATAACAATTTTACTAATAATTATTTTATAAAAATTAATTTTAAAAATAAAATAATAACGTAAAATTTTTGAAAATTTCTATGTTACATTTCAGGTTAGTTAGATACATTGACATTTTTTTCATTAATATTCTCAAGATAGCAAGTATATTATTACAAGGGTATTATTGTAAAAGCAAAGAAAAAATAAAAGATAAGAGTGTAACATATTTAACTATAAAGATATTTTAAAATATTTTTTAAAATATAGAAATTAAATAAATATTTAAAGACTAAACACTGGTTCAAGTGATAATTATTTATTAAGTAAAGATTAAAGTAATCGACTGAAGATTTAAAAGTCCACTCTCAAAGTCATTTTTCTCCAATTGACCATTTTTATAACACTTATGTCAACTTGCCAACTATGAACTGGCTTGATTTTAATTAATTCTGCAATCAATTTGACTCTTTTGTTTCCTTATATTTTTTTTTTCTGCCTCTTAAACTACTTTGGCACCATTTTCAAAATGCGAATATTATTTTTCTGCATGAAACAAATAATAAGTCCCCTTCAATTTTTGGTAGCATTGTTGACTTTGCATTAGAAATTGATATTATGTCTAATCAGCTGGATATTAATTTGGTACCATTCCATGCATGTTGCTGCATTCTTAATTAGCACTGAGTTAGACACACCATTACATTTTTTTTTTTTTTGAAACCACCAAAATGGTGGGGGGTTAGGCAGGACCCCTACCTGTAATATAAATCATGCAAGAGAAAACACATACATAAGGACGGGGACATGAACCAAAAACCTCCTCGATAAGTGAAAACATACAAACGGTAATATAATAAAACTAGCGTCCAATATGTGGAACCGCATGGGCATCCATATGAATAATCTTAGATAAACCTATAGGCAGATCACGGACCGATAAGAATCGATGGCTGGAACAAGAAGTGCAAGCCCAATTGGCCAAAAAGTCAGCTGCAGACGTAGCCTCACGATACACATGCCGAACCACAATCGAATAAGAGGACACCAAAGATCGAACTCGACGCAAGGGCAAAGCATAATCCCATCGGACAGAACTGTCCGCGAGGATCCAGGAAACCACAGTAGCCGAGTCAGACTCTACCTCCACAACAGAATAACCCATCTGGACCGCCAGCTTCAAACCCTCACAAACAGCCATAAGCTCCGCATAAAGGATTGGATGATGGCCAAGAAAAGAGCCAAACCCTGCCAAAAATATACCCCTATGATCTCGAAGAACACCCCCTGCAGCGGACAACCCAGGATTACCCCTCGAACACCCATCAACAGTCAGCTTGACCGCACCAAGAGGCGGTCGCGTCCAAACGACAACTCGAATAGGCCGCTGGGGTGAAGCAATCACTCGTAGCCCATTCGTAAGCTGAGAATCCCTCACGCCCCGCAACTGAGACGGCTTGAAACCAAGAGCAGAGCCAGCAAGCCGAATGTCCGACACCACTCGAAAAATCACCGCATCCACCGAAAAGGAGTGAGAATCAAACCTGAATCCATTTCGAGCCTTCCACACATGCCATAGAATGAAGCAAGGTAAAATAACCCGAATATGAGATCGAGAAGAAGCACATCTCTGCCAGTGGCAAAGCAAAGCATGGGGCGATAGAAAGTTGGTCCGCCACATCCCTAAACAACGATAAAAATACTCCCACACCTAGCTAACCCGAAGACACTCAAGAAATAAGTGCCGAGAAGTCTCAGCAGCCTGCCCACAGAAGCACCGCGAAACCATATAGAATCCGCGCACACTCAATGAGTCATCAGTGGCCAGAAAACCTCGTAACAACCGCCAAAGAAATAACGATAACTGAGACGGAATATGGCACTGCCAAATCAGAGAACAGACCTCATCTCGTGGCCTGGCGCACCTCACTATCTCCCAAGCCGACCAGTAAATGAAAAATACCATCGATAGCGTAATCCCATCGAGTCTCATCAGCACGCCAAGAAATATCGTAACCAAAACAATCGCTCAACTACTCGACATGGGTAAGACGGCCGTAAGCTTACCTCTATCCCAAACAAGTACCACGCCTAATAAGAAGACACCATGCATGTGACGAAGCAACACCAGAATTATAAAAATACAAAGGGAGTGATCCCAGCCAACAGTCATACCAGAAACTACAAGCACCAACACCCACTAGCCAACGAATATGAGGCTCAGTGACATCTCGGATAGAGCAGAGACTCCTCCAGAGGGGCGAAGCTGGGTAACGAAAACGAACCATTCCGGGATGATCATTACTGCAATATTTAGACTTCATGTATGAAGCCCATAACAAGTGCTGCTCCTGAAATCTCCACCAAAGCTTAAGCTTAAAAGCTTCAGCAAGATCGCAAAATGACCTAAAACCCAAGCCGCCCTCCTCCCGAGGAAAGCACACCTCCGGCCAATGGCACCAATGAATCCTCCGCCTAGGTCCACAGTCACCCCATAAGAAACGTGTAAACATCCGCTTTAACTGTTGGATAACCCCAATCGGCGGTCGCATAACATGAAATAAGTGCAAAGTCATAGAGGAAAAAACATGCCGAATAAGCACTAGCTTCCCCCCAAACGAGAGTAACCGATTAGCCCAACTAGAAATCCTCTCTCGGACCCTCCGAATCAGATCATCAAAAAGAGCAATCGTAACTCTCCCAACAAACACCGGACAACCAAGATAAGAAAAAGGGAATTGCTTCTGCTGGAACCCCGTAACTGTGTGAATAATAGCACCACGTGAAGCAGAAACCGAGCCCCCAATATAAAAACTACTCTTCGCCTGGCTAACCAACTGCCCAGAAACAGTCTCATAATAATGCAGAAAATCCATAAGCCACGTGAGACTAACCTTACTCCCATTCCAAAAAAGAACAATATCATCTGCAAAGCTCAAATGGGAGATAGGAAGATGACCAGACGAGCAATATCTCAAGGAAGGATGCGAAGAATACAAGTGATCCAGGCCACTAGATAAAAACTCTGCAGCAATAATGAAGAAACAAGGAGATAGCGGATCACCCTGGCGAAGACCACCTCGAGATTGAAAAAATCCATGGCTGACCCCATTAACCAACACAGAAAACTAAGGTCCATATATCGCCCTTCGAACTAAAGAAATCCATTGCTCTGAGAAACCCAAGAACCGCAACATCTGAAAGACAAAGGACCATGACATCCGATCATATGCCTTAGTCATATCCAACTTCAGTACCACGTTACTTCCCCGGGTACGACGATTAAGATCGTGAACAAGCTCCTGAACCAATAACACATTATTATGAATGCTCCTGCCAGATACGAAACCACTCTGAGACGAAGAAATGATACGAGGTAGCACTGGTGTCAGTCGCATAACAAGCAATTTAGTTAAAACCTTATTGCTCACGTTACACAAACTGATTGGTCGAAAATCAGCCCAAGAAACTCGAGAGTCCTTCTTAGGAAGAAGAACCAAGAGAGTACTCTGGAATCCCCTAGGCATAGCAGTAACCCCAAAATAATCGTGAACAAGCACCAATAAGTCATCAGAAATCACCTCCCAGCATGCCTGGTAGAACCTATTGCAAAAACCATCAGGACTCGGGGTATTGTCAGGGTCAATAGAAAAAACTACCCCCGTTAACTCCTCTAAATCAGGCTCCCTACACAGATCCATATCATCCTCAGCAGTGACTAGAGAAGGGATAAACTCAAAATCTGATAACTGAAACTGACTAGGACCTCCTGCCAATAGACCCTGAAAATAATCAACCGCAGACTCGACCAAGGCGATGAAGCTCGATGAATCCATGCGGATGATGCATCCCGGATCCGATGGACATGAAAGAACCAGCCGCTTCTTCGAATCATGGTATGGAAGAAACGGGTATTAGCATCCCTCCCTAACCCAACGAACACTCGATCGTCTGTCGATGCGTGCTCGAGCCTCGGAGAAACTCGCACTCGGTTGTCACCGAACTAGATAAATCATACTGACTTTCCCTCCGAGCAACCTCCTTCTCAGCCTCCTTAACCTTATCAAACACATTACCAAAAACCTCCTTATTCCATCTTTTTAAGCAAAGCTTCAATCTCATAAGCTTCTGCTGAAAAGCCCTCATCCCAGAGCCAACAACCGGAGCACCCCAAGATCGCCTCACAACATCAATAAACCTGTGGATGCTTAAGCCAAGCATGTAAAATCGAAACCCGGAAGGACCTCCATCGACCAATCTAGCACATGATAATAGCAAGGGAGAATGATCTGAACTAGTGCGATTCAGATGAGAAACTTGAAAAGTAGAAAAGGATCCCGACCATTGGGCATTGCACACAACCCTATTCAATCGTCTCCAAGTGCGCCCATTAGTCCAGGTGAAAGGACTCCCTGTAAAACCCACATCATCCAATCCACAATCCAATAATGCTGCATTGAAATAATCAATGGCATCTTGAGGTCATGCATGCCCCGAAATCTCAGAAAGAGACTGCATAACTTTAAAATCCCCACCCACCATCCAAGGACCATCATGACTATCAGCAAAAGAAACAAGGCCATCCCATAAATCCTCTCTCACAATCTTATCACAACTGGCATATACATATGAAACATAGACATGATTAGGAAAAGAAGAGTGACTAACCCAGCAATGAACCACCTGGCCCATATCCTGCAGAACCTCCAGCGAAAAAGGCGCCGACCAGAACATCCATATTTTCCCAGAATGGGAAGAAAACCCATGATCCATCGCAATACGGACACGATTGCTCTCCAGTCTCTCAGCACTACGAAAAGGCTCCGAAACACAGACCAAGGCCAATCTATGTATCCGTATCAATTTCCGCAAACGGCGGACCGCGGGGGCCTTGCTTATCCCCCGAATGTTCCAAATAAGAGTATTAATCATTTGGGAGGGGAACGACTCCTACCCCGCCGCCGAGCCTTGCGAGTCTTATGGCCCCCCACCACAAAAAAACCCCGAGAGGAGCTAGCAACCCTCTGCTCAGCCAAACTACTAATCTCTGCATCCATAGGTAATGGGGTATGAACATCCTCCGAATCAGTCGAGAATCTCCCGTCGTCCATGTCCCCAGAATCCTCAGAACGACAATCAATATCAGATCGAGAAATACCAAGACATCCCTCCCTGCCAACTGAGACATTCTTCGAAATCTCAGAACTCTGGGTGTTCAAACTCACGTGCTTGTCAACAGTATCAACCCTATAAGGCCGCTCTGTGCCCAACACATCACCTATCTTCGACTGAAAACCATCCACATGACCTCTATTATCCGAGGGGACATCCTTAGCTATAGTATGGTCCAAGGACGGTCGGTCCTCACTGGCATCTGATCGGCCAATAACATTAGTCGCAACAGGCCCTAGAGCCCGATTATCCAAAATAACAACATACCGGGTATTAGAATCATCCCGTGGTTGCACATCTGCTAGAAAACTGGCCTTTTTACCCTCATCAGAAACAGTAGGTTGCCCATTATTCTTCGACAGTTGATGCTTACGAAGACTTGGGTTTGTAACATAACAAGTATCAGCGGCATGACCCAAATGCTTACAAGTGGAACAATAAGCGTGAACCTTCTCAAATACAACATCCTCGCCAAAACCGTAGTCACCCTCTCCAATCCAAATACGCAGTAATAAAGGTCGCGAGACATCATATTCAACCGGAACCCTAGCAACCGATGGCCTATTAATCAAGCCGTTAGCTGATCAACACGCAGAGGGTACCAATAGCCTCAAAGAATAGAGAATAAAGCGGACTTGGAATGAATAAAATGAATCGGTAAATAAGGAGACTTACCCAAACAGAACAATAGGAGACTCACTGAACAACGAAAGTCCAGTACTCCACTTGAAAATACGCATCCCCGACCATTCACATACCATGTCTCGGCGAACCCAAACCGTGAGTAGTCTTCCTCCATCGATAACTTGATCAACACATGCCTGCTATCAAGCAACGAAATCTGGAATTCCCTCGAGACCCGTGAGAAATAAAAACTTACTGAATAATGTCCATGGATGGCCTACCGAACGAGAATTTTCCAACCAAGGCAAGTTTAAACGGCTCAACTATAATCTGAATTTCCTCCTTAGAGAATATGACAGCCGGCTCACCACGGTGCAACGATACTGGTTTGATCGAAACCAACGGACTAGGAGAACTTGTACAGGCATCAAGGAAGGATTTTTGCGGTCTTGGGGAGGCGGTGGGGTTGAGAATGGAGGCTGGGTTCACAGTTGTCACGTATGATGCCGGTTGCTTGGGGTGGGAGGTAGATGCGGTCCGGGTTAAGACACGGGGAGCCAGCTGTGTCTGATATAAGTCTGCTTGGAATTGTGGTTTTATCACATCTGCCTGGGGCTGTAAAACCAAGCTAGGAAGGCCATGTTGGCCTCGGAAAGGAGGTCGTTCAGGCTGGGACAACAACTGCTCTGTGGTGACCGGCAGTGGTTGGGTACCACCACCGGCGGCCGGTGGGATCATTTCGGCAGTCAAGACAAGCAGGCCACCATTAACAACGGAGGCTTGAATACCGAAGCTTCAAGAGGGAATTCGGGTTGCCGCTTGCCGAGCTCAACTGGAGGAGGAGCGTGGTGATGGAAGAGGCATGGAGCAGCAGATCTGGCAGACGGTAGCAGCAGATCCGATCGCGGTCAGTAGCAGATCGGGTTGCTGTCTGGTGGTCGACTGCCACTTTCTTTTCCGATGTGTGTGTGTGTATGGAACTTGTGCGGCTGAGGATGGTCAACGAAGAAGGAGACAGCGCAGTAGCAGCTGGATCGGAAGCGAACAGTTCAAGATGACAGCAGCTGGTGGATGATCATGACCTGCTGTCTGCCGCGAGCTAATTGAATCACAATCGCCGGCGGTTAGATGGTGCGTAAGTGACCCAGAGAGTTGTTGGGAAAGATTTACTCTGCTGCGTCACATGGGTTCAAGGGTGCAGGTGCAGGCTGTTGGTGCTACGTTAGCTTTGCTGCTGCTGCTTGTTGCGTCTGCGTGGTTGCTGCCCACTGCGTAGCGTCTCGTGGTTGTTGCTGGTGTTAGCTCGCTGGTGGTGTGAATGCTAGGTTCGAATGGCGATAGCTGCTTCTGTTCGTGTATCAAAAGACCTCCACCATTACATTATACATATACTTCTTGATCACCTAATTGCCCACATTTATATTATAAAAATCTTTAGCTGAGAATGTCACAACAGCCGTTGAGGTAATTTAATACCACCATGCATGCCATTGGTCAGAAATTGCCCAAACTTTTGCTTTATATAGAACCAATAAGAGTGAACTCTTCTAAGAGTGCCACAACTCGAAGCCATATATTCAAGATTATAAGTATTAACACAACAATAGAGGCAGCTCGTTCGCGTTTGCTCGCTGCAATGGTACTGTTGCTTTTCTCAAACTTGCCATGGAAGCAGCAGGAATCCTTTGAGGCACTTGTCTCAATTATCTCATCATCATTTGCAGGTCATGAAACATGAGGAGCGTAAGATGGTAGCTAAGAGGATTCCTCCTAGATCTTATCGGGTATACGCTCCCGTGTCAGCCGTTTCACAACACTCCGATGTACCACTGAAACCTAATGCTCGTCCGCCACGCGCCCTATAATTAATTGATGGCTAAAACGCTAAATTTAAATCTTGGGGAAAGTAGAGAGTTGAAAAAAAAAGTAATATGAACCTTGCCAACCTCCATAACGTTTACTAATAATAATAATAATAAAAGTTTAATTGATTTCTAGTTGAACATTTGCACGGTGCAATTAACTTTGTTTTCTTTATGCTTTCCAGTACGATTCCATAAGTTTGATCATTTGCATTTAAGTTGATCAATCTATTGGGAATAAAAAATTTTACATCATTGTAGTATGAAATAATTAATTAATGGCTAACCTGGATTGATATCGGATTTCCCCACCACACCACAAGAAAAATGGTTATTTCTGAGGGCACGTACCCTCGGAAATACACAAATGCCCTTGGAAAAACATATTTTCCAGAAGGTCATCCCGTCAACCATCGACGTATTAAGTCGTATCAGAAAAGCACAATTTTCGAAGAGTGAGAAAAAATTAGCAAGATATGCTTAAGAAGGCTAACAAAATATGAGATTGGACAATGGATAATAATCATTAGAGCAATATTCTGTATAAATAAGCAAATATGCTAATATTTGGAGTCAACAGCAGGACTTGGATTCTAAATTTAGCATGTATTTACTAACCTATAAATTTGGACTTTAGTCCTTATATAAGTTTAGAGAGGTCGAAAAATGCAACATTGCCATTAAAAGATTTATGCCCTTGCAATAATATGGTCTATCAGTTACAAAACCCTGTTATGGTTAATTTCTATGGATTTGGAAGTGAAAATAAATAAATAAATAAAAGCATCGGAGTAAATTGTTCACGAACCTTGAAAAAGAGTAGAACTATCATAAAGAGTTTGGATTCATCATCACAAATAGCAAAAAAGCATGCCCTTCAGCTTGGTCAGCTGAAAACTCATGATCAGCTGTCAAATTATATTTGCATATAAATTAACCCAAGAAAAAATAACAAAATATAATTTAAACAAAGCGGTCTTATTTTCCTGATTATCCAATACTCAGCAAGCATGACTTTGAATGTAGACTCAAATAATCGGCAATAAATAGACTCCAAAAAGAAAATAAAGAAAACTCATTCGAGATTTAGACAGTAATGTTAGTTACCTTAATTTCAGCAACGTTGTGCACTCTCAGATAAGGAGCATTGTTATTAAATTCTCCAGCAGCTGCAGCATGTGCCATTTTGCAGAGTCCACAATCCCCATATTTCAACCAAGAAATTCAATAAGGAAAACGTAAATTTGAAAAAGCTTCAAAGTCCACAGTCCCTATACACTTGAAGGAACTTGATAGTTTAATATCAACTAAGGCCAACAAAGTATTTAAACAACATTCCTTTTTCTATCAGGCATTTCAACAAATATGTTGAAGAGTCCATTTGAAATCTAAAAGAGACTCAAAAATAGTAACTGATGCGTTTGAGATCAGATAAAGGAGACGCCATCTTTTCTTCCATTAATATGTTTTAACCATCAATTGAGCTAAATAATAATTTTAAATCAGTGACCTAAGCTTTATTAACCTAATCCAAATTACCTAATATTGGACACTCTTAGGCTCGGGTTCGTTAACAAATTTGCTCAAATTGAGTAGCTAATAGTATCAGGATTGTTGATGCAGTTTTCCCGCGTCCCTTCAAACAGTGCTAAAATCTTCTGCTCGCGGCTAACTCGAGCTCGAGCAGGACTGTCTCTTTCTTCCTATTCCTCTGTCTTTTCCAGAACGGAAGTCTCCCGGATCTCTGCTCACAGAAAAGCAATGTCAGGGGTCGCCGGGTGTTGTTCCGGTGAAAACCCTCCGACGCTCAAGTCAGTAATCGGGTTGTTCTTTTTAGTATCCCCCTCAATTAGAGAGACCGGAAGAATGGAAAAGATGTATTTTTTCTTTTCTTTCTGGATAAAGGAAATTCTGGAAAAATCAGAAATCAAAGTAAAGAGAAATGAGAGTTAGAAGAACCTGTGTGAAATCTTGGAACCCCCACAACATGCCCATCAATTTCCTTTTATTCTCTCTTTTTCCTGCCTTTTCTCTCCGAGAGCATCCGTTCCCGCGTCAGTGGTGTCTGGGTCCCTCTGACAGCCGAGATTGGCGTAATATTCCCTGGAGATGCGCGGCTGTCTCCTTAACCCGGTTCACATGGCCAGATCAACATGTCGGGCATGTGCGCGAGGAATGATGAAACCGTTGGGGCATGTGCTAGCCATCGGCAACAGTACCACCACCATCCCTTGTGAGGCCTTGGTCAGACATCAAAAGGTGTGCCATGATTCTGAGAAAACGGGTCGGACTGCCCTGGGCCAGATCTTACATTCCATCTGTCCTATGACTGGCGTAGCCCAGTTGTGCTTGAGAATTTGACTGCAGCGAGCAGAAAGGAGAGCTCGGGTTTCAATCAGTCTTTGAGCTCCCCGTCCTTGTTCAACCTCGGCCGAACCTGATGACCTCGAGCAGGCAAGAGAGCTTGGAGCTCGGATGGCTCTGAATTTCTCGAGCTTGACCAGCTTTGACGTCTAGTGAGATCATCTTCGTGCCAGTGGTCAGGACTTATGCTCGAGCTGGGTTGACCTCGGGGTATTTTATTCGAGCTGGAAGAGCCTTGAGGAGACTTGCCCGATATTACCCAAACACCAGTCCCCCAGTTTCTAGTCTTTTGAGTGAAATGAAATAAGACTGGAAACTTATTAATGATGGGCCGACTTCCCGGCCTTTCATGCTTCCCCACGTTCTCCAGCTGTCTTCCACTTCCATCATTTCGCATTTAATGCGGAACACGTGGGTAGATCCTGATCGTGGGTTCAAATTTTGAAGGGACGTGACTCGAAAGGTCGCGTCCCTTAATCTTCGCGCCGTCTGCTGACGAGACACATCTTTTGCCTTTCCTCTTTTAAAAACCCTAGACTTCTTCACTGTATTTCCTATTGCTCATTTTCACTCAAACCGAAATTTTTCTGCAAGTGCTTCTTCATCTTCCTCTTCCGTGTTAAGGTGATTTCCGGTGGTGTAAACCTCTTTCTGTGTTTAGGTACACACCCTTTTTCCTTCTTTTCTCACCGGTTCCGTTCCTCCTTCTTCCTGGTCTCCGATTCCATCTGGGTAGATTAAATTCTAGGAAAAAATGACCGGTAGAGCCCGTAGGATGTCCCCTGAGGAATCTTCCTCTTTAAGTGAAGTAGAGCCTCTTAGTATAATTCCCGTGAGGGATTCTAGTTCAGAAGTGGCTTGCCCGCGGCGGAGGCCCTGCCGCATCGGGAGGAAAGGGCCAGCCAAAGGTCTGAGGGTAGGGGATACCCCATTGACCAAATGAGCTGTGAAACCACCCAGTTGGATTTGAATAGACTTAGGGATACTTACAATATACCCGACAGTGTAGATTTAAGGTTGCCAGACATAGGTGATATCCCCAGCCGTCCCCCTCAAGGGTACACGACCTTCCATCTGGAATGCTTCAGGTGGAGGGTCAGGCAGCCTTTACAGCCTTATTTTGCCCAGATTTTGTCCAGATTTCGTCTGGCCCCAGGGCAGTTGAACCCGAACGGGTGGAGGGTCCTTTCCGAACTCTTTGTATTGTGGAAATGGTGCGATCTGGGTAAACCCTTGGTGGGGGAAATAAAGCACCTGTATCAGTTGAAGTGCAGCCCAAAGGATGTTGGTTGGTACTATCTTACCTCCAGCATGAAGGGTAAAAAACCCATCACCGACCTCCCAACCTCTGGTGGCAACTGGAAGAGCAAATTCTTCTTCGTTGGGGGAGAATGGGGGCATGCTGCACCCCTCACCGAGGGGGTCCCTCCGGTTCCACGGCATTTTTGCACTCCAGGTTATCTATTTGTCCGGTGAATTTTCATTTTAATTTTTCTATTCGAATCTGTTCTCTTTATTTTGCCTTTGCTGTCTTTGCAGTTTCTGGGGTGCTTCTTCCAGGATTGGGGAACAGCTTCAAGCACACATAAGGACTGCACTTGACAACGCGAGCTCATGCAGGGAGCTGCTTACACCCTAGAATTTTTTGGAATTTGGTTTGGTGCCAGCAGAAGGTATGAGGGGGTGCGTAAGATGATGCATAGGCGAGTTGGGACCGCTGGAGGCGCGAGCACTTCGAAGAGACCACGAGCAGAAACAGACGCTCCGCCTCCACCTGCTCGAGCTCCTCCTTCTACTCAACAGGCAGCATGAGCAGAAGATGGTCCTCCTCGCATGCGCCAGAGGACTGCAGCCTCAGCTTGCCCTCGACCCGAAGATGTGCAGGAGCAGGGTCTGCCCAACCGTGTCGAGCCCTACCTGAGGAACTTTTCCAGAGAGATGGACGACAGGTTCCTGGACGGGCTGGAGTCCTATAATGCTGACGAGCTGCTTAGTGCTCTCCAGCGTCTCTCTTCCCAAACTTCAGCGGCTGTGACCAGGCTCCAAGCCAAGACTCAAAACTCTCAGGAGGAACTTCGAGCAGCGATCCGAAACTTGGAGCAGACTGTTAAGGAGTTGAAAGAAAAGAACTCGAAGCTCCAAGAGGAGAATGCCACCTTTGCAGAGAGGACAGCAGTGTCAGACTCTAAGGTTTCTCAACTCTGAGGGAGCTGACCGTCATCCGCGAGGAGTTGATTGAGACTCGGAAGGATTTGGACACCCAGAGATCCTCCTACGAAAAGACTCTGGAGGGGGAAACTTCTCGTCTCCAAGGGCAACTAGACGCTTTAAAGGTCCAGCTTGCACTCGAGTACAACAACAGGGTGGACTTCAGCTATGACTACCTCGTGTATGCTTTGGGCAAGGTACATCCTGAGGTCGACCTGTCTAAGGTCCAAGAGGGTGTTGCCGAGTACATACGCATTCACGACGCCCCCACCCAAGAGTCTGGAGCTTCCCCTGCCGAGCCACAGACAAGACCTGGGGAAGTTGTTCCTCCCCCTGCTGCTGCTGCTGAAGATGTTCCTCCTTCTGCTGTTGACGCTCGTCCTGCTGCTGCTGTAGATGTTCCTCCTCCTGCTGCTGACGCTCCTCCTGCCGCTGCCGATGACAATCCTGTTGCCTAAACTTCCCTTTTTTTTTTTTAGTACTTGTAATCACTTTAATGAAATAAAAAGGCATATGTTGAACAACTCTTTTTTGTGCTCGTGTGTATGTTCTCTTGTTTTGTATGTAGGATTGACTTCAAGGGCTAAAGATCTATGTAAACACTAGTACAAACAAGCCTTGCATAGATTAAAAATAAGAAAAAAAGGTGAAGCGTCAATTCAGAGAAGAGAAAATCGCAAGGAAGAAAGGAATAGGTGAATTGGATAGAAGACTTGGCTGACATAGCTATAATTCAATCAATAAGCCTTTCTTGTCTTTTATTAGTTTTCTTTAACAAATTTCAAATCGACTAATTCAAGCATGTGTGAGTAATTTTTTATTGATTAAAGTTGATGTCAAAACTCTAGCATTGATTTTTATTAATAAAGTTTCAGAATCAAAATTTTTTAGTCTTTCTCTAGATAATTTTATGTTTCATTGATTTTAATGTTCATGTATTACTATTTGTTTCTTTAAGTGGCCAACTAGATGAATTTGATTGTAAATTGATTGCTAGTTTAGGGTTTTCATTTGGTCTTTAATTCTCAAAGATTTTTTATGCAGCTTTTCCCGCGTGCCTCAACAGTGCTTCGAACCTTCAAACAGTGATCGCAAGAGCTCGAGCAGGAATGTCTGAAACTTCTGCTCGAGGATTCAAATAGTGTCTCGATCCTTCCGCTCGCGACAAGCTCGAGCGGGATTGCCCCTTCGTCCCTGCTCACTGTCTTCTTCGTAGCGGTGATCTCCGGACCGTACTCACGTAAAACCGGGTCAAGGGTCGCCGGGCGTGTTCCAGCGAAAACCCTCCGACGCTCAAGTCAGTAATCGGGTTTCTCTTTTTTGGTATCTCCCTTAGTGAGGGAGACCGGAAAATGAAAGGGTATTATTTCGCCCTTTTTGGATAAGTATGGAGTTTTCTCAGAGAAAATCAGATGAGAGAAATTAGAAAAGGAAGAACCTGTGAATTAGAAAATCCAACCCCTGTAACGTTCCCCTTTGTTTCCTTTTATACTCCAATTTTCCCGCTCTTTCCATTTCCAGGCTGTCCACTCCCTCGTTAGTGGTATCTGGGTCCCTTTGATAGCCGGGATTGGCGGAATATTCCCTAGGGATGAGCGGCTGTCCCCTTAACCCGATTCACGTGGCCAGATCACCATGTCGGGTAAGTGCGTTAGGAATTATGACACCCTGGAGCCATGTGTCGGCCACTAGCAACAGTATCTCCATCACGCCATGTGGGACCCTGGTCAGACATTAAAAGGTGTGCCAAGATTCTGAGAAAACGGGTCGGGTTGCACTGGGTCGGGTCTTGCCCAGCTGTGCTCATGGATCTCTGCGAGCAGGAGAGATGTGCTCGGTTCCTGACCTTGACCAGCTCTGACCTGAGGGACGACCTCGAGCATGCGAAGGAGTGCCTAGCTCTCGACCTTGACCAGCTTTGACCTAAGGGACGACCTCGAGCAGGCAAGGAGTGCTCGGGCTAGGCTGTCCTCGGGGTGTCTTGCTCGAGCTGGAAGGGCTTCGAAGGGCCTGTCTGATATTTACACAATACACCTGGAAGGGCTTCGAAGGGCCTGTCAGATATTTACCCAAACACTAAACCTAAGTGGCCAATTCATATCAAAATCATAGGATACTTTCGTTTGATTGCATGTGAAATACAATTCAAGATAAATAAAGCAAGATTGTATGTTTGATTCTTAATTAAGCTATATCTTTCTTGATTTGAATGCTTTCATTAAATTAAATTTAGAGAGATTATTCTTGGTTATTTCATGGAAATAGATTAAGTAAATAGCTTGTTTTACTTGAGAGCTATATAAGAAAAGATCAAGATAATTGAGCTTATAATTATGTTAGAGTTGTTATTTTTAAAAGAAAGTGAATGATGATTCTAATAATTGACATAAAATCAAATGTTTAGTGGTGGAGAATGATTCCTTAAACTATATTTTGCCTTCTATATAAACCTCTTTAAAATTATTTTTTACAATTTTAAATTTTATACTTTAAGATTTTTAGTTTAGTTTGCAAAGAAAATCAACTCCAAAAACCCCTAAAACCTTATGTGTGTGTTCATTAATGTGTCTTTGTAGATCTGGATTAGCTTTTGTTAATTTCGTTAGTTTAGATTTGGTTTTTATTTCAATTGTTATTGCTGGATAGTTATGTGTGTTATGTTAATAATGTAGAGATATAAGCTTTTAATTTTGTGGACTGGAATGTAAAACTTGAAGAAATTACGGTGTAGTCTACAATCTGACTTCCGTTGAAGGGGTCTCAGTGCAATAAAAAGGTTTGCTTGGATTAGTTTGCTAAGAATTTGTTATGCCTTGCCCAGAAAATATCAGTATTATAAAAGCTGATTAATAGCACCTGATATGAAATCAATTTCTTCTTCTTTTTGTTCATTTTACGTAAGCTTTGGCTTTCTATGATCCTTTTGATTTCTTTTGTAAATCCATCATGTATTCAAATATTTTTTTATCAATAAAATTACCAATTTTTCCTTCACTAATTAGTGTGCTTTCAACTGTGTACAAATTCTTGTTCTTGGTTCTGGGTTTCTGATTTGTAGAATTAGTTCAATTCTTTCTTGTTCAATTCATCATCATTCTCTTTAAGAATTAACTTGAAGGTGTTTAAAGATTCAACTAGTAGTATCAAACCTTGGCTAGTTCAAAAGCATGTTTCTCATAAAACCAAAGATTAAGAAATTCACCATTGGTGGCGATTTCCCACTATGGAAGATGATGATGAGGGCGCTGCTTGTTCATCAGGGTCTTGAGTCTACTCTAAAAGAAGATGCAGATCTAGAATAGAGCCAATAACATCTTGATCTTTAGTCTTAATGACTCAATCCTAAGGGAAATCTCTGAAGAAAAGATAGCCCTTGGGATATAGAATAAGTTGAAGGTATTGTGTATGAAGAAATCTTTAGCTCACATGCTTTTCTTGAAGAAAATATTATACACCTTTTTAATGAAAGAATGAGTGTCTATTCAAGAACATATTGACATTTTTAACAAGATCATTCTTGATCTTGAAGGTGTTGAAAATGTGAAAATTGGTGATGAAGATAAAGCTTTCTTTCTGCTGAGTTCACTGCCAAGTCATATAAAGGTTTTGTGGACATCATGCTATATGGTAGAACCACAATAACCTTTTAGGATGTCAAAGCTTCTCTGAGTTTTAAGGAAATTCAGAAGAATAATGGGCATGAAATGAGTAATCGTGAAGGCCTAATTGCAAGAACATAAAACAAAAAAAAAAGAAAAAGAGCAAGAATCAAGCAAAGCAAAGAAGAATGATGGATCAGAAAAAGAAAAGATGAAAAAGAGAAAGTGTTTCTATTGTAGAAAGCAAGGCCATTACATAAGAGATTGTGCTGAGAAAAAGAAAGATAATAAAGAAAGAACAAGAGATGGAACAGTGGCCTCTGATGATTCATCTGATAATGGATATTATAGTGTTGACCTGCTGGTGGCTTCAAATAGCAATATTAAAGGTCGGTGGGTTCTTGACTCAGGGTGTTCCTTTCATTTGTGTCCTAATAGAATTCTATTTTATGAATATGAATCTGTAGATTGGGATAGAGTTGATGAGAAACAATAATGTGTGTAAGATTATTGGTATAAGATATGTCAAAATTAAAACGTTTGATAGATATACTACAACTCTACATAATGTGAGGCATGCACCTAGGCTAAAGAGAAACTTAATCTCTAAAAAAAAGAAGAAAAAAAAAGAAAGGAAAAGCAAGCAACATATATTTCATTAATTGAATAGAATATATGAACTTTTTTTCCCTCAAGGTAAGGGAGGAGACAAAATTAAAATTAAATTTTGATCCCTACTTTCCTCAATATTTAATTATCAATGATTAATTAAATAAAATTATTTGAAAATCATTCAATTAAACGCTGAAATAAAATATGTAAACTTAATAAGGTGCACAAATATATAAGATAGCTACTCTTAATATTCACCTCATTTTCTTTTTAATTTTACTCCAATGATACGAGACCCTTAACTAACTCAACTAATTAAGGAGGTAATTGAGGAGAGTTGTTGGCACCCCAGTTGCGGCATACGTAAGTTTTTTAAAAGAAAATTTTTAGTGAATTACAAAATTATCCCTATATTAAAAAAATGAAAAATGTAAACAAGCAGTAAGCTAAGTTAAATCTAATTTGTAAATTAATTTCCCAAAGTCTCAATTCAGCCGCAAAGCCAGAAGTCAAATACAATTACAACTCATCCCAATCAACTTTTGTCAAAACCACAACGATCACAATTTGTGGGCATTGGATACTTTTGAAGGCTTTATCTCACGTTATTTAGATTTGATTTGCTGCGTTTTGTATTTTAATTTCCATTTACAAATTATGATAGAATATGATAATAGAGAGTAGTAAATGTAATTATAAAATAATTGACACTTAATTTAAATTGTATAAAAGATTTATTGTAATATTTATTTATGAATTATTACTAATTAATATGTTAATAACTATTGTGAATAATAATTAAAAAAATTATTATTAATGTGTTTATTTTAATTTAAAATACCTTTACTTAATCATTGTCATCATTTTTTTAGAAGAGTTATGATTATTATTATTAGAAAAAAGCTATTGTTATTAATAATTATTGTATATAAAAATAACAATATCAATAATAATAATAACAAAATATTCACAGTAATAATAATAATAACAACAACAATTCTTCTTCTTCTTCAACTTCTTCGATCGATTAGCTAATTAGCTATTCAATTAGCTATCCGATCCATTTCTCCTTCTTCTTCTTCTTCATCACAATCACATCATCAATAATCATCATCATCAACAATATCTCATCATCAATAATCATCATCATCGACGATGACCAGAGAGGCTGACCGTGACATGGAGACAACAGCGCGACAATGGCCTGGTTCTTTGGCGACAATGCTGTTTCCTTCGATGACATGACAGCGGCTGTGCTGCTTCCTTCAACGTTGATGAGCTAGTGCCCACCTGACAATCGTTGGCTTTGGTTCAAGGTGCTGGGTTAGTAGGTGAAAGAGTTAAGGTATGTTTGATTTGTTATTCGAAAACTGCTTTTGAAATTTTGAATTGGATAAAAAAATTCAAGTTGTATTTTCTATATTTTTAATACTTGAAAACATGTTTGATATAATATTTGAAATTTTAAAAAATTAGGATATACTTTTTGTTGAAATTGCTTCCAAGAACAATTTTTAATAACCTTTTACTAATAAAAAAATGATGACTTTAAACCATAAGTGCAAATAGTTTGATACAAATGATGCAATGACGATATAATTTCTAGAAAGACTGAAAAATCCTGATATAAAGCAGTAAAAATAAACTAGGAACAAATATCAATAATTTTAAGATTGATTGTGAACATAATCCAGCCACGTTGCTCCAGCAATGTGATTTGTAATTTCACTCATTTGATCACTAGTTTCTTGAGTCAAATCTATATCTTCTTGCGACGTAACTCTTGATCTTCCTTCATCTGCCACATCAAGATCTTCAAATAGATATTCATTAAAATTTTGTCATTCCCTTGATTCCATTCTATTGAAGTTATGCAAAGTGCAACATCAATAGGAATAAATCTGTGCCTTCTAATTGGGTAATTTGTCGTTAATTTAAGAATAGCGCTCCAAAACATCGCTCGACGCTCAATAACATTATGCAATGGTGTGTGCCTGTAGTTAAATAATTCCATTGAACCAGTTGGTTGCTTGCCTCTTCCCCGATAGTCACGCAAATGATAACGTTCACCACGATATTATCTTGTGAACATCACCTATTATATTTTATTGCAATATTTAGCTTAAATGACTAATGAAGAAATAGTAAGTTTTATTATTTCTTGAGCAGAAAAGAAAGGATGATGAAAAAAACTTTTAACTTTTTTTCTGGCTCATTCAAGTGATATCTCAAAACTTCAACTCATTATCATCTTTCCCCCACATGTTTGTGCTACAAGCATAACGTTCAAAAATGCTTCGGGGAGTTTTTATTAAAATAATAATAATAATAATAATAATAATGCAAAATGGTTAAATTAGAGAGCCTTCATTCAATCATACCTTGATCACTTTTCAGATAACTTTTTAATATTTGAGAATTTATTAGTAGGGAATAAATGCATTATGTTAAAGAAAATTTTGTAATTCAAAATTAATATAAAATATTGTGTATCATGAATAGGATATCATTTGGAAAATATAATTTTAGCTACAGGTGTCTGTTTTGCTGCATATAATATATTATTTTGAAGTTTGCGATAAAATGAATAAAACTTATAACAAACTAAAGCCGTTCTATTCCGTACTCGACCCAAAAATTTTCTTTTTCTCCTGGTCATTTTTCGGTTTTAAGTTTTTTTTATTTTTCTTAATTCTTCTAAGATTTTATTTTTTTTTTAACAACTTGGATTTAGTTTTTCTATTTTTTTTTGTCTTTCTTATTTTGGATAGGATAATTTTATTATAGAATTATATTTCGGATTTGTTTATTTTATTAAATTCGCGATATTTAAGTTTGTTATAAAAGAGATTTTAAACCCTAGTTTTTATTCATTTTATTTTTTAATAAAATTTATATTATTCATAAACTTTTATTTTTATTTCAACAATCTTTAAGCTTTCGTTTCGTAAAAAATAAGATGGTGTGAGCGTTGTAAAGAAAATAAATAAAACTATCGTTTTTTATTTTTACATCAGGTTTTAGAGTTGTATTCAAAAACTGTTTTTGAAATCAAAGAAGTCAAAATTTGACAAACGTGTATTTTTAATATCCGTTAGATTCTTTTATTTTCAAAACTAAAAAGCATTTTTAAATCTTATATCAAACACACTCTTAGGGATTTGCAGTTTTTGTTTTTGTTTTTTCTTTTAAATCTCGGACTAAGCCCCACAATCAAATTAAAGTCGTACTGCCAGCTCAAATCATTTAAATAATAAATATAGCTAGCTCAATAAACTGATATAAAATTTGCAGAATAAGAGAAAAAATCCCAAATTCAATATATATTTAAGAAGCAGAAGCGGCAGTGTTATTGTAACAGCTAGCTACCAAAACACCATTATGGATATTGCAACTACTGTACACTTGTATAAAATTAGTTAGAACTTAGAATGATATTTACATCCCAATATTTATTATTATTATAATGCTATATTTTTTCAGTTGAGATATTTAATTTGTATATTAAATAATGTGGTAAATGATGTAATATTGTTTAGGGTAAATGTTAGTTTATTCTCAATATTTTGACTTAGGTATTTGTTTAGTCTCTATACTTTAAAACATACTCCAAAACACTCTTGTAATTAAATATATTATATTCTTGCCTTTACTTTTTCTTTGTTTTTATAATAATATTCTTGGCATTAATTAATTTATTAATAAAAAATTAATTAGCAAATTAATCAATAGTTTTTTATCTACAATTAACCAATAAATATCAGTATGAAAGAACTAATATTTTTTATACCACAATCTTGCTAATAATTTATTTATAAATAAATTAATATCAACTAACTTAAAGCAATGTTTAATATCTTTACAACAATTTTACTAATAGTTATTTAATTTACCTAATTAATCTTAAAATGAAAATAATAACATTAAAATATTGAAAATTTTTATGTTAATTTTAAGGCTAATTTAACAAATTAATTTTTTTTCTTTTAAGGCTAATTTAATGTAACATATTAAACTACAAAGATGTTTTGAAATATTTTTTAAAATATAAGGGCTAAACAAATATTTAAATAAAAATATAAAGATCAAACGAATATTTATCCTATTATTTAATTAGTTTACTAATTAATTATTAACTTCCCCATGAAAGTAATCGACTGAAGATTTAAAAGTTTCAATCTCAATTCTCCATTTGACCATTTTTATAACACTTATAGCTACTTTCCAACTCTAAACTGGCTGGATTTCAATTAATTCTGCAATCAATTTGACTCTTTTGCTTCCTTATATTTTATTTTATTTTTTCGTCCTTTAAACGACTTTGATACCATTTTCAAAATACTCAGATTATTTTTCTGCATATAATTAGTCCCTTTCAAATTTTGGTAGCATTGTTGACTTTGCATTAGAAACCGATATTATCTCTGATCAACTTAATATTAATTAAGTACCATTCCATTCATGTTCTTGCATTCTTAATTAGCACTCAATTAAAGTTAGACACGCCGTTATATATATACTTCTTAATCATCTAATTGCCACATTTATATTAGAAAAATCTTTAATTGAGAATCTCAAAACAATCGTTAAGATAATTTAATACCAACATGCATGCCATTGATCAGAAGTTGACCAAACTTTTGCTCTATATATATGAACCAATAAGAGTAAACTCTTCTAAGAATGCCACAACTCGAAGCCATATATCCAAGATTAGAAGTATTAACACAACAATGGAGGCAGCTCGTTCACGTTTGGTCGCTGCAATGGTACTGTTGCTTTTCGCCATTCTTGCACTGGCTGCTCAAACTTGCCATGGAAGCAGCAGGAATCCTTTGAGGCACTTGTCTCAATTATCTCATCATCATTTGCAGGTCGTGAAACACGAGGAGCGTAGGATGGTAGCTAGGAGGATTCCTCCTAGATCTTATCGGGTATTCGCTCCCGTGTCAGCCGTTTCACGACACTACGATGTTCCACTGCCACCTGGTGCTCGTCCGCCAAGCGTCCTCTAATTAATTGATGGCTAAAATGCTCAATTTAAATCTTGGAGAAAGTAGGCGTTGAAAAAAATTAATTTGAACCTCGCCAACCTCCCTGCCGTTTAATAATAATAATAAAAGTTTAGTTGATTTCTAGTTCGACGTTTGCATGGTGCAATTAACTTTGTTTTCTTTATGCTTCCCCGTACGGTTCCATAAGTTTGTGATTATTAGTTTGATCATTTGCATTCAAGTTGATCAATCTGTTGGGAATAAAAAATTGTCGTATGAAATAATTAATTAATGGCTAAACTGGATTGATATCAGTTTTCCCCACCATCTAATATTAAAATCAACCTGTTTCACGACAAAATCCCACGCCAATTTGAACAAACACAGCTTGAGCACACATTAATCACCGTGTATACTATTGGAGGTGGAGTTTTCATTCATCATCCCTTTCGTAGATAATTTATATCCAGCTTAAGTTTCAAGCTTGTCCGATATTTCCATTTAATAATTCAACACAAGATTACACCTAATACAGCAGGGAGGTGAGCATGATGATAGAGATAATTCAACACAATAATTCAACACAAGATTACACGGTTCTAACTAATTAGCTTGCAGTTCATGCATTGCAGGAAGCAAATAGATAGAGATATCGATGTTTTCACACTTACAATCCAAAAGAACATGGGAAGCGTAATCATAAACGTAAACTAAATCGTATGGAATGAACTGTGGACAGTCAAATACGCGCTTATTGTGCCATTCGGCGGCCAAGCGGCCAAGCCACAAAAATTGACAATTTGGTGGATTGTTTTGGAGGTGCCGAAATCTTTGAAATGGGAATACATTCGATGGCTATTTTCCAAGACTTTTTGCTGTGAAAATCAATGCATGCATGGTAAGATTCGGTTATAAATAATAGAGAAGCAATTGCGATTTCAAAGAATCCCAAAATGTAGAGTACAAGAGCTTAGGTGAGCATGATGAGCTCTTGAAAGAGTGTAGAGAAAGTTATAGAGCATTTATAAGTGAGCTTCTAAAGTTTTTGTTAGACCGCTTACTTGAGTGCTCCGTAGGAGTATGCATTTGAGAGATGTGAGAGAACTTATTTTTTGGGAAAATTGTTTCTTCAAAAGTGTACGGAAATACTTGATGAACTTAAGTACATGGAAAATAAAGTTTCACTACTCCAATTTATATTATATTAGCTGCTAGTACAACTAATTATTCTCTCGTGTCTCTGTGAACATAAATATTATTACCGAACTATGTTAAATCTGTGTATCATTATCTATTAGTAAAGGAAATATGATAAACAATTTGTTTATAGGAAAAGAGATTAGAGTTGCCTGTTAACCTTAAAACAAATCCAAACCCTTACAAATCTAGCAACAATTCAACATAGATGAGTGTTATTGGGATTACATTCTCATGTCAATGGGAAGGATTTGGAGAACATACAAGTCAGAATTATCAGTGAAAAAAAGAGCGGTAGCTAAAAGAAGGAATATCAAAGATTCAAAGAGTTGAACACAGAATAATTGTTGAGTTTCAAGTCTAATATGATGTTTTCAAGTAGTGTACACCAATTTTTATTTAATAATTCACACAGCTTTGCTTAGTTTGAGAGTAAACATTTCCAAGCTTCACGGGCAAAGCAAACTAAGATACATCGAACAGGTCGCAAAGTTCTCCCTCATTAAAGACATGAAATGGTAAATTGTTATAGGCGAAGATTATAGGCGGAGACATCCTAATGCGCAAATGATACTGTCAAAAACAATGCCTTAACCTACATGAAGGGAAAGAAGCGTCCTGGACGAATGCATGGGGGCTGCCATCACACCACAAAAAAAGTGGATTATGTGATCGCTAGTTTTGCCGTCACAAACAGCGGTCATATATGCGAGAGTCCCAAAGCTTGTCACCGTACTGTTGGCGTGACAAAAAGTCTTTTGTCACTGCCAGAAAGACATCCCAAAATGTCAAAGTGAATAGCGAACAAAAAAAAAAAAAAGGGCTTTGGCAGTAGCAAATCCATGAATTTCATTCACACTTCATCTATGCATGGGCACAATAAACCCTTAAAAGTACTTAATAAAATAATCATTTATAATCAAGATTAAAGAGAGAAATTAACTACCATGTCTGTTGAGAAAACCGTACTTTAATTTTAATCTTTAAGTTGCCTGCCAGCAAATGATAACTTAATTTTTAGTAAATGAAATCTTTTAGATTGTCCTAAGAAATTGTAAATACCAAGAAGAAAAGAAATACTTGTACGAACACTGCGACTTACAACCATTTCGCAGGAAGTCAAAAAATAGCACTAACCCTGAAAAAGAACAACAATGCCAATAAAAAGACAATGTATCAGCTGTCCACTAAACTTCTAAACTTTTACTTACAATCACTCCAAACGACAGAAATGTAAAGAAGAAAACTTGCCAGCAAGACTGGTGATGGAGCTTCAATCTTGAGACCAAATCGCAAGATATTACAATAAAAATAAGTTAAGAACATAACGCAAATAATGTGGGGTCAGCAAAGAATTTAAGTGGCAGCCAGTCCTGCAATGTGTACTTACAAAGCTATAGTTGTTTGTTATCGTGAGCATGACACATCAATTACAAATCTCAAGAAAAAAAATTACAAAATCTTTTCTCTTAAGCCAATTTTATAAATTAAATTAAGCAGTCTCTTGTAACATTTCGTTATAAAAATACAAGTTTATACACAAAGTTTGGATGGATTTTCTTAGCATATAAAGTAATATTTGCTTACATTAAGCACAAACAAAGCCCATAACAATATTTAATTAATTAGATACATTGAGCCTCACTTGATGCTGCAATTCTCTTCAACTCCTCAATCAACAATTTGAAATTCTAAACTGGCAAAAAGATCGTAACCTATTTCTTTCATGTAGAGAGATGAATGCAACATTAGAGGCTGCTTAATCAGAACTATTCAAGTCAAAATTAAGGAACAAACGTGACCTTTTTCTTTTTCTTTTTATTTTATAGACAATTAATTTAGATAAATAGCAATCAATTGACTAATATTTTTATAACTTCCAAGCTGTCACACAGTTAAAACATATTGCTACTTTAAAACTCTCATATCAGCACGAGCAGCAGTGCAGCACTTTAGAGAATACACAAGCAGAGCATATAAAAAATTTTGTAGACAGCAGTAACTAATAGCAAATTAAATAAGAAATTTCTGTAAACAGTTAATAAAACAATAATTGAAGAATAATAATAGCAATGAGACCTTGTAGCTGTTTAATCAGAACTATTCAATTTGCCGGTAAGGAAGGTCGGTGGCGAAAGATGAAAGGTTGCGGTTGTTTAATGTTCGGCAAGTAGCTGTTCAAATAAATTATTTGAGATGCCGGAAAAGGAATTTTCGCCGGAGATCGTATCAGTAAGCTGATGTAATTGGTGTGTGAACGGCGAAATCTAAGAGATTAAGATCAAGTCTAGGGTTTACGATTTGGTTCCCCAAATTTTTTTGTTTTTTTGTGAACGGAAGTTAATTTATTAAATGAAGTAAAGTTATATTTTATTTAATAATTATAAATTATAAATTTATCTTTGTAACCCATTGACCGTCACAGATATAATAACTAATTACAAATTTATTTATCAACCGCGCCCGGTCACATAATTTTTTACTTTTGTGGCCGTCACTTTTGCGGTTCCTCACACGGTCACAAAAAGAGCATTTTCTCGTAGTGTCAAAAATGTCTTTACAAACAGTCAGTCATTCAAATGCTGCCAAATAGGAATCTAAATTGAATGATCTGCAAAACAAATGCGAGGAAGTTGAAAGATGCCTTCATTGCACTTATCAGCGCACATGAGGTAATTATATTTTGGGTGCATTTGGATATTACACTGAATTATGTTATGTTGTATTATAGTAATAATATATATATATATATATATTATATTAATATTATATAATTTTTAATATTATATTATATAATTTTTAATTATACTATATTATATAATATTATATTATATTATTGAATAATAATATTGTTGAATAATTCAAAAGGTCGATCCAATAGAATTCAAGTCAATTGAAAAAGCAAGCAGATCACATCCAAGACTCGACAAAAATGATAGGTTAAATTTTCAATCACTTAATCATTTTCCCTTTCTTGTGTCATTCTGCAGTTAAACATACATATATAAATACCAAAAGAAATAGATTTCAACAAAGTACATATAAAATTAGATAAAGAATTCACAATATTGTAATTGATCATCGATCCTTATTCCTTTCTTCTGTATAATAAAATTATCTTTTTAATAATTATATTTTATATTTTTATTTTTGTTATTAATTTAAATTATATTTTTAGAAAATAAATCTAAAAATATTTTTAAAAAACTAAATATAAAGTCTTAAATTTTAAATATTTTATTTTATTTTTTAATATAAATGTTAAAAAAATAAGGTTAATATCATTCGAATGAAACTCATTTTGATATTTATTAAAAAATAATAAATATTTTAAAAATAAACACACAAATAACTCAATTAAAATTAACATATTGAAATCTAAAAATTAAATTAACAATTTTATTCTCTATTAATTGATTTATAATTTTATAGATAATTTTTATTTACAAGTTTTGTCGAGAAAAGATGATAACAGTTGTATTTTTTAAAAATAAAATTATAAACCCAAATTTAGTTAATGATAAGGGTTGCACAACAATTGTCTTTTTTCCAAACAAAATTCTAAACAAAAATGTAAGTAACAATAACACTTCCCATAGCACAATAAAATAAAACTTTGAGAATGCATTCAATCTCATCTCAAACAAATCCCAGCCATCATTGTCGTCTTCAACCAATCTGCAAAACAAATCCCCTGAATCAAACCTAAAAAAGGAATGAAGGGATGATGATGATGAAGAAATGGAGGAGAAGAAGACGAACAAGATACTGAGAAGCAAAAGAAGAAGCAGAGAAGACGAAGAAGAAGAGGAGAAAAATAAAAAGAAAAAATGAGAAGAGTGAGAATCAGAGAAGACGAAGAAGAAGAAGAAGAACAATGGAAAAGAAAAAAGATAAAGAGTGAGAATCAGAGAAGACAAAGAAGAAGAGAGGAAAATGAAAAAAAATAAAAGAAAAACGAGAGAGAAATAGAGAGGATGAAGAGGAAGAGAGGAAAGGGAAAAATTAAAACAAACAAGAGAGTAGCAGAGAAGAGGAACAGAGGAGAAAAGTTAAAAAGGAAAAGAAAGAAAGAGAGAGAAATAGAGAAGACGAATAAGAAACAAAGATATAATACAATGTGGTATAAACCAAGTGAGACTCGGGTTTCCGTTTTGCAGGTAATACTGGGGAAGTGCCAAATATTGTATTGCCATATTTTAATATAATGCAGAGCTCTAATACAATATAATATAATACGGCTTATTTAACTAATTTTCTGATTAAGTATTTAGCGTACATTGTTGCCTTGAAAACTCAATTAATCATCTACAAAGAGACTTAGTGTTTTTAAGTCTTTGATTATGGATAAAATATTTTTTTGTTTGTTAGACGATACTGGCTTCCTAGCTTCTTCAATTTTTGTGCCCCTTCTCAACATGAAATGATAAATAATTGGAATAACATTAAGTTACAAAAGTTTTCAGGTCCATAGTAATAGAAATGAGATGATGAATTATATGTTCAACACACCATTTTTTTAATTTGAATTTTTTGGGAATTCGTGGAAGGGAGGAATCACTTCGAATATTTGATCGATTGAGATATTTAGAAACTCTATTTTTTTTTATTATTTCTTACTTTAAATTCATTTTTTTTTAATTTTGTAGCAAAGAATTTACAGTGGATTCTTCTCCAATTTTTATATTTTTTCTACACTTGGTTCAAGGATTAACTGTGGAATCCCAACTAGAAAAAAGAAAGAGATGACGAAGGATATGCTCAACACATGCAGAAGTAAATTGTTTTTTATATAGACCAAATCTAATATGGCCAATATAGAAGCTCCCGGACCTAATTCAACTCTAAAGCAAATTACTTTTTAGATGGACTAAATATAATGTGGACAATATAGAAGCTTACAAGTTTAATTCAATTGTAAAG
This sequence comes from Murraya koenigii, assembly GCA_025617385.1. Lineage (NCBI taxonomy): Eukaryota > Viridiplantae > Streptophyta > Magnoliopsida > Sapindales > Rutaceae > Murraya > Murraya koenigii. Next base: position 20,579,817 of record CM046816.1, read on the forward strand.
TTAGTTCAAAAGTTGAAGATTGATTGATCCTTATCACGTGGTAAAGTAGTATCAGTCAATTCATGCATGAGTTTAACTATAAGTTCACTCATTCATGAATTTAGTTCTGATATCATATAGAAACCTACAAGTTTAATTTAACTCAAAAATTAACTTAAGAGCTGAGAGTTGTTCAAATCTTATATACTTAACTTAAGTTCAATATTTAGTTGACGTGAGATATTTTTCTTAACAAAGAACGTTCAATGCAAGTTATTATATTGGATGGAAACAAGAAGAGTTATAGGAAAAGGAATTGTATCATCAATAGATCCTCATTCAAAGGTACATCATATGCATATTGGACTAGATTGTTAGTAAGTTTGGTTGACAAGTTGCAATAATAGGGAGCAGTCAATTATATCACAATATATATATATATATATATATATATGAATTTCATGTCCTCGAAGAAAGATGCAACAGGAAGTACTGCTGCTTGGCCAAAGAACTATATCACCTTGAACTGAGTTGTTTCAATTTTTTTTTTTTGACGATGCAATTTGAAGTGCTATTATCTTGATGATTTCTCTGCTTTAAATTTGGAAGGAGCACTTGTTTTGGTTGAATTTCTGTGAAGATTATAGAATGTCATACATTCGTTTAAGACTAAATGATAATTTATATGAAAGTTGTATTTTTTGATGAATGGTGGAATATTTTGGTGTTGTTGATGTACATTTACAGAACATTTGCAAAGTGAGAGAATTTGATTCCTGGAAAAACTACTTTCTTTAAGAGTGCAAAAGAGTAGGGGTGGGCAAGCGGTTCGGTTTTGCTGAACCGAACCGAACCGAACCGAAATATTCGGTTCGGTTCGATTCGATTCTATAATAAAAACCGAATGGTTTTAAATTTTAAAACCGATTGGTTTGTATTCGGTTCGGTTTAAAACCGAACCGAACACACTAAACCGATCGGTTCGATTTAAATTAAAAACCTAAACCTAAATTTCAATCTTGATAGTCACCCAAATTTCCTAAACTTCATTTCCTAAACTTGGTCTTGACAGTCACCCAAATTTCCGGTTCGATCGTCGAGCACAGCGCCACCCTTACTCGCACAGTTCGTGAGTTGATTCAAGCGGTCCGACTGCAAGAAAGCAACCGTGAGGCTTCCTCTACAAGGGTGGGCAGCATATACTGGCTCCTCCCTCCCTGCGTTCTCTATCGGTGGTTCCGAAAAACCTCAAGCTGGTGCTTGGGCAAAGAGACGAGAGGGTTTCAATCGATTAGAGTCGGGTCGCTTCTCCTCCACACCGATTTTTCTCCGTGCCCGATCTGTACTACTTGACGGTGCAAACCCATTTCTTGGTGACGGAGATAGCCAAGCTGTGACGAGCGAATCCTTCTTTCACGACTCGTGGGAAATCCATTCTTGGTTGTCGCGATACTTCTTTCGGTAATGATTTTTTCCTTTTTCTATTTTTGAATTTTCTGGTATGTATACATATATATGTGTGTTTTGTGTTTTAAATATTGTTGTATTAAGACTGGTTTGGACTTTGAATATTAGTTTTTGCAATCTGTCTTTAGACTTGATCACGATTGGTTTGATTGTGTGTTTTTTGTTTTGTGTTTTGAATATTAGTTTTTGCAATTTGTCTTTGGACTTGCAATCTATCTTTGAATATTGGTTTGATCACGATTGAATCTGTCTTTGGACTTGTATGGTTTGCTAGTTACATAAATATCAATCATCGTAAATTACAATTATGGTGTAAAACTGAAAAGGTATTAGAAACTTTGATAAATGGCTCCAAGGTTTGCATTTGTTTGCTGATATTAGCATATGCAGTATAGTTGACAATAGACAAAGTTGAACATTAATTTTGATTACAGGCAGCAAGAACCAAACATTTATTATTATTTTTTCTTTCCAATCAATTAAACTAGGTGATCACACAATTAAACTAAGGAAAAGGAGGTTACTTATTTTTTTATTTGATTTTAGATGTCTAATTACTCAAGAGTTCAAGACAACCTTGATTGCGTAGCAGATGATTTTGAGCATGAAGTTGATGATAATGAAAATGATTCAGAAACAATTGTCACTGGTGGAAACAAGAGAAAAAAGTCTTCATCATCCAAACCGCCGCTACCAAGGAAAAAAATGGCTCCAAGATCAACAGTGTGGCAACATTTCACTAGAGTTCCAGATAATTATCAGAAGTGCAAATGCAACTACTGTGGTAATGAATTTGAATGTGGCACGAGTGGGTACGGAACTAGCACTTTGAGGATTCATTATCAAAAAAGGTGTACAAAGTACAAGGACTTTCTAAAAGACCAAACAGCTTTAACTCAAGATGTTGGTAGTGATGAAATTGTAGCAAGAGGATTTAGTCAGGATGCTTGCAGGCGAGCAACTATGAAAATGATTGTTCTTGATGAATTGCCTTTTTTTGTTGTGGAGAATCCGGGTTTTAAGCATTTTTGTAGTGTGGCGACTCCTAGATATCTTCTCCCATCACGAAGAACCATTACTAGAGATACTCTTGATATGTATATGGAGGAAAAGGTTAAGTTGAAGAGCTTATTGGTTGGGAATAAGCAGAGAGTATCTTTGACCACTGATATTTGGACTTCCATTACAATAGCTAGCTACATGGTCATTACAGCTCACTTTATTGATAGAGATTGGAATTTACATAGAAAGATTATTAGTTTTAACACTGTTAATGATCATTCATCAGAGACAATTGGTAAGCAACTTGAAACATGTTTAATTGACTGGGGTATAGAGCGAGTGTTTACTGTAACTGTTGACAATGCAAGTCCAAATGAGGGTGCTCTTAGGTATTTAACTAATAGAGTCAAGAATTGGAGGGATGATGCCTTAGTGTTGAATGGGGAGTATTTGCATGTTCGTTGTTGTGCACATATATTGAATTTGATTGTTACTGAAGGGTTGAGAGAATTGGAACCGAGCATAGTTAGTGTTCGGAATGCTGTGAAGTATGTAAGATCTTCCACTGCTAGGATGCAAGCATTTCAAATTCGTGTGCAACAAGAGAAGATTAATTGTCGAGGAAGTGTGATTTTAGATTGTCCGACTAGATGGAATTCTACATATTCCATGTTGAATACAGCATTGAAATTTAAGGCGGCATTTGATCGGATGGCACTTGAAGATAAGCTTTATGATGCTTATTTCCAAGAAAAAGAGGGTGGGAAGAAGAAGAGGGAAGGGCCACCATTAAGCAGTGATTGGGAGAGTGCTCGTCGCATAGTCAAGTTTTTGAAGACTTTTTATGATGCAACTTTGCAATTTTCTTCTTCTTTGAAGGTAACATTAAATCTTTATTATACTTTTGAATTGAAATATATGATAAAAAGTATACTTTAGCTTTGTTAATAATGGTTATTTATTTATTTATTTTAGGTGACATCAAATATTTGTTACAATTTGATATGTCAAATTGAACAATCTTTGGAATCATTGTCCGGTAGTAATGATAGTCTTTTGGGTTTTATGGCAATTAAAATGAAGGAAAAATTTGATAAGTATTGGGATGGTCGTGGTAAGATAAATAAGTTGTTGATTGTTGCTACATACTTGATCCACGAGGAAAAATGAAATTTGCAACACATTGCTTTGAGAAATTATATGGCAAGGATAGTGCCAAATGTGTTGAGATGAAGGAAATGGTCAAAAATTTGTTGAGTAAGCTTTATGAGTCTTATAATGCACAATATAAACCGAGTGGAAGTGGGAGTGTAAGTGGAAGTGGTAGCGGAAGTACAAGCGGAAGCCAAAATTTAGGTTTTGGAAGTGGAAGTAGTTTGAATTTTGGAATTTGGATGATGATGATGATGTTATGCTTGAGGACCCTTTCTCTGAATTCAGTAAAGCGGTTGCGATTAGTGAAGATAAGTCAGAATTATCAAATGAGTTGGATCTTTACTTGATGGAGAAGACTGAAAAAATTGTAAAAAGTAATTTGGGCACAAATTTTGATATTTTATTATGGTGGAGGGTGAATAGTGTCAATTATCCAATCTTGTCAAGTGTAGCAAGGGATGTTCTTGCTATTCAGGTATCTCTGTTGCATCCGAGTGCGCTTTTAGTACTTGGAGGTCGCATACTAGATCAATATAGAAGTTCTTTAACTCCGGATATGGTTGAAGCATTGGTATTGTTGCAAAATTGGTTATGGACTTCTCTTTTGTAGATACAACAACGAACCTAAATAAATTAGTTGAAGACAATGAATTTATGGATCAACTTGGAGAAGGTATGTTTTGTAAAATTTTACTTTTATTTTATTTTTAAAGTAACATGAATCTTATAAAATTTGTTTAATTTTGATTTTAATTTTAATTTTAATTTAATTTTATATTTTGAGTAATATGAACCTTATGCAATTTGTTGAATTTTAATTTATTTTTTAGTAATATGAACTTTGTTTATTTTATTATTATTATTATTTTATATAGAACTTCACAAATCAACAACGGGTGACCGACTTGCCATGTCAACGACAATGTGAAAATTGAAGTTCAACATAAATACTTTTTAGGTAATAAAATTATATAAATTTATTTATTAGTTATTAATTATTAAATCATTTTATTTTATCTATTTTAATTATTGAGTGTTTGGCTCACTTTGAATTTTTATGTAGGTGATATGAATGGTGGATGTAGTTGTGCTTTGTCTGCTATGGTGAACTTTTCTTTATCGATTACGGACTTGTAATTTTTTTTTTTAAGTGGTTATGAATTTATAACTTGTAATAGATTTTAAATTTAGGTGTATTTGTTAATTGTTACTATTTTATATTGTGACTTTTATTATTTTGCTTTCGATTTGAGGACTTTGTATTTGTTTATTACGTGTGTAGAGTGTAATGTATGTGTAGTTGCTAATTAATATAAGTGTGAATTGTAAAATTTAGTAAAATCAGGTTAAAATTGTAAATTTCAGTAACATTAGGTCAAAATTACAAAATTCAGATAATATTGAACCGAACTGAATCGAATTTTAAACCGAACCGAACCGAACCGAATTATTTCGATTCGGTTCGGTTCGATTTAAAATTCGGTTCAGCCGGTTCAATTTTCTGAGAACCAATCGGTTTCGGTTCGGTTCGATTCGGTATACGAACCGAACCGAACCGGACAACGCCCACCCCTACAAAAGAGTACGCTGTATTTTCATATTTGAGAAATAAAATTTCATTATTATTGAATCACGTTAAATCTATTTAGTTTATCTTTATGAATTATTTGGTTGCATTAACAGATCACAACAAATAACACTTCCCCACACAACACCAATAAGTATATTAACGAGAATATTAAATTAACAAAACAACTAAGGAATGATGGATTTTAGTTAACTTCAATTTAATCAACATTAAAATTATTTTCATATTGACTTTCGTTTTTTTAATTATTTTAAAAATTACAACGGTGGTTTGGGATTGAATTGTAAATCCATAATTGTGGATTGGTTTTGGTTGAAAGGCCTTTTCATGGTATGGATCAAATTAGGATAATAATTGGGCCCTGACAGGCCCTTGTTTATTGGAACTCAAGCCTAATTTTTAATTTTTTAAAAATAAAAATTTTTAATAATTAACTTTTAAATTTTTAAAATGACTTTTTATAATAATATATTTAATAACAAGTGAGCTTAGAATTCATAGTTAAGAAATCTGTAGCAAAACTAAATTGATATTTTAATAAATCTGCTTACTTTCAGACTGAAGTGATGTGATTTTATTTTAGTGTGGGGAAATATCAAATAAGATTAGGAAAGCAAACAGAAAAATCCATTCATATTTCATTTGAAAGTAACGATATTTGCATTCAAAAATTTTAACAGAAGGTAAGAACAATAGTACACCAAGCCCATTTTACCGTCTTAATTACAAAACACATCGTTGTTTTTGTAATTTTCCAATTTTCTTTTCTCATTTTTATTCTTTTTATAGAGTTCAATTTTTTTTTTATAGAGTTAAATTAATAGTGGGTGTTTTCAAATTTGAATTAACGAAGAAGAACGAGATTCATAATTCATTCATCATTATTATGTCTCATTATTTTATTGGTTTAAGTAATAAATAATTATTGAATCTTATTATTTTTAATTTAAATAATAAATTTTTATTAATAGCACATCAATTAAAATATAAACTAAATATCACAACTAAATAAATATAACATCACTCTAATTTTTTTTTTTAAATTACGAGAGAAACTATAATTTTTCAAAGATGAAGATGCTCTGTTCTAGCATTGCCACAATTTAAGGGGATGATTGCTTTTCTCAGCATCATTATTTTAATTAAACAAAAATTATTGGATGAGTAAACTTCATCCGTCCTCATCTAAATCACCGACTAATTATTATATAAATTCATGTTAACTCCACTGAAGGTTTAAATAAAATAACAGTAGAGTTGGACGAAGATGATAAAGATGGATATTCCAGGTATAATAAAAGAATAAAATAAGAAAAGACAAATGAGATTTGTTCCTATTTGATAATCATGGAATCACCGATCAGCTTTGGATAAATATATGAATATATAGGGAAATCATTTTTTTATCATATCTACATTTAATTATCATAAAGTTTAGATATATATTTTGTACACTATCTTTGTATCTAAATTTATATAAATTAACTATTTTGAGACAAAAAAATGATTATTTTATCCCTAAATAAATTAAAAAATTATTTTATTCTACAAAATTTTGAAAAATAAAATAATTATAATTACGATAATACCTCTGAATTTAATAAAACAAATAAATATCAAAATTCAATATGTTAATTTTTTTTATAATTATAATTTCATTTTAAAATTATCATGTTAATTTTTTATCATTACAATTTTATTTAATTTTATATGGAATTTTCTTAATTTTAACTATAGGGAAGTTTACAATAATTATAGGGAGCTTTTCTTTTCATGTTAATTTTGTAAACTTTTTTATACTTAATTTAATTTGAAAAATTAAATTAAATTATAATTATAAAAAATTAAATATCTTACACTTTCCAATTTATTTATTTTATTAAATTCAGGGACATTCTTGTAATTATAATTTTTTATTTTTTAAAATTTTGTAGAATAAAATAGTTTTTAATTTATTTAGAGATAAAATAGTCATTTTCTAATGTCAAAGTGATTGATTGATACAAGTTTAGAAATAAAAATAGTACAAAAATATATCTAAATTTTATAATAATTAAATATAAATATAACAAAAGAAAAATAATGCGAATAATTTTGACATTTCAAACACCACCATCTTTGGCCTTTTTGGAGATCAGAGGGGTAGATGATACGAAATGCTGCGATTTATGTTTGAAAGAGATTGATGGCCAAAGCTATTATTGTGCTCCATGCAAGTTTTACATCCATGAATCATGCAGTGAATTGCTACAAGAAGTCAAGCACCCATTCCATCCGCACCATTCTTTGACACTTTAAAATGGTTTCCTTTATTGACTAACTTATAATGTGTTGGAATTTAGCACCCATGATGACCTGCACCGGTCTAACAAATAAAAATATCTAGAAGCTTTTTTAGATAAAATTACATATAATTGTTATAAACCTAATTAGATTATGAGAGTTAAGTCTTTTATTAGCTTCTATATAAAGACACTTATTTTATCTTAGATAAAAGAGTGAAGAGATAAAAAATATGAAAATCATATTAGAAAATATGGATATTATCATTTTTGTTAAAAATAACATATCAAGTTAATACCGTGGTTTGTTAAAAATAATATTTTACCATTAAACATTTAATTCTATTATCATTTTACCGCTATTCTGTTAACTAGTTAAAAATTTTATTAACGTCATAAGGGCATATTGGACATTTCTCGTGATTGCAAAACGTTGCGCTTTGCAATTGTAAAACAAACAAGCCATTAGTCATGCATCATAAGGGCATTTTGGACATTTATCGAGATTGCAAAATGCTGCGTTTAGCAAGTGTAAAATAATCAAGCCATTAGTCATGTAGACCTAAAAATCGAAATCAACCCTCTCTCTCTTGCTCCATTTCCGACTTCTCTAACCATCACCGATGCATCTCTCTCTCACTACCACAGCAGACTAGTTGCCATCTTTACTGTCTTTTACTCTGTCCATTGTGAGTTGCTGACTTTTTTCTTTTTCCTTTTTGCTTATTGTTCATTACTCTTTACTTAATTAAATTACTTTGACTTGTGATTACTACTTGGATTTAATAAATTAGGATTTTAATTTGCAGTAGAATTTATAATCATCGAGCTTACATGTATTTGTTGTTTTGCTGTAATTTCGGTTATTGGCCATAATTTTTTAGCTTCGATGAATTATAGTGTTTACCACTAAAAATATTGTTGCTGGTTTTTGAATGATAAAGTGTTAATTTTGAAATAGGGTTGTTATAGTTAAAATGCCTTGGTTGCTGGTGTTAAAATGAGCTTGCTAGTATTTAAAAATGGCTTGGGCTTGCTGGTGCAGTAGTCTTGAAATTTTTTCCATTATTTATATTTTAGCTTGGATGAATTATAATATTTACAGTGGCTTATTCTTACTGGTGTTTGAATGATAAAGTTTTAATTTTGAAATGGGGTTGTTACTATTAAAATGCCTTGGTTGCTGATATCAAAATGAACTTGCTAATGTTTAAAAATGGCTTGGGCTTACTGGTGTAATGGTCTTGAATTTTTTTCATTATTTATTTTTTATAGTTAAGTTCTAAATTCTGTTGTTATGCATGTTCCTGTTATGTTAATTTATCCTCATTTTTTTTTTATTTTGTAGATCATGTTGCCAATACAACTACATATAATCTACAAAGACGAAAGACATCATAAAGGTTTGATTGACCCAAATGAATATACTTTACTGCATATGAAGAATGAGGCAGTGAAGATTATAAGTAAAGATAGGTTGACTACTCCTCAAAGTGTGCAGTTGGTTATCACGAACCTAAAGAATGAATGGGAAGTTATTATAGATTCTTAGGCAGTCTTGAAATGTCTGTTCAATGTACATGACTCGTTAGAAGTGACAATGTTTGAAATCACTGTGTTTCTAGCCCTACTTCCTGATTTGTAGGTGGTGCAAAAGAGAGAAAAGATAATAGAGGCCGATGGGGTAATAGAGGAAGAAGAGGTAATAGAGGCCGAGAAAGTAGAAGAGGTAGAAGAGGTACTGTTTAATAATATAGATTTTAGAGGGCTATCAGTACCTAATACTTGTATGATAAAGTTTTATTTTTTTTAGGCCAACATGAAGCTGGTAATCTTTCTCCAACTGATAATCTTTCTCAAAATCTAACACAAGGCTCACAAGCTTCACAAATCATAGATGGTTAGTGAAGTGTTATTATCAGGATATGTATTTACAATACAAAAACTGTCATTAATGTATTATGTTTTTAATGCACAGACTATTATTAGTGCATTAGGCTGTTATTTTTTGAATGCACAAACTATATTATAAGTGCATCAGGTTGTTGTTATGTCTTTGAATCCACATATTATATTATAGTGCATTAAGCTGATGTTATGTATTTGAATGCATAAACTTTATTATTAGAGTATTAGGTTTTTATTTTTTGAATGCACAAACTATTATTATTCAAAGTACTTTTGATTACTTTTCAGTTTCATTACATCTCAAACTACATATATTACTTACTTTTTCATAAATAAGCCTACCACAAGGCCACAAATAAAAACTATAATCAATTTAAGCTTCACTTCAATGCATCGTACTCTTTCATTCATCTTCATTACATTTTCATTTAGGTTTATGTCATGATCAGATGTGCTGTTACACATTTCTATATCTTCTTTTGCCGTCCATTAGCAAAAATTACACTTTTTAAACCTACATATACCATAGCACATGCTTGCACTCTACAGTTACAGTATTTAGGCTTGTAGGTAACTTCTGCTGGTTTCTTACCTTGACTCCTAGAATTAATACTCGAGTGGCTACTGGAGGCCACAATTTTTTTGTTTTGAATTTATATGTATAAAGGTTGTATGTTTGGTATTGAATGAAGATTGAAAATAGGTAGATATTTTGTGTTTCAATGAATTGCAGTAGCTTTTAATTGCTGTTTTTGAATGATATTTGGTGTTGATGATTTTGCATTAAAATTAGTCTTGGGCAGCAACATCAGGGGATTTTATAAGCTAGAAAATATCCGTTTTTCACTTCTAACGGCTACTTTTTAGGATATTTTTGTAATTTTAACTATTGTTATTTATTTCTTCACTATAGGTAAAATTATCTTTTATATTTTAGGAGCAAAATTGAATTATTATTTATTTTTGGTTAAATACTAACGGATTTTTAATAGAATAGTGGTAAAATGATAACGGTGTAAATGTTTAGTGGTAAAATACTGTTTTTAACAAACCATTGTACTGTCTTGATATGTCAGAATAACTTAGGCAGAAAAATGATAATATTCATAGAAAATATATAGTGAAAATGAGAGAGAAAAAACAGCGAACTCTTATAATGTGATTTGAATGAATCTTCTCTAATTGTGATTATCTAAAAAATATCTTTAGACTCTTGTAATGTGATCGGAAGAAATCTTCTTTAATTATAATTATCTAAAGAATATCTTCTTTAATTATGATTATCTAAAGAATATCTTTCCACTATATGCATACAGTGGCATGAGAATTTTCCATGAGATTATCATTGTGATCCGCTTTCACATTCAGGGATAAAAATGTACCTTTTTGAATCTCCTGTATGTTGGGATATACATAAAAATCAACGTAATGTATGTCACATCCACATTGATTATGGCTTCTATTATCGGTGTGATGATTGCAAAAACTTTGTCGTGCATCTTGAATGTTTGTCGCGAAAGCCAAATGTAAAGTACCCAGTTTATGAGAATGATCTTCTTACTTAGTGAAGGATATGTTTTGTAACAGTCAATGCCATGAATGTTGTCTTAACATTGAAAATACTTTCATCTTTAGTGTGTTCAGTGTCACCTATATTTTCATGTCCAAGGTGGTCTTGCTGCAGCATCACTACCACCAATTGCCGTGTATAAAAATCACAGCCATCCTTTCTCTTTTGTTACTGAATCAATAGCACTCATGAATAGTGACGATTGTAAGGTAGAAATAGACCCAAATCATCCATCTTATGGTTTTGTTGAACGTGATCACTATAACACACATGTGCATTGTGTAATCACTGAGATATAACTCGAAGAAAGAGAGAGACATAAGCATTTCAGCCACCATCATCTCTTGGTTCTGCTTTGAGAGCTAAAAAGACAAGTGTTATGCATGAAAAAAAAATTAATCATCTAGGGCCAACTAGAATATGGTTGCGATCTCTACAGATTTTATCTCCATCAATCCTGTTTAGAGCTACCAAATGTGATATACTATATATCTGATTCACATTATCTTACTCTTTGAGATATAAGTATGCAAGTACGAAGCTTGCAATAAATATTTAACTAGCCTTATATATCATTGTTGGAGCTGTGACATCAAACTGGATCTTGACTCTGCTTTTTCAATAACCATCAATGAAAAAATGGAAAGTCTGCAACGAGTGCAAATATTGTGATGAAGATCAAAAAGAAGGTATCAAGCATTATAGTCATTACCATCACTTGAGACTTTCAGAGGTAAGCAATGTGAAATGTCAGTTATGCCACAAAAACATCCGTGGTTCGAGCTATGGCAATGCTCCATGTATGTTTTATATCCATAAATCTTTTGCTACATTGACGCAAAGAGTCTGGAACCCCTTCCATCCACACTGTTTTTTAACTACCAAAGGAAATACATCAGAGAAGAGACATCATTGTAAAGCATGTTACTTCTATGTTAATCTAGGCTTATGCTACCGGTGTAATGATTCTAGGTGTATTTTTTACTTGTTTCTTGAATGTGTGTCTTCAAAGCCAAACATGAAGTATGAAGCATGTTACAGAAGCATATAGTTTACTTAAGGAAGTTGCCAGCACATATATGAATTGTCAGCATTATTAGCACGTGTGAATCATGACGAGTCAACAAAGTTAGTTAACAAATCATCCACTTCAACATAGTTTGTTAAGCACACTTTATTCTCTGTTTTGATTAGTTAAGCCTGCTTAATTCTGTTTTCAATGGAAAGAACATACTATAAATACTTGTATATCTATAATTTGATAATGAAGAAAAAAGAAATAAGAATTCCAAAATATTCACTTTAATTTTCTCAATTTCCAAATAGAAATTACAGTTTCTTTAAGTTTTCAAACATGGTATCAAAGCCACAGAGCAAGCTCTAGTAATAAGCAAATAGTTATGAAGTCAAATCCTAGAAACTCAATAGCTATGAATGCAAATCAACAAACTCAAATCAATTTCTCTTTCAATAATCCAATCAAGTTAGATCCAACTAACCATCTGTTATGGCGTTCACAATTGTTAATCTCTATAAGAGGAAATCGACTAGAAGGATTCATTAATGGAACAAGACTAGCCTTGCACCTTCGGAATAGACTGGACGCGGTAGATCCTCTGTTCTGAACCTCCCGAACATCTGTGCTGTAAGCTAAAGCTGTTCGCCTTGTAGACGAATGAGATATAGAAAGTGTGTCGTGCGTGATTCATAACATCACAAGATCATACTCTGTTGGGATGGCTCTTATCATTTATAAGTGAAGGTACTCTTATCATTGTTATAAAATGTGCAAGCTTTTTCCATGTTTGGCGAACTTCAGAAAAGAAATTTGGGATACAATATAAGGCTAGGGTTTTGTAACTTTGATATGAACTGAATAATCTTAAAAAGGAATCATTAAGTGTTGACGACTATTGCATCAAAATAAAATCTATAACTGATAAGCTTGTTAGTGCTAGAAGTCTTATAACCAAAAAAAGTCTTATGTTGACAATAATCAATAGATTAGGATCAGGCTATGGTGATATTGCTACCTTTATAACTGGTTCAAAAATGGAATTTGATAATGCATATACATTACTGCTGACATATGAAACTAGATTATAACAATAACAAGATGATAAGAGTGTTTAATGTAAACTATGCTTATGCTAATACATATTATCCCAAGGCCTTTTATGCTCAATCCAGAGGAGTTTCTAGAAGATGGAGACATTTTGGTGGCAACTTTGGTAATATTGGGAGAAGTTATGCATTTGGTAGAGGAAGCATGAATTATTAGCCAAGAATGTTCAATGGAGGAAATTCCAGAAGTGGATATGGCAGAGGTCCATTCTTTAGTCATAATAGTCTCCATTTATTTCAAGCACCAAGAAATCTATCTCCATATGTTAGAGGTGGATTTACTGGAATGAATAGATCTCAAGGAACCTCTAGCAATGTAGAAGAATCAACCTGTCAAATTTGCTTCAAATCTGGTCATGTTGCAGAAATTTGTTGGAATAGATTTGTGGAAGATTATATTCCATTTACAACAGGTTCTGGCAAAAGGAAAGGACCAAAATCAACTTACACTACTAGAAAAATGGTCATTACTAACACTTAGTTTACTGACACTTTGTAAAAATTGTCAGTAATTATATACATATGTACTATTTTTCGCTTTTAACAAATAAGTGTCATAAATTACTAATACTAGTATGTCAATAAATTAAACATTAGAAATTTGTGACACTAAGGTATTAGTAGTTAAAAATAAAATTTTAATTTTGTACCCATGACGAATCAAACCCAAGAGCTCTAAAACATAAATTGCTCAATTTTAAACATTAAACCATTGGGCCAACAATTTCATTTTAATCTTTTAAGTTACATTAAATAGTATATAACAATTAAACATTAAAGTAAGTTAAGTATATGAAACTTAAAATAGAAAATTTTTTTGTTTAAGTTAAAATCTATCCCACGCACACGGCCGCCAAGCTCTCTCGCTCCTTTCTTCTTTATCCCTCCCTCGATCTCTCTTTCAGACTCCCTCCCTCTCCCTCTCTCTTTCTCTACCTTGAAAGCTATCTCCATCAAAACCTTGAAGGCTGCCATCCTTAAGCTAAAATATCCCTAAAGATGACCTAGAAAGTTTCGTGGAGAATTTGGGCAAAGCTAGGGTTTGAAAGTTTGAACAATCAGTGTTGCGGTAACTCTTTATCTCTTTCTCCATTGTCATTGTTTAAGTGTTCATTTGTTAATTGGTTGACGTTTATTGAAATGCGACATTGTACTTGTTTGGAAATCTAGGGTTTTTTTTTGCGTATAAACTAATTTAATATTTAATAAAATAAATAAAGCTCTGTTGTTTTATAGGGATTAATGATATTCAAGTTGCTAGAAACTTGATTTTGAGTTGAAAATTTTATTAATATTTAAGAAATTCTGCTGTAAATTTTAAGATTAATTGACTGTTGCTGTAAATGTGGTTGTTTGAAAATATGATTAAGTGACTTTTAATTGATTTGAAACTTTGAGAAACTTAATTTAAATTCAAACATTTCTATTCTTGAAATTTGGAATGGATTGGGTTTATATTTGATTTTGAAATGGATTTTTCAATTTGGTTGGTTGCTGTCCAATTTTATTAGAAATTACGTACGTATCGTGTTTGATATTGCAAATGAGTAGTCCAACAGTGTTAAAACAAGCTGAAATTTAGATAAACTAAACTTCTATACACATATTTCAAATCTGAAAAATTTTCATTTTGATTGAGATTATAGTTTTTTTTAATGATTTTTCAAACTCTGCTGCCTCTCTACAGTAACTTCTTTTGATAGAATTGTTCATGAACTTTGATCCTATTAAAAAACAGCCTAACGATACTATAATGTCTTCAAATTTTAATATGTTGTTGACTTATATGTCCACTTAAAATCTGAAAAGTATCATTTTGATATGTTTAGTATTTTAAATTTATAAAATATTCAAATATCTACTGTTACTGTTGTAATTTCAACTGCAGTTTTTGACTTAATGTTTTATAATGTGATAATCTGTTGTTGAGTTGTCCAAATCACGTGGAAATTTTATACATGGTGCACCGACATGTCTCATAATGCTTTGAAATTTTCATAACATTCTGAATAGTATTGAATTAAAGAAAATCTTAAATTAAAGTTGTCAATACTTCCTATCAATACTTATGAAATTTTGTTGTAGATTTGAAGATTGATTAACTGTTGTTGTAAATGTAGTTGTTTCAAAACATGACTAAGTAACTTTTACTTGATTTGAAACTTTGAGAATCTAAATTTAAATGCAAACATTTCAGTTCTTGGAATTTTGGAATGGATTAGGTTATATTTGATATTTAAATGAATTTTTCAATATGGTTGGTTGCTGTCCAATTTTATTAGAAATTACATACGCACTATGTTTGATATTGTAAATGAATAGTCTAACAGTGTTAGAACAAGCTGAAATTTAGATAAAGTAAACTTCTACACGCATACTTCAAATCTGAAAATTTTTATTTTGATTAAAATTATAGTACTTTTTAATGATTTTTCAAACTCTGCTGCCTCTCTGCAGTAACTTCTTTTGATAGAATTGTTCATTAATTTTGATATTATTAAACAACAGCCTAACAATACCGGAATGTCTTCAAATTTTAATATGTTGTTGACTTATATGTCCACTTAAAATCTGAATAGTATCATTTTGATATGTTTAGTATTTTAAATTTATAAAATATTCAAATATCTACTGTTACTGTTGTAATTTCAACTGCAGTTTTTGACTTAATATTTTATAATGTGATAATCTGTTGTTGAGTTGTCCAAATCACGTGGAAATTTTATACATGGTGCACCGACATGTCTCATAATGCTTTGAAAGTTTCATAACATTCTGAATAGTATTAAATTAAAGAAAATCTTAAATTAAAGTTGTCAATACTTCCTATCAATACTTATGAAATTTTGCTGTAAATTTGAAGATTGATTAACTGTTGTTGTAAATGTAGTTGTTTCAAAACATGACTAAGTAACTTTTACTTGATTTGAAACTTTGAGAATCTAAATTTAAATGCAAACATTTCAGTTCTTGGAATTTTGTAATGGATTAGGTTATATTTGATATTTAAATGAATTTTTCAATATGGTTAGTTGTTGTCCAATTTTATTAGAAATTTCATACGTACCATGTTTGATATTGTAAATGAATAGTCTAACAGTATTAGAACAAGATGAAATTTAGATAAACTAAACTTCTATACGCATACTTCAAATCTTAAAAATTTTATTTTGATTAAAATTGTAGTTTTTTTAATGATTTTTCAAATTGTACTGCCTATCTGTACTAACTTCTTTTGACAGAATTGTTCATTAATTTTTATCCTATTAAACCACAACCTAAAGATATCAGAATGTCTTCAAATTTTAACATATTGTTGACTTATATGTCCATTTAAAATCTGGAAAGTATCATTCTGATATGTTAAGTATTTTAAATTTAATAAATATTCAATACGTGCTGCTATTGTTACAGTTTCATATGTAGTTTGACTTACATAGTTTTATAATGTGATAATCTATTGTATAGCTATCCAATGACTTGGAAATTTTATATACGCTGCACTAACATGTCTCATTATGTTTGGAACATTTCATAGCATTCAAATAGTATTGAATTAAAGAAAATTTTAAATTCAAGTTGTCAGTGCTTTCTATTAAAACCTTATTAGCGATAAATTTGCTAACTTGCAATAATTTTCAGGAAAAAATATCTAGCGACTGTGGCTTGGAATGGTAAAATAAAGTACCAAGGGCATAAAACGTTTTTTATTATATGCAGGACTATTCTCTTAAAGGTTAATCTTTTCTTTTCTTCTTTTTTATTAAATTGATTTAACTTTAATTTTGGCGTGATTATTGATTTCTGTGGTTTACAATTTATTTGAGTTTTACATTCTTGTTTTGTTTTTGTTTGAGTTTTACATATCTATTTTAAGACTTTAAAGGCTTTCAAGAATTTATTTTGGATGATGAGCAAATGAGTGATAGCTTGAAAATTAATTTATTCTACCAAAAATTTTTTGAGTGTAGTGTATTAATTTTGAGAATTATGGATTATTCTATGAATATTCTAATAATGATTATGTTATATATGCATGTCTTAATTTAAAATAATTACATTTTAAATTTTATTTTCTGATAAAAGATTATGTTATTTATCGTATCAATTTAATTAAAATTATTAAGCTAACAACTTGTAATAAATGAACAAGAGAAAATACATGTTATGGACAAAACTTGGATATTCTGTGATGGATTGTTGGATAAGTATTATGATAGATTATCTCTTATAAAATATATGATATAAGTTTCTTTTTGTATAGACACTTGTATGAGGAGATGGATAATGGTGGTGATGCCAGTCCAATTCAATTTGGATGTATAGCTAAGCTACATCCAAGTCAAGCAAGCTACTCAAATAGGTGTTTCTATATTTCAGACCTTTTGGACAACATACAAATAGCCCAAATCATTATTTTGCCCATATAACCCAGGGTATAGTTTATTTATTTTTTATCTATTTTCTTTGTTTCCTTGAATGATTTAAATTTATCTTGTAATCTATTTGTCACTTTTTTTCCAATTGGTTGTTTAGTGGCCACTGGGTGCTAGTATCAATTGATATGGTGAGATGCAAAGTATATTATCTTGATCCATTAGGTGATAATCCTGATAATGAGCTGAGGCAGATGGTGAATGAGTATGTTTTTAATTGGTTTAATTATTATTATTATTATTATTATTTTGGTTGTGGATCCGTTTGTTGACATTTGCTATTTATTGCTTATAGTAGGATAACAATACATCAAGTGAAGACTAACAAAAAGAAGGCTGTGCAGTGGGTTTCTGTTAAGGTATTAACGAAACAAAGTTATAACATTCATTGTTACATTCATCAGATTTTTTTAGACTAATTTTTTTTTAGTGTCCTAAATAACTTGGAACCTTTGAATGTGGCTATTATGTGATGAAGTACATCCAAGAGATTGTTCGAGATTCATACATTCTTGAAAACAATGTAAGTTCCTTTATAACTTTTTTTGAATTTTGTTGAAGAATGCATTGTGAGATGAATTATGCCCCAGAACAGTTTTGATCGATTAATTGCCACTGGTTGCAATAAATTAATTGACTTAGATTATATGATTTGTAAAGATGTTTAATTGGTGAATTGTGTGATGCTAAATGCTTGATGCTTGGAATTTTCAATCTATATATATAGTACCTATAACTTTTTTTGAATTTTGTTGGAGAATGCATTGTAGGATGAATTATGATCCAGAACAGTTTTGATCGATCAATTGCCACTAGTTGTGATAAATTAATTAACTTAGATTATGTGATTTATGAAGATGTTTAATTGGTGAATTGTTTGATGCTAAATGCTTGATGCTTGAAATTTTCAATCTGTATACATAGTACCTAGGGATAACAGAGGAAGTTATTTGTATGTTACAACATTTTAATGAATCCAGAATGATTGCAAATCTTAGAATTATAAATGGAAGGTGTATGAAACCCAATGTTTTGAATGCACAATTAATATTGATTTGAAGTAAAATAATTAATTTAAAGTATTAGCTTGTAAGACAGTTTTGGTAATTATTGTTTACTATAATGATACTCTTTATTTGCATTAGCTAGATTTTTTATGTTAAGTAGAACATATTTAAAAATATATCTATACATTTTGTTGCTTTATTTTTGAAGTTCAAGGGCTATGATGAGTACATTATGGATGATATTTCGCAACTTCGTGATGAGTGGGCCATGTATGTTGCAAAGTTAATTGTAGCATACAATAATCATGTAAAATTATAAGTATATTTTTTTCTTGTGAATATATGAGAATTGATTTGAATAGCATGTTAGCTAATTAAATCTATATGATGCACTTGTAGGTAAGGAAGGCCAAAGGAAAGGCAAAGGTCGAGGAGTAGATGTACTCAGGATAACTGAATGATTATTACAAACTGTCATTATGTTGATTTCAAATTATATTTGAAATATTTGTTTTGATTTCTACAAACTGTCACTATGTTGATTTTAAATTATATTTGACATATTTTTTTTACTATTATATTTGTATTAATGTTTGATTCAGACTTATTTAAAATTTGTTAGGAATTTTATATGTAATTGATCATTTTAGCAGTTTAGCCTACTTTTAATATTTTTTTTGAATAATATCATTTGATTGACAAAACTTAAAATGACAATGAAAACTAATAAAAGTCATTAATACTAAAAATGTATCATAAAGTATCAGTTCCATTAGAGTGATTGTATTAGTGATATTACTAACTAGTGATACTATAATAATATTAATTATTGACACTAAAGTATTACTATTTATATTCTATTGACATGTAATAATTGTTTGTAAATACTGTTACAAGAGTGTCACAATATTAGTAATACTATAGTGATACCAACTTTTGACACGTAATAATTCGTAATAACTTCTATCACTATAGTATCATAAAATCTGTAATATTATAGTAATAGTAACCCCTGACACCACTTTCAAGTATCATTATTTTTCTGACTGTCAGATCACTGACACTATTAATAACTGTCATTAAAAGTAATTAGTGACACTATTTTAGTATCATTAAAGGCCATTTTTTTAGTAGTGATAGTAGAGTATCTCTCATGTGCAATCTTTAAAGCGTTCCATGCTTGTTGGTAGTTTGACATGCAGAAATACGATTTTTAATTTAGCTTCATTCAAAGCATAAAGAAAATATTTTTCCCTGTATTATTACAAGAAGACGGACTCTTAACTTGTATTAACCGCTCGGATTTAGGTTTTGGAATGCTCTTGGCATTCCAAGTAGTCACCTCAACCTTTTCACGAAGTATCCATTCCTAATCAACAACATCCTAAACATCTTCAACAAGGGCTTGTAAAAACCCCCTAGTCGAACATTCCAATACGGGTAATTAGACCCATCAAACAAGGGAGAACAACTTAAATTACCATACCTTTCAAAATTATCTGTTGCAAACAAGAGAGCACAGGATCACACTAAGTCGGTTAAAACTTTATAGTGAACCGCTTTGATATCAATTGAAAATTTTCCTAAAGAAAATTATAAACTATCTCGAATGGATACGAAAATCGATAAAAATGGAGATGCAACGAATTCACCAATTCTCAAATGGATTTGATGCACTCAAGTGCAACCAAATGCACTGAATTAAGTCCAATATAAAGCCTATATAATGGCCTCAGTTCCACGCGAATAACCTTAGATTTTCTCAACCTTTTGTTATACCTTTTCTTCTAAATTATTTTTAGCTTATTTCTTTTGTACTCTACTTATTTTAGCTTATTTCTTTTGTATTCTATCAATCAATATAATAAAATGTGCACTCTATTCTCAACAATGTGTTGCTAATCTACTTTTAAGCTAACAGCAACTACTTTTAAGCTAAGATGAAAAGTGAAACTCAAAGGTTTGAAGCATAAATTTAACCACATTCTGAAGTGAGTTTAAGATTAATTTATTACAAGTTTATGATTTTTATTTTCTACTGGTCATTTTTTGTTTCCTTTCATGTGAAAAATTAGACTTATTGTTGACATGCTAATACAGTAATGGGAACACTTCAATATGATTGTGGCATATTGAGTGTTTAACCCAATAATTATCTGTTGATTCATACTCCTTCGATTTATGTGGGAGTCTTTGATTTAATATAGACAGACCTAGCATGGACTGGCACAGACATTCCAAACTAGATTGGCGCATTGAATTCTTTAAACACCACATCTATTCATAGAGCGGTTCATGGTGATCTAGACTTGTTGTGGCACACCGAAATTAGATCTGGAGAAGACTGTCATAGCATAAAGAGTTCTAGAGCTCATAGCAACAAAACTTGTAAAAAAAATCACAACTTGTAAACCCGAAAGAATGCATTAAATCCATGTTGTAAACCCAAAAAGTGAATCCATTGGCCTTAGCATCTTTTTTGCGTTTTATGCATCTCTTCACTATTAGGATAATCTAATATAGAATTATTTATTTTAAATATTGATTACTGAATTTTAAATTTTTTCTGGTTGAATCCCAGATTCACTGGATTATTTTATTACTCTGACACTCTTTGCACTTGGGAGTTAAGTTTATTTAGTACGTTTACAAGCTTTTATGAGACGATGTCAAGTTTTTGGCATTGCGAAGGAGTTTTCAAGTTTAGTGCCATTTTCATTTTTAATTTTGGTCTCGTTTCCATTTTTAATTTTTAATTTTTATTGTTATCATTCTTCATTTCGCCTATTCTTTCACAGTTTGCTCATTCAGATAAAACAACTTGCATTTTCCAAGCATATCTATCCCATCACCTAGAAGTGAATAGTTTTGCATGTACAACTTTAGATTGAATTAATTAGATTCGCATTTCTCATGCATTACAAGTCACCCACGTCCTATCCTGTCACCTTGATTTGAATAGCCTTGCACGCACGATTTTAGATTAATTACAGTAATTATTCCTTTTGTTATTGCATGCTAGTTACTTTCATTTTCATCACAATTCTAATTATCTTGCAAATGTTGATGGTTATGAACCTTCTTATCAGGCTTTTGATGACTATGACAGTTTTAGTTACATTCCACTAGAACAAATACTCTGGAATTGATGCTTATACTCCTGGAGCAGCCTATATGGCTAACTTTGAAGGCACTGCTGATGATGGCTGGTACTTAGATAATGGAGTAACTCTTCACTTAACCAACAATTTGGAGAATATGCAGCTCAGAGAGGACTATAAAGGTACTGATCAACTTATCATTGGAAATGGTCAAGGTCTATCCATTTCTCATGTTGGACATGCTTTTCTGTCATATACAACATCAAACAATTCACACACATATGCTTTTCTGTCATATACAACATCAAACAATTCGCACACATACACACATTACTATGGTACTTAACATGCTATTTGTTCCTTCAATTACTAAAAACTTGCTGAGCATATCTAAACTAACCTCTTATAACCCTTTATTTGTTGAATTCTTTGGAAAAATCTGTTATGTGAAGGACATGAAAGAGCAAGTTCTTCTGTAGGACCTTGCTGAGAAAGGTCTTTACAAGCTGGCATTGAAATCCAATCATCTATCTTCTTTACCTGTTTTATTATTTGTCATCTATATTAGCTTTATCAATTGCATTTCATCTATCTCAGTTGAATAAACCAGTCTCTATGTTGTCATTTCTCAATATGTCATATACTTTTCAAAATTGTAACCTTTGCTAAGGCTTATTTTCATAATGTTTCCAATAATTGTACTCGAGATGTGAGCAATTCTTTAATTTACGCCTGGTGGAGGTAGCTCAAAATGGCTCGCGGAGCAGGGTTTAAAGTTGAGTTTTTCTTGATCATTTGAAGAGAGTAGTGCAACATAGAACTATTCGTTCTGATGAATTACTTCAGATCCCATCCATTCACCAGCGCTATGACGGGATGATTGAGATTTCTAAGGAGATTGATAAGCTTTCTAATGAGACTGATATACAAGTTAATGAAAAAAAGGCAGAATTGGACCTACTCAGGAGGCAAATACAGCAAGGGATATCTCATTTTTCTTTTCAGAGTTTGAGATTAAAGGCTGGGCGATTGAGTGAATTTAGGGGATTGGGGATGACGAAGCTTGGCGTGGGCGTGATGTGATTTGTTTTTGTAATGAAATGATGTTTTGCTTGAATTGCTGTGATTTTTTAAGCGTTATGGAGAGTAATCATCATTTGACTATCTTATTTGATTTTTCTTTAATTTATGACCCACCAATTGAAGTATTTCTGTTTGAATCCCGGAGTTTTGCTATGGAACTTCTTGTTTTACTAGAAATTACATTATGGCCTTAATTAATTATTGGTGAAAGAATTTAAAATATGAAAAACTAATGTCTACTTAGGCTGGGGTGAAAATAGTTGGCATTGGGACTCTGGTTTTGGTAATTTGGATTCAACTTTCTAGGTTTCCTTGGGTGAATAATTTTTCTCCTTTTTCTTCTTGATTAATTTGAGGTTTTATAAAAGAAGAGTAGAAACTGGGAACTGAAAATTTAACGTGTTTCGTCCATGTCTGCAAATTCGCAAGAACAGCAGAACCTCCAATTAATGTTTTAGGAAATTTGTAAATGTTTGGAAACTGTAACTGGGATTTGTCCTATAAACTTAAAAACTAGGAAATATATTTTGAATTTCCTGGTGTTATTTTTTTATTTCGTGTTTTTAGACTAGGATTTCAAGTTCTAATCTAAGCCAACTTTACAATCCATCATGTAATTATTGATCGGTACTTATCATCAGTATTTCATAAAGGATAAAGGACGGTAACACCTGAAGTTTTTAACTGGATGTGGTTATTTATATTTTAAAAATTATTTTAAATATTTTATTATTTTATATATTTATATTCTAATTTTAAAAGATTAAATTTTATTTTGTACACTCTTTTAAATTCTTACTTAAACTATTTATAATAATTAACTTTATTTACTTAAAATACCGATAAAACTATTTAACACACCCAATTTTAAGAGACTTAATACATACTTACAACAATATAATCAAACAAAGTTGTAAATAAATTATTTATCAAAATTTTAGTTATTAACTTTTATTTGTTTATGCTCAATATAGATTTTGCACCCAAAATAACTTGTAATGAGAATATTGTAATTATTCTATAAATATTAAAAAAAAATAAGGAGAAGAAGAGGAAAGAAAAGGGTTGAAGGCCAAAAAAAATATGGTTGTTTAAAGTGATTTTGTTTTATTCTATTTTTTTTTAAAGTATCACATATATTTTGTAGTTAATTTTGTTTTTTAAATATTGATATCAGCATTACTTATCTAAATATTAATTAAAGAGTAATACTATACATTCCAATTTTTTTATCTCAAATAACCCTCCCAAATGATGTAATATATATTAATCAGTTTAATTTTACCAGCCAATTGATGAATACCATATCATTTGAAATAGTTATTTAGAATAAAAAATTTAGGATGTGTTGCATTATTGTTAATTAAGATATTAGAAATAAAAGTTTTAGAATTTAAGGAAGGAGAATTATACCTCAAATAATGTGTGTTTAAGGTAATTATATACTATTAATTTATATTAAATTATCTTTAATAGTAATCACATGATGAGTATATTTGCAATATTTTTTTCTAAGTGTTCAAATTAAATTTTAGAGTATAAATAATCTCATCCATCTAATAAGGGCATCAAAACTCTTTTTTTTTTTTACCATTATATATTTTAAATATTGTCATTAAAAAATTGACTTTAAAATTTTTTAATAAAACCCTTATATCTAAAATTTACATTTTTAACCTTAATTATATTAAGTTTAAAATAACTCACTACACCGTTTATCATATAAATAAATGTTTGAAAGTTCGTCTTTCTTATTCCTCTAACCCTACCTAGGTTTTCATTTTTGGTAAATAAAAGACACTTTGCTGTTATAGTGAAAAAATTTCTTTTTCATTCTTAAATTAATGGTTTTAGTTGAAGTAAAATTCTTACTTCTTTATTTTAAATTTATGGAATACTTGCTTTCTTTACTTGCATCATCCCTTGGTCCTTTCGGAGATCATGGAGGTGGAGACGAGGGATACGAAAAAATGAGAGATATGTTTCCAAGATATTTAAGGTGAGAGCTATTGTTGTGCCTTGTGCAAGTTTTACATCCATAGATCATGTGGTGAATTGCGGCAAAAAGTTCAGCACCCATTCCATCCGCAGCATTATTTGATACTCCGAATCACTGAATTTTGTATATCGGATGCTTGTCATGCATGTGGCTTGCAGATTGACGAAGACATCTGTTACCAGTGCGAAGCTTGCGAGTTTATGATCCATAATGAATGTTTGTCTCTAAAGCCAAATATAAAGTATCATGGTCATCCGCATGATCTTCTTACTTTACTGGAGAGTAAATTCTTTAACGGAAGTCAATGCGATGCATGCGGTTTTGAAATTGAAGGTACTCTCTCTGTTCGGTGTGCTGCATGTAGACTTAATTTTCATGTCCAGTGTGGTCCTGCTGCAGCCTCTCGATCGCTACCACCAATTGTTGTGCATAAAATTCACAACCATCCTCTCTCTCTCGTTACTGAATCGAAAGCAGTCGTGAAAGATGATTTTTTTCTTGTTTACTGTGACGATTGTAAGGAAGAAATAGATCCAAACTATCCCCCTTATGGTTGTTCTGAATGTGATCAGTGCAGAGCACATGTGCGCTGTTTAATCACTGAGATACAACTCGACGAAAGAGAGAGGCATGAGCGTTTCACCAACCATCATTTCTTGGTTCTTCTTGAAAGCGAAAGCAGCGATGATTTAGAGTGCTAATTATGCAAGAAATCGATCATCCAGGGCCACACAGCATATGGCTGCGGTCCTTGTAGAACATTATCTCCACAAATCCTGTTTTGAGCTGCCAAAGGTGATGCGCCAAGAATCTCATGATTCACATTATCATACTCTTCATGATTTATCTTACACTTGAAGATGAGAAACGCGCATGCAAAGCTTGTGGTAATCATTTAAATGACCATATATATGGTTGTGGGAGCTGTGACTTCAATCTGGATCTCGAATGTGCTTCACAACACCCCTCAATAAAATGGAAAGCCAGCTGAGACAACGAATGCAAATACCATGATGAAGATCGAGAAGAAGGTATCGGCCATTATAGTCATTACCATCAATTGAAACCTTCAGCGGTGGGCGATGTGGAATGTGAGTTATGCCACAAAAACATCCATGGTTCGAGCTATGGCTGCGAACCATGTATGTTTTATATGCATAAATCGTGTGCTGAATTGCCGCAAAGATTCCAGCACTCCTTCCATCCACACAGTTTTTTTACACTCATATACCGATTAGGAGAGATTTCGTTGTGAGGCATGTTACTTCTATGTGAAGCCAGGCGTAGGCTATC
This sequence comes from Murraya koenigii, assembly GCA_025617385.1. Lineage (NCBI taxonomy): Eukaryota > Viridiplantae > Streptophyta > Magnoliopsida > Sapindales > Rutaceae > Murraya > Murraya koenigii. The sequence continues at coordinate 20,605,811 of CM046816.1, forward strand.
AGTGTGATATTTGTAAGACTTACTTGCATCTTGAATGTGGTTCTTTGAAGCCAAACATAAAGTACGAAGACCATCAACATCTTCTTATTCTAGTAGAGAACATGTCTTATCAGAGTAAATGCCAAGCATGCCAGTGTGAAATTGATGGTACTTTCTTTGTCTGATGTGTGGAGTGCGACCTCAATTTTCATGTTCAGTGCGGCACAGTCTCCTATCCATCAACCGTTCAGCATCAGCATCACCACCATCCTCTTAAGCTTACAATTGATGAGACACCCGTCAAAGATGAATCTATTCTTCATTCTTGTGCTGTGTGCAAGGAAAAAGGAGACCCTACACCTCCCTCTTATTGTTGCGTCAAATGTGAGTACTACACACACATGCGTTGCGTGATCAATGAGATGCAATTCAATAAGAGAGAGAAAGTAAAACATTTCAGCCATGAGGACCATTTCTTATTTCTTGTTGGAAACACGAAGAACGGTGATATTAAGTGCTGTGCATGTGACAAACCAATCGAAACGGACCCTCCAGCCTATGGTTGCAACCAATGCAGACACTACCTGTTTGGGTAATATCGGGTAGGTCCCCTCGAGGCCACTCCAGCTCGAGTAAAATGCTCCAAGGTCAATCCAGCTCGAGCAGAAGACCCGACCGCTGGCATGAAGACGGCCTTACTAGGCGTCAAAGCTGGTCAAGGTCGGGAAGTCCAGGATGGGTCGAGCCCCGAGCCCTTTTGCCTGCTCGAGGTCTTCAAGGCTCGGCCCGTCAAAGATGGTCAAGGTCGAGGAGCTCAAAGGTTGGTCGAGCTCGCTTTTCTGCTCGAGGTCTTCAAGTCCTCCAAGCACTACTTAATCACGCCTGTCATAGCATAGAGAAAATGCAAGACCCAGATACAGTCGGTTCGGGACAGTCTGACCCGTTCCTCCAAAGACTCGGCACAGCTTTCGATGCCTGATCAATGCCCCACGCGACATAGTGTTGTTACAGTTACCGATGGCCGGCACATGCCCCCACAGTGTCATCATTCCTTGCGCACACGCCCGACATCATGATCTGACCATGTGAACCGTACCCACCAGACGGTCGCGCATCCCCAGGGAATATCACGCTAATCCCGGCTGTCAGAGGGACCCAAACACCACCGACGCGGGAACGGATGGTCTCGGAGAGAAAGGGCGGGAAAAATGGAGAATAAAATGAAACGGACGGGTAAGTTGCAGGGGTTCCGAAATTCTACACAGGTTCTTCTTCTTCTTCTTCCCCTTCTCCACTTTGATTTTTCTAGGAGATTTATTATTACGAAAGGAGGGCAAAAATACCCCTTTCATTCTTTCGGTCTCTCTAACTAAGAGGGATACAAAAAGAACAACCCGATTACTGACTTGAGCATCGGAGGATTTTCTCCAGAACAACACCCGGCGACCCCTGGCCCTGTTTTCTGTGAGTACAGGTCTGGGAGACTTTCTTTCCGGTGAAGACGGAGGAATCGAAATTGGAAAGCAGACCTGCTCGAGCTCGAGCTCGAGCTCGAGCTCGCCGCGAGCAGAAGGTTTCGACATTATTTGAGGGCACGCAGAAAAACAGCATCAACACTACTTTCACAAATCCTGCATCGAGTTGCCAAGGTAGATACAACATCTCTTTCACAAACATCTCCTGACTCTGAAATCTTATCCAAACAATGGCACAAAATACCAACATTGCAGTGCTTGTGATAAAAAGTTAGGGGCTTCTTTAACCAATGCGATAAATATTGCTTTGTCCTGGATGTTAATTGCGCATTACTTGGGATTTAATTTAAAGGTGTGGGGTATATCTTTACTCTCTTTGAAAAATTTCAACACACCCCGGAATGTCAAAAGTATGCATATGCCTGCACTGGATGAGAATTGTGTGAAATGTAACTTCACCGTCTATCTTTTGCGATCTCCTTTGGTACAAACAATTGAATGTAGCAGTCACCCCCATCCATTGACCCCTTACAAAAAAATTTGCGGCTGATAACTACGTACGGTACCCAGATTTGTGATGTCTGCGAGAAGGATAGAGATCCTGAAGTTTGTGTTTATTATTGTGCCGAATGTAATTTTATAGCAGAATTTGTTTGCGTGATTTCTGAGGTACACTATCTTGAATTCTATACTGATTTTAAACATTACCATAACATCCTCATGTAACCACTATCTTGTATAAATCTTGCTTCTAGACAGGTAATGCTTGCTCTACAGAAACAGGGCCGAGATATCCCGCTGAGAAGTATAAATAGAAAGACTACTAGTAAAAGGCTAAACTACAGAAATTTACGATCTTCATTCACAGTTGACGAAAGACATAAATAGGAGGAAATAAAACAGGCTTTCAGAAGGGAAAGGTGGGAGATTTATGAGAATTCTTCTGAAGCTGGCCATGAAGCAAAAGAAATCACTTCCGAACAGTTTGTTTATTTAGATAAAGATTGCGACTTCTTACGGTCTTTGGTAGTTTGGTTACATGCAGACAAAATGTCCTTACAAAGAGCCAAAGTTTCTGTTGATGTAATTTTCAGGTCGCTTTCTACTCGAGCAGGTTCCCTAGCTAACTTTTATGTTTCTCTATCCTCTGAAACAGTTATGCCCTCTAACTTGTGCTCACAGAAAAAGTGTCAGAGACCGCCGGGTGTTTTTCCAGGGAGGACCCTCCGACACTCAAGTCAGTAATTATGTTAACTTTCAGAAAATACTCTTTGAAATGAAAGAAGGAAAAACACAGGAAAGAAATTAACTTCCTTTTTCTTTTCTTTCTTTCATTATCCAACCCCCTTCTCATTCTTTTCTGAGGTATTTATTTGGGCCTTCCGATCTCGCCATTACTCTCATAACGCATGTCCTCCACTTCTCACGTATCCGTCCGTTTTGGGACAATTATTCGGTCTGCATAATGAGAATTGATTATGCGTGGGAGTTACTCCTCCATTCTCAGAGAGAGCCATTCAACTGTCTAACACTATAGGCTTGAACTACCACGCTTTGGTTTGGCTCGAGGTCTGGTTTGTACCTGCTCTGGGTGCTGCCTATAACATGAGGGAACCTCGCTTGGTTGCCTTGGACATTCCTGCTCTTCTCAGCTTAGCTCGAGGAGCCTGCGAGCATATGGTCTCGGCTAACCTGAGATCGAGCTGGAGTGCCTTTATACTGGTGACCAGTACCTTTATTTTGGCTGGCGTAACCTTTATTTTGGCTGGCGTAACCTTGATCAAACGTACTCTTTATTTCCCAAACATCAGTCCCCCAGTTTCTAGTTTCAAGAGTGAAACGTGATGAGACTAGAAATTATCTATACGAGCGGGCTCAAGGCATTTCCCCCCTTTTTTTTTCTGTCTTGCCCCAACATATCCCACCCTTTTCAGTCACCTCATATTTAATGTGAATGACGTGGATTTCTCTGGGCCACTCATTTGAATTTGAGAAGGCGGTTCTCTGAACAGACGCGTTCCCTTGTGTAACGTGCCGTCTGTTGGGGTAACTGTTTTGCCTCTTTTATAAATCCTTAAGTTCGTCTCTTTCTTATTTCTTTGTCTTTTCACATTGCTCAAAGTTAAACACTCATCGCTGTAAGAAATCCTTTTTCGATTGCAGTTTTCATGATTAACTCCCACCGGACCATTCTCGGTATAAACTATTCGAGTTCTTCCTCATGTCCTTTGTTATTTTTGTTGTGAGATTCTCCGTTGCAGCAATTTAGACCCTCGAGATCCGGCTGTAGTGTATTGTGGGGAAACCATTAGTTCAGTAGGGAAATGTCTACTACCCAAAACCGGAAGAATTTCCCGAGGAATTCTCTTCCTCTAGTGATTCTCAAACCGACAAGGAAATTGTGGTAAGGAACCCTAGTCCCGGTGTTGTTTTCAGGTGAGTTGTTGGGGACGACATCCCTGAGGAATCCGCTACGAGTAAAAGGATATAAATAGACTTAGGAAACTTACTCGCATTCCTCGCTAGCATTGACCTTCGTCTCCCCAACAAAAACAATATTCCTAGCCGCCCTCCTCAAGGGTATGTCACCCTGTACCTGGAGTGCTTTAAGTGGGGTGTTAGGTTACCTTTACAACCTTATTTTGCCCGAATTCTCTCCCAACAACATCTAGCACTAGGGCAACTAAATCCTAACGGGTGGAGGGTTTTGTCTGGCTTGTTCATTTTATGGAATTGGTGTAACTTGGGCAAACCCATGGTGGATGAAATAAAAAATATGTATCAACTGAAAAGCAGTCCAAAAGATGTGGGCTGATGCTATTTCACATCTAGCTCAAAAGATAAAAAACTCACCACCAATCTCCCTACATCTGGTAGCAATTGGAAAAGTAAGTTCTTTTTCATCGGGGGGAGATTGGGGGCGAGCAGCCTCTGCATCAGGAGAAATTTCCCAAATTCTTTCTCGCTTTTGCACTCCATGTCATTTACTGCTCATTATGCCTTCTTATTCGATCATTTTCTTCATCCCTTCTTATTATTGTTTTCTGATCTTTGTAGTATCTTGGAGTGTGTCATATAAAATCAGGGAGGAACTAAAGCTGTACGTGGACACTACTCTAGACAACGCTTGCTCGTGTAAAGAATTGCTGACACACCATAACCTGATTGAGTTCGGCTAAGCTTCCGAAGAAGAAAAAATGAGCAGCATCCTGGCCTAATTGAAAAAGTGCCCCAATACTGTTGACAGTCTGAGTAGCTCCTCTACTCCATTGAAGAAAACAAGAGTTGACCTTACCATTTCCCCTATCAGAATCGTTCCTCCCTCTTTAGAAGGCGAGAAAGTAGTTGAGAAAGCTCCTTCAAAGGACTCCGCTGCTATTGTCCCTACCAGGTCTCGGTCAACGCATCCAAAGGAGCTAGCTGACTTTGCTGAACCTTATGTCGAGGAGTTTACGAAGCATATGCAAGAAGACCTAGTTGCCGAGTTGGAAACCTCCAATCTTAATGATCTAACTAAATCTTCCAACGTTCTGTATGCCAGGCTGCTGCTGCTTCCACAATTTTTAAATTAAGAATCCTTAGTTACAAAAGAAGACTAAAAGCTGAAAACCAAAGCTTGAAGAAAGATCTGGAGCAAAAGAAGGAAGAATCAACAAGGCTCTAAACTTTTATCTCTACATTTGAGGAGAAGGCTGCCATGGCTGACTCTAAGGCATTCCAACTTGAGAAGGAATTATCCATAGTTAGAGAAGAGCTTCTGAATGTCAGGAAAAATCTTGATGTTCAAATATTTTCTTTTGAAAGGACTATGAAAGCTAAAACTTCGCGACTGCAAGATAGGCTGGACTCTATGGACAAGCAACTTACTGATAAATAAAACAACGGGCTGACGTTCTGCTACGAGTGTATCATGTCTGTCCTGGGCAAAGAATACTCCGAGCTGGATATGACTAAGCTTAAGGCTGGTGTAGATGCCTACTTGAGCGAGCAGGATGTTAGGGGTCAGCAGTCGAGAGATCAAATTCCAGATATGGGAGCTGCTGCTATGGGACCTAAAAAGGTTGCTCCCTCGGCCAAGGAGGATCCCCAAGTTGCTCCTTCTACCGAAGAGGGTCCTCAAGTTTTTAAATTACGGACAGAGCTGCTGACCAATCTGCCTAAGCCCCTTAATTTCCATTGTAATTTTTGCTTTGGCATTATAAACTTCAACCTTAATTGCCTTAAATAAAAATAAAGGAGAAAAATTTTCACTTTTGCTTTCCCTTACAACTTTTAGTTTATTCTGTATTCTTCTGAACTCAAACAAGCTTTTATCAAGTTTCAAGTTTTGTCTTGCTTTAAATAAACTCTCGGACTTTAACTTGTTCTATCTGCCTTACCTGCTTTTAAAGACATAATCTGCTCGAACTAACCTCTACCAACTTTGGCTTCCCATTATGAATAGGTGGCTCTCAGACTATTGTTTTTGACCATTTTTAGAGCCTTTACTTGCTCGAGTTGATTCTGTCTTCATTCAGCTCTTTGTCTCGCCTTGAACAGGCTTTAAGACTTTATGCTTTAGCTTGTTTTAGGAGCTTGTTCTTCTCGAGCCATTTTTTACTTTGCTTAGTTCTTTGTCTCGCTTCGAACAGGCATTGAGACTTCTGGCCTTAGTTTTTTTCGGGAGCTTATTTTGCATGAGCTATCTTTGGCTTTGCTTGGCTCTTTGTCTCACCTCGAGCAACTTTTGAGACTTCTAGCCTTAGCTTGTTTGGGGAGCTTATTTTGCTCGAGTCATCTTTGGCTTTGCTTGGCTCTTTGTCTAGCCTCAAGCAGACTTTGAGACTTCTAGCCTTAGCTTGTTTTGGGAGCTTATTTTGATCGAGCCATCTTTGGCTTTGCTTGGCTCTTTGTCTCGCCTCAAGCAAGCTTTGAGATTTCTAGCCTTAAAAATTTTCTTTAGTCTGACTCGCTCAAACTGAGCTAACTTTGAAAGTATGCGTCTTTACTTTTCATTTATAAACAACATGTTACATGCTCCAAGCTAAAGAAAGTTGTATACATTAATATTGCTTTTCAAGGAAACATAATGGAAATACTTTCTCATGTATTTTGCATTCCACGGTCTCCTAACTTCCTGTCCATCGGGATAAGCTAACCTGTATGCTTCCAAACCTGCCACTCGCAGAACTCTGTATGGACCTTCCCAATTTGGTGTTAGTATTCCCTGATTAGGATCCTTAATGCTCTAGTTGACCCTTCTTAACACCCAATCTCCTACTTTAAATCGACAAATGTATACATTTTGATTATAATAGCGGGACACGTTTTAGTGGTAATCTGCTATCCTCTTTGACGAATTTTCCCTCCTCTCTTCTAACAAGTCCAGGTTCCCACAAATCTACTCGTTTTTCTGCTCTTCGTCAAAGTGCTCTGTCTGGTGAGTACCCACTCCTATCTCCACTAGGACTACAGCTTCATGTCCGAACGCTAAAGCAAACGGTGTTTCCCCCGTGGCTGTCTTATATGTGATTCTATAAGCCCACAATACATCGGGTAACTAATCAACCCACGCTCCCTTTTGCTCTCTCAACCTAGTTTTAAAGAGTCATTTTATGGTTTTGTTTGCCGTATCCACTTGCCCGTTTGCCTATGGGTGTGATAGTGAGCAAAATTTCAACTCTATTCCCATATTTACACAGAAGTCCCTGAACTTGCTATTGTTAACTGCTTCCCATTGTTCGTAATCAGTATATAAAAGATTCCATATCTGCAGATCATATTTCTCCAGATGAAACTGTTTGCCTTGCTCTCTGTTATCCTGCTCAAAGCTTCCACCTAGACCCACTTCGTGAAATAATCAATCGCGACCACTGCATGTGTTGCGGATGCTCGTCCTTTTGGCGGGTGTCCGATCAGGTCAACTCTCCATTGAGCGAATGGCCATGGCGAATTCATCACTATAAGGTTCTTTGGTGGTTGAGCTAGGAAATTAGCAAAGCCTTGACAACTCTTATAACTTCTGTTCTTCTCTCAGGTGTCTTGATGCATTATGGGCCAGAAATACCCTTGCCTCAAGACTTTTAAGGCTAAAAACCTAGCACCATAATGATTTCAAAAAATTTCCTCATGTACCTCTCTGAGCACATAGTCTGTTTCTTCTTCATTCAAACAACGTAATAGAGGCAAGGCGTATCCTCGTCAGTATAATACCCCATCAATCAACGTGTATCTTGCTTCTTGGTACTTCAGCTTCCTTGCTTACTTCTTTTCAGCAAGCACTATTATTTCCTCAATATAAAAAATAATCGGGTCTATGCAGGTGCCACTTGTGGTTACATTCATTACCTCAACTTCCTGCTCAATACTCAAGCTGGTTTTGATCTCCACAGAAATTGATTTGGGTGTCTTAGGATCTGATACAGCAGCCATCTATGCTATCATATCTACTCAGAAATTCCGTGCTCTCGATATCTGTTCTACCTCTACTGCTCAAAATTTCCTAATCAGTTCCCTCACTTTATGAAGGTAATCCTCCATCTTCTCTCATTTCGCTTGTAAGCTATCATTGAGATGGTTTGCTACTAGTTGGGAATCTGTTCAAAGCTTCACCTCTTCTGCCTTCACTGCTAGCGCAAGTTTTAACCCACGATAATGGCCTCATACTCAGCCTGATTTTTGATAGCTTTGAACTCGAGCTTCACTAAGCACGGGATCTCTACACCTTCAGGGCTAAGTAACACACTCCAGCTTCAGCTCCTTGATCCCTACATAATCCATCTGCCGTGACAATCTATCATTTCCCCGGAACATGTTCTCTTATTGCTTGCTCGGTGTCTATACTCATGTCCGATTCTGTACATTCGGCTATAAAATCCACTTAAGCTTGTGCTTTAATTGTTGTCCGAGATTGGTAACTGATATTGAACTCGCTGAGCTCTATCAACCATTTTACCAGCCTCCCACAAGTCTTAGGCTTGTGCAAGGTTTGTCTAAGTGGCTGGTTTATCAATACCACTGTCGAGTGTGCTTAGAAGTAAGGCCTCAACTTTCAAGCAGTTGTTACTAAGGCGAGTGCCCATTTCTCCACCTGTGGGTATCGAGTCTCTACCTCAAGTTGGGCTTTGCTCGTGTAGTACACTAGATGTCGAATCCTCGATTCTTCTCTTATTAAGACCGAGCTCGTAGCCCATTGTGATACAGCCAAATACAAGTATAAGACTTCTTCTACTCGCGGCGTCAATAACAGCGTAGCCTTTAACAGATAATCTTTTAATTGCTGAAATGCTGCCTCACATTCAGGTGTCCATTTTTTCTTCCTCCCTTTTTTTAATGTCCTGAAAGAAGACATGACACTCGTCTGTCTCCCGAGAGATGAACCTATTCAAAGTTGTTAGTTTGCCCGTGAGGCTCTGTATCTCCTTCAGAGTACATGGGGACTTCATTTCTACCATTGCCTTTATCTTCTCAGGGTTGGCTTCGAACCCCCTGTAACTGACCATAAAGCCCAAGAAATTCCCAGAACCTACTCCAAAAGCACACTTCTCTGAATTGAGCTTCATTTGGTATTTTCTCAAAAGCGTGAAAGTCTCTTCTAGTTGCTTGACATGCTCATCAGCATCCCTGAACTTGGTAATCATAAAGTGTACATAGACTTCCATGGTAAGTCCAATTAGAAGTTTAAAAATCTTATTTACTAGCCTCTGATAAGTTGCTCCTACATTTTTTAAACCGAAGAGCATGACCTTATAGTAGAATAGGCCTTGATTGGTGATAAAAGTTGTGCATTCTTCATCCCGCCCAAACATGTGAATTTGGTTATAACAAAAAAAAAATGCATCCATAAAGCCGAGTAGGCCATGTCCGGCTGTGGAATCAATCAACTAGCCTATTTTTGGCAGTAGGAAGCTGTCTTTGGGCCAGGCTTTATTCAAGTTCGTGAAATCTAGATACATTCTTTACTTGCCATTCGTCTTCTTTACCAATACCACGTTCAAGATCCACTCAGAGTAATTGACTTTACGTATGAATCCTGCTTTTAGTAACTTCTCCACCTCGCCATTCATGACGTCATATCTTTTCTGATTGAAGCACCTTCTCTTCTGCCTTACTGGCCTTACCTCTTTATTCACTGCTAACTTATGGTATGCCACCCTTGGATCAATCCCTGACATATCATCATGGGACCAGGCGAACACGTTTGCATGTGCTCGCGAGCACTCGATCAGACTTCTTCTCACCTCCTCGTTCATACTCGAGCTGATCTTAACTCTTTTTTTTCCTGGTCGTCTGGTCTTATTAGTACCTCCTCCAACTCTTTGGCAGGCTCTTGTCTCCCCCTTGACATCCAATGACGTTCACCTATATTGCTTTCTTAGCCGTTGTTGCGTAGTAGCTTCTCGCGACCCTCTGATCTCCTTTTACAACTCCCACCACACCATTTATTAGGTATTTCAACGCTAAATAATGCGTCGACATTACTGACTGACTGATTCGCATGAACGGCCTTCCCAATATCATCTGATAAAGGCTAACTTCATCCACAACCACGAACTTAAGTATCATATTCTTCTCAAAGGGTCTCGAGCTTATAGTTACCGAAAAACTCACAATCCTCAAGGGAGTCAACCTTCCTCCACCAAATCCCTTTAGAGAAGTACTTGTGTGCTCGAGTCTTACATCTGTTATTCACATCTCATCTAGAGTGGACTTGAAGAGTATGTCCATCGAGCTTTCTGAGTCCACCAAGATCCTATTAAGTTACCTATGTGCAACATATGCCTTTACACTAGAGCATCTCTGTGGGGATATAGAACCCATTCCTCATCTTCCTCATCCACATGATCAGGACCTACCTAGTCCTTGCCCTTTTTGTTATATTTTTTTCTAGTTCTGTTCGAATCTCCTACCATCGTTGGCTCTCTTGTTATTACTTTTACAACATGTCGTTCCCTATCCGCATTACCAATCTGATTATCTTCTACATGCTGCCGATCTATTATCGGCTGTCTACCATCAATGAACTCATCTAGGCACCGATTTCTCACCAAATCCTCCACCTGATTTTTTAAGTCACGGCATTGAGATGTTGAATGGCTATAATCATTGTAGAATTTGCAGAATTTGCTCATGTCTCTCCTATTAGCTTGCTTGGACATTGGTGTTGAGGAACTCAATAGACCTCGCTCTCCCACGACATGAAGCATCTCCTCTAATGATACTTTTAGAGGAGTATACTGTCTATAGGTGGGACTTTGGTCAATCATCTGCACGGTCCTGTCCCTAGAAAAGTAGCCTCTTAATGGTAGTGGCGGACGGACAACTCTATCACAGCTCGGTGTGTGCCGGTCTAAAGGAACGTTATGAGAGGGATTATCGCTGAGTTGATGGTAACCTCTTTGGTTTCTACTCGATGACCTACAGAACAAAATGCGGCCAGCTCGAGGCTGGGATGTCCTCTGGTATTGGTGGTAGGGAGCAGCTCGGTTTCCTACCTCTCTAGAAGTTGATGACCCCTGAACTGGACCAACTAACCCTCCTTCTTTCTAGGTTTTCGTCTCCTTACGTCTTATTCCGTCAATCTGCTCGCTTCTCAACTTTGCCATTTTCTCCTCTTTAATTGCTATATCCCTCTTTATCTGCTCATACGCATCATACTATGAGCGAACCAAGGGACTTTGCAGATTCTACCATAGCCTTCTTATTTTCACCCCTTCTTTCAACCCTCTCAACGCTTGGGGGTGATTGAATGCCCCGAGATCAAGGATCGCTCGGTGATATCTTTTGACGAACTCCCGAAGGGACTCCCCCTCTCTTTGTTTGATCTCGACCAGCTTCATTATATCGTCTTCAAGAGCTACTGCCCCACGAAACTGCTCTGTAAATTCTGTACACATTTGCTCCAAGCTTTGAATGCTCCCTCGCAGCAGTTTTTGATACCACTCTCTTGCTCGCTCCTCTAAGGTAAGTTGGAAGGCTCTACATCTCTGCACTTCCATTAGGCCTTGCACCCCAGTTATTTCGTTGAAGCGTTCAATGTGTGTCAACATATCACTTTTCCCTGAAAATTTTAAATTAAGAAAGCAGAAATCCCTAGGCATTGTGGTACCCATGATCTCCACTGAGAGTAGGGACTCATTGTCTAACAAGATCATCCAACTAAGGGCTTTCTCATGCTCTCAGATGTCATCAATGACCCCGGCCAACCTGCGGACTTCCCTCTCCAATTCTTCTGCATGAGAGGGATTCCGTGCTACAACTTGCACTCGTTCTTGCTCCGCGTCTCACAGGTGTTGTCTTAACTCTCTCTCCTCCAGACTTGGATCTGATCTTCCAGTCGTACTCTACACCCTCTGACCTTGAGTTCCAATTCTAACATCCTGCCCAATGGGAGTGGCCCTATGACTGGACTCAAGAATATCACAATTCGCATTCCTTTGTCCATCTATGAGCTCTTGAAGGATGGATGTCAATGCCTTCATCTGCCTCTTCATCTTGTCCATCTTATCTTATACCGCTATATCACGGGCTTCGTTAGCCACTTCCCTCAGAGTCATCGACTCTTCAAGATTGGTTTCTCTTGGATCATTGCCTCCTATTGTCATGTTTCTTCTATGGCTTGTGACAGAACTTAGCTTTTCGTTTGCAATCGCCACAGACAGCACCAAAATGTTGATGAAATTTTCAGGTCGCTTCGCTCAAACAGGTTCCCCAGCTAACTCTTGTGTTTCTGTATCCTCTAAAACAATGATGCCCTCAAGGCTGTGCTCATAGAAAAAGTGTCAAAGATCACCGGGTGTTTTTCAGGCGAAGATCCTCTGACGCTCAAGTCAATAATTAGGTTAACTTTTAGAAAATTTTCTCTAAAATAAAGGAAATAGAAATGCAAAAAAGAATTTAACTTCCTTTTTCTTTTCTTTCTTCCAGAATCCAACCCCCTTCTCTCTCTTTTCTGAGGTATTTATTTGGGTTTTCCGATCCTCGCCATTACTCTCGTAACGCACGTCCTCCACTTCTCACGCATCCGTCAGTTTTGAGGCAGGTATTCGATCTCCATAATGAGAATTGATTGTGCGTGGAGTTACTCCCCCATTCTCGGAGAGAGCCGTTCAACCATCTCACACTATAGACTTGAACTATCACGCTTTGGTTTGGCTCAAGGACTGGTTTGTACCTACTTTGGGTGCCGCCTATAACATGAGGGAAGCTCACTTGGTTGCCGTGAACATTCCTACTCTTCTTAGTTTAGCTCGAGGAGCCCGCGAGCACATGGTCTCGGCTAACCCGAGATCGAGCTGCAGTGCCTTTATACTAGCAACCAATACTTCTGTTTTAACCTCGAGTAGGCGTGCTCTTTAATTCCCAAACAGTTTCCTTGATCGAAAAGAGAAGTATAAGGTTGAGGTTATCGATGTGGGAAATTATAAAACAATTCCAAGGTTGGCCGGCATTCTCAAAAACTTCATTGACAAATACGGGGATATCGGCGCCGAATGCAAGTTACCCCACTCTAACTTAAAGATGTGTATCACGATCCATTTCTGTGCGACTGTGCATAGCATGTGTAACGCTCTGATTCAGGACGTCAGCGGTGGCTTTCTTTACACCTGGTGGAAGCATTTCAGCAGGGCTCACCAAGCAGGTTTTAATGTTAAATTTTTATTTGATCATTTGAGGAAAATAAACCAAGCTCGTCGCAGAAAGTTTGATACTGACAAGATGGCTGAGATTTCTAGGGAGATTGATAAACAAAAGACAAAATTGGCGGTACTTAGGAGGCAAGCACAACAAGGGATATCTAATATTCCATATGTGAGATTGAGATCAGATGTTGTACGATTAAGTGAAGATATGGAATTTGGGTTGATAAAAGCAGGCGTGCACACCGACCTGCTGTGATTTCTTTTCCCTCTGTTTCTACATTACAATTTTGTATGGCTTGTGTTGAAGATGAATCTCAATCTGAGAATTTTGGCTAAAAACGACAAGTCGGTTTATCTCCGGAATGCTTTGGTGCCATGTCGCTTTCGGTGTTCAAGAAGAATCAGTATATGCAAATGACATGTCGGTTGAAGTTACAGCGAAGTCACGTGTTCTTCACGTGACTTACTTAATCGAAACGGCAACTAAAGGCTGCGTTTTGGCAAACCGAATAAACCGTATGTTGACACGCGTTTACAGCCATTGGAGAAGGTCATTATTCCTGCTTGTTAGGCGGAAATTTCGGGTTTGTTTCAACAAATCCGTAAATACTACTGGTCTCGTAACGCTCCTTTGGGGCTGATTTCTTCGTGTATAAAAGGCCATGTAACCCAAGGTTGAGGGGATCGATTCAGTGACATTCCCTTGTGAGCTTTGTATCTGTTTGAGATTGGTTTAGTGAAAGCTTGCTCTCTTTTCACAGATGGATGTAGGTTACCTGTAACCGAACCACTATAAGTTGCTCTGCTTTCCGTGTGCTTGATCTTGCTGGTTTTAGCTTCATTCTTGGTAATTTGATTCTATTAAATTGCCATTAATTTGTTTTGCACATCTAGTTTGAATTACACTTAAGTCGAATCTTTGATCTTGAGTAATTGGTGGCAATCTTGGGTGACAAAGATCACCTCTGTCGGTCTCCGGTTTCAACAAATTGGTATCGTAGCTTACCACCAAACTTTGGATCAAAGGATGGCCGCACCAAACTGGATGTGGAGAAATTCACCGGTGAAAATGATTTCCACCGTGGAGACTCAAGATGAGGGCCCTGTTGGTACATCAAGTGGTCGGATGAAGCACTCTGTCAAGCTTCATCATCCAAGAAGCCAAGAAAAGTTTCGACGAGGATCTTGCAGATGTTCTAGACAGAGCCCACGATGCAATAATTCGAGTCTTGGTGATGGTGTACTCGGAGAGGTTGGAGGGAACAAACAGCACTGGGTTGTGGAAGAAACTTGAAGATTTATACATAAAGAAATCTATGGCCAAGAGATTGGCCACTAAGAAAAACTCTACACCTTGCAGATGGATGAGGGTCTTCAATATCCGATCACATTGATGCCTTCAATAAGATCATTCTTGATCCGGAAGACATAAGTGTAAAGATCGAAGATGAAGACAAAGCCATGATCCCGCTGTGTTCATTACCAAACTCCTATGAACATCCGGTGGATACACTCATGTATGGAAGGCAAACTCTTACCATGACGGATGTGAAGGAAGCTCCGAGTTCTAAAGCAAGAATCAAGAAAGATTCAAGAGATGGAGAAGGTCTGAATGTCGAGGAAGGCCGGATAAAAGAGTCAGCAATGGAGAAAAGAAGAAAAGGTCCAAGTCTAAACCAAAGAATCTTAAGTGCTTCCATTGCCACAAGGAAGGACACTTTAAGAAAGACTGCCCTGAGAGGAAGACAAGAGACAAAGATCATAAAGGAAGAAATGGTGATGCTGCTGTTGCATCAGAATGTCAAGATTCAGATGGTTATGACTCAGCTGGTGTTCTTATAGCCACAAATGACCAAAGCAAAGGTAACCGGGTTTTAGATTCGGTTGTTCCTTTCTATACGTGCCCAAATAAGCATCCGCTTACAAAATATGAAACCTGTGATGGAGGGATTGTTGTAATGGGAAATGATGCTAGCTGTAAGGTGGTGGGTAGAGGCATAATTAGGTTGAAAATGTTTGATGGCATGGTTAGAGAGTTAAGGGATGTGAGACATGTGCCTGAACTGAAAAGAAACCTCATTTCTCTTGGCATGCTTGATAATATGGGATGCATAATTAAGTTCGGAATCTGGAACCTTAAAAGTGCTCGAAAGTGGTCTATGATATTGATGAAAGGAGATATGAAAATGGATTATATGTTCTCCAAGGAACTGCCATTGTAGGTGATGTTGGAGTCTCAAATCGAAATCTGGACAAGACCATGTCAGTGGCACTCGAGGCTTGGTCATATGAGTGAAAAGGGCTTAAAGAACTCGCAAAACAGGGAGTCTTAGGAGTGGACAAGATAGATACCTTGAAGTTCTGTGAAGATTGCATCCTAGGAAAGTCTTCAAGAATCAAATTCAGTATTGGTGTTCATAATTCAAAAGGTACTCTAGATTACATACATGCTGATCTGTGGGGCCCGCATGCATGACTTCTTTGGGGAGCAAGGTATTTTCTATCTCTCATTGATGATTATTCAAGGTTTGTTTGGGTATATGTCTCGAAGGGTAAGGAAGATGTATTTGAACAGTTTCAAACCCGAAAACTCTTGTGGAAAACCGGACAAATGTAAGGGTTAGAAGGTCGAGAACCGATAATGGATTAGTAGTTCCGTAACAAGAGATTTGATGACTTCTGCTCGAAATGGAATTGTGAGACATAAAATAAGTGAGATATACACCCCAACAAAATGGCTTAGCTGAAAGAATGAATATAACCTTGATTGATAAGGTGAGATACATGCTGATTCACTCAAAGTTGTCCAAGTCTCTATGGGTCGAGGCACTTTCAACCGCCTGCTATATAGTGAATGTAAGCCCTCATCCGGAATTAACTTCAAGACACCAATTGAGCTTTGTCCGCAAACCAGTTGACTATTCTAATACGAGGGCCTTTGGTTGTCCCGCTTATGCACATATTAAGCAAGGCAAACCACAACCTAGAGCTTTGAAGTGCATATTTCTTGGCTATCCTGATGGGGTTAAGGACTATAAGCTCAGTGCATCGATCTTAAGCCACCAAGGGCCATCATAAGCGAGGATGTTAGTGTTTAATGAGTCCGAATTGTTGTTAAATTCAACCCATCCAAACAAACATCTGCCGATTCCATCAATCCGTAACATAGGACTCATGCTGAAGTGGAGCTATCAAATCGAGATACAAAACGTAAACAAAGAGTCGAACCGTAAGAAATGTCGATAAGGAAACTTCGAGCTCAAGAAGAAACCGATGGTGTTCAAGATGTCGAGACTATCACCGGTGAGAGATAGAGAAAGAAGAGTTATAAGACCTCCAAAGAGATATGCTTATGCAGATTTGATTGCATTTGCATTGACAAAGAAGACATGAGATCGAAACCGAGGAACCAAAAACATATTCGAAGTCGTGAACTGTGATAAGTCTAAAGAATGGAAGAAAGCTATGGATGAGGAAATGCAATCATTGATCAAGAATCGACACTGAAACCGATAAAAAGACCGGATAATGTGAGAGTAGTTGGTCGCAAGTGGATTTATAAGGTTAAAGAGGAGTACCGTGTGTTGAGCCACAAAGATATAAAGCTAGATTGGTAGCTAAAGGTTTTACTCAAAGGGAGGGCATTGATTTTATCAAGTGTTCTCTCCAAGTGGTTAAACACTCTTCCTTGAGAATCTTATTGGCACTTGTTGCAAGAAAGACATGCATCCGGAACATGATGGATGTAAAGACCGCATTCCTTCATGGTGAGTTAGATGAGATGATTGTGATGGCTCAACCTCAAGGCTATGAAGATCCGTGGAAGGCTGATCATGTTTGTCATCCGAAGAAGTCTTTAGTATGGACTCAAACAATCTCCAAGACAATGGTACTTGAGATTTGATAAGTTCATGACGTAACATGGTTTTCGTGAGGAGTAACTTTGATCGCCGTGTGTATTTCAAATACTTAAGAGATGAGACCAAGATTTATCCGATGCTATATGTTGATGATATGTTGATAGCATGTCGAATATGAGTCGGATAAGTGTTAAAGCAACAATGAGTGAAGTTTTGAAATGAAGGATCCAGGGTCGACAAAAGGATCCTTGGTGTCGAATTGATCGTAGACAGCAAAAATGGACATCGTGCTTAACTCAACATAAATACATCGTAAAAGTACTTGAGAAGTTTGGAATGGGAAACTCAAAACCGCTTCGGACTCCACTACCATCACATTTCAAGCTTTCATGTCAAGATTGTCCCAAAACCGATGAGGAGAAAGTCGAAATGGACAAGATGCCTTACTCCAGGTCATGTAGGATGTTTAATGTATGCTATGGTTCTTACCAGGCCAGATTTAGCATATGCAGTAAGTGTGGTAAGCAGATATATGTCAAATCCAGGAAAGGAACATTGGAGAGCTGTTGTTTGGATACTGAGATATCTAAATGGTTCAGCTGACTATGGTTTGATGTATGGAGCCAAAACAAAGAATGAAGTCAGAGTTTCTGGGTTTGTAGATGCAGGAGACTTGGACAAAAGAATATCTCCGACGAGCTATCTGTTCACTCGAATGATTGTACCATCAATCTGGAAAGCCACATTACAAAGTGTTGTTGCTCTATCAACAATCAGGCAGTAGTACACTCGCCGCAGAAGCCATTAAGGAGGCAATTTGGCTTAAAGGTCTGGTGACTGAGTTGGGGTTTGAACAGAAGCATATAACAGTTTTCTGTGATAATCAAAGTGCAATTTGTTTAAGCAAGAATCAGATACATCATGAAAGAACAAAGCACATTGACATCAAGCTTCACTTCATCAGATTGGAGGTGTCAGAGGGATGGTTAAGTCGCTGAAAGTTCACACAGACCACAACCTTGCTGACATGCTAACAAAACCAGTGCCTGGTGCAAAGTTTGAGTTCTGCCTGAGCTCAACTGGCATCATCAGAGTTAGTTCGTAACTGAGGTGTGAAGAAAAGAGGAGCAGGGAGTAGCTGATTGAGTTCAAGGTGGAGAATGTTGAAGATGAATCTCAATCTGAGAATTTTGGCTAAAAACGACAAGTCGGTTTATCTCCGGAATGTTGTGTGCCATGTCGCTTTCGGTGTTCAAGAAGAATCAGTATCATGCAAATGACATGTCGGTTGAAGTTACAACAAGTCACGTGTTCTTCACGTGACTTACTTAATCGAAACTAGCAACTAAAGGTCGCGTTTTGACAAACCGAATAAATCGTGATGTTGACACGCGCTTTACAGCCATTGGAGAAGGTCATTATTCCTGCTTGTTAGGCGGAAATTTCGGGTTTGTTTCCAACAAATCCTGAAATACAACTGGTCCGTAACGCTCCTTCGAAGTGATTTCTTCGTGTATAAAGGCCATGTAACCCAAGGTTGAGGGGATCGATTCAGTGACATTCCTCGTGAGCTTTGTATCTGTTTGAGATTGGTTTAGTGAAAGCTTGCTCTCTTTTCACGATGGATGTAGGTTACCCAGTAACCGAACCACTATAAGTTGCTCTGCTTTACGTGTGCTTGATCTTGCTTGGTTTTAGCTTCATTCTTGGTAATTTGATTCCATTAAATTGCCATTAATTTGTTTTGTACATCTAGTTTGAATTACACTTAAGCCGAATCTTTGATCTTGAGTAATTGGTGACAATCTTGGGTGACAAAGATCAGCTCTGTTGCTGGTCTCTGGTTTCAACAGCTTGTTTTAAATAGCATTACTCATCCGCAATAAACCATATTCGGCTGTAGTATTTCTGTTGTATGGGAAAGATGACTTGTTTTGCTTTGCTTTGCTTGATGAACTGCTGTGACTTCTTAATCCTTTCAATTTGGTTTTATGCATGCAGTTCAATTATCATTCATTCGGCTTTCCTATTTAGTTTTTGTAATTTCTTACCCGCCAATATTCAAGTACTTCTGTTGAATAGCTACCTGAGTTTTGCTATGGAACTTATTGTTCTGCTAGAAATTACATTACGGCCTTGATTATTGTCCAAAGAATATTTAGTATTTCAAAACTAAAGTCATTAGAGGGTAGGTGAATATATTTCACTGATTGAATCTGGTTTTGGTATTTTGCACTCAACTTTCTAGGTTTCCTTCCTTGGGAGAATAATTTTTCTTCTCTGGGATTTCTGTTTTAGCCCAACCCAACTTCACAGGCCACCATTCAATTATGGCTTGGTACTTTTGGTAATACAATAAACTAAATTTTCTGATAGTGAAATCCATAATCCAGCATTGAGAATCCTTCACTCATTAATTTAAAACAATTAAAACACGAGGAATTAAGAGTCTAATTTTAGATATAATATACCAGACGTATAAAGGGGTAAAACTGAAAAGTTTCATAATTATTTGAGAAGTTTTGTTTAATCAAAACATTTTTCTCCTGTAACACTGCAGAAATTTCAGTTTTGTAGAATTTCAATGCCTACTTAGAAATCTATTAAAAATATAATATAAGTTATTTTTGGATGAAACAAAATTCTATGTAACCCTTAAGATGTCTAACTTGACCATATATAAACTTATTTTCATAACTCAAAATAAATAATTTTAAATAATTTTGTGAGTGAGTTACCATCATAAAAATTTGGAATATTTCATTAATCCACGCAGTTTTCGCTTAATCAATAATTCCCCAATATATAATACCCACAAAATTCAAACAATAACATAAATATTCAAAATTTCTAAATTTATCATAGAGATCGAACACAATAATTTCAAGTTTGTATAAGAGATAGAGTACTTAAATGTCATAGAAATTCATACCTTAAACACATCAACAATTATCCAACACCTTTATAACTTGAATGAATAAAACAAAACTCTCTAGAACCTTCCCATAGCCGACTAAGGGGAAGAAGAAGCCAGCTTCATTTTTTTTTTTTAAGGTTTTTGTTGTTGGGCTTGGATAGGCTTGAGATAAAATAATTAAAAATTAGCCCAATAGTAAACCTAGGCCCAAACCAAAGAGTCAAGCACTAATACATTATTAATACTAATACTAATGTTAAGTAGTAGTAGTAAATTAATAAATAACAATAATAATGACATAATCAAAAAATAACAGTCAAATAAGAAAATAACCAATAATGATAGCAATACAATCAAAATAATAATAATAATTACCCACTTCATTTCTTGGTGTTACATAAGATAAGTGAGAGATCGGATGAAGTTGAGAGGTCGGCTAGAGAAAGAATAGATTGAAGTGCTTATTTAAATTTTAGTTTTTAATTTTAATAATTTTTAAATTTCAATATTTCGCTTTTTAAATGGTTATAAAAAAAAATATTTTATTTCACTGCTAATCCACAGGTATCTGATGCAGAATAGTTTTCCTTTTTATCTGTTTATTGACAAAATATTAATCTGGATCAATAGTGCATATTACAAGCTTTAGATCCAGTGAAACGCTTATTAACTCGCAAGAATGAGAGAAACAGAAGTCACTAACTCACCCAATCGCTTAGCAAATCAAACCCGATTGGTCAACGTGGGTGAACACGGGTCAACGAAAACAAACTCAGAAGTAGTTATGCCACGTAAGTATATCGACAAGGCATTCTCCGGCCGTTTTTTGACCTTTTAACCAATACTAATACACACACACACCATAAATAGAGCTCTAAATAATACCAAACGGTGCGTTTTGAACTAAATCTAAATTTGTCATTGTAGATTGATAATAGTAGCAAACACCCACCGTTCACAAACATCGACCACTCGCGCGCTCAGTCCCTCACCGTACAGATCTTAAACTCAGATCTCACGCCACAGATCTCACCAAGCTACCAGCCTCACGTCTCATTCTTCCTCACCATTCTCACTGTCGGTTCCCACACTCTCGATTGTTGCAAAAATTTGACTTGCGACTTCACTCGCCGTCGGCTGCCATAATCGATTTCTAGAGAGTGGTGAACAGAGCGTGGTGATATTAGTGGTTGCTGATATTGGTGGCTTATGAGAGCGAGAGAGCAGATTTGCGGCATGAGGGGAGAGAGCTAAAGAGCAAATTTGTGGCGTGAGGGGGAGAGCGAGAGAGAGAGAGAGAGAGAGAGAGTGTGTGTGTGTGTGTGTGTGTTGTGCACAGTGACAATTTATAGTTAGTTCAAAACGCACTGTTCGGTGCTATTTAATGTGCTATTTGCTGTGTGAATCTCATTTTAATTTTTTAACCCAGAACTGGTTATGTAATTGAATGTAAAATTTGATAGCTACTTGGTCCAATAAGTCTTACATTTAGGCACACATGCCTTTATTATTATTATGATATGGCTTGGTAACTTTACGAAAGTTATGATTAATCCGAAAACTTAAATCTTGAATCCCAGCCGCAGCACATCAATTACATATATCCAAAGAAAAGTATGTGACCAAAAATTTACATTTAATGATCCAAATCAATAACGAGGAATTGGTTAAAAATCATTCATACTCTAAAGATTGACATCATCTTACATGAAATTCTTAAAAAAAAAAAAAAAAAGAACATGTTCATTTTATATCTGTGTGTACTTAGACGAGAGCAATATTAATATGGGTAATTTAACTCTTATATGTGCTCAGGCTGCGCTTTTATCAAAATAAAAAAAAAATGATAATACTGTTTCTAATTCATGTGGATTGAAATTAATCTAGTGTTAAAGAAAAGAAAAGAGAAAAATTCTTAAGTTTTTCTAACACGTCAATTCATAATTAACGTATTCTATTTTAAGACAGCCATTTTTATTTGTTTAGTTTATTCTAGAAAAAATTTGTAAATAATTGATTTTGAAATTTTTTTCATTTCAAAGCACGAAATCATCTTTTTATGAACTTACACAGTTCACAATAGATTCTAATATTCTCTTACTTCTAAATTTATAAATAATAAAAAGCTAGGTGAGTTTGAGCTATTGTCATAAAATAGCGGTGAATTGATATGTCAGAAAAAATTAGCTTCCTAATATATTCAGGTGCTTGCATACATTTCAGGAAAACAAGAATGCTATTTATTGTCTTGCTAATGTTCATATGCATAGTGATCACGGTCCTTGGTGGTAGGATTCTCCTGAGGCTATTCAAAAGTACATTTCTTTGAATGCTAATAGTACGTTACATTTCTTTGAATGCTAATAGTACGTTCTCCGTACCGCTTCAGTTAGCATTACTACTTGTTTTTGTTATCCTCTTTTAGTGCGATGTTATTTTTATAGTGTCATGTATCCTCTTTTTAGTGCTCATTATGTACCCCAGGCTACATTTCTTTTATTTATATTTAATAATTACTTTTTTATGCGAGTGTGATTTGAAAAGAAAAATCAAACACTCTCATCTCCAAATTTCAAGTTACTTAATATTACTATATTTTTTGTAGTCATTTTTAATTATGAACCCAACACTCTCCAATCTGACATTTCTTAACAAAAGTTAATTGTATTCTCATTTTTCTTCAAAGTTCATATTTTCAGTTTGGTTAAACATTTTTTTTTCTAAATATTGATAGTATGAGAGAAACTTTATTTATATATTAAAAAATTGATATACACCTAGTTAATTAGGAGCACATAAGCCTAAACACTCAAAAATAAACTAATTATAACAAGCCATATGAGATTTTTAAACCTAATAAAATGCATGAAAAAGTCAATTTAATTCAAAAATCAACCTTAAAAGCAACAAAGAATCAATATTGCAAAAAACAAATGTCGCAATCAAGGTAGTATTATGTCTTCTAGTTATAATATTGTTCAAACAAATTATTACATTATCGACTTGCTCAAGTTGCCCAATATATGAGCCCCACTAAATTATTGAAATTTTAATCCTCCATTATTTCAAAATAATTTACAAATTAAACAAAACAAAAATGATGTTATCCAACTATTCATCTCTACTCTCAACCATCTCGTCAAATCAAAAAGATATAGAGAGTAGATGAATTGCGGTTGTAGGCTTAAAGCAGATCATCATCACTGTTAAATGGATTAGCACTCTCAGAAATACTGAGAAGCTCCTCCAAATACTCAGCTCCTAAATCCTCTAACACCACCACATTTTCTAATCTCATTTCCTTCTCTTTGATCTTCTTCTTGCTCTCTCCTTTCCTTTTCATTGAGTGCCTCTTTTTCAATGTCAATACAGGCGAACTTCCGTCCTCAAAATCATACTTCATTTCTAGAAGTGATTCGTAAACTTTCTCGACAGGAAAGTTTAGTACAGCCGTGGCCCCTCTCATCGCAAATGCAGCTTGATCATAAGCTAAAGCTGCCGCCTCAGCAGTGTCAAAGGTTCCTATCCAAACCCTAACCCCATTTCTTGTCGAATCCCTAATCTCAGCTGCGTATTTCCCCCATGGCCGCCGCCTCACTCCTCTATAGGAAACTTCCTTTAGAGGTCCTTCTTCAGTAGCATGAACCGCTCTTGAGCTTACTTCATGATCATCTTTGATATTATTATTGTTTGACGGTGAAGATGTAGTATGCAAAGAGTTAGCTGAGGCTTGGTTGAGGACTCCTAAGAGAAGCATCTCTTGGGAATCATTTTCGTTGAAAGGTAGGTATTGGTGGCTGTTATGGAAGTTATTGAATGTGTTGTATGAGAAAGATTCAAGGGAATTATTAGTATTATATGAGTATGAAGAAGAAGTATATTCAGGAGAGAATTGTGAATAAGGGTATTGGAAGCAGAATGATGAATCCATGAATCAACTCAAGTGATTTCTTCTTCTTCGGTTTGGATTTTGAACAAATCATTTGGAAGCTAAACATGATTATATAGACGGTAAAGAGAGAACATAAGAAGTTATTAAAAAATAAAAAATAATATGAGAATTATGGAAAGGTCGCAAAAATGCATGAATATTGGTGGGGTACAAAAAAATTTTGGTCGTTTTTGGGACCCAAGTTCAGAAGAAAAGGTTATTGATTTGATGCACGTGAGTCAAAAGAGCTGATGAGCATAATGGCATGGGCGGCCTGGTCAGAATATTTATATATATAAACAGAAAATATGGAACAATCCATGCTACAGTATCATTATAGCATATAAAATAATATTATTATTTATAATGCTTCTTAATATTTTACTGCTATTCAAACATCATATTTCATACGAGAATTCATTGTGACATCGATCAGCTTGATGATTTCACTTGCTTTGTCCACTTGGCTCCTAGCCAGCTGGCTAGCTTTCTAGCTCAGTCGTCTGATCTTATTCATGTTTCAATTAATTTCATGTATAATGTCTTATTTGCATTCTTTTCGTTTACCGCTAGCAAAATAAGACTTTTAAATGAGCAAAAACGAGGCTTAATTTTGAACCACCAGAAATTAATGTGCCAAAAAGAGACATATATTTGGTAGTTAATTGCAGAGCCTCCTTCGTTTTGATATGAAAATGAAACAAAACCAGATGATTTTGCATACATACATGCATATCTTCAAATTTGTCTAGAATCTTCTTCTACTTATAACCATATCTCCAAATTTTGGTCAAAATATAAAGTGGTCACTGCAGATTAAACCGTCTAATTCATTCTAAGCAAACTTTAATCACTTAATTAATGGGTTTTGGCATCACATATCGTATAATTATGGTCGGTATTGCTTGAAGAAATAATAAGCCACATGTATATATAAGGATAAGAATAATTCCAGGGCAAGAAATTTCACTTTAAATATGCATGCTATATATGCTTGTCTATACGACGTTTTACATAATAGGCACAACCAATGATGCATTTTGAATTGGAGCAATGATAAATTTAGACAGGAAAATATGATTGAACACTGATAAAATTAACTGTAAAACAGGTTTATTTTACGTATAAATGAAAAAAAATTCAATTAACACAGTAACACAAGCATATTTTGCAGTTGTTTTTATCGGTGTTTGGTCAACATTTAGTCTCTTTTTCATTGTTCTTTGAATTATTTATGGTACTTTAGGGACGATTTACCGTAACTTTGAAATTACAAAAACTTATTAATGCATTTTTAGTAACTGCTATGGATTAAAACCTAAATTCTTTACCATCGAGAACAATAATTTAACGATAAAGAATAAAAAGTAAGATACAAATATTTATAGAGGTTCACTCTCAAGGTAAGAGCCATTGTATAGTTTCGCCGTTATGAAGATAATTGACTATTCAGATCTCACAGCGGTCACGAACACATTCTCTCTGTAATCTATTTCAAAATATAAAATGGCCCCATAGTATCCTCTATAAATATATTACGAATTATATTAGCCTCATTTATGACAAGACAATTTAAGATACTGATATTAATAAAATTTCAAGTTCAATAGGAAACTTACCGTAGCAGAAATCTATAAAATTACCTCATATATATATATATGAGAAACAAATTATCTAAATCTTATCAATAGTTAAAAATGTAATCAATAAATACTTTTATATGTCATGTCTCAAACATACCCTTAATTATAGGCTATATAATTTTAACAATAATAACCTATTTTATTTAATTTATAAGTGTCGGAACACTTATTATTGATAATTAAGTGATCTCATTACATAATAGCTATGAATGTTATGAAAGTTGTAACACATCAAAATTTCAAACATAACCTTATGATTTAAATTTGTATTAATTAAAATCTAATCTTTGAGTAACCTGGAGGATAGGCTATGATGAATTTTGATAGATCCACGAATGGAATTCCAAATCATTGATTGGAAATGCGTTCTTCTCATGTCCAAATTAAGAATGTTCCAATTTCACAGCCACAGAATTTGGCCCGGGGTGCAAAAAAAATATTTGTGGATCAATTTATTGGCTGCCATTTGGTCGCCAATATTGGTTTGACCAATTATTTTTCTTCTATGGTACTTGAAAAGTTCAAACACACTTTGGTTATCTTCTGTACAAAATGAAAAATAGAAAATAAACTGATTCTTTGTACCATAATTAATTTTGCAAGAGTCGGTTGAGATGGACATGGATGATAAAGTTGGTCACTGGTCTTGCTTTCACACTGAAGTTTAGTCGATTCAACTGATAACTTTTGTCAAGTGGTAATTTTAGTGGCTACCTCTATAGCCTAGGGCCTATAAATAGTGCAAGTTATGTCATGACATATCTTCGTAGTTCAAGGTTCATTATGAGTTTCATCAAAAGACCATCGCTGTCCTGCAATTTTCCATTTACCCACTTTTTTTTTATTTTTTTATTTTTTCAAAGTGTAATTACATATTAGTCGGAAATAAAAAATGCCAATATTACTAAGCAAGTCATATTAGAGATAAACAGATTGAAAATTCTAACTAACCAGCTAATTGTTATTGGTGTCATTTAATTGATGTGATAAAATATCTTGTGTTTAAAATAGAAGGGGAGAATTTAATGGTCATTAGGTTAATTAATAATAATAATAACAACAATAATAGCAGGAGCGATAATATAATAAGATAACTAGCCAATATAAAATTAGACTAAAGTCTATCTTGTTGTTTAAAAAGTAGCTATTGATAATTTTTCTTTATAGTTTCTAAGTTCCATCGTATCAATTACAATTATTGATGGAAATGGATTGAGGTAGGGTTGGGAAGACTATCTCCATTATCCACTCCATTTAGAATTGGGTCATTATTCAATAAATTAAAATGACTTAGACAAAACTATTATTAACATATTGTAAAGTAATTAAATTTAAAAATATCTTTAACACATTAGAATAATATCTTAAATTATATAAAAATGTAAAATATTTAGATAAATAATAACTAAAATAATAACATATTTATATAGATGTAGGGAATTGGGAGAGGATAAGTACAAAAACAAATTGCACTCCATTATGAATTTAAAGACTATTTTTCTCTCATTTTCCATTCCATTCCTTAAAATCTCATCAAAATTTACTCTATTTGTGGTGGGTTTGGTGAAACTCCAAATATGTAGAGAATTTTATCATCCCTAATTACAATTTTCATAATATTTTGTTATTTCTTTGGCGTTAAATATTAAAAAATGAAGTGATAATTAATCTTGTGATTGAGATAAGGTTTTTATTTTTATTTTTCCATAGAAAGATGTGACATTATGAAGTAACTCATGTTATGAAAACTTTGAGAGTTCAGTGGTAATTAAAGACAAAAATAATAAGAAGAAATTGTTATTTTCCTTTTTAAAAAGAACTTTAATTAAACTCTTCTCACGTTTATGATTTGTCCTAAAATAATGTCTGCTCATTGATTAAACAATGAAAATTAAACAAAACGTCTGAAACTCCCCCATTCACTTGGTTTATTTATTATTTAAGCTAGTATTTAGAATTTGGATCGATTTTATATTTATTAAAAAAAAAACTCATTTGATAGTTGATAAGAGAGAAAGTAATTAATTAATAAATTAAAATTAAGAGATTTTATAAGTTTGGCATATGTAGCTTTTAGATCGTGTGGAACATGCATGAACCTACAAATACATTATCAAGAGGGATTTGGTCCTACGCATTTTGCCATGAACAAATCCACTAATGGTTGCTGTAAATTATTAGCTCGCACGTTGTTTAATGTGAGCGATTATCTAGTATTGGTATCATAACTAATAAAGCAATGAAGGTTCTTTGGCTTTGGTCAAATCCTTTTGTCCCATTTAATCAACTTGTCCCAAAATATAACTATGACCTTTTTTATGCCAACGTTGGATCATGCATCAGCATGAGAAAATTCAACGTACATGCAAGCTCAAATGTATAATTTGACATAATTGAAAGAGAATCAAATTTGATCGCATACAAGTTAAATGCTAAGAAATTTAAATTCCTAGTCATACATAGAATTATTCACTCGTTTTATGCTTGAAAAATGTACTTATTATTATCTTCAAGCTGGTGATTTGTCTTAAATTTTTGTTTTTAATTAAAATCAGGGCCATGTTTGTACAATAAAGACCATATATATATATACAATAAAATTTCTCTATAGTGATACTTTATAAAGAAATAACTTTTATATAATCATAAAAAATTATGATTGAAAGTGATAAATTTGATGAAAATTGGGAAAGAAAATACTATGCAATTAGTTAAAATCAATTAAATATATATTCTAAGCTTTGACTCCGGCATTTTAGTTAAATCAAGTAATTAAATATAAATATATATATATATCAAGTATGAAAAATGATTTAGTGAGTGATAATCACACTATATAGTATTGTCTGATAATTAATTTACAATATTATTCATAGGAAGTTATAGAATTCTGTCGCACACAATGGTGGACCTAATTAAGGAGTCATTTTTGGGCTAATATTTTTTGTTTTAAATGTGTTGGAAGCCCCTTATGAAAGAATTCAATTAAAAGAATTTTGACGCATTTTCTATATAATAAAATACTTATAGTTTAGTAGTAGAGTATTATTAAATTAGATATTTTTGAGATACTTTCATAAATATAGCCACAATTAGCTCCAGCATTTAAAATAAATAATTTATTATTATTAGTTTTTAAAATTTGAAAGAAAATAATGCAATTTAAGTTTTTAAGACGGTTTAAATGAACAGTAACAAATTAAGCAGTCAAATTAAATTAAAATTTTTTAAATTAAACCCCTAATTTAAGTATTTGGGTCCACCTTGGCCACATGTGTCTAGGTATTCATCATATAATGAGCACTGTGCTCATTAAATCATCTTCAAATCGAATATCTTTCATAATGCATTTCAAACACTTTTATGATGTGGTTTTATTTTTAAATAATAATAATAATAATATGCATTATTTAGAAAGTATTCTTAATTTATGCCTAATTTTTTCCATATATTCTGGTGATATAAATAATAGAGAGAATCCATGTTATATATCCCATGATATCATATTTGCCAATTAAGTAAAGTTATTTGCACTCTAAATAATACTATAAACATTCTAATATACTCAGCCACTCATTTATTAAATTTAAATTATAATATTTTACTGTATACACTTAATAGAATACCAAACCACACTCATTAAATATTTTTGTTTCTAATTTCTTTCCTTTTTCCTTTGCACACCATGACATTGATAACATGAAAACATCTCAAATCTCACAAAAGATATTTTATTACTTTATAGATTTTTATCCACATGATTCTCTAATACTTCAAGAACTCTTATTACCATGTAAATAATTCTCAAATACTTCAAGAACTCTGATTACAATCTAAATAACTCGCTCTGTCTCTCTTACCAGTAATCGGGTTGCTGGGCTTTATGGTGACTGTTATACAGTTTGTGTTTTGTTTTTTATTATTTTAGTCCCCCAAAAAAAAAAATTGAAATCTTTTAGAAACTAGCTTTAACGAATTTCTTGAGTTAATTGCTTTTAATCTCTCCATCTTGTCAAGACGCGTGGCAGTTCATGATAAACAGGTGTTACTGTTAATAATGGTTTCATTTTGATTTAATTAAACTAAGTTGTCCTTCATAGTACATTAATCGAAGGATATTTTAATAATATTAAATTTTATTAAAAATAGTGTTTAAATAAGAGTATTTTTTAGAATATAAATAGCCCACTCTTATTAATTACATCTCTACTAGATTTTTAATTATCTGTTTCATTCCTCGTGTCAAGAGGTAATATAATTAATTTTGAAAAGAAGGACAAAACAATCATTCAATGTGTGGCATTTTAAAATTTAAATTAAAATATAACACAAGTCATTAGAATTCTAAACAAAAAAGAAAAATGGAAGCACTCTTTTGGTAATTACATAAGATTAATTTTTTCATATTCTCTTTAATTTGGATATCAAACTAATTAGAAATGTCATAAAATCCTATAAGGAGGAGTAGAAATAGTAAAGGAATAAAAAGCTATTATGTTTATGTGTTATCTTCAAATGAAAATAATAAAATAAATAATTAAAATTTTAATAAGAACGTAAGTAAATAAAACATATATCAGGGATGAAATATACCTTCTTCCCGAATTGGTGAATTATATCAGATAATTTGAAAAAAATAATATCTATATATCAAAATAAAATAGTAGAAGGAGTGCGGCGTTGGTGGCATGGTGCCTGTCTCCTTATAGGCCAGTCAACCAAATGTTCCGGAGCGTCAAGCAGAAGCATTTGAAAGTCTTTGGAAGGTCAAAGTTCAACAAATAAACTTATTCTGGTCAAAAACGTGTCAATGGGCACTGGTGATATCATACAAAGGAATTAAGTGGGGAGCTTGAATTTTTTTTAATTTTAATGCTTTTGACCAGCACTTTCTATTCACACTTGATAAGTAAATGAGAGAAGCTTTAATGATTTGAGTTATCGAGTGATCAATGAAATAGTCTTGTTTACGTTTTGAGTAGTGATGATACTCTGAATTTCGAGTATTTTAGAGCATTTTGTTATTATTATTAAGATTTGTCACCAATAAATATGTTTAATTTTTTAAAGAATATTGCATTCAAATAAATTATAATTTTGAAGATGATTGTAATCATGATAAAGCTTATAATTTCATGTCGAAATGGCTTTGATTGAAAAGTTTATATCTTCATATAAATCTTCTAGAAGATGAAATCTTAAGAGATATCAAGTAAAACATGTACTATGATTACAGAAAATATATAAATCAAATACACTACAACCTCAAATGAGCAAAGAAGCCATTGCACCCCTTCAATTCCAGAGTAATTCAAATTTTATTTAAACAATAAAAAAACCCTTTGGCCTTTCCTCAAAAAATAAACAATAAAAAGAAAGAATAATAGAGGATGCGTTTTCCCAATAGGGATGGAGCAGTGGGTATTCAAGCACTTGATGATCAAATTCAAACTTGTTACTTGGACTCACTCGAACTTATGCAAAATTTATTTTATTTCAGGTTTGGGCTATTTCAACTTCA
This sequence comes from Murraya koenigii, assembly GCA_025617385.1. Classification (NCBI taxonomy): domain Eukaryota; kingdom Viridiplantae; phylum Streptophyta; class Magnoliopsida; order Sapindales; family Rutaceae; genus Murraya; species Murraya koenigii. Next base: position 20,636,758 of record CM046816.1, read on the forward strand.
GATGTTGACTTAAATTTAGGTATAAAATACTAATTATTTATTTGATATCTAATATGGTATTAAAATTCTATTAAAAGAATTAAAAAATAAAAAGACGAGATGTCATATTTAAGAGAGGGATACCTCGTGGTGGCAATATCTTATTGAAAAAAGATATAAAGAGTTATTTTTTTTTTTAATGAAAACTAGAATAATTATATCATCAAAAATCTTAAAAGATTACAAGTTGGATGAAAAAACTATTATTCATACAAAACAACTTAACTCTGCTAACTGATTACAAACCCTTAGAAACATAATGAATTTGAAAAACCCGCAACGTATAATGCATAAATGAGGCTAACTTGACAATCAACAGGGATAAATCAAAGCAAATCATAAGCCAAAAGATAAGGTCATTCCCTCACCAAAAGTAATATCATCCAAATAATTTCTTGGAAATTCTATACGAAAACTGTCACCATTGGGCCATCAGAATCTCCATACACCACCATCAGAGTCGACACAACCGCCTCCAACAAGAGTATATTAGCCTGACCCGAACACCAAAGCAACACCATGAAAGGTTATTGGAAATTAGGAAAAATAAAATAAAACGAACAAAAGAAAAATGACAGCCAAAGAGGGGAATTGTCTCCCTGGCAGAAGAAACTTTATGTACTTCAAGTTGTTGGTTAGAAGGTTGTGGGTAGAAGATGAAGATGAAGGATTTGTGCTTAGGGAATTTGCTTTTGCAATGGGTATGGGTGTTCAATGCTTCAAATCCATTAGATTTTGTCAAATCTAACAACAATCCATCGTATAATAGATTTTATATTTTGGATTTAATCCAATCCAATCTCTAATTAAAATTTAATATAATCCAAATCAATAAAAAGTTAAATCTAATTTAATTTGATCTGATCATCCGATTGAAATAACAATTTATAAAAAATCTTTGATTACTCTTCATAGTTCTAATTACTAACAATTGAAAAAAAAAATCAATTTCTTTAATATTTTATGATTCATGTTTTTTATTACCATATAGTTGAAAAAAAATTGAAATTTGAATATTGAAAGGAAATATTAGTTGTGACTTGTAGTTTGTACTTTGTATTATTATTGTATATTTATAGCTATACAAAATTAGTTTTTTTTAGCAAGTTAAATATAGAGTGACGTGTAGGTTTTTTATTTTTAATAAATAAAAAAAATTAAAATTAGGGATAAGCAAATTCAGGTTCAGATCAAGCTGATTGAATTTCGGATTAATCGAGTTAGGAAAATTGTAATCTGAACTCAACCCCAACATGCAATCCAATTTGATCCAATCCGAATATATTCAAATTGGATCGAATCAAATTTGATAAAAAATTTAAATTTATGTGTGCTCTAATTTCTTTATATTTTCATATCGGATCCGATCAGGTTGGTTAAAATTTAACCCGATTGGGTTAGACTCTTCATTTGAATCCAATTTAAACTTGATTTTTTCAGTTTGGATTAGGCCATTTGCCCACCTCTAATTAAAATTAATTGCTTTGATTGATTTATATTAGATTTGAACACATAGATGCATAACCCAATCCAGTGACATTGGATTTTCTATTTTGTAATCTAATCCAATCAAAAGATCAATCCCACAAAAGTTGAATGGGTTTGGATTAAACTGATTGGTTTGATTGGATTGGATTATATTAAATTCTAAACATCTTTTAACATGATTTTTGTGTTATATAAGTAATTATCTCAGTCCTTTGATTGAACTAAATAAATAACCAAACTTTGATGTCCAAAAATGAAATAAGTCAAAATCTTAAATTGAAATAACCCGGACCTTTATTTTTTATTATTTATTTAGTGAAAGAACTTCCACAAGATTTAACTTCCTGTATCATTTTACATCGTCTCAAACTTAACTACCAATGAATATTGGGCATCTTTCAAGCCAAACTGGACCCACAAAAAAGACCCACTCCCTGTTAACAAAATGAGGTAATTAGCATCGTGGTCCACACATTATAGAAAAATCACGGTTTTCGATAAGAGTATTCTCAACTTGAATGATGTTTAGACCCTATTCTGTATTGCCAATTCACTTGCAAAATCACTAAATAAATTCATTGTTACACTCTGCAAAGGTTTGATGCAACAGCCATTGATATTTACAATTAAATGTTTACTCAAACTTTTAATCATTACTTATAATCCAATTTAGATATTTAAATTTAGTGTCTAACTACTTTGGATTATGGGCTTAGTATTCCAGTCGTTTGTCTTTTAATGAATGAGCCTTTAGATTGTGAAGAAAGGTATTTGACGGATGAAATTTAACAATTGAAAAATTGGTCATCGGCTGAAGGTATAATACCAGTAAAACGAAAACAAAAAAGGTAAAGTTCATCTTTCTTAGTCCATCTTTCTCCATAGGCGAGGATTGTGGACATTATTTCTTTATACTGTTTTCATAAAGTTGTAATGAAATATTCAATCTTCCTAAGTTGGGTTTTGATACAAAAAACAAAGGATTCACTTAGAGGGTGAGTGGCTACAAAGCATATTAGCGTTATTATAGGCAAAACTAGGATTTGTTTGATGAATAAATTACACCGTTAGGTTAGTATTTGTGGTCAGCTGCAGTCGTTTGGGTTCGAATAGAATCATTTAAGGATTTCTGAAATGAAGTGACTAAAGATATATTGTTGCAAAGTCTGTGGGTTAAGAGGTATATTTCAGATCTATCAGTTGTCAGTGACTGGCTTATGACGACATGAGGTATGTGTTGATGATGAATATTCATGACTGACTATTAATTTCTGTCCATGGGTATAATTATTTGATTGTAGTGGACTGGGTATAATTATTTGATTTTAGTGGACTGGGTATCAATGAACAAGTAAAAATGGGGCACACAATGTTAGGTTTGGTTGTAAAATAGAACATGGGAATGTGTTATGTTATGAATATGGACATGTTAGTAGTTTGTCAACTGATAGAACGAAACTTCAGAAAATAGTTATGTTATGAATATGAAGACGACGGTCTGCTCAATCTGTCTAATATGTTAAAATTTTATCAGCAAAAATTCAATTTTTGGATTAGTCGATTTGATTGAAATTTTGAAAATGTGTAGTTATTTAATTGGATATCGATTTACTTCTGTACATCCACAGAAATCTATCAATCTGCAAAAAAATTCAAAATATTTTTTTAATTAATCATATTTAGAATTTTGCCATTACTACTTATAAATAAATAATGAAGTTCAATTATAGTTATATTAACAACATATGCCATCTTAGTTGATAATAATATAAATTAATTAAATAATCAATTACACTAATATAACTTCTTAAACAGTTTAAAAACCCTAAGTTAAATATTTTGCATCGTTGATCACATTTTTTATTCACATCGGTGCTAACTAACTGTAATAATGGTGGACAAACTAATTTGCACACAAAATTAGACATATTAATCTCTGATAATCCTTAATGAATTAATGGATGAGATTCAACATATTACGACAGATCAATTTAATAACTAAACTTTAATTCAATTTATTTATTATTATTTCACTCTATATTGTTATTCTATTTTTAAATATTGATATCTTCCTTTTATCTCACACGTAAAGAGATTTTGGGAGCTGATTATAATATATTTAATGAAGTTTTATAACATTTGATGGACTAATATTTATTAATTATTTCCATGAAATTGAATATTATTTTGATATTTATTTCAATTATTTATTTTTTGTTTATGTTCATAAACGAAATACAATTTGGAGGTAGACATTTTCATACATCATCCAAACTCTCAAGTTTTATTTTTCATATATTACTCTAAAAAACTTATATTTCTTCTTTTTGGTGTGTATTATATTTTTCAAATTGCTAATGTATTATTCTAGCTTTATTTAAACAATTAATTTTTTAAAATTTTATTCAATGTTGTTTGATTTGTAGTAAAATTCTTTTTATATTACATTATTTTTTGGTTGGATTGGACGGAATTTCAAATTTTTATTCACCACAATCGTGGATTGAATATGAATTGATCATATCTGCACTCGATCTCCAGAAATATAGATTCGATTTGGATTGATTTCCACTAATCCGACGATTGATTGCGATTTATTTCTAATTCGCTATATCCGATCGGCGACCACCCCTATAACACGAGATTACACAAGTTTTTTCATGAAATGTTGTTTTCGGTTATTATCTCAAAATGACATATCTATTATTTAACATACAATGATAAATTATATTATTGTAGTAAAATTATTTTTATATTACATTTTTTTGTTAGATAGGACGGAATTTCAAATTTTTATTCCCCACAATTGTAGACTGAATATGAATTGATTATATCTGTTGATGCAGTTTTTCCCGCGCGTCTTCAAACAGTACTCTGAACCTTCTGCTCGCGATTATCTACAGTACTCGAAATCCTCTGCTCGGGATTAGCTCGAGCTCGAGCGGAGTGTTTCCTTCGTCCTATTCCACTTGTCTTTTCGAGAACGGAGATCTCTGGACCGTACTCACGTGAAACAGGTCGGGGTTCACGGGCATGTTTCGCGAAACCCTTCGACGCTCAAGTCGATGATCGGGTTGTTCTTTTGGTATCTCCTTAGTCGGAGAGGCCGGAAGGTGAAAGTGATATTTTTTGCCCTCCCTTTTGAATAAAAAATAGTTTTTTCAGATAATCCAGGTAAGGGAAATCAGAGTAGGAAAAACCTGTATATCTTTCTTTTCTAGATCCCTTGTGAATCAATTTTTTCAACCCCCGTAACGTACTCGTTTATTTCATTTTATACTCCATTTTCCTGCTCTTTCTCTCTAAGAGCATCCATTCCCGCATGAGTGGTGTCTGGGTCCCTCTGACAGCCGGGATTGGAGTCATCTTCCCTGGGGATGCGCGGCTGTCTTCTTAACCCGGTTCACGTGGCCAGATCACTATGTCGGGCATGTGGGCTAGGAATGATGGCACCGTAGGGGTATGTGCCGGCCATCGGTAATAGTACCACCACCATACCATGTGGGGCCCTGATCAGACATCTAAAAGTGTGCCAGGGTTTGGGGAAAGCGGGTCAGGCTGCCCTGGGCCGGATCTTACGCTCCATCCAGTCAATGACTAAGATGGTCCAGTTGTGCTCGGGGATTTGACTTCCGTGAGCAGAAAAGGAGAGCTCGGGTCTCGATCAGCCTCTGAATTCCTTGACCTTGACCAGCTTTGACTGAACCTGATGACCTTGAGCAGGTTAGAGAGCTCGGAGCTCGAACCGCTCTAAATCCCTGACCTCGACAGCTTTGACGTTTGATGAGAACATCCTTGTGCCAGTGGTCGGGACTTCTGCTCGATCTAGACTATCCTCGAGTATTTTATTCGAGCTGGAATGGCCTCGAGGAGACCTGCCCGATATTACCCAAACAATATCCGTACTCAATCCCTAGACGTATGGATTCAATTTGGATTGATTTCCATTAATCGATAACATGGGATTACACAAGTTTTTTCATGGAATGTTGTTTTTAGTTATTATCTCAAAAATGAGAATGACATGTCTATTATTTAACTGGACATATAATGTAAATTATATTATTGTATCAAAACTCCAGGTGGAAAAATTCCTTTTCCCTTTTCCCATCAATTTTTACGCTATACATTATTTGTTCATTTGCAAAAAAAAAAAAAAAAAATTGACACTTCGTTTCATTCTTACCCCAACCCATGCTTGCAGGCTTCCAACAAGTTGTTTTCAACAATTAATTGCAAACACAAGTTTGTTGTTTCTTTAAATACCTAACTTGTTAACAAACTTCCAACCCATTACATGTGTTATTTTATCAAAATCTTGTTTCCCTGCAGAGTACCGACCCATAACTTTTTTGTTAGGTGACTCCCACTTGTCTCTGTCATTCTACTGCAGCCGTTAAATGAAATCCAACGCTCACTTTATATAGGACAAACGACTGGAGTATGGAACTCATGACGCAAAGTAGTTATGCCCTAAAACTCAACATATATCAGATCTACTTTTAAATATTTGAAAAAAATTAATCTTTATAAATATACATTAAACGACTTAAATCTTTGAGCTCAAGAACTTGTTAAGGAAGTGCCTACCACTTGACCAAAGAGTGACTTGTTGAGAGGGTATAACATTTAAATTAGTAATTGATTATATTTTAATGACTATCAATTGTAATAAAAATTAAGGGTGGGCATTAGATCAGATTTGTATTTTTCTACCAATCTGATCGGATAGAATTTGTGCAATCCGATTAGATTTAGATTGGATCGGATTCGGATTGATCAAATAATCCGATCGGATTCGCATTGTTCTTTACTTTTGTCAAAAAAAAACATAAACCAATTCCTTTCTTGACTGATTCTATCAATGTATCACTATGATACTGTCACAAACTCAGAATTTCACAAAAAACGAACTTAACAATCAGCAGCCACCACTCAACAAAGTAACCATTTCAATTTTCATATTTTCAGAGAAAATACTTGCAACCCACCCTCGCCAATGGCGATCCAGTACCAAACCTAGACGATCTAACGAGCAGCCAATACAAACCGGTCAAAATCAGAAACGACGACATGCAACCCACAACCACGACACAAATCAGTCCAAATCTTGATCACGTCTAGCCACCATGACGTGCAACCTACTGCCACGAGAAAGCCGGCTGCTGAATCCGATCGAAAACAGCCACATCTGTGTCTTGATCACGTTAAATCCAATTGAAAGCCAACCGCCGCTGACGAGAAACCGAGCCAAATTCGATCACATTTACCCTCCACGAGCCCACGACATCCTCCAGCCATGTTTTGTTCACATCTTTATGGTATTCTTCCAATTATCCCGTCGATTTGGTGTATTGACTGTAATCATTTATTTATTTATTAAATTTTTAATAGGTTGTTTTGAATCCTATCCCATCAACTGTAATTATTTGTTTGTATTTTCTGAGATGATTCTGAAACAGGAAATTACTAGTGTATATTTTATGAAATAGAAAATTATCTATTTAAATTTTATTTTTATACTTGTTAGTTTTGACTGGATTTATTAAGAATGAATGACATGCTTGCAAGTGTTAACAGTATGTGAATAATGTGAAAGGCCCTAATGGAACTATGGTTTTAGATTATGTTACCTTGTAGAACTCCACTTATTTGATGTTGATGAATACTTTGAAATTTCACACGGTATTTGAAAGGGTGGTAGAAGTGAATAAACCTTTAAATCCAGATTTCTCCAGTACCTTATACCTTATTTAAAAAGCACAAATTGAAAATCGAAACAGAAGCGAGAAACTCTAAATAGTAGAGCAATGCTGCATCAGACTACTTGTTTTCTTGTAGTTGGATCTCCAATTTTTTAGAATACTCCAAATTCCACTTGAACATCCAAATCCGGGTCAATACCAGCAAAAATATCTCTGAACAAGGTTCTAGTACTATGCCAAATGTATCAGAAGAAGAAAAGCAGAGCAAATGAAGCGTGTCCAAAAGGAAGCATATTTTGAAGAGGAAGAAAATGGGAAAAAATGGTGGGCTCACTCGAGCCTGGGAATGTGCTGAGCAAATTATGAGGTTTTTAAAGATATTTTATAATATTATATTGACTTTTTTAGCCGCCTTGAGTGTGACTTCTAATCTTTATTATGATACAATTGACTTGATTGAGAATTTATTAAGTGTATTTTAAAAAAAAGCAAATATGCTTATGTGAATTTAATAACTGCTAGTATAAGGAAAAAACATAACAAATATTAGGAGTGCATAGAGAAAATTAACAAAATCTTAATTATTACCTCAATATTTGATCCGTGCTGCAAAATAGCTTTTAGTAAACATATTTTTTGTATGATTTTTTTTATGATAGTATGAAGATTGAAAATATGGTCGCAATGATGAAAGACTTGTTGAATGCACTTTTTAATGCATATAGTAGATGGAACTTGTCACCATTGCATAGTAAGAGTTTTCCTAACCATAGTGTCAATGGTGGTAGTAGTGACGGTTCTAGTTCTTCTCTACGTCTTGTAGATGACACGGATCGACAACAAGGGTACATTATGAAACATGGTGATAACACCTTATGAGCTGCCTGCCATTTTCTTAGATATACTAAGAAAGTTTACATTCAAAATGAGGTTAAGCTTGTGTCAACCAAGGTGGAAAGACACTTACTAGATCCGATTGAAGTTCCTTGTAATGATAAACTTAATGTTTTGTTATGATAGATGGTGAACGGATCGAAGTATCTAATATTGAAGAAAATAACAAGGGATATCCTTGCAATTCTAGTATCTACTGTGGCGTTTAAGTCCGCCTTTAACACTAGGGGTCGTATTATTGATGAATATAAGAGTTTTTTGACTCTTACTATGATTGAAGCATGATTTGTGTTGAAAATTGATTGCAATATAAACTTTTTGTCAATCCTATCTATGACTTTAATCAAGAGTTAAAAGATCATATATATCAAATGGAGTTACAAAATAGAACATTTCTTTTTTTTTTTTAATATTATATTTATCTATAATATATTTCAAATTTATTTTGATACATTTTTTATATTACTCATGTGCTAATTATAAGTTGTTATTTTATTTTATTTTAAAGAGTATGTACAATCGTAATCTTCAACAATTACACGGTAGGCACTAATATTTATTATGATATTTGAATACGTAACTCTTAAATTTAATAGATCTTTTAGTTACATGTTATTATAACTATAATTGTTTTACTTTCAATTTTAAGACAATTGTAACATGATAATTATTTGTGATCTTATGTTAGGAAAGTTGAAGTTGATAGTTGAAGTCTTGGAGAGTAAGAGTTAAGAAGTTATTAAAATATGTGTTGTAAGTTTAATTTGGTGGTATTGAGCTTTGAAGAACTTATAGTCTAATTCTTTAATTCCTAAAGGTTGTTAGATAATAATTTTTATTTTTGTTTATTTGTTGTTAGATGATAATTTTTAATTTTATTTTGATTTATTTTGTTGTTCGAACAATGTTTAATGCTTATGTAGCTAGTTTATAATAGATATATGAGTATATGGCGAAGATAAAATGACAATTGTGAGTTGTGAGCTTATTTTCTTTTGTTTTCATTAATTATAAATTTCATAAATTTTGTGTGAGAATATCAAAAAAGTCTCACACCCGAATTCAATCCGAACTAATATGAAATATGATCTGAATCCAAAATGTTATCGAAAATCCAAATTCATCTAAACTGGTCTGAATTCGAATTAATCTAAAACATTCATCCGATCCGAATTATTCGGATTGGATAAGGTCGAATTGGAATAAGATAAATTTTTTTTCAATCTAAATTATCTGAAATCTGATCAAATTTGGATCCAAAATTGCTCATACCAAAATTAAGGATAACATATATTCTTACTAGTATAAATCTTATAATTTCTCGTTCTTAATCAGACGAAATCCCAAACATTTTATTATGTTTAAAATTTAAAGATAGATTTTAAAGATGGGATAAGACCAAACTATGAAATAATTCTACCATATTTTACCAATCTGCATAATCACAATTTCTGGGTATCTTGAAGCATTGACATAGAGTGACAAATCTTGGCCTGTCCCTGCCTATTGCGGTATTGCCATCTCTATTTTGCAGGGACTCGTATGAAAATCTCTATTTTGCAGGGAGTCGTATGAAAATACCTACAAACTAATGTGATTAACTGAAGTTTAATTGAATAAAAATATCATACACATAGATGCCGTCAAAAGAACAAAAATATGAAAAGTTTAAAACTTAAAAGATAAGCTTTTTAATAATATACGCAGTTCTTTCCTGCTTCTTCCTTGCCAAGTGCCAACACGAGGAAGCTGAAGCTATAGCTATCTCCTTCTTCAATTGAGTTCATCATGCTCTCCCTAACAAGTATCACCACACTCAAACCCATTTCACCTTTTACTCACAACAACCTCTTATTCTTAAACCCACCTCCATTTTCATCTCATAGGCCCATTCTCAAACCCATTTCTGCCATTATCATTCCACCTTCTTCATCCTCCCAACAGCACCAAAAGCAGCAACTTTACCAGCCCTTCAGGCCTCCCCCTTCTCCTCTCCCGCTCAAGTTCCGCGACCTCGACACCGCCGGCCGCATCGACGTCCTCGCCAACCGCCTCGGCCTCTGGTTCGAATACGCCCCCCTAATCTCCTCCCTCTATCAAGAAGGCTTCTCCTCCCACCATTGAAGAATCCACCGGAATCTCCGGCGTCGAACAGAATCGTTTAGTCGTCGCAGCTCAGGTCAGAGACTCTTTGGTCCAATCCGAGACTGACCCAGATGTTCTTTCTTTCTTTGACTCCGGGGGGGCCGAGATGTTGTATGAGATTAGGCTTTTAAGTGCCTTTCAACGTGCTGCTGCTGCTAAGTATGCTGTTGGGAACAAGCTTGACTCTAAGGGATGTCGGGATTTGGCTCGTGCCGTGAAGGATTTCCCTCGTAGGAAAGGAGACCGTGCTTGGGGTAATTTCAATTATGTACTTCCTGGTGATTGTTTGTCGTTTATGTATTATAGGCAAAGTAAGGAGTATGGGAATCCATCGGAAGAGAGGACTGCTGCTTTGCAGCTGGCATTAGATGTGGCGGAATCTGAGGATGCTAAGAATGTGATAACAAGGGAGTTGGAGTGTGGCAGAGCGGGGAAAGTTGGTACAGGAGATGAATTGGTTGCTGCGGTAAAGGTTCCTGTTGTGAGGTTAAATATTGGAGAGGTTAGCGAAGCTACTAGCGTTGTTGTTTTGCCGGTTTGCAGGGCGGAGGAGAAGCAAAAGAATGTTTTAGAGGCGCCGTGGGAGTGTAAGAGTGAGGGGGAGTTTGGGGTTGTGGTGGCGGAGAAGGGTTGGACGAGGTGGGTGGTGTTGCCCGGGTGGGAGCCTATTGTGGGGTTACGGAATGGGGGTATTGTAGTGGCTTTTGGTGATGCGAGAGTGTTGCCTTGGAGGGTGAATAAGTGGTACAAGGACGAGGCTATTTTGGTGGTGGCTGATAGGAGGAGGAACGAGGTGGCAGCGGATGATGGGTTGTATTTGGTGGTGAGTGATGGTGGTGAGTTGAAGGTAGAGAGAGGGTCGGCCTTAAAGGAAAGAGGGGTGGAGGACAGTTTAGGGACTGTGGCATTGGTGGTTAGGCCACCTAAAGAAGAGATAGATGATCAAATTGCTGATGAAGATTGGGACTGATGCAATGATGATTTTGATTAGAAATGCAGATTGGTACTTGTTATTTAGAAATTTTAATAATGGTGGAAACTTGAAGATTGGAGTCATATGGGCATTGTTTCAAGGCTGTGTGGCTGGATTTTTGCTACCTGTTTTGATGCCGGATAATGACTCTCGCTTAGCAAGTGATCTTGTTGTATTACTCTAATTCTATTTGTACACTAGGAGGCAACTCAATTTTTGTTCTATTTACAGCTTGTATTATATGAAAAGGTTAAAAGAGTTTGCCGTGCATTCTTTTCCCTCCAGAATTGCCGTGTATGATGTGCATGTGTGATTATGTTTTGATAATCTGATTCGGGAAATAAAGAAATGCAACCCACTAAACATTTTGTTTGCAGATATGTCAGTGCAATGTTTTTCCTTATGTTTCGATTTCTTCATTAGAGCATTCGGGAAATGGTGAATTGTTATTGCTAATATTCTTAACCTCTTGAAATCATTTTAACATGAGAATTTTGTGCTTGATACTTTCTTTGAATAAGTAAATATTTCAATTGTTTGAATCAAAAGTTATATGCAACTTAGTTGTTCAGAAAAGTGCTTTGAATTCTTGCTTTCCTATTGTCTGCAAGAAGCCCAAGCATACCCGCAAGATGGGGGGAGCAACCCGGGGTAATTTTCTTATTTGGCTAAATAGTCTGTGCAAGCATTTTCTTATCTTGAGGAAGTGTCATGGTTTCTAATGAGCGCCTCGGGCCTGTTGGTCACTGGTTGTAGAAAATATTTATCATATAGAATTCAGGACAAGATAATAGTAGAAAATATAGATATTTTGGGTTTCTAATTGGGGAATTGTATTAATTGTGCAACAGTATAACGAGTGCTTCTTTATATTCAGGTGAGGCATGGATTATCAGTACCCGATTATTTCTTGAGAATATTTCCATTTGTAATTCAGTCAAGCCAACCTTTTTGTAAAAGTCTAGTCCTTCAGCCAGCTACACTGTGAAGTACCCTACTTTTTCCCATTTGTCTCTATTCTTCCTTTTTTTAGTGGACAACCTTGCACGAGCTGTATAAATGAAAGGCAAAAGAAAAGATATAATTTTAAATTTTTTATAGGATTAATTTATTTATTATCTCTAACCAATGTCTCCATCTTAGAGCATTTGAGCAAATCTATATGTTTTAAGATCACGCTTGCTAAATTCATGTTATAACATATAGCATCGTGGTTCGGATATCATCCTTTTACTCCATCTACTGAGTCAGCAACAACGCCACAATTTTTTATGTGATGTTTGATTTGTTTATTTGTTTATACAACGAATGCTCTGGTCATGTATTGAAGTTCTGTTTTTTTTCACTCCTAAGTTGCTCCTGAAAATTATTTTGAAGTGTCTTTGCCCTTACATTTCCATGCTTGGATAGAATGACCTCTAGTCTGCAGCAAGTTTTGGCTTTAACAGGAAATGGACTTGAGTATGATAAAGAACAAGAGTTGAAGGCCTTTGATGATGCAAAAGCTGGTGCTCAAGGTCTGGTTGATTCTGGTATACAGTCAGGTCCCAAGTTCTTTGTTTCACCATCTGAAGAAACTTGCAATGAGAAGTCAGGTTTCAGGCACACCCACTTCAATGTTCCAATTATAGACCTCAGGGACATTGATAAAGATGGTTCTCAGCTGTGAAATAGTCAAAGAAATTGGCATTGCATCCAGTACATGGGGATTCTTCCAGGTTATGAACCATGACATTCCTCAAGGTAATACAGATAATGTTATTGAAAATATACGAAGATTCAATGAGCAGCCAAACCATGTGAAAGAAAAATTTTACTTCCGTGACAGGATGAAGAAAGTGATGTTCAATAGTAATTTCTATTTATACAAGGCAAGATTTGCTAATTGGAGGGACACCTTGTTTTGTCAAATGGCTCCTAATCCTTCAGCTCCTGATGAATATTCGGAGGCATGCAGGCATGCATTCTATTCTATAATTGTTATGCTTAACTGATAGACTCTTTACAGTTTAACATTATATGTATGTTCCTTTGCAGAGAGCTACTGTTAAAGTTTTCGGAATCAGTTGCAAAACTAGGTCAGGATTTGTTCGAGTTACTTTCGGAGGCACTTGACCTCAACTCTAATCACCTAACAAACATGGGTTGTGTGATGGACATATCTTTGTCTGTCACTACTATCCGGCTTGTCCTGAGCCTAACCTGACTCTTGGACATACCAAACATAGTGATCCTGATTTTCTCACTATCTTTCTGCAAAATCAAATTGGTGGTCTGCAAGTTCATCATGATAATCATTGGGTTGATATCCCGCCAGTCAAAGGAGCTCTGGTAGTCAATGTTATGGAATTCATTATTGTTTAAAAAGAAAAATTAATTTATGGATTGGTTGGTGAATAGTCTAACTGCATTTATGTTCTTGGTTGCTACTTTATGATGTCCCAAACTTTTGAACATTTATAATACCTAGGTTTCCTTTAAGCCACCGTTTGACTGGTGGGAAACAGAAGAACTAAAAAGCTCAAAGATATGAATCCTTGAAAGTTGGTTAAATTGGTCGCCTCGACCATGCCGAATTGTTCCATACTGCTTAGTTTCTTTCAGTAGAATTTCTTATTTTCTTAGTTGCAAATAAGAAAGATGCTAACTTTTCAAACTTTGCACCTGTCAGCAACTAAAGCGAGTCTAGTGCTAATTCTGGTTGTTAAGAAGAGTAGAGGATGAAGAAAATGAACTGATACTACCTCGTAAAATCAATGCTATATTTATAATTAGGTTTTCATACTGAATTATTTATGGTTTTTGACTGCTGTTTTCTGGCAGGTTATCGCTAATGACAAGTTCAAGGCTGCTGAACAACAAGTGCTGGCAAATTGTGCTGGACCAAGATTATCACTGGCATGCTTCTTCAAAACACATTTTGAACCATCTGAGAAGCTTTTTAGCCCCATAGAGGAGTTGTTATCAGATGATAGTCCTCCTTTGTATAGGGGCACCTCTGTTAAAGACTGCATTGATTCCTATCAGTCAACGGGACTTACAGGTGACTCATCACTCACTTGTTTGAGGTTGTAAAGATGGAATTACCCTGATGGTGTGTGCTTGTGGATGCAAATCTCTGCGAAAATTCAGGATCCAGAGAAATTATACGACAGTTGGGGGAAAAATTTAAAACATAAATGCTATGGCAGCCTCTCTCTCTCTCTCTTCGTAGAAAAAATGGTCTTTCCTTCCACCAGTTTGACATCATCAATGTAATGCCTGTACTTGGATTTATATTGTTTATCTGAACTGAAAAGGAATTTTTGGAATAAGTGCTAATCTATTATTGTTACCCTTTACATACCTATGCTGTCAAAGATGTTTTTGAATGGATCAACAATTTTTTGATATTGAATGCGACAGAATTGTTTGTCATTTGTGGGATAAATGGATATGCACTAAGAATACCATGTAAAACAGAGCTGTCGTTAGCTTAAGAAAAGAAGAAAGGAACTAACTGTAAAAAGAAAGAAACAACCTCTAGCAAAGCTTCTTTTGCTCATAATGGGCATGAAAAGGAAAAGCAGCTCCCTAAAAAGCTGAAACGGCTGTGATGAGTCACATATAATGGGTACAAAAAGGAGAAACAAACTCTTTGGAAACTTTTGAAAGAGTGATGAATATTTTGTATTATAAACCTGACAGAGATCTGAGCTGATCTACTATTTGCGGTGGAAGCAGATAATCAATTTCTAGTCATTGATGGCAAACAGTATGTATTTCTGGCATTTGCTAATATTTTACAATCATAATATATGAAATTTTTTTCTTGGCATTATTAAGTCAAAATGTGCAATATGTCAACTGACTAACTAGATTGGGATAATCTGCTAGAATCTTTGTTTTGTTTCTTAGATATTTGATCATGGCTGAGTTTTAAAGGAAATCAAATTATGAGTTTATCAGATGGAAAACTTGTTACAATCCTAAGCCTTGATGGTGGAGGAGTTTGAGGCATAATTCCTGGGACAATTCTAGCCTTCTTGGAATCCCAGCTACAGGTTGGTTGCTCAATTATCTCATGCTTTCTTTTATTCTTTATATGAGGCCAAAACAAAGACTTGTTGACTGAAACATTTCAACTGACAATTGAGTTCTATTTATATTTCTGCTATAATATTAGCTCAAAATTTTCATTGCACAGAAGCTTGATAGTGAAGATGCAAGGATTGTTGACTACTTCGATTTCATTGCGGGGATTAGCACTGGATGCCTAGTGACTGCTATGCTTGCAACACCAAATGAGAATGATAGACCAACTTTTACAGCAAAAGAAATCAACGAGTTTTTAAAGTCCGAAAATTTTTTGCAAGGAACAAGGCATAAATTTCTTCAAATGTAGATAGCTAACATGCGGATGATTATTCTTATTGTTATCTTGGAAGAATTAAGTTTTGAAGAAGGAACAAAATTCACTTCAAGGGTATGCAACTGACCTTTCTTTCTCATCAACAGGAATAGCTTGAACTGGTATGATGCAATAACAAATTGGGTGAAATCAAAGTGGGCAAATTATGGAAGGCCAGTGTATCAATCAGTTGATGGTTTTATGCAATGGGTGGAAAAAGAAGCATTTTGTCCCAAATATTATGTTGATTATCTGCACAAGAAGATCAAGGAAGTGGTTGGAGACAAATTTCTCCATCAGGCTTTAACCAATGTAATAATCCCCTCTTTTAACATCAGGCTTCTCCAGCCAATCATTTTGTCAACCTTAAAGTTAACTTCTTATATCAGGAAACCATCGAGTTGCAATAGATACTAACTTCTATACTAATTCCGATTTTCGAGTATTTTTCTTCTAATCTTCATGTCTGCAGGCAAAACGCGATGCCTCAAAGGATGCTCAGTTATCAGATATCTGCATTGGGACATCTGCAGCACCACACTGAAAGCATCAACAGGCACCAAGACGTTCAACCTGTTTGACGGTGGTGTTGCAGCAAACAATCCAGTAAGCTTTAGTTCGTAAAAGTGCTTCTATTAATGCAAGGAATAATATATACCTCTACAGGATGACAATCTCAGTTACTTCAACAATTTTTTCAGACTTTGATGGCAATATGTGAGGTAACAAAGGAGATATCTCAAAAAAACCTTCTCCATGCTTTTAGTAAGTCTTAGTCTGCCTCAATTTTAGTAAGTTTCTTGGTCTCTCCCTCGGTTCAGGATCATCAAAGGGGGAAGAAAAGTTGGAGGTTGGTGATGGAAATAGTTGGGGACTCTTTAGTTGGTTTATTGGACCTAATAATACCACACCATTATTTGATGTTGTCCTTACTGCAATGGATGATATGGTCGACATATAGTTGAAACATTGATTAGTAAGCTATTATCTCATATTTGAAATATAGTACTTTGGTGAATGATGACTGTTTAAAACTTGGAACCTGACTGATGGCTTGAAGTATACCGAAGCCTCTACAGACAACTCTTAAGAAAGAAAATCTGGAGAACCTTGAGAAGATCAGGAAAGATCTGTTGAGAAAATCTGTATCTGCTGTGAACTTGGAAACTGGTTTATATGAACCAATGGAAGAGCAAGGCACATATGAAGATGCACTTAGCAAGTAAGCACAAATTTATGGTTCGTGATATTGAATTGGTGGTTTGTTCCCATGACAAGCTCTTAGTGCTGTAATTACATTGTGTTATGCAGGTTTGCCGAAAGACTGTCTGAAGAGAGAAGATTTTGTCTGAAGAGAGAAGATTTCGCTGCAAGCATATGTAGCTCTTCCTCTAGCTCATGCAACCTCCATTTGTACATCACCTACGCTCATGCAGGTTTGCTGAAAGACTGTCAGAAAAGAGAAGATTTTGCTGCCAGCATATGTAACTCTTCCTCTTAACTCATGCAACCTCCATTTTGCATTATTCGTGTTGAAATGTACAAATGTTCATCTACGCTCATGTTATGTGATCAGCATAAAGAAAAAATTAGACTTGTCTCGAGAATGATATTCTGATACGGTTATGTACAATAAGGCAGAGCATAGCAGTGTTTCAATGAACAAAGCTACACAATAATCTTAATTTCATTTAATCGTCGAATTTTAATTGCCAGGTTAGAAAATCACAATAATCTCAGTTTCATATCTTAATCGTCAATTTAAAGGCAAATTATCAGGCTACTTTATCCAGTTATCCAAATTTCCTTCATTTGAGGTAGTGTAGTTGGCTGGTAGTGGAGAGGCTTCCTCTATTCCCCACCCCATTTCCCACCTTATTCTCTAATAAATTTAGTAGTCTAAGAATAGAGAATCCCCACCAATTTACCCATCTATACCTCATCCCTCATTTACTTATTTTATAGAATTTTTTATATATAATTTTAGTGAAATAAAAATTAAAAAGACTCAAATAAAACTATCAGTAACATATTGTAAAGGCAATAAGAAGCACAGTCAAACATACAAGATAAGCAAGTCACTGGCAACTAACAAAAGCAATTTGTTGGGTAGATTCATATCAAGTTTGTTCCCATTTTGCTTTATAAGTGCATGCTGTTTTCGAAGAACCAGATAGTAGCTCTGCAACAACCCTTTTCTTCTACTCGGCATGAGAAACACTAAACTTAAATGCAAAATTAATATGTTGCAGGATCTCTAAATTTACATTTCAAACATCATCTTGACCTCACACATTATAGTTCCCACGGTATCTTTCTCATTCTCATTTCTCTTCTAACTGGCCACAGTCTTCAATCGCAACTGTTTGCGAAGTCCTCCCGCTCTCAGAACCCACCTTCTCCATCTCCTTGATGACACTGTAACCATCCACAACTTTCCCGAACACAACATGTTTGCCATCTAGCCATGGCGTCTTCTCAGTGCATATAAAGAACTGAGAACCATTTGTGTTAGGTCCAGCATTAGCCATTGACAGAATTCCAGGCCCAGTATGCTTCATCTTGAAGTTCTCGTCGGCAAACTTCGTCCCATATATTGATTCTCCTCCAGTTCCATTTCCCCGAGTAAAATCTCCCCCCTGACACATGAAGTTAGGGATTATGCGGTGAAATGTTGAGCCCTTATAGTGTAGTGGCTTCCCAGACGTTCCAATCCCTTTCTCGCCAGTGCAGAGGGCACGGAAGTTTTCAGCAGTTTTTGGGGTGACATCAGCAAATAGCTCCATCACAACTCGCCCCTTGTTCATCTTTCCAATCAGAATGTCAAAGAAAACCCTTGGATTTGACATTTTTCCTATCCAATCAAAAGCCTGTAATCCACATGAAAACACATACATCTCAATAACCAGATAGGTAAAAGGTTCACAATTCATCTTAAGAACAAATACTACGATCTAGTAGTGATCCACAGTCAGAAAATTCCTCAATTATGCATATATTCTATAAACATCAAAGTAATGATTTTCATTTGAAAGTAAACAAATACTAGTTTGTTTTATAAACTGAAACGAATGGTGAAGCAAAATATTTATCTGCATAACTACAACCAAACAAACAAAACCTCCAGAAATTTCAAGAAAAAATAAAAAGAACCAAAAAAAGAAAAAAACTGGATTAAGTGTGCATAATTGAAGAAGTAAAGAAAATGTAAATCATCCAATAAGAAAACCCTCAAGCGACGTTTAAAAATATAGCATGAAGGTATTGTTATAGAGGATGATTTGATAATCTTGCACAGATTTTGAGCTCACAGACTTTGTTAAAATCACCTGTAAGCCTTCGATATGCGCTTTTTATAAATTGACCATTGAACACAAACATCATATGCATATACAGTTAAGCACCGAAAAATTCTTGAATCAAATGAATAAAACCAAACTAGAGCATGGAAAATTGAAATACCTTTGGTTGATATTCGAACTGGAGAGGCTTGGGAGTGAGATGGGCCGTTTGGGGTTTTAGCTGCAATATTTATACAGCGCAGCAAATGAGGGTTTAGGGTTTTTATAATTTTCTGTTTATTTAGTTTTATTTCTTAATTTTGTTAGACATTTTCATTAAACAAATAACTTTATTACGTGCTATTTTTTTTTTTTTAATATCAAGTTGAAAGCCAGAATGCTGGATCTATCTTTAAATCCGATATTAAGAATTAAAGATATATTTAGTATTAAGGTTGCACAGTTATATTTTTTAAATTATGACATCAAAGTATTTAGTAAATACTAATTGTTATAGATTAGAAGTTATGTTAATATAATTTTTCTTTTGAATAATGAAAAATTTATTATAATTCAAAAGAAAAATTTATTATATCTTTAATAATTTTGATAATAATTTTATCAAAATTATTACTTTAAATTTATATTTACTATATACTATTAATTTTTATTTTACAATCATAATTTTTTTCCACATCAACTATAACTTTTAAGTTACAGGACTTTAATATCAAATGTAACTTAAATGAGAAGAAGATAACAACGTATCCACCACTTAATTAAAGACTGATTTCTATTATATTTTCCTTTTTATTTAAAATTTATGTGCTAATTGTGAAATATTAAACTAACGTTTGAGATTGTCGATCAAAATTCTAAAAAAATAAAACTATTGGGTCAGTAAATTTCATTTTCTTTCTCTAATTTTAAGAGAATGAATTCAACTCTTGCCCGTAATATTATGTAAAATTTCTCTTTTACTTGGAGTAAATTTCTTTGATTTTAGAGTTGATCTTTGAGCTATACTCATAACAGTTATGAGTACAAGAGGACTCATTTGCCTTTACCATTTTATTTATCAAAGCTTTCAAATGTATAAAATGACTATTAAACTCCTAAACCCGCAATCACTTTCTATCATTATCTCTTACCCCTAACATCTTAGAAACTCAAAAAAAACTCTTTAAAGCTCCCATCAATTTCGTATTCACCCAAAAACATTCTTCATGGCAGCTGGCTTTGGATACCTAATCCACAGTCTTTGTGATTAGTTGTTAAGTAAAAGTGAGAGTGATGCTTTCACCGATACGTGTGGTCAAATTCACTTGAGCAAATACTAAGCTACTATATTTTTTCAAATTAAGCTGAAGGATGAAAATTAAAAACAGTTTCCTAAACCTTGAACAAACAAGACAATGCCATGCCCATTTAATCAAAATCCACTTCAAATTTAGCTACACAAACATTGTTAACCCATTGACACATTACAACTTATTTATAACATCTTACATAAAAAACAACAAACCCAGTAGTGCACTTAAAATATATGCTTATATGCGCAAAAATGGTAGTGAAGTTGACAACTTTACCATACCAACAATACTCAAAGCATGCACCCAAGTATTGATGACCCATTTAGGAAAAGAGATACATGGTTTTGCAATTAAGAATGCATTGGATGGTGATGTTTTTGTGTCAAACGCGTTGATCCAAATGTACAGTGAGTGTGGGAGTTTAATGTCAGCGCGTTATGTGTTTGATGAAATGCCTAACAGGGATGTTGTTTCTTGGAGTACGATGATTAGAGGCTATCATAGGAGTGGGTTACTTGAGGAAGCGCTGGAGGCGATGAGGGAGATGCATTTTATGAATGTAAGGCCTAGTGAAGTTGCAATGATTAGCATGGTTAGTCTCTTAGCAGATGTTGAGGATGTTGAATTGGGGAAAGCGATTCATGCTTGTGTTGTAAGGAATTGCAAGAATGAGAAGTTGGGTGTTGCTATAGCTACTGCTTTGATTGATATGTATACCAAGTGTGGAAATTTAGCATATGCAAAACAGATTTTTGACAGATTGAATCAGAACAGTGTTGTTTCATGGACAGTTATGATTGCAGGATGCATTCGTTGCAGTGAGATCAATGAGGGAGTTAGGCTTTTTGTTGAAATGATGGAAGAAAATGTATTTCCAAGTGAGATTACAATTCTTAGTTTGATTATAGAATGTGGTTTAGTTGGGGCTCTAGAATTAGGGAAGTGGCTACATGCTTACGTTTTGAGAAATGGGTTTGAGTTGTCTTTTGCTATTTCTGATGCTTTGATCGATATGTATGGAAAATGCGGGGAGATTAGAAGTGCAAGAACACTATTCGATAGAATGACGAGCAAAGATGTTATGACTTGGAATGCTGCGATTTCAGCTTACACACAAGCTCATTGCATTCACAAGGCATTTGAACTCTTTATTCACATGAAGGTGAGCAAAGTGAGGCCAAATGAAGTGACAATGGTTGGCCTTCTTTCACTCTGTACAGAAGCTGGGTCCCTTGAAATGGGCAAGTGGCTTCATGCTTACATAGAAAAGCAAGGGCTTGAAGTAGATGTCATACTGAAAACTGCACTGGTGGACATGTATGCGAAGTGTGGAGACGTAAATGGGGCTTATGGGCTGTTCAGTGAAGCAATGTATCGAGACATCTGCATGTGGAATGCCATGATGGCTGGATATGGAATGCATGGTTGTGGCGAGGAAGCACTGATACTCTTTATAGATATGGAGAGATCTGGTGTTAAACCTAATGACATCACATTTATTGGACTTCTTAATGCTTGTAGTCATGCTGGATTGGTTACAGAAGGGAAGAGGGTTTTCAATAAAATGGTTCATGGATTTGGCTTGGTTCCAAAGATTGAGCATTACGGGTGCATGGTTGATCTTCTTGGTCGAGCAGGTCTGCTTGATGAAGCCCATGAGCTGATTAAAAGCATGCCCTTAAGGCCTAACATGATTGTATGGGGAGCTCTTCTTGCTGCTTCCAAGCTTCATAAGAATCCTAATATGGGAGACATAGCAGCAAGGCAGCTACTTGAGATAGAGCCTCAAAACTGTGGTTATAATGTATTGATGTCAAATTCATATGCAGTGGCAAACAGATGGAATGACGTTGCCAGAATAAGAAGAGCTATGAAGGAAATAAGAATGAGAAAAGAACCAGGTTTCAGCTCAGTTGAAGTAAATGGTTTAGTACACAAATTTGTAACGGGAGATATGGTAAATTGGAAGAGTTAATGATATGCTAGCTGAGATGAGCAAGAAGCTGAAAGAAGCTGAATACATGCCTGAAGCTGCTGGTGTCTTACAAAGTTCATGAATAGATAGAGATCTGCAGTCAGTTATCACAGAGAGAAATTGGAACTGGCTTTTGGGCATATTATCACAGTACCAGCCTCTCCAGTTCAAATTTTGACGAACCTCCGTGTCCTCTGTGACCGCAAAAGTTTGATTACGTAAAAGACATCCGATCTCAAGACGATTTCAAAGGTTTTTTGGAAAATGTACATTAAATGTAGATGCATGGATATAAAAGTCGGTAAGAAATTGTCTATTCATTTCAATTGATTTGTCCCAAATAAAATATAGCATTACATTGAACTTAGAAGCCACCTCCCTTTAACTTATAAATTTCTTATTTTTTTTGCAAGTTTCTGTTTCACCGATTTAGCTTGAAATATTCTCATGAGAAAATTCAGTAGTCATTCAAACACAAATTGTTCAGAATATCAACCACAGTATCATTAGCAGCCAAAAAATATAAAAACAATGGGGTGCAACATTTACATCTGAAGGGTATCAGTCAAAAGATTTATGGACTTCAAAGTATATTACAGTTGAATTAACAGATGCCAAATGAACAGTTTCAATTCATTTTTTTGAAACAAGTTACCATCAATTCTGTAACACAAATGTGAAAAAAATAATTATATTAACCAAGCCACTGTTGTGCACGACGTTCACCCCCACCTCCAACAGCACGACGGATGCTAATTTTCTCATTAGCATATTTTTGCTGCAGTAATTCAAAAGCATTCATATCAAGTTTCCCAGTTACTGACTTCCCTTGCTTCCTACGATTTTGCTGTTCCCGTATAGAAGCCCAAAGTTTTTCGATGGCATCCCTTTGTTGAGAAGTGAATCTTACTACATTATCGAAAGCATGCTTCACCAAGATGTCTATCACTGTTTGGCACCTGAAAAGAAATAGTTTTTGTCCTCTTTAGGTGAAATTCACTGTAGTTTTCTAAGCAAATAGTATGAAATTCACAGTAGTTGTCTAAGCAAATAGATTGAATCCACAGTAGCTGTCTAAGCAAATTGCATGAAATTCACAGTAGTGTCTAAGCAAATAGTATACAACTGGAGACAGATTTTTCATCCATATCATAGACAACGAACTAACCATGGGGTTTTGTAACGATGTGCCGCAATCTCTAAACAAGTAATTAAGGCTTCCCTTTGCGTCTTGAGAAATCTCTTATTCTCTTCCTCATCCTCTTTTATCTTGGCTCCTGCGTCTTTCTTTCCCTTTGTCCTATCATCTTTCTTTATTTTTTTGGGAATGAATGCATCAAGTCCAAATGGATCAGCCTCATCTTCATGATTCTCTTCAGCCTGCACAGCTGGAGCCATGTCCAGAGTGTTTTTACTGTCTTCATTTTTCTCTGCCTCATCTTTCAGGGCCGCAGCCTCCTCCAGATCATCATCCTTGGTAGCAACTGGAAGACTGGATATTGCCTCTTTTATTCGTGTAGCTGTTTTTGAAAACTAGCCCATGAAACCAAAGCATTAGTATAACCAGATTTAGGTAATGACAAATCAAAAATAGCACTTACACTGCAAAATAATAATAATAATAATAATTCCAAACACATCAAATTTTAATACTTCAATCCATTTTCATATATTCTAAAAGATCACAGATAAATTTCAAGTATTACACAACCTGATAGTGATAGATTCATGCATATGCATTTTCAAGG
This sequence comes from Murraya koenigii, assembly GCA_025617385.1. Classification (NCBI taxonomy): domain Eukaryota; kingdom Viridiplantae; phylum Streptophyta; class Magnoliopsida; order Sapindales; family Rutaceae; genus Murraya; species Murraya koenigii. The sequence continues at coordinate 20,660,709 of CM046816.1, forward strand.
TACATGACTGAAATAAAGAAATCTGAAACACTATCAATTTACCAAAAAAATGTAATGACTTGTTGCACAACATAGAATGCTTCTCATCTCTAAAATATATAGAAAATCATTCAAGTCATGATCTAGAAAGCAAGACAACAAAATAACTAAAAGTAAAGAGAATACCACAAAGCTGTCATCAGTGAACAAGTCATTTGCTACCACTGCCCGAATTGTCCACGTACTTAGTTGGTTCTTCTGCTTCTTACTGAGGCACTACAAGAAACCAATATGATAAGATAACCCTCAAACAAGATATTTTGTTCTATTACTAAATGAAAATTTTTTACAGTAAACAAAAACTATAATCTTACTTCAGTTGCATCTTGTGCCACTGTGAACAATGCATTATAATCTGCTCTCACTGACGGATCCGTGCACGAAGTGGGTGATGACATGGCAGCCTCTAGTATGGCAAAAAACTGATCACTAGTTCCTGGCTTCACACTTCCAGCCTGAATCATTTGTATGGCAAGCTTTGAAGCCTTCCCAAACTTCGCGGGGTTCTTGATGTGCGATGCTATCTTCTGCATGGCATCAATAACTTGTGCATCTGACGCATCTGTTGTCATTTTAAACCTCAAGGACTTTTGAGGCACAGTTTCTGCGAAATGCATTGAATATTTAGCTTCGTGCAACACAAATCCAAGTTAAAAACAAGCAAACCAATGTATAAATAAGATCCACCATACCAATAAGAAATGGATGAAGAAAAGAAATCCAAATTTAGATGCTTTCAACAGATTCTCTTTAACAAGAGAAAACAAGGTTGTCAAGTTATTGGGCTCAGTTATGGAAAGATCTCTCTTCTCTAGGTCTGATATCCATGTGTTTTCCAAGCAACAGAACCTATGTCATCTGCCATTCTAAAACTGAATCAAGTTTAAGATACATTATAACAAAAGCAAAGTCAAATTCAATATCATGAAACCCCTAAAATCTCAGAACCAAACTGAATACTATAATACAATATATAATCAATTAAGTTTTTTTTTTTTTTTTTTTTTTAAATCAAGGAGTCGTGACTTTTGATCCACTGTCACGTAGAATGAAATCACTAGTTGTCAAATAAAAGCAAACCAGGTGTTTTACATATGCTTTCAAAATTAAGCAAAAGCATATCAGTAAGCAAAGCATGTCCTATTACCTAAATAAAGCTTTCTTGTCATTCTTTTTCATCTCTTTCAACCTAAGAGTCACACAACTCACAACAACAGACATTATAAGATAAATACAAATTTTTACAGAAACTACATATAAAAAACAAGGTTTAAACAAAGACCCAGATATTAAAACTGACCTTGAGGGCCAGTTTTGGGCTTCTTGAGGGCGCTTTTGAGAGGCGGAGCCGGAGCCAGAACCGGCGAAGCTTCTCGTTTCTTATTCTTGGCTGTCGATCGTTGTTCTTCTTCTTTTTGCGGCTCGGAAGAAGGAGGCGGCAGCCCTTCAAATAGATTATCAGCCATTTACACAAACTGTATTCAAATTTCTTCTGCAAGTACAAAAAAATTGCTCAATTGATCAACTCTTCTCTCGCTAAATCACTCGAAAGTAGAAAGAATGCCTCTGTTTTGTATTTTTTATTTCGTTAATTTTTCAGGACAGTAGCAAAATCTACAAAGTGTTAATAGCATTTACTTTTATGTGCGGATAATTTTAGTCTATAGCTGATATGATCTGACCAAATTATCCTTCATCTTTTAGCAATTTTACCGCTTTAAGTAATACGCTATACGATTTTCATTTTTTTTTTTTTTACCAAACCTACACCAATAAGTAATTAAGTATAACAAGTGTCACAAATTATTATTCAAATTAAATTAAATAGCAATTAAGCAATACAAATAATAGTTTAAATGATATATAGCTAAATCTACAAAGTGTCATAATATTGCATTTACTTTTTTGTTGGCATAAGTTTAGTCTATAATTGATATGATCTGACCAAATTATCCTTACCCTTTTAGCAATATTACCGCCTTAAGTAATACGCTGCACTATTTTCTTTTTCTTTTTCAGCGTACACCCATAAGTTCCGGCAAAATTTCAATGCAAACCCACAAGTTTTGACATGTCATCGTTTCACACTTATATTTAACTTGAATTATGTAATGAAACGAGGTAACAGCGAAATTTGACCAATAGGTAGGATGGCAGTGCCTGTAAATCTGCCCAAGTATCAAATATTTAAATAAAATATTTTTAATTTAATTTTAATTAATAAAATATATAAATTAAATAAATAGAAAGTGTAAATATGTGTGCAAGTTGTAGCATGCCTAAGTCCTAACTAAAATTATAATCTAAATTAAAAATAAATATATAATAATGCATGAATTATTATATACTTATTATAATTTTATACTAATTATTATTCTTTAACTTAATATATAGATTATTTCATTATTATAATTTTATTCTTCAAATTAATATTTAAAAAGTATTATTCTTTAGAAAATATTAATCTTAATTATTATTGTAGGAATCGTGTTGATGAGTGATACTGGTGGTGAACAAAATAAAAATCTTAATTCTTAAAACTTATGTCGAATAAGAATATGAAATGATAAATGCTGCTGGTGCTGCTTTAATATAATTGTATTATTATTTTTGTGGTTTTTTTAATGAATTTGGGTATTTCTTAGTTGAAAAATTGTGATTGATTGATGTTGAAATTTTAATTATTCATTTATAATGATTAAAATTAGAATTGTGTATATTATGTTAAACTTTAATTATTATTATATATTTAAATATTAAATATTTATGATTTTAAATTTAGGAATTTGCCAAAAATCTATCTGATATCATTACCGGTTTAGTAATGACAAACCCGCTACAGGTGGTAATTTGATGACATGTTCAAAATTAATTTCATACGTTCATAAGTTCTACAGTATATAAAGGAGTATTTAATTTCATATGTTCTTGCTTTGTTCTAGAGTTGGTGTTTTGGATTTAGAGTGGTTAGTATAATATTTTAATATTAATTTTCATGTGTCTGTGACAACTAGAGCCATCTAAAAATCTCTCAAGTTCATTAGCATGTAGTACTACTGTACATGTGCGACATAATTCGGATGCAAAATAAGATAATACACGAATTCTCAAGAGAAAATTTCATAAAATTAAATAATAGTATTATTACAAATTAACGCTTTACTCCTTTTATACTGAAACCTGACACATGAAATTATCAAAAAGTGAAAAGCTGAAAATATTAAAATAAAATAAAATTCTAATGATTGAAATAAAAAATAAATAAAAAAAAACTCATTCCGTTTAAACATATAGATAAAAGATAAAAATCTTGGAAGAAACTAAAAAGATAGACAAAAATCTTCTATTTGTGACTCGGGGTCCAAAGAAAATAAATTTCAAGATGATTCACTGACCGTATGTCATAAGCATTTAAAATATTCTTTCTGTAAACTTTAAAACAATATATTATACAGTTTATACAAACACCTGCAACAAAAATGATAACCTTGAAAAGGTATAAGTGTCATCCGTTACGTCAATATGACTTTGATTGAAGAAATAATAACAAAAGTCTGTTTTGATTTATGTTTTGGTTTTTGTTTAATTTGAGGTCATCAATTGTTTAATTGTATGAATTGGTTATCAAATTATAACAACAAAGATCGAAGTAGTAGTAACAATTAAAGTATCACTTTGATCTAAATTGTCCAAAATTTAATTTTTATAAAGTATCTACGAATGTGGAGTTTGGAAGGCGAAGAAAACAAACAGAGAAATTAATGCGTAACGAATTGAATTTGAAATATTTTGGTGCACAACATATATTTGATTGTTTATCTAGTTTCTTGCAACAAGAAATTAACAATCATTTTCTTTTCTTTTCTTTTTTCTCTTTTAATGGTATATAACGAGCAATTCCATTTAAATAATCATTAATTGTTTACTGAACACATTTCTTCTACCGAAAGGATCAAATGCTAATATTTTATATACATCTTGTCAACCCACCAGAAGCATAAAATGGACCAAACATCATATGAAAATTAAAATCAGAAGCCAATATAATTATAAATTAATCTTTGAATTACTTATTTGAATTTCCAAGTAAAAGTTTCAACTACTCTTAACTAGCTTGCTGGCTGTATAGTATGTGATGTGCCCACTATTATTTTATAAACAAATTCCAGCCATTTCTTACAATATAAAATTAACATAATTTGATCACTTCTACGCAAGGGACGACTTAAAGAAAACAAATAGCAACAGCTGCAGAATTGAATTAATAAATTAATTAATTCAATAAGTAGAGATCAAGATTAAGCTTTGAATAAGACATGATAATATGAACCCACACCGATAATACCGAAGAAGAAAGGAAAAATACTTAATTAGCAGTAAAATAAAATGGAAATAGATGGCTTTAACATGTCGTAAAAAAGTTATAAAAATTCATTAAAAGAGGGTGTGATAAACAAGCATGCAAAGATAGTGGGATTTTTCTTATAATAAAAGCTTTATCTCAATTTTGGGTTTTCTTCATTCGCGCCCCTTTCCTTTCATTATTTTAAAATACATATACTTGCCCTAGGGATGCCAATTTAATCAGCCTTATTATCCGTCATATATGCAACAATCGATATAGATTTTTTTTAGTTGCTGCATAAAACTTTTCCAAAAAAAAGAAAAATAATAATTATTTAAAACAAGGACGTCCTTTGTCGCGGGTCACTATAATGCAGATTCTTTTAAAATTAAATTGGGTACCATTAAAATTCTCATTGTCGAATTTAAGCAACCATAGAATTTACATGACATTATCATCTATGTCGCGTTGTTTTTAAACGTTGACCTCGAAAAATTTACTACAACGGCTCTTAACCTCATAATTTCCAAGAATTTTCTTAAGATAAAGGATAATTTTTACAATCAAAATTGAAACTACTCATTAATATTTGAGACACAAGATAAATGTAGGAGAATCTTTTTTTTTAATTCAAGAAAAAAACATCTTGTATTAAGTGATAAGTTAGAAAAACAATAACCTAATAAAAAGTATGTTAGAAATCTTAACAATTGAGTCTCAAATCATATGACATTCATATATTAGATAATAAAATCTAATATTAATTTTATTAGCTGTAAAACTCAAATTTAATAAATAAATGACACATAATTGTTAGGACTCAAATTGAGATTCAATTATTAAGATTTCAAAAATTATTGTAACCTAAATTTCTAAATTACAAATTACACTAAGTCAAATTCATACTTCAAATCAGAAAATAAAGCACAATTATAATATATGCTACAACTTATCTAGTGGCAACTAAAGGAATATATTATATATATTCTGTTAGTGTATTGAAATTTGTGTTTATTTATCTGTTAGTAACATCTTCACTTTATTAAAATGAAAATGTCCTTACTAAAGAATTATTATTATTATTATTATTATGTGTGTGTATGTATGTATATGTACAATCCTTCTTAACTTTTTTTTTTTTTCATGCAGACATACTTGTAAGTCATGCTGCTTAATAAAATTAATTTTTAATATTATTAAACCATACATTTTTGAATTATATTAACCCTAAATTTGATATTTTTATAATTTTTTGTTTCTGTAAAATATAGTTTTTTTTTTTAACCTTATCTTGGAAGTTATTTGTTCTTTAAAAAAAGTTTTCTAGCCTGTGCGTTTGAATGGCACTTCAGTCACATGCATTTGATGTTACTCATTATCAATATATAGTTGTTGTTTTAATCATAACAACAAGGTTACCTATAATTATATAGTTGTCATTCTTAAATAATTTCTTCATCGTACAAATCAAACATAAAATCAACTATAGATTTTCTATTCAAGTCATTTAATTATTGCAGTGCAAGAAATAATTCTGAACCAAGTAAAAAACAATGATATACATATGTACTTGAAATATTTTTTTTTTCTCTCTCTTTTGAATAGATATATACTTGGTACTTGAGAATGCATGTACGGTCGAGTATTTTTGGAAAATCACAAGTTTATAATATCCACATACACCAATGATATGTATAATCTATTACGAGTAATTCTAGAGTTACTAACTTTTTGTATTTAAATATTATGTACAAATAATATTAAGACAATAACTTAAATATTTGAAAAAAAAAATTTTGGAGAAGCCAAACTCGATAACCAATCAAATAAATGTATTTAAAAATTACTCGACCAAATTCTTATAGGATATAACTTTATATTTCGTTTGAGAGAACAAACACTAAGCGTAATAACTAATTAACTAATATCCGATAGAAATAAGAGTGTGAATGACATTCTCTAAAACTTGAAAGGTATGAACAGGATTACACAAATATATAAAAGTGTACAACAATTGCATTGCATATACCTCAATTACATCGATTGGTTGATAAATTTAAATGAATACTGATATTTGAACATAATCAAGACACCATTAACATACAAAATAGGGTACGACTGTCTTATCGTAGTGGTGTTTTAGAAGTGGTCAAATATCATTTTTCAATATAAATATATAGCTGTCGGGGCGCGAGAGAAAGAGGACTCGTACCCCTCAATCCGTTTGCTTTTTTTTCACGCGCCACGCCACCCTACTCTGTCTCCACCCCCCAACCCAAAAAAAAAAAAAAAAACCCTAATTTCCAAGACCACCACCTCCAGTACCATCATCTGTTGAATAATTATAATATATACACATACTTTGAGACTTAACACAGTTTCAGTTTCAGTTTCAGTTTTAGTTTTAATCTAAGGGTTAGACCCACATAGAGAAAGAACAAGAAAAAACAAAAAAAAAACTCATCTCTAGCTTCTAAACTAGTTTGTGTTTTCTTTCTTGCTCAAGAAAATCTTGGTCTTGTCTTGTTAATTAAGTCTGATTTTTCACGTATCTTTTATTAGATCATTCTTAGATATATTATAAGATTTGAGTTGGTGTTTAATTATGGATAGTACTTAATTTCTAATTGGAAAGAGATCCAAGCTTTGTATAAGTCTTTTTGGTCATCAAGCAAAAAGATTGTGTTGTTGTTACAGTTTGTGTTACAGTATACTTATGGCGAACCGGTGGTGGGCTGGCCAAGTGGGTCTGCCCGGAATGGACGGGTCAACAGCTACGTCGTCGTCTCCGATGAAGAAACCAGATCTGGGAATATCCATCATGGCCAACAATAACGGAGAGAGCGGAAACGGGGGCGGCGGAGGAGGAGGAGGAGATGAAGAGGATGATAGGGAGCATAGTGACGAGCCTAGAGAAGGAGCTATCGAAATCTCCACGCGCCGCCCTAGAGGCCGTCCACCGGGCTCCAAGAACAAACCAAAACCTCCCATATTTGTCACTAGGGATAGCCCTAATGCACTCAAGAGCCACGTCATGGAAATAGCCAACGGCTCTGATGTTGCTGAAACCCTAGCTAATTTTGCAAGGAGGAGGCAGAGAGGTGTTTGCGTACTCAGCGGGAGCGGCACCGTCACTAATGTGACGCTCCGGCAGCCATCTGACCCGAGTGCAGTCATGGCAATTCACGGTAGGTTTGAGATACTATCATTGACCGGTGCTTTTTTGCCCGGGCCTGCGCCACCAGGGTCAACCGGGTTGACTATATATTTAGCAGGAGGGCAAGGGCAGGTGGTGGGAGGAAGCGTGGTGGGGTCACTGGTGGCGTCAGGCCCGGTGATGGTGATTGCGGCGACGTTTTCGAATGCTACTTATGAGAGGTTGCCACTAGAGGAGGAGGAAGAGGGTGGTGCCGGAGCTCAGGGCCCGCTTGCCGGAGGAGGAGGAGGGAGTGGTAGTAGTGGAGGTGGTGGCAGCGGTGGGGGAGGAGGGATAGGGGATCCTTCAGGAATGGGTGTTTATAATAATTTGCCACCAAATTTGGTGGCAAATGGAGGGCAGTTGAGCCATGAGGCTTATGGATGGGCTCATGGGCGGCCAGCTTTTTAGAGTACAAATAACTTGAGAGAAGTTTGTTGTCTTGTTGAATAGAGGATCTGAATCCGTTGTTCATTAGCTATAGCTAGCTTAATTAGCTTTGTACTGGCCTGTATTATGCATCAAGAGAGACAAAGTAAGTAAGAAGTAGTAACTACATAGATGAATAAATTTATTATATGTTTCATGCTCTCTGCTAGCTGTTTTGTATATTTTTTTTTTATCTGTGATAACTTTCATGTCTTTTTTTAGCAGTACTATATATGCACTGCTTATAGTTGCTTCTCTTCAATTCTTCTTCTTCTTCTTCATCATCCTATATTTGAGTTCCTTTTTATGAAATTTGTCTTTTTACTTTACATAGATTATGGCGGAGTTAATTAGGAATATTATTATTAGGCCGGCTTCATTAAATAATTTAGATATTATATAATAAGCTTTCTTTCTTTCTTTCTTTGGCTTTTTTTCTTTTAAATTTAAAGATTGCTGTAGTTTACAAATGGACTATGCCTAGAACTTTGTGCAGTGAAACCCTAATTTATTCTTCTTCTTTTTTTGGGTAAAAACCCTAATTTATTTCTTAAAATATCTTGAGTGTTGTTTGTTGATATGGGTGTATCTGTAACAAATTTAAATGGGAACCATCATAAAAACTAAGCTTAGTTACTTAAAAATTCATATTTGGTCTATCTCACGCCGCTTGCTAGTATTCTCATCATATTATTAGTTTGCACTTTGCAGCATTTCATTTTACACACAAGTTGACTATTAATTCTAACTCTTTATTGAATTTTCTGTTCATGCGCACTTCATCTGTCAATATAATACTTTTATTCTAGCTATCTTTTAGACCATTCAATGGAATGTTCTTTGCTTCCTTTCTGGTTAATTTGTTTTAATTCAATTAATTCTTCCCAGGCAGGGAGGATGAATTTTTAATTTAATTTGTCAGTCACTATACTTATTCACTATTCACGCTTTCTATTTAAATTTTTCTTTACCTGTTCATTATACCACAATATGAATTGATAACTTGTTTATAAATGCACTGGATCAAAATTCGCAAATTCGCAATTCAAATCTAGCAAAGAAGTGATATGCAATTGATTCAATTCCCGATTGTAATTAGACCAAGTTTCAATCTTCTGCTGCTTGTCAGCACTGGCATTAATTGGTTTTCTAACAATCAACAACCGCCTTACAACCTTCATATGATTCAATGGCAAACTCTGAATACATATTAGAACAAAATAGAAGTCTCACCTTCTTCATATGATTAAGAAAAACACCTAATGTGTAATTAATTGCGAATTTTCAGGTTTAATTAGTTCAATATAATCAATAATCTGTGTATACAAGTCAAACTCACAATGTTGACATACATACACACATATACATACAATTATTTTTAGATACGGACGTCCTTATTATTATTATTTTTTGTACAGGCATATTATTAAATCATGCGATTTTAATAATTAATTAAAATTTCTTTACAAAATTATATGATTTAATAAAGTGTATGCATTAAATATATATATATATATATATATATACGAAGATGCCCGCCGTTGTATATATACTTGCTCTCATATTCATCTTTATATATTTCTAATTGATCATATAGTTGGGAGTAAATAAAATATTAGTTTGATTAATTAATTAAATAATTAGCCCATTATTAAAACGAAAAACGAAATACTTGAGATGACTTTATGTACAGAAGCTCAAAAGTTATTTAAAAAATAAAGAAGTAAAGTTACTCAAAAAAGTCGAAGCACGTTCCTTGCACTTAAGAAGCTTATTAAAAAATTGAGTGATGTTTAAATGCTCTGAGCAAAATAATTCTTGAAGATGAGCAAAGCCGTTTTGTTAGTGGAGGTTTTGGTGAATTGTCAGTGACAATAACGAGACCCATCTATACTTCTTTTCTAACTATTTTTTATGGGGCACAGCAGCAAATTCTGAGCTTCTAGTGATCCTTAAGGGCAAGCAGTTGCTATTGTTACGCTTGCAACTATTTGGAGTTTTCACAAGCTCTTTGCCCCTAATTCTTTAATATATAGCTTGATTATATATATTTCCCATCACTGGCTAGAAATGAAACTTCAAGAACTCATTCATTAGCATATGACAATATGTCCATGATTTTTGGAAGAGAAAACAGGAGACTTAACATATTATAACATTTCCATATTTTATCATATTCTACTAAATATTCTAGATGGGTGATTGCCAATTTTTTCTTTACTATATTTAATATATATCATTTCAATAATAATAGAACCCCAAACTCTTTTGTATAAATTAGTATGTACAAATAGGTGTGGCATAAATAAATTGGATGAGAAATGATAATAATTATTTTTTTAGATTATGTTGGCTTATGATACTTTTTTATAAACAATACACTCATGTCATATCAGTTTGTACACACTTGTTTGTACAAAGTGTTTGTGGCTCTATTATTACTCATATCATTTATTCTCCTGTTGTTTTTTAATAAATAATAACCCCTTGACCTCATAAGTTTATAATATTACGCTTATTTTCAAATATTCTTTTATTCATATTTATTATAAATTACATAAATCACATGAATAAAAATTAAAAAAATTAATATTAAAAACAAGAAATATATGTTTTGATGTAAAAGAAATTAATAATAAAATATTTTTCTTATACTTTTTTATTTTATAAATATTTTCTTATGATAAATATATAGGAAAATTATTATAAAATGATAAAAATATAAAAAAAATTATTATAATAAACTTGAATGATAAATTATAAATTATTATAAAATAAATAATATTTTTTTGTGCATTTTACATTTAATTTTGAAATATTTTAAAATATTTATCATAATAAAATGTTTATAAAATAAAAAAGTACAAGAAAATATTTTATATTAATTTTTGTTCATAATAAAATATATATTTCTTGTTCTTAATATTTAATTTTTTATTGTAATTTCTATTCTTGTGATTTATTTAATTTATAATAAATAAAAAATATATATTTGAAAATAAATATAACAATGTAAACTTATGTTTTCAGGAAGTTATTAATTATTAAAAAAAAATAAGAATAAGTGGTGCATATTAAATATAATAAAGAGAAAATTAGCAACCTCCCTATTCTCAATCATCATCAAAAACTAGTAATATAAGATAATTAATGAGACTCGTTTCTTGTCCTAGACGTTAGTTAATTCACTTAGCTTATATCTCTTCCCAAAGCATGTGGCATATGCAAGTTTATTTTATTTACTTTTTTTTTTTCTAAGGATTTGATGGAGTGTTTTTCAAATAGTTTTTTCTCTAGTTGATCACTTGAGTTCGACTTCCACGAGAGATAATAATAAAAAATCAATTAGGATTTTGCCCACCCTCCTGTCACTTTTTAAAGTTATAATTATTTATTTTTCTATTAATTAATTTCGGCACTATTATAGCCTCTAACCTCAGTTACATGAATGTACTGTTGTTAAATAAGTATCAATGTCAAACATGGGAAAATTCTTTTATGCTCTATGTAACAATGTAAATCTTAACATTGATCAAAGCATGCAAATCATTATAGGCTCACTGGCTAAATGCTCATTTAGTCCATATATATAAATGTTAAATATTCGTTTAGTCTGTATATTTTAAAAAATATCTCAAAACTTCCTTGTTATTAAATATGTTATACTATTGTCCTTAATTTTTTTTTCAAATTTTCCAAAATATCCTTCCAATGATCTTGGGAACATTAATAAAAAGAAAAAAAATATTCATTAAATATAAACTAATGTAAAAAATTTTCCTATTATTTTAATTTTAAGGTTAATTTGATATTAATTTGGTATTTCAAATAAAAATTATTGTAAAGATTGTCGTAAGGATATTATTGCAAAAGTAAAGAAAAAATAAAAATAAGAGTATAACATATTTGACAATAAAGATGTTTTGAAATAATATTGAAATATAAGAGCTAAAAAATATTTAATTTAAAATATATGGACTAAATAAGCGTTTATTCTAATTTCAATCGTCTATCAAGTTTTAGAATTTGTGCCCTTGATTTACAATATTATTTCCGAATTATAAATTAATAATTAGTAAAAGAACCTTGTAGATGATTAAGCTTCCGTAATGATATCATACAAGCATGTATCATCAACCATGGTATTTCAATTAAAAAAAACCATGGTTGAAGACAAGAACATTATAAATACAACTTTATGGCTAAATTCGATATAATTTTCATCTAGAAAGAATGTTTTCTTGACACACTCAAAGCACACTCCAGAGTCTCTTAGCAACATAAAGGACCCTCTTCACATGGATTCACATGTCCTTGCTAATCTTACCCTAATATAATTTAACATTAATATAATGGTCGATAAAGTAGCGATACATGTAGATGGACCCAACCTCGAGTCGCATAATTAATCTAATCGCCATGATTAATTCTTAATTAAAATATGCATCTTCTCCTTTTCTTAGTACATTGTCTTAAGTGTGGATTTCACCAACATATGCAAGTGCAAAGCAAGCCCTAGCTATATGTAAAAGTCATAACACTTAGCTAATTGATTATATTACTTTGAAAAGGAATCCGGGAAATCAGCATTAAGGAAATGTGGACCACCAATAAAGCCTAAGTTGATGTCTAATAAAAAAGCAGACTAGTAGTTTTGATTAATTAATTAATTAATTAACAATGGGGAATCAGACATCAGCAATAGAAAAAAATTGAGAGCATGTGTTTGTTTGTTCTTACTTTTCAAGTCCTGATCAGCTGAAAAATATTATTTGCAGCTGCATGAATTTGCCGTGGATTACACGTTGTCTTAATCTGATTAGGTGCCATTTGACCTAACTCTGTTATGAGTTTGTGCATCATCATCTCAGCTTTGGTTTATCATCTTGAGTTGAGTTACCAATCGCAGTGTAGTACACTTTTTAGAGAGAAGCTGATGGCTATAAATTATAATAATAAGTAATTGGTTGATTATTTCATGTCTCAAGCTAGTGAAATGGCCTTGAAAATCCTCTAATTATATATATATATATATATATATATAATGAACAGGTGTGTTAGTTAAACAGATATAAAAAGTTTGCTTTACTAAATGAGTCAAAACAATTAAATTATTACAATGTCATATGGCTCTATGTTCATCTACTAAGTTTGCTTATTTTGCTAATTAACATAAAAAGAAAATGAATTATTTTTCAAGTTCATCATCATAGCAGGCAGTAAATATATTCACGTTTTTCTTAATTAGTTTTGATAGATATCTTAAATTATTATTCATTTGAAATTGAAAATTTATGAGTCAGTAATTTTGGATGCTTCTTAACGCAATTAAGAGGGATAGTAACATTAGAACTTCAATGGTAATAACAAAAAAAACAAAAGGCAGCAAGGGGAAAAACCTTAAAATTTCTTTTGGGGATATCACTGTCTCAACATATTGGAATATCATAATAAACTGAGTTCTAATGTTTGCACGTTTATTCGAATTTAACTTATAAAGTTCGGTTAAGTTTATTAAAATACTTTCAAATATATAACATATATGTATCAAAAATACTTCTTCAACAATGAAAGTGAGAGGGTTTGAGTCTCCTCTATTGTAAATATTTACAAATAGGGTAGTTCTCATTTTTCATTCGTGTAGATTTGTTAAGTTATATCGAGTAGATTTTATCTTTACAGGCACAAAATTTTTTTAATTCAGCATCCTTGGCAAGTTTATACTATAATTGTACGAATTTAAATTTCTAGTAGCAGCAACGAGGCCCTATGAAAGTTCGAGTTCCCATCACTGTGCTGGGACCTAGTCCCCTCCCATAATTTGCGTCGGCTAGATATCTATCGTATCTTAAATATGATTAAAGTAGATATATTCCTTCTATATTAATGGGGGCAAAAATATTACATAATATGGTAATAAACATAATACAGCTAGAGTAGATATATTACTCGAATAATAGTAGAATAGATTAAATAAAAACTTCACAAACTACCTTCGATAGATCACCTCAAAACTTAGATGATGCTACAATTATATATATATATATATATGAATTTAGCTCCTTGTATCCCTTAATTGTAATATCAGTATATTTTAATAATCTTCCGGATAAAAAAAAAAAACTTCTGTAACTAAAATAAAATAGGGCGTGAATTATATACAGGAAATTGTAGTGGACGTAGGTACAATTTATAAAAATTTAGGACTCTCGCTGATATTTTGATGCAAAACAAAATGGAATGACGTATGCAATTTCGAAAGAGTGGGGCCCATCGAGGGAAAGAAAATCGTTGACTTTTTTTAACTATTGAAGAGCCCGGGCGCCAACACGTAGCACCATGCGATAAGACCCTAAAGGCCGCCCGAATATTAGCACTGCTGGATCTGCGTTGGCCCGTTTCAAATTTTTCTTAAGGAACATGCGTTTCTTTTATGTATAATTAAATACGGTATCCACCCAGTAATTTTCTTTAAAAGTTTTATATTTTGAGTGATGTGTCGTCAATTTATAATTCTCATTTATTCATTGTCTAACTAAAATTTCTCTTTATATGTTGAAGCAAAACTTACATGGAATGGACGGACCACGTCATTCGTATGTTCGTCCAGTAAAATTTCACATAAATACAATTTTTTTTAAATTAATCAATCATAATAAAGAGAGAAAAATCATTTGAAACACATGACGCGTATTTATTAGATGGTCTCATTAAGGCTGTTATATAAAAGTTTTTCCATATTAATTATTGACTTATTTATATTTACCTTAAACAAGTCCCTAATTTCAAATATCCTTCAACATATTTTCACTTGGAAATTGGAATACATACTTTAAGTTCAAGGAATATTAGAGAACGATGCAATCACAATCCGTTAACTCGGTAATTTTTTATTGTCCAGTGTTTTTAATGACCTCTAATTTTTTTTTTTCTATTAAGATTATATTTGTTTTCCTATTATTTACTACAATAAATTACAATATTAAGTCACAAAAAGTCAAACTATAATGAATGGGACTATTTGAACACACTAATTTCCTTTTAACACCAATTTAATCACTTTTTTAATTAAAATAATTATTAATAATAACTTATTATTTTAATTAACAAATTCTCAAAGCTCATAAAATTACCTTCGATTACTACTTTCTCTCTCTATTGTAACAATAGTCAAAATTAATTTCTATCTCTTTCAATTTTTCTTGTTTGTTTCTTTTCTTACTAAATCAACTTATCTTTCTCTTATTTTTTTTACCATAACATCATCAATTCTAACCTATTATTATTATTATTCAAAGTTTGTGCTTCTAAGATTTAATTGACCAAAAAATTTACTAAGAGATTCAAAGTGGTATAGAAAATTTTATTTTTTATTTTTCTATAACAGTTATTGTTCCTTTCATTTTGTTTTATAGATTACAATACCATTAAATTTGTTAATTTTTAAACAATTTCATTTGCTAAATGCAATATATATTTCATATATCACAATAAATTTTTTATAAGAGAAGGAGATGAAATGAGAAAGAATAAGTCGAATAAGTAATTGATCAAAATAAATTCACTTTGAATTCAAAAAAAAGAAGTGCATTAAAGAGTTTAGTGGATTCAAATAACCATATCTCAACTATAAGCTTTTGCCTAGGGTCCCAAACAAGCCGGACTATCGGAGTTGGCCTATGGTGTATTAAATAACTTATTATTGTGATCATTATTGTTTAGGTGTATTAAATAATTTATTATTATTATAATTATTATTATAACTTATCATTAGATGACATGTCATATATTATACAAGTTGAAGTAAAAATTTTATATCGCAATTTTGAAGTAAAAATTTAAAGTATTGCCAAGATAAATATTTTACTTGTTATCACTCACAATTGGAGCCGTCAAAATGGGATGGGTCAACATTAGTCCGACCCAAAATGTAGAAAGAATAGTGCTCAAATGGGCTTGGACTAAAGATACAACAGTCCAGAGCCCTTCACAGACCAACCTACAAATAAGAAAAGCCGACTATAGCTCGTTGCTTAGTGGTGGGCTGGTGGGTGCTAGTTCATGAGGGCGGGTGGGCAGTGGATATAATTTTTCAATTATTAGTGAAAAGTGGATGTATGTCCCCCGGACTCTGGTGCTAAATAACAGTGTCTGGTGCATTCTGTTCTCATTGTTTTTTAGTGTGAAGTAAATGGTCTGTTCAATTATTTATTGTAATAGATTATCTGCAGATTAATCTTCAAGTATGTTATGGACTAGCTGTTATATTATTGTGTTGTTGTTTGAATGAAATTAGATTTCCTTTCTCCAATGTATATCACCCTTAGGCTGGGGAAAGCTCTTCGTTCTTAGTTCTCCTTTCCTATAGCTGGACCCTCCGGAACCATATCTTAATCCGAATGAATCATCTTTTCCACGGAGACACAGCGGGAATAACGGTGTCGTCTTTAATTGGCAGAAATTTTGAGTTATGCTCGTGAGACCTCTGGACTATGCTATAAACGCATGAATTCAAACTCTTAGTAAAAGCTATATTGTAATATATATGTTGAGCTAACTTCTTTAAAATAAAAAATGAAGTGTAAGAATTTGATAAGAATCATCTTTCATGTAAAATTTAAGTTGTTTTTCTTTTATTTTGTTTATATATTTTTTGATAATATACATATAACTTTTTAACAAAAAAATAAAAATCACTATTTGTTTGTAACAGTTTAATGCAATCGCAACCGCAAAAATACACAAAGAATGAAAAAATTGCATGCTTCATTCAGCAACAGTATTCACCAGTTTTTTTCCAACTACAAGGAACCAAAAACTAGTGTGACATGCTGCTTTTAGATGTTACAACAAGAATTTAAGAGGTGGTAATAATAATAATAATAATATAAAGAATGCATTGAACTGTTCAGACAGTACCTCATCAAGAGAACCTTGACAAAATACTTCACACGGGCTTTCGGAACTTCCCGTGAACCCAAACCCTTCGCATGCTCTTCCCCTTTCCACGATTAACTGACTTGACACAGCAATATTCAAGTTCAACCTGCAGGAGCAGTCTATGTTCATTTATTTCTCGAGTAAAACTGACTTTAAGAAATTTTAAATCTTTGCTTAGTTTTAAGAAGTTGGCGGAATTAACACAGTCAAAAATCAAAACGGAGAATGACTACGCAAACTACGCAGCATTGCAAACAAGCACTGCTCTTTACAACAACCAAATAGCATGAAATTTGTACCTCAATGAAGCCTGCATTGACAAAAAGGTTCCTAACGGTATCAATAGTGAAGAAATAAGAACGGGTTCCATCTGATCGCATATACTCCCTGAACTCCACTCTTTGTTCTGGCTTGAATCGCAGCATGGTCATGTCATATAGGCCTAAGTTTATCATACAGAAAGTTGTTGTTCAGAGCTACACATATTAGATTATATTGAACAGCATCACATTTCAAAAGCCTCCTGCAGAAACTAATTTTGTAATATAGTGGTTTATACCATAATCCCTAAAAAGGAGCAGGCCACCAGGCTTCAAGACAGAGTAGCACTCTCTGATGGCTGTCGGCATCCTTTGGAGGGGTACTGCTGATAGTGTGAATATCTGATACATAACGTAACAACATCATATTGAAATCCACGTAATTATTTCCATAAATTTCTTTAAAAAATTAAAGTAGGAATCTCAGAGGTCAAAAATCAGGGAAATTCCAGGTGAGGCACTTGTTAGGAGATTTGATCAAGGAAAAGAAAGAAAATCTTGGGATTCCTAATGATGGCCTATAGACTACGGATCAAGATTCTCTCTTGATCTAAGCTTCTTGTGAGCAAAATAAAAGTAAATGATTGGCAGTCAGCAGATAAGAATGTAAAGATAGTTAAATCTGAACCATTAATTATCATTACTACACAAGTGGCACAAGATCTTTAAAAGCTCAAGAAAGCTCAGATTAGGAGAGGTTCCTAATTCATAGACTTAGTTGTGCATGCTAAAATGTTTGGGCAAACAAAAGCACATACCAAGGTGATAAAGTCCATGCCACCAACACAACAGCCACTTTTTCTTAACAAATTTGTTAAATGTGTTCTATTTTTCTCTTCAGTATCTGGAAAATCAAACATAACTCCTTCGTTGATAACATAGACGAAGCTATTGTGAATTACATGAAGTATGAAGCACAGGAAACAAAAGGGTTAGGTTAGAAACCTGAAAAGCAATCATGCTGCTGTTGTTGAAAACTTTCCTGACAAGTATTGCAAGCCAACCATTCAGGAAACCCAGCTGTACAGAAATCACAATAGAATGGACAGAAACGATCTTTTACTGAGCCTATATCAGTGGCATCCACAAACTCCTTAGCCCTCTCCAGAATCTCAGAGCTACAATCGCATGCATATACAATGATATTCTCATTTCCACTGCAAAAGAATACAAAAACTTGGTTCTGATGATAACAGTTTGAAAGACTACCAGAATTGAAGGAGAGGGTATTTCAAAGAGCTTTGGCTAGAAGGAAACTTAAAGACTCATTTGCTATTGTTCAGGTTAGCAAGTATGGCATAATTTTGACTTTCGTTGACAGCTGAACCGTTACTGTAATATTCCCCATCAACAAGAAAAAAATAAAAATTTTGACTTCCAATGATGGCTGAACCATTACTGTAATATTCCCCATCAACAAGAAAAACTAAAATTTTCATTTTAATTACTACAATGAAATCCGCTATCAAAGAACCATTTCCAAAACTGCCTTTATCATCCAATGCTGCCTCATTCAGTTGGAAACATGACAATTTGACAGCTATGCAGTAAACTAAGTTGTAAATAAAAACCATTAAAGCAATATAAGCTACATACTTGCCTTTTGAGGGAGATACCAAGGTAAAACTTCCTAGGAAGGAAAGGTCTATTATATAATCTTCTTGGACAAGTAATAGTTTCCAAATTTCGAAGTTTCCAACCTTTATGCAAGTGTTAAAAAGATCATGACAACCATTTGAAATACTCTATATGCTCAATCTTCAGGAAATAAAAACTCTATTCAATAAGGTGAACTATTGGTTATTTATTGGAATTAATTGCAAGTCTACAAAATAAGATAGGCAACCTCAGTGTTGAAAGCAAGCTTTAAAACAAATGCATCTATATTTCAGGTATCATGTGCAAAATAATTGGAAAAGAATATAACTTATTGGTATTAAAGATATAGCAAATTAAATACGGCAAAAACGATTACTTGTACATGGTTCAAAGACATCAAGTAAGGCACCCAGAAAAAAATAGAAGAAAAGGCATCCAAAAGAAGAAAACTTGTAAGATTACCGCAAAATTGGAAGAGCAGCACTACCATTACCACATCCCACTTCCAAAAGCTTAGAAGATCCCCCACAAGAAACTAGATCTGGGAATTCCTTCAGTAAATACCGTCTCTCCTACATCCACAGATAGAAACTCTGATAAAGAACGGAATAAAAGATGAAACAGATTTGGTGTCAAGCATGAAAGCTGCATGAGAAACTTATGAATATCAGACTAGTACCAAAAATCAAATCTAAGAAATTTCTAAGAAAGATACAAATCAATGTTATTTACAGATTCAAACACTATGTTAAGATAGTCACTTCCACAAATATGAAAGAGTAATGCTAGAGTCACAAACTCTTTGTACAAACTATTTTTAACTTACTGAATTGGCATAACAGTACTGGTGGAATAAAAAACACAAAATAATAAAAATAAATTATGCGGGGGTGATGTGGTGTTTCATCCTCCCCATTACTATTATGTCACACTAGATTGTACAATAAGTTTTGCAGCTTTAGCATTATGAAAATGTGGGTTAAATAATTTTTATCTGAACTAAAATTTATGATATGAAGACAAGTGTTACGACAAAAAAATCATGATCTTTCCATACAGGGCATATGTTATAATTGAATTGATTTTCAAATTCTGAAATAAGTTTGGTAATTTCCATAATCTAAGAATAAATTAATAGCATAATTATAGAAGAATGAATTGTTCCTGTAATCAAGCTATTCTTGTAAATCTCTCGTACTATATAAGAGAGGTTTCTATCATGTAATGGGCATATTATTTTTTGAGAGAATTCCATTAAGAAAATATTATCTGTTTGTCTTTTTCTAGTGTATCTTCTTCCAGGTCATTACATTTGGTATCAGAGCAGTTCTGATCCAATATACCAAATTCAATGGCGGAAGGGACTAGAGCACAAGAAGCTAAGGGTTTGGAGGAGGCAGTGAAGCAGTTGAAGGACAATTCTGATAAGCAAGCAACAGCCCTTGCAGAACTGACTCATCTAGTTACAGCAATGAATTTAAAATATGAGCAGTTGGTGTCAAATTTTTTTGACAAAGGGGAGTCTTCAGATATTGGAGTAAATAGACAACAAGCCGGGATGAATTCATTTCAAACCAAGTTTTCACGGCTGAATTTTCCAACTTTGAAGGTGAGAATCCTAGTGGGTGGCTTTATAAGTGTGATCGATTTTTCGAAGTGAATAATGTTGAAGAAAAAGACCAGGTGAGCTTGGCATCCATTCATTTAGACGGGAAAGCATTGGCGTGGTTTCAGGGAAATGAAATCGGTGCTAAAGAAGTTACATGGGAAACTTTTGCTGTTGATTTGACTGCTAGATTTGGTCGGGGAAGGTTTGATAATCCAGTTGGACAACTAAGAAACTTACGACAGCTGACTTCTGTTAAATATTATCAAGAGCAGTTTGAAACTCTTATGGCCAGAACAAGGGAATTAACTGAGGAGTTGTTTGTGGAGTGCTTCATAAGTGGTTTAAAAGATGCAATACGCCCTCAGGTAGTATGTTCCAACCTACTACTTTATCCCAAGCAATTGGGTTAGCACTGCTACAGGAGGACACAATGGAGGCTGTGATAAAGGAAGCACAAGCAACCATCAGACCACAGGCAGCAACACCAAAATTCAATAATATTGGTCAAACATTTTCAAGTGGAGCATCTTCAACAGTCAGACAGAACAACCAATTTCTACCAATAAAAAATATCAGCCGCTGAAATGCAAGAAAGATGAGACAAAAAGTTATGTTATTACTGCAATGAAAAATATGAGCCTGGACATAAATGTTTGAAGAGGCAGATTTACTTACTGGATGGGGAAGAATTAGATGAAGAATCCGAAGCGAAAGGAGAAGAGGTCACTACTGAACCAAAGAAGAGCCGACCATCTCAGTGCTTGCTTTATCAGGTTCAACATCTCATCAAACAATGCGAGTTCGTGGTAATATTAAAAAGAAGGGAGTTATTATTCTTATAGACTCAGGAAGTACTCATAACCTGTTGGACCCGGCAGTGGCTAAATGAACTGGATGCATCATGGATAAGACTAATCCAATTTCAGTGTCAGTTGCAGATGGGAAAAAAATTTTAAGTTCGCCAGTGTGTAGACAATTGCTATGGACCATGCAAGGGAAGGATTTCAAGGCTGATATGAGATTATTGCCATTAGGAGGGTGCAATATGGTATTGGGGATTCAATGGTTGGCTGAGTTGGGACCTGTTATCTGGGATTTTAAAAATCTTGGGATGGAATTCAAAGCAGATGGAAAGAGGTGTGTGTCCCGTGGGGCAGCTCCAGGAACAATAACAATGGTAAATGCTGACCAAATAAGCAAAGATCTGAAGCAAACTGTCCAAGCATCAGCTGCTCATATTTTCTCCATGCAAGTGGATATACCAAAAGTATCTACAACACAAAGTCAACCAGAGAAGATCAACTATCACCAACACTTAAGACATTGCTGCAGCAATTTGACGGAGTATTTGCTAAACCCACGGGGCTTCCACCTCAGAGAATTCAAGATCACAGGATCCCATTTAAACCAGGTGCCACTCCAACTAATCTTAGACCTTATCGTTATCCTTACTTTCAAAAAAATGAGAATGAACGAATCATGAAGGAGATGCTTGATGCTGGGAGTATACAGCCAAGTGTTAGTCCTCTTTCCTCACCAATTCTATTGGTTAGAAAAAAGGATGATACTTGGAGGATGTGTGTGGATTACCGAGCCTTGAATAATGTCACCATAAAAGACAAGTTCCCAATCCCTATAATTGTGGAGCAATATTTTTTCAAAGTTAGATTTGAAGTCTGGTTATCATCAAATAAGAGTTCACCCGAATGATGTGCACAAGGCAGCATTTAGGACTCATGAAGGCCATTATGAGTTCTTAGTAATGCCCTTTGGGTTAACAAATGCAATGCACCATGTACCTTTCAAAGTCTCATGAATGCTGTGTTTAAGCATTATCTAAGGAAGTTTGTGCTGGTTTTCTTTGATGATATACTTGTTTATAGCAAATCATGGAATGCACATATGAAACATTTGCAAGTTACTTTGGCAGTGTTGCAGCAGAATCAGTTGTTTGTTAATAGGTCAAAATGCTCATTCGGACAACAACACATTGAATATTTAGGCCAACGAATGTCTAATCAAGGGGTAGCCACTGATCCGGCCAAGATAGATTGTACGTTGGGAGTGGCCAAGACCAACTTCACTCAAGGCTCTAAGAGGATTCATGGGATTGACAGGTTACTACAGACGATTTGTCAGGGATTATGGGAAAATTAGTCTTCCTTTGACTAATTTATTAAAGAAGGATAGTTTTAATTGGAATGAAGGGACTGAAAAGGCATTTAACACTTTGAAGCAAGCCATGACTGAGGCACCTGTGCTAGCAACACCTAATTTTTGTAAACTCTTTATAGTAGAGTGTGATGCCTTGAGAGTTGGTATCGGTGCTGTCCTTATGCAAGAAGGAAGGCCAGTTGCCTTTGTTAGCAGGGCTTTATCCCGAAAGAATCTAGGTTGTCTACTTATGAAAAAGAGATGTTAGCTGTAGTTTTGCAGTTCAAAGGTGGAGATATTACCTCTTAAGTCAGCATTTTAAGATTATTACGGATCACTTCAGCTTGAAGTATTTACTAGAGCAACAAATCAATACTCCAATGCAGCAGAAATGGCTTACTAAGCTGATGGGGTTTGATTTTGAAATTAGTTATCGAAGGGGGCATGACAATCGGGTTGCAGATGCATTGTCTCGCCAACGAGAAGAGGGTCTTACTATCTCTGCACTTTCGATTCTGGTTAATGAATGGATGGAACAACTTAAAAAGAGAATGCCAGACTGATCCTAAAATTCAGCAACTAATTCAAGCAATTAAAGACAATCCAATAAGTCATCCTAATTTCAATTGGGATCAAGACCAGTTGAGATATAAGGGACGGTTGTGGCTTAGCTCTAAGTCGGATCTTAAACCAGAAATCTTGCAAGAAGCACATGATAGTCCAAGTGGTGGTCACTCGGGAGTGAAGAAGACCTTGGAACGGATAAAACGAGCCTTTCAATGGAAAAAAAATCAACAAGGATGTATGTGGTTATGTGGCTGCCTCTGATGTATTTCAGAAAAAAAAGGTGGAAAATATTGCAACACCTGGATTACTACAACCCCTGCCCGTACCAGAGCGAACTTGGTCAGACATATAGATGGACTTCATTGAAGGACTGCCTAAATCTCATGGAAAGGATGTTATTTCAACTCCAAGGCACTAAGTTGCACATAAGTTTGGCTTATCATCCACAATCGGACGGCCAAACTGAGATAGTTAACAAATGCCTATTGACTTGCGTTGTATGACAGGCAACAAACCTAAGGAGTGGCTGAGATGGTTAGCTCTGGCTGAATGGTGGTACAATACTTCTTTTCATTTGTCTACACGGATGACACCTTTCGAAGTTGTGTATGGACAGCCACCTCACGTCTATATACGAACCACCACATTGGGGAAACAAGTTTAGCTGCTGTGGAGCAGAATTTGCTTGCTCAAGATGCCACGATCAGATTGCTGAGGGAAAATTTACAAGCTTCTCAAAATAGAATGAAGCAAAAGTCAGACAAGCATAGAACTAAGCATGAATTTGACGAAGGGGATATGGTGTACTTGTGGCTTCGGCCATACAAGCAGATATCTGTTGCTCTAAGAGGTAATCAAAAGCTCTCTCCATGATTTTTTGGGCCCTTTAAAGTATTGCAAAGAGTAGGACAAGTTGCCTATAGGCTTGACTTACCCAGTGGTACTAGAATTCATCCAGTATTCCAT
Source organism: Murraya koenigii (assembly GCA_025617385.1). Taxonomy (NCBI): domain Eukaryota; kingdom Viridiplantae; phylum Streptophyta; class Magnoliopsida; order Sapindales; family Rutaceae; genus Murraya; species Murraya koenigii. The sequence continues at coordinate 20,684,873 of CM046816.1, forward strand.
GTTTCTTGCTTAAAGAAGTGAGTAGGAGAAGGTGTAGTTCCTCAAACTCAGCTGCCTTCAGTTCATAATGATGGATGAATACAGTTAGAGCCTATCGCTGTTTTGGATCGTTGAATTGTCAAGCGACATAATAGACCTGCAACCAAAGTGTTGGTTCATTGGTCCAACTCCTTTGCTGAGGATGCCACTTGGGAGGATTGTTATCAGTTGCAACAGAGGTACCCAAATTTCCAGTCTTGAGGACAAGGCTGATCTGAAGAGGGAGGGATTGTTACGACAAAAAAATCATGATCTTTCCATACAGGGCATATGTTATAATTGAATTGATATTCAATTTCTGGAATAAGTTTGGTAATTTCCATAATCTAGGAATAAATTAATAGCATAATTATAGGAGAGTGAATTGTTCCTGTAATCAAGCTATTCTTGTAAATCTTTCGTACTATATAAGAGACGTTTCTATCATGTAATGGGCATATTATTTTTTGAGAGAATTTCATCAAGAAAATATTATCTGTTTGTCTTTTTCTAGTGTATCCTCTTCCTGCTCATTACAACAAAGTGATAACAAGTTCGTCTATTTATATTAGAAAGTAATATATGATTATTGATCTTCACTAATTTTTATTCTTCATGGTATGCAGATATCATAATATCACATCAACCCCATGTCACCAAATTAATGAACAAATAAAATAATGATGAAACTGAAACAGAAAGATAAGCCAACCTTGAAGAACTTGCCAGAGGAGTGGCGGCTGTGAAACCTTTTCCATGCATCTGAATCTTTTTCTTCTTCTTGTGCTGCTTCTGGCGAAGAATTATATGGAAGCAAATGGTATTCGAGAGATGGGTCGCTTTCGATTTCTTGTTTTAATGTTTCCCATTCGAAGTCTTTTGAGTGATACTCTTCTGCTTCTGCTGATGATGATACACTCATTTTTCCTTTTCTGTTTTTCTGAGAGAATCCAGTTTAAGATTCCGACAAAATCTAGTTAAGCTAAAGGTTGAAGAAGTGCTTGTGTGGTTAAATTTTTATGCAAGGTTGGACTAGAAAAAATTTCTGTATCCAATCTGGCTAAAAATGCCCAGAAAACAAAAGAGAGTCATCAATTTTTAATTTTTTTTAATATATTATTGTTTTAATGAATGTTTTTCAACAATTCATCATTATATTTTTAAAAAATAAGACATAGATCGTTTACGGAGTTTGTATCCTTACAGATAAGACAAATGATATAACATTTTCTTATGAGGTTATATGATAATTAGTTATTGAATTTTAATATTTCTCATTAAGTTTTGAATTTATATTGGTTTTATATCGGTTGGGATACAAACTTTGACTGATTGTATTGATACTCAGAGATATAAATAAGTAGTATGTGTAAGTCTAAACTGCCCTTTGAAACTTTAAAACAATGATAAAACTTTTTTTTTTTTTTGGTTAAGTTGAAAATGTCTTTAAAAAAGCAAAAAATTTAAAACGATAATCCAGCCCCTTAAAAAGTTGAATCAATCTTAAAAAGTTGAATCAATCACACTAAGAAAAATAAATAATTCTCGTAAAAATAGTTAATAATTAATAATATATTTACTAATCAGTAATTGTAATAGGCTGAAATTAGAATTGAGTGAAATCGAAATAAGTTAGAATTGAAATGAAAAATGAGAATCAGAATAAATTATTTATATTTACTTGTGAAAATTAGAATCGTAATAAACTGTACCACAATTGCTGTGTTTACTTTATCTTACAATTAGAATGAATTGTTGCAAGTTATTAAACTAACTTAGTTAATTATTGTCTTCATTATTATTATTATTATTAGCAATAATTATTTTTAATAATAATAATTACTATATTAATAAATGATTATAATTAATATTAATAATAGCAATATTATTATTATTATTATTATTATTATTATCAACAATAAATTTTTCATAATAATAATAACAAATATGAAGAATGATAAAATAATAATTTTAAAATTTAAATAAGGGTAATATGATCACTTCAGGAAATATGATTCTCATTCTCACTTTTCATAAGAATGAAAACTCTAAGAATCATTTCTAATTTTAAGTGAAACCTACACTTTAATTCTCATTTCATCTCTAATAAAAACAAGTAAACACATAACTAAACATACCATAAAAGATTAGGTTGGATTTTTTATAATGGTTGATTGGTTAAATTCATCCCATATAAATTAACACCAAGGTTATGTTCATTTGCAAGAAATCAAGGCAGGAGAGAGGTTTTTTGTTCCCTTTTCAGTTTCCTTTGTTCGATTGGCAAAAGTTAACAGAATCAAATTCCATTCAAATTCTAATTTTTATGAGGAATTTGGTTTCCTTGATGAGGAAGAAAAATTGGATTCCACGCAATTAAAAGGTCATTCTGCCCTATTTTACCCTCATTTAATTTTGATTTTTTAATTTTATTCCTAAACAAATCTAAATGAACAAATGCCCTAATTCCCTCCCTACAACCTCTCACTCAAAATCAGTGGATCCTCTCTCTCTCAACTTCCGGCAACTTTCACTGGCGATAATAAGCGCCGGTGACAACTTTGCGCATACGAAACCATTCCAAATTTCACCGGCGTGTCTCATCATCTTCCTTACAGCTTTTTGCTTGATTTGCATAACAAAAAATGAAAAATCAAACAAAGGAGAATGATGTTAACAGTTGAAGCTCCGTTGTTGACTTGTGCACTCAATACTCAATTTGCCTAAAAACAAAAGAAAAGGTACGTTTTCATGTACCACAAAGTGGAAATTGCGCAAGGTATATGCTTTAGCTAGTGGTTGCTTTGCATTTGCAGGCCTGCATCATTAGATTTATTGAGCAGCATGCATATGCCTGCACCTTGCCAATAATACCTAGACCACCAAGATTTTCTTTCCCTTTCAGAAAAGTTCACCCTGCCAGCTGCCACCAATTAGCTTTTCGGGAGAAACATTGATAAGCTAAATTATATTTTCAACAAAAATATTAAAAACTATGTAGATTTGTCATCAAACAATCATGGGAAAAAATCACCTCAACTTTCAAACTACCATGGTTTTTGGTGTCTTTAAATCTATAGCTTAAAAGCCCCAGTTGCTTAACTGTATCAAACAGTGCCTTAAATCTTAAGATAAAAGATTTCCGTAACAGTCATCAGTTATAGTTCCTTTTACCATTCGACAACATTTGAGTGAGTTCATCACAGTATGTTATAATCCTTTCTAAAGAAATCGAGCAATGCAGTCCACTGATACATGAGATTAGCAAAAGTTACTAGCTACAATTTCCTATATACCAGACACGGCGAATTCTAGGTTTTGACATATCTATGTGCGCTTGACCTTTGTAGGTGTGCCTGATTAAAGACCCTCAAAAGGAATCTAAACTACTCAAGGGCAGAAAATGCCGTTACTTGCTCTTCATACCCTTTCACCTGCTTGTTGCAGAACTCTTCGAAGTTCATCTGCCATCCCTTGTAAGAGAACAGGTTTTTGAATCACTCCATTCATTCCTATATGTAGACATCGTTCCCAAGTATTTTCCTCAGCACTTGCTGTCACGGCTACAATCAATGGCCAATTATGGCTACAGAACTTTCGAATTCTTGTTGCAACTTCAAATCCATCCATTTCAGGCATCTGAAGGTCCAAAACAACAATTCTGAAAGAATTTTCTGCTGCAGCAAGTGCATTAAGGCATTCAAACCCAGATGAAACAGCAACTACTTCGCAACCTAGCTTCTCAAGAAGCTTCTTGGTCACAGTCCGATTCACACCATCATCGTCAGCTAGAATTATTCGAAGGCCTCTAAACTGAGAACTGAAATTTGGTTGGTCTGAGGAATTTCGAGTGGGATATATGGTTCTTCCAAATGTTGGTGCGAACTGAAACCTCAGAACAAGTGTCATCCTTTGTGCAAGACCCTGATAGTTAGGGGATATCCATATCTTACCTTGCATCATCTGCATATTAACATTATTTTGAATAGTAAAGTCAGAGGTTGGCAAAATTAACAGGCACATACTGTTGCAATAGAACCACACATAAAGCTCTGAGCTGAAGAGCATGCTGCATTCTAAAGGGCAATATACTAAAATGTGAAAGTAAAATATTTGTTACTTAATTATATATATTACGTTTGATAATCCTTATGATTCAAACAGCATAATATTGGTTGCTTGTAAACAGATCAACCCAACAATAATAACTAATAAGGACATTGGGATGGACAAGCCAACCTGAACTCGACCGGACTTTTTTTGCACACAAAACTAGTCACTACCATATGCAGTGAAATGAAAAACAATATTTCATTAACACAGGATGTTAGCCACATACGATTGGTAATTTCCAAGGCAAAATCATTAATTGTGCAATAAAAGTTATAGAAAGAAATATGGAAACTCACCTGCACAAGTTTTTTGCACATGCTGAAACTGAGAGCCTCCTTAATTTCTTTGCTATTGTGCCTCCTAGCATGTTTAGTTGTCGATCTATCTGACTGAGAATTAAGCTCTTTAATCTCAATTTCAAACTTTATACATACATATTCATCCACCTTACTAGGCCTCCATGTTACCAGCATTTTATCATTCGCGTCCTCACTACCACTCTCTGAGGAAACCCGAAATAAAACAGTTCCCCCTCCATCATACAAGTTTAATAGATAACCAACCATATGCAAAATCACTTGAAAGGTCCTCTTCTCATCACCTATAACCTGATCAGGCAAAGAGCTCTTAACATCTAATTCAAAACCAAAGCCTTTGTAAACAGACAAGCACTTGGCTAGACAAGTAGCTTCCTTAAGCATGGAATGCAGCCGAAAGGGCATCATCTCTAATGGGAACCTTCCATTATCTTTCGTTGGAATCTCCATTGCATCATTAATCAGAGTTGAGAGAACGTTACTGGTTTTCACCAAGGTGTCAGCAATAATCTTCTTCTCAAAGCTCATATACTCGTCATGAAACATTGAAAGCAGGCCCAAGATCGAGTGCATTGGTCTTCTCATCCCATGACTCATCACCTTTTGAAATGAGTTCCTGGCCTGGCTTGCCATCATTGCATTCTTCTTCGCCTGTTGCAACACACGATTTTGCTCGCCTAGTTTCTCTCTCATAAGCTGAGATTCTTCAAGAACTGCAGCATGGGAAAGAGCCACAGCTACCTGATCAGCAACCACTTCCACTATTTCCATTTCATGAATGCTCCAAACCCTTGAATCTGCATTTGGAAGCACCAAAACAAGTATAGCATAACAAGTATCAACAAATTCTGGTGTTCCCCCTTTGAAGTTCGAAACTCGAAGCATTGGCATACGGATTGCTGCCACTGCACCAGCCTCATCAGATCCCCCGCCACTTGCAGCACCAAGAGCTGAATCTGGCCTTAAACTCTTCACCCCTATGCTCTCTCTTATCTCCAACACATCAGGGTCATTAAGTGGGATGGAAAGAAAATTATTTGAAGAACTAGCTCTCAACTCATGAGTGAGGTTCATTTCTGTTCTATTCTCATTTGGCATCCAAACTGCACAATTATGTAAATCCAAAGTGTTAGAAAGCTCAACCAAAGTGGTGTATAAAATGGTGTGCTTATCAAGCGACTTCCTAATTTCCCGAGTTAACATCCTAACATGCCAACTCGCTTCCTTCTGCTTCTTCATCATCCCAACTTCTTGGTCCAATTCCAGCACATTTTGCTTCAAAAACAACTCCCTCACTTTCCATTTCAAGAGGAGAGGGATCAAAGTCAAAAGAGTTATTGCAGTTGCACAAGAAACCAAGGCTGTGAGGAGTTTGGCAATAGTGAGGGATAACATTAACTGGAATGAGTGAGGACCATAATAAGTCCATCCATTGAGTAAATGGGTCAATCCACAAAGTACAATAAACGCTACAAATTGAAGAAGAACCCATTTGAATGGTACATTCGAGCAGCTGACAAAGTAAAGGAGCTCAAGGGGTATCGAAAAATAGGCTATAGCTATAAAGAAATCACTCACTTTTTGACAATCAAGAATGTTTTGTACACTCCAAAGACCCTCTTGCTCATCATCACAGTTGCAATTTGGATACTCATGACCATCAGCAGAAACGGAGATAATAATAACAAGACAAGAAAGCAAGAATCCAAGGGTTAATGCTCTTAACATTGCACCCAATCCAACCCAAGTGACTCTCTCTCTAATCCATCAACAAGGCATTAAAAGAAAACTACTTTTAACTATACTACCGCCAACCAAAGCACCCCAAGTTTAATTTTTTTTAACCTTTTCAACAAAACTTGAAAAAAAAAAAAACAAAAAACTCAAGATCTAATAGACCCCCTTTAATACCTAATAGACCCCCTTTAATACATTTGAAGATCTAATATACCCATATGCTTAACTCAATAAATTTGAGTATTTTCTAATAAAATAAGTAAGAAAGATAGAATTTTTCTCCTCGAAATGGGAAAAAGAATGATTTTTTTCAGCTTTATTTATAGTATTAGAACAGAAATGAAGAAGCGAAACTCTTAATCGAGAGATTAAGAAGAGAATCGGATGTCAAAAGGAGCAAGATTCAAAGAACCCACCTCGAGCTTCTCGTGTGAAAACAACTTAGTCATGTATCCAATTCAAGTAATTAACATCAATCAACACACCTTTTATATTTTTATAGTCATAATCAACTTTTTAAAGCAGAAAAATAAATGAAAATTAAATAGGATTAGGAAAATCCCACCGAATAGAATTCTTGCCGAAGCAGGGAGCTCAAATAGGCTTAGTTTTATTTCAAATAGAAAAATAAATAAATAAAAGCAGTAAAGCAACCGCTTTCTCTCTCTAACTTGAAGGAAAATTGACGAGTTAGAGAGAGAAAGCCAAAAAGACGAAAAAAAAATAGCACTTCTTGAAAGCTGTTTGAAAATTGAAACTCTGAAGCCAAAGGTTAGACTTACAGAAAGACTAGTCGAAATTCTATTTCTATTTTTCTAAAAACATAAATCAAAAAATGAAAATAAAGAAATCTATCATCCGCTCCGCTGATTAGCATTTACTTAAAAAAAAAAAAAATTTATAAATAAATAAAAAAGAAATTTATTTATTTTAAGGTGTGGGGCCCGCAGTTGTAGGTGAAGAGAACTTAGACAACCCCCCACTTGTCTTTCTTTTTATAAAATAATTTTCTAATTGTTTTGTTGTCATTACAACTTTATGGAGGAGGAATAATTTATTATTTTTTTAGGTGATGACGTGGCCATATTGGACCGATGCATTTAATGGCCATGGCGGTTAATAGTTTGACAAATATGGCCCATTGTTGAAGTGAGAATGAGATTGAGACATGAGATATTTTTGCAAAAAATTAGTTTTGGTATTATTGTATAAGAAAATCTACTCATCCATACTTGAAGTTAAGGGTTGGTATGGTACGGTACGGTCTATTAAGTAGGTGCATCGTCCTAAAAGCAGTCTATTATTATTATTATTATTATTATTTAGCATGTGTTTAAAAAATTTGTGTCTAATATATTTTTTTAAGTTCACATATTTAGCATATTTTTTAAATTTATGTATCATTTCTTTAAGTGGCTTATGTAATTATAAATTTATAAATAATGGTAATAATAAATTTTATTAAATGAACAATTAATATTTCATTAAGACATTAACATAATTACACAACCATATATTTATAATTAATAATAATAATAATAATAATAAAATTTTTATTAAAGAAATAATTAACATTTAATTAAGGTATTAACACAATTACACAACTATATTATCTAATTTTAACATTATTTATTTTATTTTTTATGTAAATGTGAAAAATATTTTATTCATAAATAAAACATATCTCATTTGACCAATTTATGATTTCATAATGAAATATTAAAGTTGTAAAAATTTAGATTTATGATTTATAAAATTATGATATTTATAATTTTATTTTTAAAATCATGAAATCATTTATTCATTTAATAAATTATAAATATAAAACAATTAGAATTTTATTTTTGAAACTAACACTAAATTTAATTTCAAATTATTTATAAAATCATAACATTTTATGTTTATTTTTATTAATTTTTTTTATAAATATACTTTGGCCCACAAACCATATACTAACTCACTAATGAAACATGTTTTTCACGTACCGTACTTTAACCTATCTCTAATAAAATCGTACTTTTAAGGTTCATATGCCTAAAATTTTAAGGCCAACCCAACCCATATGTGTGCTGTGCTGTGTACTTTACTAAAAGGTGCTCGTTCAATATAGGCACATGTTATACCCATATCCTGCCGCATTCCGTTTGACCCATTGATCATCTTAGTTGAAGTTGGAATCCAAAATTCAAGTTTTAAGAAGATGGCTCCTCTTGATTGGAGTTAGACCTTGATTTCAAATCTTATTTCTTGGTATTGATTCACTTATAAGTTAAATTTTTGATAAAACCATTACACTAGGAATGTTTTTAATTAATTGTATTCAATTTTATATGTAGGATATTTGAGATTTCGGGATAAAATCAATATTTTGATTAGTTAAAATTCAATTGATATTTTAATCTCAGTATAACAATTGATATCGATTCGATAAGATTTCCCATCTCATTTACATGAATGAGAATACCAAATCTTGTACTGTCCCGTAATCTTGTACTGTCTCGTCCTGTTACCAGCTCTTATATTCAGTGGCTTGTAAAAACTAGTTTAATAAATAGATTACAAACATGATTTAGGGTTTGATCTAGCAATATGATTTTGTAGCTGACGCTTCATCAACTCCATTTTCATTGGATTTTGTATTATTAAAATTAAACGAGCCGGCATCAATATCTAAAGCCATCACATGATTGGTTTGAATTTTCATGCGTCAGCGATAATCATCCTATCATTAGCTTTGATGATAAAAAAATGTTTTAAGTTTAGAAGAAATACTTAAAATGGTCGAAGGAAAGTCAATACTGTAATAGTTCCAAGTTGCACAACTGCTCAACTTTAATCTCATCTAGTGTTAATTTACATGAATTAAACCAAAAGAACAGCATGCCAATGCCATGCACCATGAGCAATGGAGCCAAAATCTTTGAATAATAAGCATAGTCATGGGACTTTATGTATGTGGCAAGCTCTAAACAGCATCAGCTTACAAGAGTAAAGAGTGTGCCATGGATCTGTACAGACATATATATTACCACATTCCTGATAAGATGCGCGGGTGCAAAGGAGTTGTACATCGATTTCTTTTACCTTGACAAAGCACCTATGAGCCATATTTCTAAGGAAAAAGACAGTATTTTCATAACCCAAAAATAATCTCTAATCTGCAATTTGGTCATAATCTCCGTTTTCTGGAGATTGATTTCCTCCACGACCTGTTCTTCCTGCATAGACAGAACATCGCTAATCAGTTGCTTTTTCTTTTTCTTTTTTTTTTTTTAAATCCCCTGACACAGCCACATACAGATTCAGGCGAAACCATACCTGTCATGTCATAACCGGCAGAGCTTCTGGCATCTAGGCTACCCCTCCAGTCTGTGGCTTGTGTAGACGACCCATGATTACCATATGGTTGAATCATGAAATGAGTTCCTCCAATAGTTTGAAAGTCATCGTTTCCCCTGACAGGATTTCTCCCATAAGATTCGACTGGTGAGCGGAAGCCAACACTTGATATCGATGCCCCTGCAACTGGTGATGCTAACTTGCTGCTAGAAGAATCACCTTTTATACCAGCACTAACATCCTTCATGGAGTCAACCTGAAAGGTACCAACAATAACCTGTGGATACAGTAGATGAGATACTGATTATTTAACTTGCTTACCAACCAAAATTGCCTATCTGTCTCACACACCAATTGTGCACTTATACATCACCTGAACTGGGCCAGCAGCTTTTAGGGGTCCACCAATCCCTCCTCCAATGATCTGGCCATCTGTACTGGATAGACATACACTAAGCCCACCAGTCCTTCCTCCAAGTTCAGTGCGTACATAAGATCCAGACAGTGAAACAATCTCAAACCGACCCTAATATCAGAGGTTGAAAAGAGAGGATTAGAATTTGACTTCATAAATGTTGATGTAATTAACTTCAATCCTTCAGTTTTATCTCTCCCCCTCTCTCTCTTTTTCTTCTTTCTTTTTTAATTTTTGTACAAATAACTTGAATCAGAAGAAGGTTATCTTTATGGAAATCTCTAGATCATGATATACACTTCAAGCAGCCTTTGGACACAATTAGAATATATAATGATCTAAATTTTAGTAAAACTTTAACCAACTCTCTATTTTAGGACCATGATACTAATGCTTTTGACTGTTCTCACAGGTGTAATAGAAGATCAAGTGAAGAATCTTTCATTGAGTAAGGCAAATACGTAATTAAATTCAACTGGTGAGACAAAATGAATCACCAACAGCAACTCTGTTACGAAGATTTGAGAACAGAAGCAATCTACAGAATCTTTTATTTCTCTCCATATTACCAGAACATGGGCACTACTCCAGCACTTAAATCTGATGCCAGTTAAATGGCTGTTTAATATATCCATTTGAATTTCTTGTTCTTCTTAGAATTTGTCGACAGCTTAAATTAATTGCAGTCAGCTCTTCTTCTTCTTCTTCATTTCTCTTGTTTATTTCCCATCAATAATCTAAAACACTTCTTGAATGTTTACTAATCTGTAATAATATCCAGCTATCTCCCCATGTAAGTATATAAATTGGTTCCAAAAAGTGGAACAAGTAAACCCATTGACTAGGCATCATCATTCATACGAACATTATTTATTATTATTATTAATTTTTTTTAACAAATGTCAAAAATAAATCCTATCACTCTTTCTTTCCCTTAATATCTAATGAAACAAATAAAAATGCACAAACAGAATGATACAATTTTTATATTCAACTGGCAGCTTATAATTAATATTCTTTTATACTATATATCATGTTAATCATGATTATAAGTTGTTAAAAGCCTCTTGTGACTCACGACACCGTCTACTCTTTTTTTTCCCCTCCCTTTCAACTAAAACCTTCACCGAAAACCAAATTACATATAAAGCAAATAATTTTTTTTAACACTAATTCGTATTTACTGTAAGCATACAAATGCTGTTTGAAATGTGTTCTGTCAGACCTTATTATAGACAGAAACTACAGCCTTCCAGACAAGTTTTTATCTTCTCTTCTTCTTTTTTTACACTTCATATGACCTCCTATTGCCAATTATTTATTCATCTAATTTATTGGAGCTACCACAAACCATATTTTAGAAGGGAAAGAACAGCAAATTTAAACTATAATAAATGGAAGATTTGTCATACTAGTTGGCTCAACTGGTATGGTAAGATCTCTTGGAAAGGTACAAGAGGTTTCGGAATCAAATCCCCTCACATCAAGGATGGAAAGGTCTCATAGTTTCATTAATGGGAAATTCAGAAAAGGAAAAAGAATAAAAATTAATACTTCTTATTTCCAATTCAGTTTTTATCCTTTCAGATAGTGATATTTGTGTAAACAAAATTAAAAGAGAAAAGGATATCAAAATTACCTCATATGTAATATTGCCTCCTGATGTTGCTGGCTGCCGGAGAGATGCATTAGAGATTGAACCAGATGCAGACAGAATACACATCTCAAGCTTACTTTGCTGCATGAACAGCATAATCTTCTGCCCAACATCCTATTCAATCCATTCCTTTATTGAGTCAGGAGGGTCACAGATAAGCAAAAGGCAACAGATTATTCATTTATATAACCAATATTCGGCATGTGAACTTCATGACAAGATAATCAAATACCAATGGTAACGACTGCTAACATCATAGCATTCATAAATGAGAGCATTCAATAAAAAGTTCAAACATTTTCAAGAAACCATTCTAGATCCAATATCTCTAATGTGCCAGTTCCAAAATAGTATGCTAGTTGATTTTTTCGCAATCTTGTAATCAAATCAGACAAATTGTAATCCAGTATATAAACTTTCAGTTTGGTAAATAAACGAGGAAAAAATATAAATATTCAAGGACCAGATTTTCCTATTTGATTGCCAGAAGGAACAAACAGGATCAAGATATTCCCACAATCACAAATCACTTTTCAAATGTCATAAAACACAGCAAAAACAAATACTACAAACTTCAGTAATAAATGACTTGAATCTATACATGATCGCCTTGGGATCATTTTAAAACACTTGAAAATGAGAGAACTAGATATTAAAGGTTTTTTTCCCAAGCACCCAGTTCACTATCATACATGCCTACTGTTATATAATCTATCAACCAAAACAACAGAGCAGAATTTAAAATTAACCATTTATACCACAATGATTCCAAGAATTATCATAAAAAATAACAAAATAAACATAAGAAGAAGGAGATGAAGAAGAAAGAGAGATGGATATAAACTCAACGATATTACCCTTCTGGAAGGGGAAAGTTTTCTAAATCTTCCTGGGGGACATTACCCTCCTTAAGTCAACCCCAGGGGAAAGATAGATACAAAATCAAAGGAAATAAAGGATTTTCCCCACCACCCACTCAAAAGGGTGGTGAATCAGAGCAGAGTGAACCCCATTAAGCTCACCCCAGGGAATTTCCAATTTTATAGTTTGGTCTCCAATGTTTGATACTTGATTGTTCTGCCACTTTATAACAGATCCTCAAGTAACACATACTTGAGCAGTGCGGGAGACTGGGGAATGGATCGAGTAAACTCCCCTGGGGCCGGAAAAAGAACAGACGAAGCTTTACTTAGATAGGGCTTTGATTGGTATTGATTTTTCCTTAGTGATTGGAAAGGCAGTAATGTGAACAATTCAGATTTAATTAATAACAAAAAAAAAATTTAATAACAAGAATAGGAACAAAAGAAATTTTTTTTTTTCCCTTTAAGATAGAGCAAGAACTACACATGCACTGGATGTTCATAAAATTAATCATAAGGATGAGCAAAGGCATGTATACTTATATTTATCAACAAATATGAGTCCTGAGTGTCCCAACGCTCATAGAGAAAAATTTAGAAGCAAACAGGCGATGCATACCTCACCAGCAGCTACACTAATTACATGAGGAGTAAAACCTTGTCCTAAATTGCCTGCATCCAGAAATTGAAAGCAGGAGCACTGATAAGTTTTTCTAGGTTATACTAACAAAACAAAAGCTCAAGCCTTATTCAAAACAAAAAACTTATAGCCAAAAGATAAAAGGAGAAAAGCTGACAGAGGAAAATGATAAAAGGACACTATTTTCTACATCTCCACCCCCACGCCCCAAAAAAAAAAAAAGTGAAAATAAATATTAGGTTCACAAGATACAAGTACATAGTCAAACATTCAATAGAGCAACCTTAAATGCCCTTTTTTTTTTCTTCTGAGGGAAAATAGCGCCTGACTAGCCATACAAACCAAGCTCATAGTTCATAGTTTACGAAAAATTTTCCCATCCAATTACTTAATCTTGAAATGGAATTCAGGAAAGGATACCATAGCTCAATACCACAACTTGAAATGACATTTTCTGCATGTTACTCAATTAGCATTATGTCTCACAGCCAGACAAATAAACAGTCGTAAATACAGCATATCGCACTAGATCTCAATATTTTACTAGTCATGACATCACAACTAATGATATAAATAGTCACAAGTATAACATCTTTCATCAATCTTAGAAGAAGGAATCTTAAAATGTCTAAATTGAATCAAGGGATCTTTGCAAATGAACCTGTAAATCCAACAAACCAGAACTCTACCTACATATGACATAAAATACTTCCCTCATTAAATTAAAAAAAAAAAAAAAGAAGCTTATTAGGCAAATAATTTGTCTAATAACTAAGATTTTCATGTGAAGTTTTGAACTCTGTGATGCATACAAAAACAAGTATAATACTAGCATTCATCAATACTCCCTAGATAAACCACCTACAGCAGGAAGATAGAGAACTAATACAAATAACATAAAGGGTTAAGTTATATTGCAAAAATAACATCATCAACTCAAGGAATTATCAGTTAAATACTCTAATGGCAAATAATATTTTACCAACTATCCACTGAATTATACTTGAAAAACCAGTGATTCCATCCGCTCATGCATTAACTATGCATGCAAATAAATGAACTATCACAAAAATGCAATGCAAATAGAGCAACAATTGAAACATAAATTAAAGAAATGTGCAACAAAACCCTCAAAATCTTAGCACATTCCCAACAAAGCCAACAACTAAACATACTGAAATTCGCAACAAAACCAGCACAAATGAACTCAATTAGACAAAATTTTCAGAATAATCCCTGTATTTCATAATATTTACAAGTAACCACAAAAAAGGCCAATCTATTGTAATTCACACCTACCAATGCCACCAAGCTGAGACTTCCTCGAAGCCCCAGAGTACGACGACCTGGAACCACCAGAACCCAGTAGCTGCTGCTGCTGATGGAGCTCTCGCTGCTCTCTCTTCCCCTTAGAATTCGAATACGCCGCCGTTTTCTTAGCGGCCAAGGCCTGTTCAGGCGTCCCGTACTTTCTGGGCCTGCCACGCTTCTTCTTCGCCGGCTCCAGCGTCGACGTCATAGCGGAGGGCGCCACCGAGTGCGGGTAAACCATCCCCCCGCCACCGCTGCCTCCGTCGTTATTGTTGTTGTTGTGGTGGTGAGATGGCAACAGGCCATTGGTTGGCGAGGGACCGGTGGTTGCGGCGGCGCCGGCGCCGGGGGTGGTGGTGGCCGTGGGGTGATGGAAGTAAGAGTTGAGTTGTTGTAGTTGCTGCGTATCATTTGGTTCCATACTTTTTGTTAGAGAGAGAGGGAGAGATTTTTTCTTTTTTTTACAATTTTTATTCAATTTTCAATTTTTTTTTATTTTGAAGGAAATGTTTTGGGTTAGGTTTTTATTTTTTATTTTTTTTTTTGAAGAGGTGGGTGATTGTCAGCTGTTGGATTTGCGGTTTGACACCATGTTTGACTGTTTATGTGTAACTAGATAAGTTTTCATCGTTCTTTTCATTATTAATTTGGATTTTTTATTTTGAAAATTTGTTTTAAAAATTGGGTTCTCTTCTTTCTTTTTTTAATTGTTATTCCATAATCTACTCATCCTATTTTGTTGTACAATATTATTTTATGTTGAAGAAATCATTGTATGAAACCTTACAAAATTAAAATCTATTTTGTTGTTCATATTTACAATAAATACAATAACTGCGTGCGGGAGTGGCAGGTTTTTGACACGAACCATGAATTCGACATAAACCTCTAACACAAAACAATTGGTTCAAATTGTTAAAAATTGACACAATTACTAAATAAATTAAATTTGGTCACTAATTTAATAATTGTATCAAGTTTGGGTTCAAGTTTTGAAATGATAAGTTGTTGATGACACTATTAATTAGTTATTCAATTATCTTATTTTTCATTTAATCTAAATTATATTTGTCATATTTTAAAAATTATTTAGTTATATATTTAAAATAAAATTGACTAGATTTTGAGTATCTACTACTATAAATATTATATAAAAAAAATTAAAGATATATTAAATAAGTATATATTTATTTTAAAAAATTAAATGAGTGAAAATAATAAATAAGTCAAATTAATACTATTAAAAACTTATGATACAAGTAATAAATAATTAAAATTAGGTTGACTCAAATTTGACATGACACAAACACGACATTTCAACTCAAAATTTTATCACCATATGATATCATTGAATAAATTTACAATATGATTTAGATGTTAAAGAAATCACAAATATACTAAAAACACAGATCAAATTTAACTTAGTTTTTCACTCAAAAAATATGTTGTTTTGATAGTCTTATTGAGATTAAATATAAGTAAGAAGATCTAACAAAATCAATTCAAGGTAACAAAATAACTCTCAACATTTCATGATGATTTGACTAAACAATCTTCAATAACTTTATGAAAATTATTTAAAAGTTTCAAATTTATTAGTTGATTAAATGATTATTTTTTAAGCTAACAAATAACTATAAAACAAAACTGCTAGGCTATGGATTGGAACACGAACAAAATCCAAAAATATAATGACAGTTAGTGCGGTTTAAAAGAGGGAACCGTTTCTTTTCAAACAAGAGTGGATTCCCACTTCACTTCTTGTTCATCCCACAAAGCCAGCAAATTTTTATCATTTTTCTGGATTCGTTCACTTTTTTTTTTTCTCTTCTTTCAATTGGGATCAAAACCTGGTAAATGTCACATTCAACACAAGAATTATTGAAACCTAATCAATGGTGATGGAACTCCACCCACAAGAAAAAAATGTTGTAGGAGTTCAAATGATGAAGCAAGGTTTGAGATTTCTTAGCAAACAAATCTTTACATTCCTGGAACAAACCTGTCAATAAAGTTTTCGAATGTTGAATCTTTTACTGTGATTTTAGGCGGAGTTGATGGGAACAAGGAGGTGATGGTACAACATCAGGTTGATGAAGGTGATTTCTCACTGTTAAGACCCAGAAACCAGGGACACTCAACAGGACACTATGACAAGCCGCTATCTTGCTTTGGCTGTGGCATTGGATGGTTCTTGTGAGTTTCAGACTACTATTTTTTCTGTTCTCATTTCGGTTTTTGAAACTCCATTGCTTAAGAGTTTTGAGTTCTATGACAGATTTTTGTTGGGGTTTGCATTTCCTCCGATATGGTACTGTGCTACGGTTCTTTACCTTGGGAAATATTATCTCAAAGATCCCAGAGAAAGATCTGGCCTTGCAGCATCAGCAATTGCAGTCAGTAGATTATAACTTTTACATTTCCAGTTCAAGTGACCTTGCCATTATGTAGTCCTGTGAACCGTGATCTTGATCGTGTTCAATTGTCCTTTCAGGCTTTGATTTGCTCGGTTGCAGTCTTGATTTCACTTCTTGCTGTGTTCTTGTAGCAGACCATGCTGTTATCACATTTTTAGGCACAGAAAGTGTCAGAGCTGCATAGCAGATTATATTGTTGTGCACGATGCCTTCTAAATGGTAAATTACTAAAGTGTAATCCTTCTTGTGACTTTTTCTGCGTTTCCTTTATGATACCAATTGTAAGCAAATGCATTAACATAATATATTATTACAGATGCGATAGCATAAACTCAACAAATGATCCATTAATGTTGAAGAAACACCAATATACATTCAGAAGTTCTAATGCAAACCCTATTCAGTGGGTACAACAACCTGGGAGCAATTGTTTGATATTTCATATTTTCCATAAAAAATAAAGTTATGACAACATAATAGCACATGAGTTCTTCAGAAGGACCTCTAGGGCTCATCCTTTAGTGCCTCAACATCATTATTCTCTTCTGTAGATGCCATTTTTTGTGAATTCTTAAGTTCCTCTAACTGCAACAGAAAATAGTTAGGCAACCCAAGTTACATATATATTATTTTAATTACTATTATTATTTTTTAACATCATAAATAATAAATTGAAGTGTTTGGGCAAAGATGATAATAGTTTGTGTAAATACAAAATAGCAGGATAAAAAGCAGCACTAAGTATTACCATGACAACCAAGTTTGCCTTATATATCTAAATGCTTTAGTTTCTTGGCAAAAAGTAAATAAATTTTAATTAACAATACGCACATTGGGAAAAAAGAACATTGGAAGAAGATGAAGAAGAAGAAAAATCATTCAAGTTAGTCAGTTCAGGGTGAATCATCACGTAGGATATCTACATATGGATTTCATTACTATACGGGACAATGAAGGAAAAAAGAAAAGAAGAAAAAATAAGCTTGAAAGAAGATGAGATGATTGCATCTCTTCTGGCATCTATTTACCTTTATTTGAAAACTTCGGACATTATCTAGCATGAATTTATTATAATGAAATGTTTGCATAAAGCCATTTTTGCTGTACCTGGCCATGCCACAGGATAACTGACACAATATATCATAAAGAAAAAAAAAGGATGACCAAAGTCATTTGGCGAATTGCATTAAATAGGCAAAACAGTTTTGGAGCTCCAAAAATGCTGACTCTGTTATGGATTTCCTCTACCAATTGGAAGTTTTCCAACAATGACCAGCGTATGCCGTTACAAATTTCGTGGAAATACTGAAAGCACAAGGAACAGCAAGAAGGAATCTGCTAATGTCTATCCTTTTGTGACATGATTAATAAATATATGGGAAACATAGATCGAGGGAGCCATTGTTGGAAAGCCAACAACTAAAACTAGAAATGATACTGAAAAATACTAAGAATCATAAGGTGATCACCAGGGAGTAGAAAGAGTAAGGAGGAAAAGATCTTCAAATTCACAATCAAGTAGGAAAAATGAACAAACAGGGTCTACAATGGGACAAAACTACTTCTTTACAGGAAAGATGATGTGTTTAATCCAGCTAAAGCTTGATAAGTGGCTGCGATGAGATGAGTTCAAACTATGTTTAAGCAATCTATTAGACAAAGCTCAACCTATTCCCCAAACAATTAAACTCAGATCTCTGTCTCATATGTCTATATTCTGCAACAAAATCAGTACAAAGGAAAAGCTGTAATGCAAAAATAAAACATTTGAAGCTCATATTGTATTTAAATTTCTTTCGATCTTTCATCAATTGACACATATACAATGCAGCAAAAGGGTATTTAGTTTCATTCCACCTACAGCAGTGACCTGAACAATACCACACATTTGATGCAACAGATATGAAGTTTTCTTCATATCAACAGATCGAAAGATAAAAATCACCTCTTTGCAGTTTTCTTGATGTGCAGCCAAGAGCTCATTATATTTCAATTGCAAATCTGACATTTCAGCTTGCAGCTTCTCATATTCAGACACACTGGGACCTCCTAACTTCTGTTGAATAAACCTGTCCACCAAAATAAATAAATAAAAAATAGAAAAACCCAATTTTTCACCCAATTAAATGATCCCATTCGAAAGAAGAAAAGAATTACATGAACTTACTCAAGAGCAGAAGAAGGCTTGTCATTTTGCTCATACAGTGCAACAAGAACTAGAAGAAGCAACAACAACAACAAAATGAAACAGAAATTAAAATTCAGTTGAAAAAAAAAAAGAAAAGAAAAAAGAGAAAATGAAAGAGCGGAAAGGAAGCCTTTGGTGAGAGCATCAAGAACGCCACTAGAATCTAAATACTTCCTAAAAGCTTCCTTTTTGGCTTCTTTTTCCTGCAAAAAGATTAAGTGAGTGGTTGAAGATTTCAGCGGATATGGTGACTACATTCAAGTGGATCAGCTACATTATGTATACATTAGTGTTACCTCTTTGTATCGCATCATCATCTGCCCTCTAATATTCTTCTTGTGCTTTTCTTGCTGCTGATGGCATAACTGATACTGTTCAGACAATGAAAAATAAAAAAGAAAAGAAAGCAGGAAAAATCACAGAAAATTAAAGGGTTAATTTCATTGTACCCTTGAGTTTTTATTTAATTTAAATTAACCCCCAATGAAAATATCCACGATAGAGCTACTCTATTCTAGCGTAAAGTTTTAAATTTAACCAAACCCAACAAGGCTGTAATTTGAAGTCTTGTATTATATTATATTATATTATTTTAATATATATATATATATATATATATATATATATTATATTATATTAGTATTGAATTATAATAATGTTATATAATATTTGTTATTATACTGTATTATATTAATTTTTTTATGATTAATTTAAATTATATATAAAAATAATATTTATTAGTACTTAAAAATACTAAATATATGCCTTAAATTTTAGAAATTTAACATTATTTTTTAATATAAATTATTTGGGTAGTATCGAGCAGGTCTCCTCGAGGCCCTTACAACTCGAATAAAGCACCCCGGGGTCAATTCAGCTAGAGCAGAAGTCCTGACCACCGGCATGAAGACGGCCTCACTAGACGTCAAAGCTGGTCAAGATTGAGGAATTTAGAGCCGTCCGAGCTCCGAGCTCCGAGCTCTCTTGCCTGCTCGAGGTCATCAGACTCTATCAAGGCTAGACAAGGACGAGAAGCTCGAAGGCCGATCGAGACCCGAGCTCACCTTTCTGCTCGCTGCAGTCAAGTTCTCAAGCACAACTGGGCCACGCCAGGGAATATCATGCTAATCCCGGCAGTCAAAGGGACCCAGACATCACTGACACGGGAACGGATGATCTTGTAGAGAAAAGACGGGAAAAAATGGAAAATAAAAGGAAAGGAACAGGTAAATTGCGGGGGTTCCGAAAATTCACACAGGTTCTTCCTATCCTTGCTTTCCTTTACACTGATTCTCCGAAAATTCTATTATTCAGAGAGGAAGGCAAAGAATACCCTTCCCATTCTTCCGGTCTCTCTAACTAAGAGGGATACAAAAAGAACAACCCGATTACTGACTTGAGCATCGGAGGGTTTTCGCCGGAACAACATTCGGCGACCCCTGACTCTGTTTTCTGTGAGTACAGGTCCGGGAGACTTCCGTTCTGGCAAAGACAGAGGAACTGGAATTAGAAGGCAATCCTGCTCGAGCTCGAGCTAGCCGCGAGCAGAAGATTCTTGACACTATTTGAAGGGACACGGGAAAAAAGCATCAACATAAATGTTAGAAAATATCATAAATTTTCATAAAGATAGAAGCTTATGATTTACAGTTTTTACAGCATAACATTTATTTTTCAGTATTTTTCAAATATAAAACCCGTGAAATAAATATCAAAATAAATAATTTAATTAAATAATCTCTAAATAATTTTACAACATAAATAAATAGTTAAAGCCTATAAGATTAGTTCAAAAACCATTTTAAGATGATAGAATAAAATTTTATACATACCACAAGATAATCACAAAATAATAAATTGATACAATAATTGTAACATATTCACTAATAAAATGAACTGTGCTAAGTAATCTAAGTAAGAGTATGTAGTATATGTCGAAGGGGGCAAGGGCGTGGGAAATCCGACAGCCTTAGGCTTCTATTGGTCCATCCCCCGGATGCCTTTGCCTCCCTTACGTGCTCCATCCCGAAGTCCGGCATGGCTGCCCAATCCATCCACTCGTTGAAAAGGCATGGGGTGGACAGGAGATTGAAAGATTTGAAATGATTCATGAAGAAATTCATTGAATTGAAGGGCTCGCCACGCCTAAAATAAATTGTGCTAAATAATCTAAGTAAGAGTACATAGTATATATAATAATATTTTATTTAATTATTTATATTACTTTTAAATTAATATTATTCTAATTTATTCATATTCAAATATTCATTATTAGTTATGTTTATTTTTTAATAATTAGTTTTTATATATAAATTATTATAATATAATTAAACAATATATTTGTAGTTATATTTTTAATATAATAAAAATTAAATTATAGTATTATTGAATAATAAATTATTAATTTATTAATTTATATTAATAATTATAATGTACAAATAAAAGAAAATAAAAATTAATATTATATAACACTATATTAAATTAAAAAGTTATATTTATTTATTATTATTATAAAGTTTTTTTAAAAAAAAACTAGCGCAGCAAACTATAAAAATATGGTTTCATTTTCAATGTGTTAATTGACTCTTAAGCACATTGCACACGTGATACCGTTTAGAATGATATTTAGATTACATGTTTTAAGTACTATTTAGAAAGTATTATAAATTTGGGTTTTGTGTGTAATTGTTTATCATATGATTGACACTGTTGTTCATTGAATTATTCTTAAATGACCCTATCCGCTAAACTCAATAAAAAGAACAGATCAATTAAAATATTTAAAGAGTGGAGCTATTGGCACCTCCTTATTAAACTTATAAAACCATTGTTTCCTGTAATTACATTTAAGGACAAATGAAATCTAATTATATATGATTTTTTGGCATTCCTCATCAATCCCATTCCAAATATCAATGAATTGATTGAGTCTCAAGCATCTAGAAAAATAAAACAAAGAGTTATATAGACAACAATCTTTTGTTTGAAAAATCTCACGACTAATGGCTTTGTATAAATTAATGAGTGGGATTAAAAAAAACTATCAAGTAGTAAAATTGCGAGAGAAGAAAAACCCAAGAGATGCTGAGAAATTGCATGAACGACGGTACCAAAATCATGGCAAGAGATGGGCGGTAGAAAAATTACCGATATTTATTGTTGGGTGCTGGAGAGAGAAAAGTAAATTTAGAAGAGGGACAATTTTGGAATTAAATTAAGTGTTAATAATAACAATAAATTTTCTAACATTATTTAAAGTATGTTTAGGATTAAGGTTTTTTCTTTTTAAATAACCCCTATAAATATTTTTAACTCCCAGCATTGTGAGTGCAATAGTTTTTCACTAAATTATAAGTCCATTGGTATGTTTAGGATTGAGGTGCTGTAACTTTTAAGGTACAGTTGCTGTGGAAAAAAAACTATAATTATAAAATAAAAGTTAATAATATACAATAAATATAATTTTTAAATAATAATTTTAACAAAATTATTAAAAACATAATAGATTTTACATCATATAAGTGAAAAATCATATTAACATAACTAATATAGCTTAAAAGCTACAGTAGCTAGTGTTTACCAAACACTTCAGTGCTGCAGCCTAAAAGTTACAGTTGCCTAATCTCAATCTGAAACATACTCTTAATGGGAATTTTAAAAGAATATTAAAGGGCTGACAATAATCCACTTGTGTTTAAAAGATGAGTTCATTTTCATTGTCTTGATTTAACTCTCTAACACCTTACGTTATGCAAAATAACACTATCCACGACGTTCTTTGGTTATTCTACGATTTAAGCATAATTCATAAGGTGGTATAAAGTTATGCTTCATATGTAATTAATATGGTTGGCGAAGTTGCACGCTGATTTATTTATCAGTCAATATTTTGTCACCGGCCCAAATGCTTATCAATCAATATATTTGACATCAAATTGCACCAATGCCACACATTGAGACAGTAAATCTCAAACATGGATAACCATTAAACTCTGTCGGAATGCTAAGCTCGACAAAGATAATAAAAAGAAATTATAATTTATTATTAAAGTTATTCTGACATATCATGTCAGTATTATAGTTTGAAGGAAAAATATTTTTTACTACTAAATGTTCATAATTTAGCTTAGTGTTAATTATTTATTATAAAATCCAATTTTTTATTGTTTGAGGAACCTGTTGTTTGTTCATTATTTTTTATTTTGCCCTTATTTACCTTATTGTTCATTATTTGTTATTAATTCCAATTTTTTGTTGTCTGCCATAATTTTTGTTCATTGATTATTTTGTATAGTTAAGTTATGAAGTATGTTATTCTTCATGTTCCAGTTGCATTAATTTGTTCTTTTTTTTTTTGTAGATCATGTTACCAATACAGCTGCATATAATTATAAAGGAAAGGCTTAATTGAACCTAATGAATGTACTCTGCTGTAAATGAAGAATGAGGTAGTAAAGATTACAAGTGAAGATGGTTGACCACTTCTCAAAGTGTGCAATTATTTGTCACTAACCTGAAGAATAATGTGAAAGTTGTTATAGAATCTGAAGAGTCTTGCGGATTTTATTCACTTTACATGATGCATTGGAAGTGATAGTATTTGAAGTTACTATGTTGCCAACCCTACGTCCTGATTTACCACTTGGTGGAGTGATATAAGCCATGCTACATAGCTTATGAGTTAATCTTTCTGTAGAGCAAATCACACGTGTGAATAATAATGAAAATGAAGTACCACTTAGGATTGTAAGCACACATGGGCCACAAACAAACTTCAATGAGAATGTTGAGCATGAGATTGATGATGATGATGAGGTACTGCTAGGACTGAAGGCAAGGATGAACCATTAACTCTTGGGATCGAGAATGTTCAACATGATATTGATGATGATCATTAATAGTTGTCAAATTTTGACAAGGAATTTGCTGTTGATGGTAGTCGCATAAATGACCAAAATAGGCCTGAGGGTGCAGAAGTTGTGGATAATGCAATATCGAGTACTGATGATGAATCAATTAATATAAATCCTCAAATATTGGCAGATTTATCTGATTCAAATTATGATCCAGGGACTACTCAATTGAAGGATTATATTGAATTGCATATGTATAAGCCAAGGCCTGATGGTAAGCATAGGCTGAGGGTAGGGGATGTATTTGATGATATAGATCACTTTAGATGTGTATTGAGTGAAATAATAGTAGATAAAGGCTTTGAGATCACAAAAGTGTACAATGAGCGTAGGAGATTTTACGGCAAATGCAAGGTTAATGATTGTCCATGGTATGTGGTGGAGGGAACAATTAGAGGTAAAGGTGGATTTGTAATCAAACAGTTGCAGAAAAAAACATGACTGTAGATAGACTGAAAGTCAGTGAGTGTGAACACTAAATAGATAGCAGAGAAAATAAAGCACAAAGTTGTTGTGGATCTCATGTAAAGATTTCTGTTCTTTACGAGTTTATGCAAGAGACCTTTGGTGTGAAAATAGGGAATTTAAAACTATATAGGGCTAGAGAGAGGGCAAGAACAGAATTCATGGAGACCATTCAAGGGGCTATGAGAACCTCTTTCAATATGTTATAGTAATTCACAAGTATAATCCTGGTACAATTTGCAAAGTGCTTTGTGATGTAATAACTAGGCTAGAGAAAGTGTTGTTTTAGAGATTCTTTATGGCATTTTCAGCTTAAAAAATGCACTTAACAATGGTTGTAGGCCATATATTGGATTGGACGAGTGTAATTTAAAATCAAAATATGGTGGAGTTCTTTTAGCTGCAGTGGGTATGAATGCTAACAATAGAGTAGTCCTATTAGCAGTAGCAGTGTGTAAGATAAAGAACAATGAAACTTGGACATGGTTTTTAGAAATTTTGCATTCATATTTTGATAATAGAGCATATCAGTTTACCTTTTGTAGCGATAAGCAGAAGGGTTTGCTGGGAGTAATTCATAACACATAGCCTACTATATTTTCATAGGCCATGTGCTAGACATATATATGCTAATTTCAATAAAAATCATCTTAAAGTTAGTTTGAGGAGCTTGTTTTAGAAGACTGTTAGTAGCACTAATAAGTATGACTACATAACTGCAATAGAAAAGCTAAAAATAGAAAATTTAGAGGCATGACAATAGTTGGAGTCAGAACTTACTGAGTTTACTTGGTCAAGACATGAGTATGATAAGAATTGTAAAATAGATCGTACAAGTAACAAAACTTCAGAGTGCCTTAACAGTTGGATCTTACCCCACAAAGAGAAGCCTTGTCTGACTATGCTTAAAGAGATTATATGCATGTTTATGACATTGTTCACAAAGAAAAGAAGAAAAAAAGCACAGACTTGGTCCAACATTCCACCTAAAGTGAAAAAAGAATTGGATGATACTTATAAAGCAAGAAGCAAGATGAATGCCATGGCTTTTGGTGATCTTCACTTTCAGGAATAAATCTGACTCGTTTTTAGTTACTAATTTCTATTTTTATTTATCATAAAAGTAAAATTTGTATAAATCTAGTGTGTATAATTCTTTTCTCTCTAGTGTATATAAGTATTTTCTGCCTAAGATTATATTATGTAATAATGTTGAAATATATCAGGTTGTGGCAGTTAATTATTTTTTTGAATTTAGATATTTTACCTTTAATGCTGGACAATTTAAGGTCTTAATGTTGCATTGTAAGGCTTTTTTTTTTAAAAATAATGACAGGAAAACTAAACCATAAATCTTGCTATTATTTTTATTTTTGAATTTAGACAAAGGTTGATAACTATAGCATAATAAATTAGATAGATAACACATCTCATTCAAAATGCCATAATTTGTATAAGTAACAATGATCCTAATTAATTAAATTTAAAAACATCTAATTAATTTTCTCTGAATGTCATAATCTGTATAAATCTAATTCATTTTCAGGTTAAGGATAAGAGTTATTATCCACCAAGGAGGTTCATTGTTGATTTAATCAACAGGTTATGCGATTGTGGATATTGGGAACTAGCTGGACTACCCTGAATGCTATGGCTGCAATTAGTTATGCAAGACACACGATAGAGGAGTACCTATCAAAATTCTTCACTAAACAGGCGTAATTGAACACCTATGCAGTGATGCTTAAGCCAATTCTTGATAAGGTTACATGAGACTCTTGTGATAGGCTAAAAATTTCTCCATTAGAGATTACTAATAAGATTGGAAGACCAAAGAAGTCAAGGAAGAGGGCAGCCACTGAGCCACTGAAAAAAAATAGATCTTTCTATGTCTGTTGCTCCTTTTGTGGTGGGATGAACCGCAACGTGAGGAAATGTCCATTAAGGCCATTAATCGGAAGATAAATAAGAGCTCAGAATTAGGTATCGAGAAATAATTTTCATTTTTAATTACCTTTGCATGTGCTGAGGTTAATTCTTATATATGTTTGTGTGTTATGTGTGTGTATAATTTGAAATAGAGTGTTAGTGGACCGGGAGAAAGTTCTCATGCTGCAGTAGATACTTTAAAGAGGAGAAAGAACACGATAAATACTTATTTAAGTATGTAATAATTTTCAATTTATTGTAATTATTGATAATTCCTTTATATTTATATATTTCAATTTAAATATTTATAGGATGTCAGTGGTACAGAAGATAGTTTTAATAATAATTGAGGAAGAAAAAGTAATGGAGGCTGAATGGGTAATAGAAGAAGAAGAGGTAATAGAGGGACAAGAACTAGAGGTAGAAGAGGTAATGTTTCTTAATGATATTTGATGTCTGGAAATAGCTAATGGTTGTTATAGATAATGAAGTTATAACTTTTGTGTAAATCGATATCAAGTTGAAAATTTTTCTCAAAATTCAACTCAAGACTCACAAGCTTTACAGATCGTAAATGGTTAGTGAAGTGTTTGGCATTAGGATATTATAATTTGGAATATACAAACTAATATTACCGCAATAGGCTTCAGTTGGATCTTTTTTTGAGTGCACAAACTGTGTTAGTAGTGCATTAGTCTGTTGTTAAGTATTTTTGAATGCACAAACTGTTATTAGTACATTAGGCTTTTAGGTGTTCTAAATGCACAAATTGATTGTGATAGATTGCTGTTATGAAAGTACTTTTGATTACTTTTGACTTTTGTTACATCTCAAATATGTCTATTACATTACTTTTTTATAAATAAGCCTATCACAAGTACACAAATTAAAAGTATTTTAGCTTCGCTTCAATGCCTTGTACCTAGTCATTCATCTTCATTACATTTTCATTTAACTTTATGACATGAGCAGATGTGGTGTTATGCATTTCTAGATATCTTTTTATCGCCCATTGCCAAAAATTATGCTTCTTAAACCTACATATCCAAAATAGTTTATTAGGATTTTCCAACTTAGTAAATACCATACCATATACCTGCACTCCACAATTGCAGTATTTAGGAAAGCGGGTAATTTCCGCAGATTTCTTAGCTCGACCACTAGAATTAACACTTGAGTGGCACTTAGAGGCCATCTGTTTGTTTCAATTTATATGTGTCAAGACTAAAAAAAGTTGATTATTTATGTTTGAATAAATTATTGTTATTGTTTTTGAATTTGTTGGTTTGTTTGAAAATTGAAACTGGTGTTGAAATAAGATTGTTGGTGTGTTTGAAAATTGAAATGGTGATGTTGGTGTTAAAAGGAAGAGAGGTTGTTGTGTGATTGTGAGACTATTGGTGTTGAAATGGGGTTGGTGGTGTTGAATAGAGGCTCCTAGTGTGTTTGAAATTTGAAATGGGGTTGTTGGTGTCATTGTGAGCTGCTGGTATTGAGATGGGGCTGCTGTAATATGTATAAAGGCTGCTTCTGTGTGTTTATGATACGAAGCTGCTGTGATATGTTTTGAAATTGCGCTTGTGTGTTTATGATATGAAGCTACTACGATGTGTTTTGAAATGAAGCTTGTGTATTTGAAATGGGGGTTGCCTATGTGTTTATGATATAAAACTGCTATGTCGGAATAGAGTTTGTGTGTTTAAAATTAAGCATTTACAATGTTGAAATAGAGCAAAATTGTCATTTTATTAAGTAGAAAGTAGCCATTATTTCATTGTAACGATTACTTTCTATAATATTTTTATAATTCTCTTTTATTATTTCATTCTATACCAAGGGTAAAATCATATTTTATAATCAATGAGGTATAATCAACTTTCAACATATTTTCTGTTAAATATTAATGTTTTCTTAGTGATAAATTAATAAAATTATGAACGTTTGGTAGTAAAAAATACTTTTCTTTGAACCATAGTACTATTATGATATGTCAGAATAACTTTAGTGGTAAATTAATAATATCCCTAATAAAAATGTACACATCAACAGTTAATCAAGATACCTAGTGCGAAATACAATCATGGCATTCAAACAAATTTTCAGTCAAAATTAATTGGGAAAATCTTCCTTTCTTTCCGTCATTCTTATTACAAACTAATATGGTTCATCCTTGGATGACCGAGTGTGAAAAAAAGTTATAACAAGAGAAGTGCCGCACACAAGTGATCACAACTAATCTGAGGCATCATCCTAGATGCAAATACATGTATAGGTTAACATGGAAGGAATCAGAGCCAGAAATTTGCTTCAATCTTTACCGCGATAACCATGTGGAAATCATCAATAGTGGAAACATTATTACCAGGCCATAGTTCACCAAGGAATCAATATGTTCAATTTTTTCCAACTTGTTCTGAAAAGTATTCCACCTACGTGTAAAAGGGCACTGTTTATCCTGTAATTTGTTCCTCTGGTTAATACCATTGTACATAACAAAGGTAAATAATTGGCCTTTAAAGGGAACATGCAAAGTCACCTCAATTTTTGTGTCACTAGTTTGATCCTGGACATTTGAATTTATCAATTGTCTTCTCTCATCATGCTCGACTGATTGTTGCAAAGGCATTTTTATTTCAGAGTTTTTCCTTGAAAGAGTGGTTCTGTAGGCAGAGTCGGTATGTATTGTTTCCATGACTGAGCCAAAGAAGTTTGTCACAGGTACCTTCACAGAGAAAGAAAGAAGTGCAAATGCTTAATCAGAACTCAGATGATGTTTCAACCCCAACAAAAATTTTGGATAAAAATGTAGCATCTGCTTCAATACTAATCAATGAATGTAAAGCATAGAGGTGATTCACCTCAAAAAGTGGTCACAGTGTGCTTCAAAATTAATAATATCTATCATGGCAGTGGTAAGCCATTGTCAATCAGCTATAATTAAGTTTAACATTGACCTAAGGCCCCTGGCCCCTCACATCATTCAGCCAAGCAACCAAAAGCTGAAGAGGTTTGACAAAACATCTATGCATAATTAAACATAACCATACGATGTATGCAGCTTGTACATGTGGAAAATGAGCACAAACTTCACCTTAACAACCATAAAGAATTAAAAAATAGAGCAGAGCAAACTGGTTAGAAGGGAAATATTGAAAAGATTGGAGAGAAGTCCAGAATTTCCATACCTCCTCCAATTTTCTTGGGTATAGATCTGTTCGGTAATATGCAGTTGACATCAACAGAGTTGGATTGTAAGAAGTGAAAAGACTGCAAAACAATCATCAAAACGGATAATGCTGAAGCTAATCTTGAAGAAATATGAAAATTCACAGAAGTCCCATAGACAGGGGTGGGCATAACGCTGGACCAGCTCAGGGACTTAGGCTCCATTCACTATTGCTGTCTTGCAGCTGTGCTACCAAACCAAAGCTGCCAAAGTGTTTATTAAACATTTCAGCTTCATTTTGGAAGCTAAGCAAATTTTACCCATGGTTGTTTTATAAAAAATTATTACCCTTACTAACTTACCTTTAACAAACTTCAAAAGCTATGATTACCAAACAATCATTAAGTTTCACTAGATAGCTAGTGCTTCCATTTCACAGAAGCTGCGGCTTCGAAGCCACAACACCACAATCCTAAAAGAAGCCTTACCAACGGGATATTATTAAAGTGTAACCAAGCCAGGGAAATATTTAGTTTCTGGGAAACCCCGGCTAGACCTGGTTGATGCTTGGCTGGGATCAGGTTATATTGGTATTCAAGCTTAAGCGACAGAGACTCTAACATACTATTATAACAAGCATAAATTCCTATTTTCGTGTACCTGCTCAGTGACGCATTGTCATACATATTCAGCTTTTCAAAGAAAGCAAGGGTATAAAATGTGAAACGATCCACGACAGATACTCCAACCTGAAATTAATAAGAAATGTTCATATGTAATACCTGCAATTGTAGAAGTGAAGTAAAAGATTGAAACTTCAAAAGCAGGGTATCCTTGGTCTTATATGTTTAAAGAATTGGAGAACCAGAAAATTCTATCATCTTAGCACTTACATCAGAGTCCAAGTGATGAGAATATGAGTTCTCCCCTTTCCTGCTACTTCCAATAGCCAAAACACCTGGAGACTGAAGCTGCACAATTTAAAAAGGCATTTCCTTCAGCATCAAAATCACTGGTTAGGTAAATCACCTTTTTAAATGTATGCCAAATTAAAAGTCTCAGAAAGTCATGTCCAAATTCAATTCAGAAGCTTATTACCAAACTAAAAACTTAGATGAGAGTGATCAGTTATCTGAACAAAGGGGCATTTCACAAAAGCTGAAGTGCACAACAATTGTAAACATAGCTTTTCAAGAACAAACTGCTTGAGTATAATGACATTTGATTCTTGAATAATTATGAGCAGTCACCAATGAAATAGCAGCTATGAAGTGATTTGTAGTTTAACCATTCTAACCAAGCAATGCAGGTTAAATATTTTTCTTCACACTACCATGTGCATGTTTCTCTAGATTAAAAAAAATACTGCAGACTAGAAGTAACTAGTCTAATATTTGTGAAAAGTAAGACCTGCCATACTGACCTGAGAGAAGAGTGTGGCAGCTTGGCAAGTGTCCACCATTATCAGCAACTCCTTGAATCTAATTTTGTGGCAAGACACATACACTCATTATTAAGCAGGAATCATAAATGTATAAATGTTAACGACCACCAAAATCTACCATAAATGATTAGCATTTCATATCAGCATTTTCCATTGAGAAATAAACATGTTTCATCCATAAACTAACCAAAATGGCAGAACTACAAGTCTGTATGGTATCTACAAACCCTCTCAGTTTCATTCTTATGGCTGAATGTTACTGCTAAAGGCAATAGGCATGAAAGCAGAATACAATCTCACCTGCGCTTTTCTTTCATTTGCTTCACTGCATCTGCTAGATCATGACTTTGGAGCTCTTCTGAGTCCTGAAATTTTAAAAATTCATCTCCTCCATGCCCAGTCATGTATAGAAGAATATGGCTTCCTTCATCACTTAAGAGACGCTTTGATCTAGGAACAGCAGTCTTGTGACGCCCGGTCAAAACTCTTAAAAAGTTTTCAACCGTCACTTCATAACCACGATAGTCTACCTAAGTGATTGAAATTGAGTAAAATGAGGGTCTGCTAAACTTTAATTTCCTAGAACCAAAAGTTCAGTTATCATACACCTTTAAATTTAAATTCTTGATTGACTGTCTCCATAAGGTATTCATTGAAAGCCTTATGGAGATTTTATAAGGATACATCACCCCTTTCAAAACCTAGAGACCTAAGCAGAGTGTCTGAAGAACACAGTTACCTAAGCAGAGTGTCTAAACACAGTACCAACCTCGACATTATCGCCATACAAATTGAGTTTGTGGTTCTCGTTATTGAAAACTTGCGCAGGATGCTTGTTTCTAGCATTACAAGCAATGTCATCTGCCAGCATAAGTATTATCCTCTCATCTGGTATTCCTAGCCGCTTAACTGTTCTGAAAAATCAAGTTAAAGAGAACGGTCTACGAATGAAAGCAGGAGAGAAGAGAAAAGCAAATTACTTAA
Source organism: Murraya koenigii (assembly GCA_025617385.1). Taxonomy (NCBI): domain Eukaryota; kingdom Viridiplantae; phylum Streptophyta; class Magnoliopsida; order Sapindales; family Rutaceae; genus Murraya; species Murraya koenigii. Next base: position 20,716,789 of record CM046816.1, read on the forward strand.
CAAGATAATGTGAAAACAACAAGCTAATTGCTTACCTATACAAGGATAATGTGTTAGCCATATGTCGATAATTGAACCTGAACAAACCAATTCAGCAACTAATTCAATTGGCAAAGACATGAAATTGATTTTTATTTCATCAAAACAATCCCATTTGATATAGCTCAAGTATTTAGTAACTTTAAGATAAAAAACTTAAAAGAATCAAACTTATCAACAACATTGCAGTAATATTAGCTGATAGTCAGAAATTACAATCACAAGAAAAAGAAATTGAAACATGGGTATTGTTCATCACCAAAATTATTTCACGGGTATTATTTATAATGAAATGGGAAAGCTTCATTTCTTCCAAAATTAAATCAAAATCGGAAAAAAAAAATAAAATAAAAGAACAAAATGAAGATGATTTAGTTACCAGAAGCGAGAAGTGCAAACCAAGACAGCCCAATTGTTAGTATGCATAGTTGTCTCAGCTGAAGCACTGTACGAAATCGAACTGGTGAGAATCAAAAGCAACAGCATCGCCAACAAACTTTTGAAACCAAATGAATTGTACATCTTGAACCGGACCATCATTTTCCCACAAATTTTCCTTTTTTAATTTCTGGACCAAAATTGATGTGATTTAAATTTGATTCATTCTTCCTTTTTGCTGAGAATGAGAATCTATTGTTGCAGTTTCGGTGACGCAAATAGTGCTCCGGGCCGGATCCCGGTCCCTAAGTTGCAAATAGGACACAAATTCCCGTAACCCGAAACGTAAATTATCTTTAAACCACCAAAATGTTTTGAAAATTTTGTCCTCAATGGCATATTAGATGAAAATTAATTTATCCATACACAGTTGGATACGGATCCGTTCGGTTTAGAATCGGTTCATAATTCAGCGGTTTTGTTCAGTTTTTCAATTAATTTTTTTGTATTTTATGATTTGTTTAGCTTTTGATTTTTTAATATAAACTGATCGATTTTTATTAATTTTTAAAATTAAATTACACTGAACCAAATTATTATTTCGAGAAGATTAATTGATATATATATGTATATATGTATATATATATATATATATATATATATATATATATATATATATATATATATAAAAGAAGGGTCTCTGCTCGAGTAGGTGCTTTGCGAGGTGTAACCGCAATAGCACCAATTTTTATATGTCTGTTGGCTTTACTTTTTTTTAAAAGTACGTATGTGCGTAGTTCAAGTTTTTGTCCAATTCACCAAAGAATATTTTGGTTGCAACTGGTGAAGATGCCGAGAATGACTAGGGATTACAGGTCTTAGTTAGAATATGTTAAAAATGCACGTGAGGGAGGGAATGATTGCACATTAGTATTAGTAAGAGTAACGGAAGGCAAGTGCCTAGACTTGCAACTGACTTTTCCTTTCTTCCGCTTGACAAGGGGCATGAAGAGACTAAAGTAGTTCTTTTGGGGTGGTTAGCTCTGATGACAGAAAATTCCCACTAGTAGCCAGAAGAAAATAAGATTTACCACAATTTTACATTTTTGAACGAGAATATTTCAAGAACCTTATCAGGTTGGGGTGAGCCCCTAGCCCGCCTGAGGATACTCATTCGAGAGGATAGGGTGTAGCCTCGGGGAGGGGGGGAATTAGATTCGCTAGAAGGACTTCGTAGGGAAGAGAACTGATCTTCGTCCAGGATGTCACCCTTGGACAGTTCTATCAACTACATCAAACCTTTAGTTATTGTTATTTTTCAACCGTTACAAAATTGGTCGAATAACCATTCCGGTAGTTGACAGTGGAGCAAAGGCTTGATAAAACATGGAACGAAGCCCTTATCATACAAAAGGATGTAGAAAAAGGAAGGGCTCGATCCCACATCTCATAGAGAGGAGGATGATAAGGGATAACTAACTCTACATCTCACAGGAAGCTGAAACGCCTTTGAAATCTATCAAATCGGTCTAGTTTAGAGAGCCTAGATTCGATTCTCCCCATACGGATCCATGTTCAACCTTCTTTCAGTCCTAAATCTATTAAGCGGCATTCATCCCTTTCTTGGCCACTTAAAGTTTCGCATCTCTCAAGCCCTGGTTGAATCCTCAATTTATTCCATATAGCGAAGACTGTCTCGTGGTCACAATCATAGATAAAAAATTTCTTCTTTAGGTGCCAACCGAGGCTATACACCAAAGGCTGGGCTCGCTGACTTTGACAGAATGAAACTAATCTAAGGTGGTGGCTGCTACAATCGAAAACCCATAATGTCCCTAACCTAAGTAGAGGGAACTCAGCTCGACAGTTCGATGCGTCCATTTCTCGCTAGACTAAAATCACTATTGGGCACCTCGCAGGGGACACAGAGATCAAACTGGTTAGAAACGAGTGACACCTTTCAATTCCATGCCAGAGTTAGGATGAGAATCTTATGTTAGATTGGACTTGTGTAGCAAACTCTACCAATTGGGAATGCTTGAATGAGGTGAATATCTTTGCTTTTGTTATTTCTATTTTTACTATTTGCCCTTTATTATTTAATGAACCTTAATTAGTAATAAATTACCATCACATAATTTTTTTTTATTTATATTCATTTCCACCTCTTTATATATATATATGATGCTCCGACATCGTTCATACTAATTTAAATGAGATTGGAACCCCATACCTATAGCACACAACAATATAAAAATTTTTACTAATTGAACAATTAAACACTCACAATACCCACTTATTTCTCAAGTAAATGAAATATATTTTTGAAAATCCCTAAGCTATGTCATTTTTGTTGATGCTGAAATTTGTCCAATTAGTTGACAGCTTTATATCAGATTTTAACATCATCATTAAATTTATTTTTTAGTGGAGAAGTGGCTTGCTAATCTCTAAGAACTTCTTACTACTATGGGTAGATAATCCATGAGCAAATAATCTGTGAGCTCATAATCAATAATTACTTGAAATTACAAAGATGGTTAGAGGTCCCTGGATGTTTTTTTGGCAAAAAACCTTCGACGTCAAGTCAGTAATCATATTTTTATGGAAAAAAAAACTTATACTACCTTTCATGTGGCTTAATTCACATTGCCTTCTAACCAAAAGTTTTTCAATAGAATGTACAATAAAATAATTTTATAGTAAAAGAGAGAGAGCATGAACTGCCATGAAAAAGATCTCCAAATAATTATAACCATATAAATAAATAATAATAATAATAATTATCATAATTATCATATTAATGATCACAATAATAAAAATTAGTAATCATAATAATAATCATAATAGGGATTAATAATAACCATAATAATAATTGTCATAATAATGACCGTTGGTCGAGGTTATTGAAATTGCCTCATAATTGACTGCTCTGCTCAAAGTTACTAGATAATCAACTGGTTTAGGTGATCTGTTATAAACAAAATAATCACTTAGGCGAGGTGATATGTTTAAACTCTCCAGATAATAGCCTAGTCGAGATGATGTACTTGAGTTAATCAGATAACCACTTGATTGAGGTGCTCTGCTTGAGCTCACCAGACAATAATCTGGTCATAATGGTCTACTTGAGGTCACTTATTCCCCAAGCACCAATTCTCCAGTTTCTAGTGTTGAGAGTTTTAATGAATCAGGATTATAAATTATATAAAGTTTAAAGTGACCTCGAGGTGATTTTCACGAGTCAGTTCAGGCAGATAGAATTAACCTTATCGTAGACAAGAAATTTGAGCAAGTTTCAAGCTTTAGACCTTTACATGTCTAAAAAATATGTTATTTTCCTGCTCGCATAATCATATAAAGCATTTTTCACAAGTTTAGGTTTTTATTTCACCTGAAGTAAGTTTTGCAACTTAGAATCTTTTATTTTCCTTAGAAAAAATTTTATTTATATAGTCCCTGCTTACTTAATCTTGGTTGAGTAAAAGCAAGGAAGCTTTAAGAGCATGGAAGCTTTGGCTTTGTATCACCTCAAGGAGATTTTGAGACTTAAATTCTTTTATTCACTTTGGAATTTATTCAAAATTGATCGTCTACTCTACTTAATTTGATCAAGCGAGATTAGGTAAACTTTGACTTTTGTTTCGCTTCGAACAAACATTGAGACTTTAAGTATTTTTGTTTGCCTTAGAGTATTTTTATCTTTTATTTACTTACTTAACCTCATCTAGTCGAGTTGGATTTGGAAAATTTTGACCTTTGCCTTGCCTCAAGCAGGCATTGATGCTTTAGATCTTTTGTTTACCTTAGGATATTTTTCAAACTGATTGCCTACTCTACTTCATTTTGTCGAGCTAACTTAGGTAAACTTTGACTTTGTCTCGCCTCGAACATGCTTTAAGATTTCAGAATCTCTTTATTTGCCTAAAAATATTTTTCAAGTCTATCGATTTCCTACTCGATTTAATCAAACGTTGGTAAATTTTTTATTTTTGTCTCGCCTTGATTAGGCTTTGAGATTTCAAGCATTTTATTTGCCTTAAAATATTTTTGAAACTGATTATCCGCTTGGCTCCATCTGGTCGAGCTTGGGAAGGCAAATTTTTTACTCTTGTCCTGCTTTAAGCAGACTTTGAGATTTTAGCCATTTTATTTGCCTTGTAATATTTTCAAAATTTATTATCTTCTCAGTTTTGTCTTGATGACCATAAGCTGAAAAATTTATAACTGTTATCTCGCCTTGAGTAGACTTTGAGACTTCAAGCCTTTTATTTGCCTTATTTGCTCTTGATCTAGCTTACTCAACATATCATTTTATAAGCTCAACAAGACATTTAGGTGATCTATAACTCATGAATATTGTGAGTAAACAAACAATATAACTCATTTAGACATTTTATCATATACTTGGTAGGCATAATATTATATTTTGATGATGTGATTATATTCTTATGATTCTACCAAAAAATTTCACAATAAAAAAATAATTGATCTAAGGTAGGTTAAGCAACAAAGACGTGGATATATTCTCAAACATAAATGCCAAACAAGTAATTTTAAAAATTGTAGATGTGCTGCACATGCTTTTAAGCAATAAAGGTAAGCATATTATTATGAAAATTAGATGGCAAGCACATTATCCTGTTAAATTCTGATGCCATACGATTTTACTTCAAATTCTTATTGTGTTAAGATTCACATAAGCTCTACTAATTTTTCTTTTTATTAAACTGAAGCTTATTCCTTCTTATAGTTTAAGAATTTAGCACTATAACAGCAAGAACTGAGGCATATAGTAAATAAACAATTGGTTTTAGATCTTCATGCCATAATGCACATGAATGGCAAATTTAATCAAGTTGACTTTTGTGACCTGATCATGTACGGCTACAAATAAAAATTTCCTCTATCAATGGGTTCATGATCATATCTACCACTATTGTGTATAAAACAAGTTGATTTTTATGATTTGTACTATGAGCCACAAAAAATGAAATGAAATCAACAAAATTTACAAAATTAAGACTTAAAAACAAACACACTTGTGAATTTGCCTTGTAATATTTGACCTTTCTCATACATTTCACTAAACAACTCTTGAGCTTGAATATTGATTGAACATCTCATGAAGTTTCGGCAAAAGGAAGCATCATACAGAGCGAATTAGCACGCACCTTCGCATATTTCAACATTGAACATGTGCCAAGGAGACAGAACACAAAGGCGGGCGCCCTAGCCAGGTCTCGCGACTTCTGCATCTTTACGGAAGGAGAATCCATGACAGTTCACGGTCCATAAGAAAAGAATCCTGCCACCACTCAACACCTATGAAATAGGCTAAACAACTAACAAAGCAAGCCAAGCATTGAAGGACGCTCATCGAGTCCTTCTATCAAAGGAAGCTCTTGCCGAGGGCTCTTCGTATATCCATCCTCTACTCAGCCATTTCGGGTTAAGAAGAAGTGAAAGCCGCTATTCCTACAAGGAATAGAAAAAGCTAGCGATAGCGGAAGGACATGACAGAAAGCTCCTACTGCGCTGGAGATTACTTGAAAATTTCTTAACTTAATATGTTTTAATCTTTCTTCACTTCAATCTGAATGGTAAGGGCGCTTTGATCTCCTACCAATTAGGGTTTGCATGTTTGTAAGATCTTAAGCCAATTTAACAATTGAAAGGGCTTCGCAGTGAGTAATTACTTTTGCTTAGGTGAGAACAAAATTGATTGACAAAACTATATGACTTTTTGTACAATTTCCCACAGACGACGCCAAATGTTGATGTTGAAATTGGTCCAATCAGTTGATACAGTTGATAGCTTGATATTAGACTTCAACATCATCATTAGCGGCTTGCTAATCTTTAAAAACTTTCTGCTATCATGGGCAGATAATCTATGAGCAAATAATCTGTGAGCTCATAATCGACAATCACATGAAATCACAAAGACAATTAGAGGTTGTCAAATATTTTTCTTGTGAAAATCCACCAATGCTCAAGTCAGTAATCAGATTTTTATAGGAAAAACTTATACCACCTTTCATGTGGCTTAATTCACATTGGCTTATATCCAAAATTTATTCAATAGAATATATAAGAAAATAATATCACAGTGAGAGAAAGAGAGCATGAGCTGCCATGGAAGAGATCCTCCCAAATTATTATAAGTATCTAAATAAATAATAATCATCATAACGATCGTACTAATGATCACAATAATAAAAATAACAATGATAATAATAATCATAATAATGATCAATAATAACAATAATAATTATTATCATAATAATGATTGTAATAATTATTATTATTATACCTATTTGATCAAGATAATTGAAATTATCCTTGGTCGAAGTGCACTGCTTAAAGTTATTAGATAATCATCTGGTCGACCTGATCTAGTATAAACTAAATAATCACTTGGTTGAAGTAATTTGTTTAAATTCTTCAGATAACAACCTGTTTGAGATGATGTATTTGAGCTAATCAAATAACCACCTGATTGAGGTGCTCTTTTTGAGTTCACCAAATAACCATCTGGTCATAGTAGTTTACTCGTAATCACTCTAATTTATTCCCCAAATAATTTTGGTAAAAAGAATGGATCAATGCACAATGAGGATGCCATTAGTGAGACAAATGAGACGAAAGATTCAAACCGGATACTTTTATTTTGATGATAAGCGTTAAAATTGAGAATGTTCTATGTCGTGTATCAATCATTAACATTCGTCATTCACTAATTGTTCATGTTTGAATTCTTTAGTGGCCTCATTTCATCGAATATGCAGTACGGAGACCATATAAATTAAATTATTTAACATGAAATTAAAGAATTTATGGTGGTCAAAAGAAGTGGAAGATGCAGTTGATGTGCTTTAATTACTAAATTGTAGAATTAACTTTGAGGATAAAATTGTAATAAAATAATATTTAATATAAATGGGTGTGTGAATCGTATTGGGTTGAGCTTGAAAAAAGCCCATGGAAGTGGTCTTTATGTCTCAAATACCTGAAGTAGCCCAATTACAAAAATGGGCCTTCACAGAAGAGTTTCAAGTCTATCGCTGTTGAACTTGTTCACCTTGTCCTATGATACGTTTTTTGCTGTTTTTTATTGTTAATCATTTTGATTCTTTTTGGTTTATTTATTTATTTTTTTCAATAGAATTTTATGTTAACTAAGATTATGAGTATCCCTACTAAAAAATATGTCAAATGGGATGCTTAACACGCGGTAACAATGAAAACGGTAACAATGAAAATAGTGATATTAGTAATCATTTGACAAGTGTCAGTTTATAATATAATATGCTGAGTGGTGCTTATTTGATTTTTTTTAATTTTTAAATTCATCCATATGATTTAAAAATGGAACATTGGTACTTAAGCATGACTCATCATATGATATATCAGTTAAAATATAAATTTTGTATTAAAATAAACAATATTAAATTCTAGTTCATTAATTTATCATTATCTAAAAGAAAGACTTGTTTAATACAGTGATAAGTATCACACAACACCATGATTATCAAGCCATTTTTTTACTTTATTTATAATTAAACTAATACTTTTTCTACTAGATTTATGGTGTATTTACTTTTCGGATTAGGAAATCGGAATCTAGAATAAGAATTATTGATATCGTTTACTTTACAAAATAAATGTGAGAATTAGAATCAAAATTATATGACCCATCCCAATTTAGGAATGAATAATGAGAGATTGATTTCCGCATCAGAAGGAGGGGGGGGATTGAGATTCTATCTCCCATTCCTTGGAGTTAGGGGTGGGCACCAAGCCGTCCAACTTGTGAACCTGATCACAACCTGTGTGAATTTTTGCGGGTTGGGTTGGGTTGGTAAATTTCCAACCCGCCAACCCATATATATATATATGTGTGTGTGTGTGTGATATTATATAATTTTTGATTTTTTTTCCATTAATTATGAATTAATAATTTAATTGTTAGATTTTAAAAATTTTGGATTTGTTATAAGAATTTTAATAGTTGTGTTTTTTATTTTTATTTATTTTTATATAATATTAAATTAGATTAAAAAAAGGGCATTTTTTAAAAGCTTAATCCATTCAACCGACCCAATCCACAATTATGTGGGTTGGGTTGGGATATATAACGGGTTGGGTTGGTTTTGGTTGAATTTTTTCAACCTATTCTATATGAGTGTTGATATTCAACCTGACCAATCCGACACCCGTGCCCACCCCTATCTAGAGTTCCCATTCTATCCCTAGTGATTTTCATAATTCCTAAAATGCCATCAATTAAGTTTTGTTATTTTTACTTTTTAGTCCCTATAGAATTATAAAAATACAAAGAAATTTTAAATTATTTACAAATAGGTCTTTTGATGATGATAATAATAATAATTAAAAATTTATTATTTTATTATTTTAATTATTATTATTTTCATTAATCTCATTATAATTATTAAAATTTATTTAATTTTATTATATTAAATAATATTATAATCAAAATTTATTAATTTCATTATTTAAATTATTAATATTATGTCACTATTATTAAAACTTATCATCATCATCATTATTACTATTATTATTATTATTATTAATTAATATTATTATTTAATATATTAATATATTATTAAAAGTAATTAATAATAATAATAAATTTTGAATAAATAAACACAATAATTAAGCTATTATTATAGTTAATTAACTAATATAATATTATAATTCTTAACATGATTACTATAATTAATTAATATTATTATTAATTAATATATTATTAACAATTAATTTATTAAAATATTATTAACAATGATTATTATTAATAATAAATTTTGAATAAATAATCAAAATAATTAATATATTATCTAGTTAATTAATTAAGATAATAATAATTATTAATTAATATATTTTTAACAATTAATTAATTAAATTTTTTACAACTAATTATATATTTAAAAAAATTGTTAATAATTATTATTTTTGAATAAATAATCACTATAATTAAATTTTAAAATAATAATTATGACAATAATTTATTAAGTATTTTTTAGTAATTTATTATAATCTAACTCATTCTCATTTTGATTCCAAGAAAAAGTAAATATATTAATGATAGTCTAGCTCATTCCGATTCTTATTCTTATATTTCAAGTAAACAATTTATTATGAATCTTATTCTCCATTCTCATTATAGCTCATTCTCATTTCAGCCATTTCGATTCCAATTCATTTACATTCTAGTTTAGTAAATGCACTATTAAAAGATTAAGAGACACTAAAAAAACTAAGATAAGTGTTTAGGGAAAAAATATAAGCTTAATGATAGAACATGCGTCGATATGAAGCTATCAGTTGGAGGTACCCGGCATACCCTAGGTACACTTGATAATTGAGTTGGTACGCAGAGTACCCCATATTAAAAGTGAAGAGGGTAAAGAAATTATCCAGAACATAAGGTGCTTAAGATATTTGTATTGTCCAAAAGAGAATATTTGATTTGGAAAAATCAAATAAGAAATATCTTATTGAAAAAGAGGAGATGGTTGACTATCATACTTGTAGAAAGTAAAGGATATAACACTAAGGACAATAGTTCCGAATAGCCAAGGTATCCAGCACCACAATATAGTATGCATTACATGTAAAAGAGTATAAACTAACCAAAAATTGCCCTACTTGCTCTCCAAGCATGCTGCCAATGATCCAAATGAATATATAAGCCAAAAGAATGTCATATTTCTTAAGATTGACCAATAAAAATCCTCTAACAAGCAGGCGACCAGGGCACCTGAGTTGCGCTCTATATAAAGGCTTTTAGGTTTTATTTTTACATATGTGCATATTCATCACACAAAAAAACACATACAAAGAGTTGTGGTCCTTTTCAACATTTAGCCTCCATTTTAGGGAGCTTGCATAAAGTTCAAGTAGCTAACTTGAATGTGGGAGTGTGGTCGCTAGCCACCATAGGCTCCTCCTCTAACCTCTTTTCTCCATTTTGCAGGTTAAATACAGTCCATCAAGCCGATATTTTCTTCAATTCCAAGTCTTTAAAAATTCAGTTGCTTCCTCCCTTTACCCTTGATGTCCATCTAAAGTCATCTCAAATAACACACCACGTCTTTTCTAGGCAGCCCTGCTACACTTAATGCAAATATTATTATGTTTAACTAGGTTTTTATTTTCATTTTCCTTCATCCCAAAATTTAGTTAAAACAATAGGTTAAGAGAGATAGAAAAAAAAACCACACACACACACACCCTAGTAGAGTATCTAATCCTTTATGAACAAACCTAAATTCTATATCCTATGAAATGAAATTCTAATGCAAGATAAAGAAAAATGATGGGAAAAAATCAGTGCTTAAAAAATGAGGGAAAAATTGACTCTTCTTCCCTCACTTAATAAAGAGATGTTGCTAATAATAATATACTTAAACAAATGTGTAGACTAATAATGGGAAGGGATGCAACCTGCCGTATCATGAAATTGAAATCAGTCGAATCAGGCTTAGCACATTCACTTCAATTTTTATTTCCTTAATTTTCCAACGAAAATTAAACCAGCCATGCCCTCCTTAAACAGTAGAGGATGCTAGTAAAAATCAGAGGAGGCTTTATGAGAAATGGCAAAAAGCTAATGAAATGACAAAATGCTACATATTAGCCTCGATTTCTAATATTCTGCAGACCAAACATCAGAATATAGAGACAACAATTGAAATTATGATAGTTTTTCAACAGATGTTTGGGTAGAGTACTCGTTCTACGAGACAAGCGGCACTGAAAGATGTTATGAACTCCAAGATCATGTCCTAAAAATAATGGACTATTTGAATGAGGCTGAGATTCAGGGTGCACAAATCGATAATAACTCAAAAATTGATATAGTGCTAAAATCTCTACTTGAAACATTCAAGGAGTTTAAGGTCAATTATAACATGAATAAAAGAAACATGACCTTAACAGAATTAGTAAACGAACTTCATTCAGTTGAAGAGATTTATCTTGCTGAAAAATCTCAAGGAAGCATTAACCTTATTGAAAAAGGTATTTCTTCTAAGGCTAAGCCAAAAGGCAAAGGTAAAAAGAAGAAAGCTGGGAATACGAAACCATCTACTAAGAAAGATGGCAAGCCAAAAGACAAGTGCTTTAAGTGTGAACCGAAAGGTCATTGGAAAAAGGATTGCCCTAAGATTTTGAAATCAGGTATGAGAAATCTTTTAGTCATAGAGGCCTGTTTAGTTCATAATCATATTGACACCTGGATTTTGTATTTTAGAGCAACTAATCATATTTGTAATTCATTTTTTTTTTGTTTCAGGAAACCAGGAAACAAAGTGAAGGAAGCGTCAAGCTGCAATTAAGGGACTGGCCAATTCGTGTCAGTAGAAAAGATTGGATTTATTTTATTATCTTTTAATAATGAGACTTTAGTTTTGAATAATTATCTTTATATTCTAGATATTAAGAGGAATTTAATTTCGGTAGCTTGTTTATCAAAACAAGGGTATACTGTAAACTTTAGTTCCTCTGTTTCTATTTTAAAAATAATAGACTAATATATTCTAGTACATTGGAAGATAATTTACATCATCTAAGTCCTTTGATCCATTTTATGCATGACACAGTGATTAAAAATAATGAGCATATACATTTATCTAAGAAAAGAAAGATTTCTTCCAACCAATGTCACCTCTAACATTTGCTCTTGGGTTATATGAACCTAAGTAGGATATAGAGAATGATTAAATATGAGCTTATAAATCTATTGGAAAATGAATCATTACTACTCTGTGAATCTTGGTTAGAAGAAAAATGACAGAAAGGCCTTTTTCGGCCAAAGAAATACATGCAACCCTACTACTTGAATTGGTATATACAGATGTATGTGGACCAATCAATATACAAGTACGAGGTGGTTATTAGTATTTGATCACTTTCACTGATGATGATTCAAGATACGGTTATGTTTATCTAATGGGTCATAAGTCGGAAGCTCTTAAAAAATTCAAAGAATATAGGGCTGAGACAGAAAAGTAATTAGGTAGGAACATAAAGAAACTTCAATCTGATCGTGATGGTGAATATTCTCAGGAGAGTTCAAATAGTATCTGGTTGAAAATGAAATTATATCTCAATTAACAGCACCAGGAACACTATAACAAAATGGTGTGGCTGAAAAAAGAAATAGAACTCTTTTGGATATGGTGAGATCTATGCTTAGTTATTCCACATTGCCTATCTCATTTTGGGGACTAGCGTTAGAAACTGCAGTATACCTATTGAACTTAGTTCCATTTAAATCAATGCCTAAAACCCCAATAGAATTATGGTTAGGTCATAAACCAAGTTTGAAACATATCCATATTTGAGGTTCACCAACATATGTGCTAAAACCAAAGGCTTATAAAATGAATTTTCATTTTGAAGTTTGTATGTTTGTTGGGTATCCCAAAGAAACAAGGGGAGGTTTATTTTATAGTACTTAAGACAGAAAAGTGATTGTGAGTACACATTTCACTTCTCTTGAGGAAGACTATATGAATAACTTCAAACTTAAGAGTCAGACAATACTGGAAGAATTATCAGAAAATCATGTTGATGCTCAGATTTTAATACCTGTTATTTAATAAGGAGAAGTGCAACAACATGAAAATTATAACATTATCTCTGAACAGCAACCACTTATAGAACCTCGTAGTGGTAGGGTAACTAGATTACCAGCAAAGAACATGTTACTGGGAGAAATTTATACAGCTATCTCAGATGGACAAGTACATGATCCTACTAGCTACAACGAAGCCCTATTAGATGGAGATGCTGAACTATAGAAAAATGCTATGAACCAAGAAATGGAATCTATATATTTCAATAAAGTCTAGAAACTTGTGGAGGTACCTAATAGGGTAAAACTTATAGGGTGTATGTGGATCTACAAGAGAAAAAGAGGAGTAGATGGAAGAGTGGAAACATTTAAAGCAAGATTAGTAACCAAAGAGTATACTCAGAAAGAGGGAATCGATTATGAGGAAACCTTTTCACCGGTTACTATGCTTAAATTCATCAGAATTCTACTCTCCATTGATGCAGTGCTATATTATGAAATTTGGTAAATGGATATCAAGACTGCGTTTCTTAATGGACATCTTGAAGAAGACATCTATGTGCAGCAACCAGATGGGTTTATTAAAAAAAGCCAAGAATACATGGTGTGTAAGCTGCAAAGTTCCATTTATGGATTAAAGCAAGCATCCGGGTCATGCAACATCAGATTTGATCAAACGGTTAAAATGTTTGGATTCATAAAAAATATTGATGAATCATGTGCGTACAAGAAAATTCAGGGAGGAGGTGGCTTTTCTAGTTCTTTATATAGATGAAATTCTCTTAATTGGAAACGATATAGGAGTATTATCATCAATCACGAGAGGAGGTGGCTTCTGGGCAACAAGCTTCAATTGTTGAACAGCTGCTGTCTGGCTTGGACCATAGGCTAAACAATTTGATATGAAAGACCTAGGAGAGACCAATTCTATTATTGGTACCAAATTACTTCGAGACCGGAAGAATAAAACTTTAGTCTTATCCCAAACTGCTTATATTAATAAGATACTAGCTATATTTAGTATGAAAAATTCCAATATTGGTTTGTTACCATTTATTCATGGAATTATACTCTCTAAGGATTAGTCACTTAAGACACTTGAAGAAAGAGAAAAAATGAGGCAAGTTCCTTATGCAGAAGCTATGGGAAGTCTCATTTATGCTATGATATGTACTAGACCAGACATTTGTTTTACAGTAGGGATAGTCAATAGATATCAATCTAATTCTGGTCCTGAACACTAGACTGTAGTCAAGCATATAATTAAGTATCTGAAAAGAACTAAGAATTATATACTTGTGTATTTTGGTAATTATATCATTCTAGTGGGTTATACCGATTCTGACTTCATGTCAGATAAATATTTCAGAAAATCAACTTCCGGTTATGTGTTTACATTGGGAAGTGGAGCTGTGAGTTGAAGGAGTGTGAAACAAAGTTATATCGCAGACTTCACAACAGAAGCTGAATATGTGGCTGCATCTGAAGCTGCTAAAAAAGCTGTTTGGCTTCGTAAGTTCCTACAAGATTTTGAAATGGTACCTACGGAAATTGCACCTCTTAAATTATTTTGTGATAATAGTGGTGCAGTAGCTCGGTCTAAGGAACCAAGAAACCATAAGAAGCAGAAGCATATAGAAAGGAAATACCATCTCATAAGAGAAATAGTGCAAAGAGGTGATATAGAGGTTACCCAGATTGTATCAGAACAAAACCTAGTAGATCCTTTTACAAAGGCCATACTTAGGAGACATTTTAACCTGCACTTAGAATGTATGGGTATGAGTGAGTTGCCACATATGCTTTGAGAACTAGTGGGAGATTGTTGGAATTATATGCTCTTTAAAGCATATTAATTAATTTATTTATGGTAATACATTTTTTTATTAATAAAATATTTGAAACATTTTTTCAGACATCTTAATTGCATAAATATAGAAAGATTTTTTTTTTCTCCACAAAAGAAGGAGAAGCCATAATACAAAAAAAAGAATAGAATTTTTCTCTCAGACTTTGAGAGAAAAATATTTTTTTACTAGTTACTTTCAGTAAGTGAAAAAGGTGCCCACACATAAAGTGTGGATCAAACTTGAGTCATAATCTGGAAGATCATTGTTGACAGATTGTGATCTAAAGAAGAGGTAGTGATAGATCGTGACTTGGGAGCCATAATTACTACAACAAAAAAACAAAGGTACTATTTCAAAATTATGGTAATTCTATATATTGTATGAGAAAGCGATCTTATTATTTCCGCTATAAAATTATTTGAAAACCAACAAGTAATCCTGTTCATAACCTCCCAACTATCATTTTTCAGGCCACGTAATCAGATTTTTGGCTATCTGACCATGCGAGTTGTATATAGTTAAAATTTAACTAATTTTATACTCTTATCTAATAATTACAAATTATATATCTTTAAAATATTAACACCGAATAATCTAAATCTCTCTAGTAAACCCATTACTGTGTGCCATCTTTGTAGTACTTTATGTGGGTTTTGCTCAGTCTCTTCATGAATTGTTACATAATCTATGATTTTATCTCTTGTTTAGCTGTTAATGTTTTTTAAATATTGACAATATTAAAAAAATTAGCATATAGTATGCTATCTTAAGGGCACATTTTGAGTGAGTTACATTTAATAAAAGTGAAAAGTCTTGAAGGTTTTGGATGCTATGCCATGAATACTTCGAGATAATATATTTATATGTTCAAAATGATGTTTGGGTGAATGAGAAATTGTCTCTTAAAATAATACACCCTAGAAGTTGAAAATTTGGAAAGAAATAGAGCCTATCTCACATGTGAAAAATAAGCCAAGGATTTCGGGTTTATATATAGATATTCATCCATACATGAGTAAAAGTTTTAAAGATAAAGGGTCTCTTCATTTGTGCCTACACAGAGGGGAGTGCAAATTCTTCGTTTGATTTGGTTGAACTTATGTGCATCTACGCGTCTGACCATATTTTTTTTAATTTCCTTTTGAATTTTTTAGTTTTGATTTTGTGATTAAATATTGAATTAAAATAGATGTAATTTTCATTCACAAAAAAAAAACTAGCTGTTGCCGAAATCAATATGTTTGAATTTTTTAGTTTTGATTTTGTGATTAAGTTTTGAATTAAAATAGGTTTAGTTTTCATTCACAAAATAAAAACTAGCTGTTGCCGAAATCAATATATTTGAATTAAAACATATGTAACAGTCAATTAATTATTAACATAATTGAATTCGAAAATTCAATTTTATCATTTAAATAGCCTTCAACAGCCTTGCTGTCTTGTTTCTCACTAAAGCAATACAAACAAATTTTCCTTCTTGTGTGGTTAATTATTTGATCATAGTTCTGCGTTGTTGTGGTTCATTGGAGTTTTCCGTTGGTGTTAAACGGATTATTCATTCCCGTTGTATCTTGGGAACAGAGACCTTCGAGCCTAAAACATTGCTAATAGGTGGTCAATATGTTTTAAGGACTTTATTCTAAGCAGTCTTCGGGTTCATTCTTTGCAGTTAATTTTTCTATTTCAGTTGTATGCATAATTATTTGCATTTAGATCAGTTGTGATCTTACTGTTTCTATTTTTTAACCAATTGTCAACTCGCTGATTACTATATTTGTTACATACAATATCTGTAAGTTGCAAGTAGTTTGAGGTTTTAAAGAATAAGAAGATGAAAAAGCTCAATACAGTAACACTGGTCAAGTTTGAATATTCATCACACTCAATTAACAAGCAAATTGAATACATATCTCAAGCGGATCCAACAATAATATATGTCATGCTCTTATTTTATCATAAATGGCTAGAATAATGAAAGTAGCAGTGTACAATCATTTTGATTTCTCAATCTTGATTCTTCTTCCAGACGGCCGGCTTGTCAGAAGGATAAGGGAAATTTTTCAGATTGAAACAGCGACTAACCTCTGCATAACGGAGTATAGGCATATCCTTCAGCAAGAGATTCCAATCCAGAACCAGGTTTGGCATGAACTTTAAACATAGACCCTCGAGGACCCATGTGGCGCCATTGCTATCCTGATCAAATTCAGAACTGATTTCGAAGTTGCTGATGTCTCCATCCTCAAGACAGAGATATTGCAGGCTTGAAAGGTACTTAGGGTTAATCCATTTTGGCAGAATTTCGTGGCGATAACGCCTGAGGTAAAACTCCTGAAGGCTTGGAGGAGGCAAAAGCTTATCCACCATCTGTGATACATGTTTTTCTTTACAATCCTCTGCATCAATAGCTAAAACCTTTAGTTTCTCGAGATGTGATAAGACATTCCATTCATCTTCCGAGATTTCACTGTCATTATTTATAGACATTCGTAGAACTCTTAGCTGCTTCAGTCCCAGCATCTCCTTAAGTCGACAGCCTTGTGTGTCAGAAAAACTCGCAACCCGAAATCCAGACAGCTCCTGGAGATAAACAAGCTTCTCGAGTCCATGAGGTAGGTACTGGAGAGGACAAGATCCGAGGTCAAAGATGATCAACTTCTTTAAACTAGTAATTGATGGATGTAGTTTGGTGCATCTCCTCAGAACAAGTATTTGGAGATTACGAAGCTTTTGAATTGAAGATGGCAGCTCCTTAATAAGGCCAGCAACTCCGCTTAAGTTGAGACATGCAAGGCGTTTAAGTGAAGAGATCCTATCCAAGAGATCCTCTACATTTATTGGATCTAGCTTACTGTAAGAGAAATCCAGCACCCTCAGTGACATAAGCAATTTCACATTGCAAAGGGAAACTGGAGTGCTTGATATCAGTAACAATGCCCTGAGCCTTGAACTTTTTTTCAGGGATTTTGGATCTATGTCACTGGTGAAACCCAACCATCGGGAATCTTGTGTCAATTTCTGCCTGCCTTGTTCATCATCAAAGCTGCAAAAAGCCTCATCTTTTGCAATCTTAATGGTCATATCCCTGACCAGATCGTGCATCTTGCAACTATAGACCCTCCCATCATAGCCCCTTTGATTCACAACTTCAACCAAGCATCTGCTTACTAGCTCTGAAAGATAATCAAAGCCTAACTCCGTAGCAGTCCGATTGTCCCTGCCCTGGATGAGTCCTTCTCCAAGCCACCAATGTACCATCTGTTCACCACTTATCTCAAAGTCGTCCGGATAAACAGAGAAACACAAGAGGCACTGCTTTAGATGTGTAGGGAGTTCATCATAGCTCAGTCGTAGAGAGGCCACCACCGAATTGTTTTCTCTTTCGGTTGTCAAATATACATGAAAATCATCATTGATTTTATTCCACTCACTAAGGGAATGGACTTTTGGAGCAAGCAAGCCTCCTATTGTCTTGATTGCCAGAGGCAGTCCCCCGCATTTCTTCAAGATCTCTCTGCCTTTTCTTTCAAACTCCTTATTGGGGCAATTTCCCTTGCTCGTAAAAAATGCATGCTTGCTGAGTAATGACCAACTCTCCTCTTCATTTAAAATTTTTGGGCGATGAATTCTTGACTCATCAACTCCCATACTGTTGACAACGGTTTCATTTCTAGATGTTATGATGGCGAAGCATCTTTTATCAGTCGGATATAAATTCTTCCACCAATCTAGATTCATTCTCCACACATCATCCATAACAATGAGGCAGGTCTTATCACTGAGCATCTGTTGAATTTTGTGCAGCAAGTCACTTTCTTCAATTCCCCACTCATCCTCTCCCAACTGTTTCAACATGGCCCTCATGATTCGTTCCTCACTGAAATTCTGAGAAACTGGCACCCATATCATCTTCTCAAAGTACGCAACCATCTCTCTATCTTTGAATATCTTTTGGGCAATGGTGGTTTTGCCTAAACCACCCATACCCACAATGCCGATTTGCTGAAACTTCTCGTTACTGCTGAAGATCCACCCTTTAATCTTTTCCAAGTCCTTCTCCAAACCGATTATTTCAGATGGTTCACAGTCCTGTGGGGAATATTTAATAATTTGGTTTGAATTATTAGGCCCCTGCTGGATGATTGGCTGTTCTGCTCTTCCATACACCCCCAAGCTAGACTCCATTTTCTCAATCCGTAAATTGATACGCTTCAAATCCTTGCCTGTTTGGTATAAGAAAAACAAGTCACGAAGTGAGAACCTGTAGCAAAACCCATCTTTCCGATATTCATCTCTAATTTGGCAATCTGTCATTATGTCATCAGCTTCATAAATTATTTTTCTCAGGTCAGGCAAGATCTTCTGCATGAACTCTCCCCGAGTTTTCTGCTTATCGGTGCAGGAGATGAAGGCAGTCATAAGCTCAAGCTTTGTCTTCATTGCCTCAAGCTGATCTTTAAAATCAAGTGCATACTGAGCTTGAGTCAGCAAAGCAGAAAACACTTTTTCTACCAGTGACCCAATCATTGCCTCTGTAGCTTTCGACGCCGCCATATCCTTGGTCAAATGTTATCTGTTAATTTCATGTTCATTATCATGTCAGTAAATTACGTCTGATGAGTTTGTATGGGCTTGTGCTACAACCATACAATCATGATACGCATAAATTACAGATGGCAGAAAAGAGATTTGCACTTTCAGTACTAGGAAGGACAAAACAACATATATAATGGATTCACTCACTGCCATGGGACTCGACAGAACATCTATAAGAATAATAAAGTCACCCAACAACATTGATCAGGGTAAAATTGTGTCATATGCATGAATCGATAGGGTGGTAGATTGTTACTTGTCAGAACATAATAATGTATCAGACGAAAAACCAAGAATCGAAGCTAAGGTCTAGTTCTAGTGGTAAAGAGTGACTTTCTTAGGACTTAGGTCTTAAACTGATAAATATACTGATTGGTTCTCTGCAAATATACTGATCATAACGTTAAAATTGAGTGCTATGGCGGAAAATATTAACTTGGTAAAAGATCATCATCAACCATCAAATTCTTTAAAAAAATTTAAGCATTTAAGCAGAGCACTTACTGGAATCCTGAAAGTGTGTATATATATAGCTTGACTGGACTTAACAGAGAGTATGCTAGAACCTGAAACCTGAAAAACAAATTGAGTTTTAGCGGTCAGAGTAGATTGATTAACTGAATACAACAGAGTACTCTGATGACAAATTATTTTATTTTTAGTTTTAATTCATAGCTGGCTGTTCAACGTTTCAGCTCGCTTAATCACTCACTTGCTCGTATCTGGCTCTGCTAATTTGATTTGTATCGTCGATATTTATTATATAGGAGAAAGAGATGCCAGAACTGATAAATAACAAGCCACCTATGCAAAATGATTTTTAAAACAATTTACCATATCGTAAAGTTAGATTTTAATTTTTTAAAATTACTTTTGACCTTTCTAACAGAAATTTCAAACAGACATTACTTATAAATAAATTAAAGTAGTCGGTTAGTCTATTCCAATGATCATTTCATAAGCCAGTATATCACGTACAAACTCTAATAGATTTTGGTAATTTATCGAATATTAAAATTAATTTTAAGATAATATTATTTTATTAAAAATAATTTTTTTATTAAAAATAATTTTAAAAATTAATTAAATATTAAATTAATTTTTAAAATTATTTTTGAACCTCTAAATATTAATTCCCAACTGATCCTAAATTTTCTAAATAAGTATCATATTACTTATAAATAAATCAAAGTGATTGGTTATTTTGTCCCAGCAACAACAGTGATTTCAAGGCTAGTATATCAGATACAAGCAAAAGTTTTTGTTTCTACCCTCTCACTCGTTTGAATGCTTGAACGTGGAGGTCGCACAAAATCAATAAATAAATTGCTTATGAAACAAAGAACTTTTTCAAAAATAAAAAGGAAAAAGCAGACCGTGTAAAATCCTTAGAATATTTGCTTTTGCATGTGCATTCGTAATCCGAGGGCCCGATAAAATCTGAAAATATTAATTTATACTATTCTTATTCAGTTTGTAATGGGCATCAACAGCAATTACAGCTGCCATCAATGCCGTAACCCAAAGTTAAGAGAACCAAAATAAAAGGGCAAACTGCTTGATTGACAACTGTAAAATGAAAGTACATAGATTCTTCACATATGTCAAAATCAATTTTTTTTTTGATATTTCCGTCAAAAAGAAAAATAAAGAAGCAACGAGTGGATACGTGCGAATTTTATTAAATATAAAATTTAAAAGTTTAATGATTATTTCCGGTAGAAGCAACGAGAGGATATGTTGGAATTTTATTAAATATAAAATTAATTTTTTATTATTTTTTAATTTTTAAGTCATTTTATTTTATTGATTATTTAAGTTCAAGAATTAAGAGAATTGATTTTAGTTTTGTTCAACTCTCTATGTTTTAAGGGAATTTTTTTTTTTTAAACAAAATCTAAAGAATTTGTGGCTTTGTTACAAATGTGACCGGATTTTGGTTGAATTTACTGTTTAAGCTTCAAATAATTAAACTTTTTCGGCCACTTTAGTTCAAGAGATTGATTTTAACTTTGTCCACCCTTAAGAGAGAGGTGGGGGAATTGGAGAGAAGGGGTGCGTTCTCTCTCATTCTCTCTACCCCCCGTCATGAACGCGTCTCAGTCGGCTTTCTCGCTCTCTCTCCATAGCTGGTCTCTCCACAGCTGGCGTGGGTCAAAAATTGACTTGCAGCTTGAATCAACAGCAATCGATTCTCCCTCACCACGCTCCATGTGTTGAAAAATTCAAATCAAAGCATATGTTCAAAGTTTGGCCAAAATTGTTCAAAGTTTAGCAAAGCACATGTTCAAAGTTTGGCCAAAATTGTTCAAAACCAAATTGTTGAAAGTTTAGTGAAATAGTACTACCATGCATTCCTATAAATAGCTAATGTTCTTCATTTGTTAAGGCATCCCAAAATTAAGAGCAATTACAAGTGAAGCAATTAAGAGAGTTGAGAGAGCTTCCACTTGAGTGCTAGGAAAATATATTTGGGTGTATTGGGGTATTGGGTTTTTGTGAGTTTTTCTCAATTTGTAAATTCTCATTTGTTAGTAAAATTATCTTCCAGTCTTTTCCCGTGGATGTAGGCTTTACGCCGAACCACGTAAATTATTGTGTCGATTTTCTTTGAAATTGTTTACACCACATTTAAGTTTCTCTAGAAGTCACAGTTACCATCAATTGGTAATCTGCTCAACTTGCGCTTCCGCACAACAATTGGTATCAGAGCCGAAGGTTCGTACTTGGGGTATATAGTACTATTCATAAATACAGTACTAGATACGACCATTTATACTTAGAGAACAGTCTATTGTAAGTAGTGTGTATTTTGCATGTCTAGGAAAGTTCTGTCAACAAGGCGATAAGAGTCTAAGGAGTCTGGGTTTTAAGTGGGATCATTGTGACTCCTCCATTCTCCTGGGAACTTTCCTGGTGCATTTATTCACGCGAAATAAACATCATAGAGACTGTTTTTCAAGTGTGAATAGTTGTTGAAGGCACTGATTATTTGAGGTTGAGAAGGATGACAGAAGCGTCGTCATCATCTTCGTCAGCAAGGACTACTGTGACTAATGCAAAGTTTGAAGTGGAGAAATTTGATGGTACCAATAATTTTGGTATGTGGCAATGTGAGGTGTTGGATGTCTTATGTTAGCAAGAGCTAGATCTCGCTAGAAAAGCCTGAAAAGATGGATGACAAGGAGTGGACAAAAATCAATAGGCAGGCATGTGGTACTATTCGCCTATGTCTGGCTAAAGATCAGAAGTACTCTGTCATGAGGGAGACATCAGCAAAGAATTTATGGAAGACATTGGAAGAAAAATATATGAAGAAAAGCCTTGAAAACAGGCTTTATATGAAAAAGAAACTCTATCGATTCACGTATGCACCTGGTATGTCGATGAATGACCATGTGAACTCATTCAATAAAATATTAGCAGATTTGCTAAATTTGGATGAGAAATTTGAAGATGAAGATAAGACATTGTTGCTGTTGAATTCACTTCCTGATGAATATGACCATCTCACGACCACTTTGCTTTATGGGAAGGACAGTGTCACATTTGATGCTGTATGTAGTGCATTGTATAATGCTGAGAATAGAAAAAAAGATAAAAAAGATCACAGAGATACAGTTGCAGAAGTATTGACAGCAAGAGGTCGTTCACAAAGCCTCAAACCTGGAAAAAGGGGCAAGTCTAAAGGTAGGCCTGCCAAAGATGAATGTGCTTTTTGTCGCGAGAAAGGGCATTGGAAAAAGAATTGTCCTAAGTTACAAAAGGGCAAGGCTATTTCTGATGCATGTGTAGCTGAGCATGATGAGGAGTCAGACTTTAGTCTGGTTGGCATGACGTTGACATGTCAATCAAATGAGTGGATTTTAGATTCGGGTTGTACTTATCATATGTGTCCTAATAAGGGCTGGTTTTCTAGCTTCAAGGAGCTAGATGGTGGAGTTGTTTTTATGGGCAATGACAATGCTTGTAAAACCATGGGAATAGGTTCAATCCAATTGAAGAATCATAATGGCTCAATCAAAGTCTTGACAAAAGTTCGCTATGTACCAAGCTTAAAGAAAAATCTCATCTCATTAGGAGTCCTAGAATCCAAAGGGCTTACAATCACTATGAGAGATGGGTTCTTGAAGGTAGTAGCTAGTGCACTGACAATGATGAAGGGCATAAGAAGGAATAACTTGTACTATTTCCAAGGGAGTACAGTTATTGAATCAGCATCAACAGTTTCGAGAAAGGATGCAGATTCAGAGGCAACCAAGTTGTGGCATATGCGTTTGGGACATGCCGGTGAAAAAGCTTTGAAGACTTTGGTTAAGCAAGGCTTATTGAAAAGTGCAAATTCTTGCAAATTGGAATTTTGTGAACATTGCGTTCTGGGCAAGCAAACAAGAGTAAAGTTTGGTTCAGTAATTCACAATACAAAAGGGATTCTGGACTATGTTCACAGTGATGTGTGGGGACCTACCAGAGTAGCTTCTTTGGGAGGTATGCACTATTTTGTTACTTTTGTTGATGATTATTCAAGAAAAGTATGGGTGTATTGATGAAGAACAAAATGAAGTTTTGAGTATATTTCGAAATGGAAGAAGATGGTCGAAACTCGGATCGGTCGAAAGGTTAAAAGACTTCGCTCGGATAATGGTAGTGAGTACAAGAATGATCCATTTTTACAAGTATGCCGAGATGAGGGAATTGTGCGACACTTCATTGTTCGAGGTACACCACA
This sequence comes from Murraya koenigii, assembly GCA_025617385.1. NCBI lineage: Eukaryota > Viridiplantae > Streptophyta > Magnoliopsida > Sapindales > Rutaceae > Murraya > Murraya koenigii. The sequence goes on from CM046816.1 coordinate 20,740,985, forward strand.
ATAGAATGGGGTGGTAGAACGCATGAACCGAACTATACTGGAGAAAGTTCGGTGTATGTTGTCCAATGCTGGATTGGGCAAGGAATTTTGGGCTGAACCTGTTGTATATGCGTGCCATCTGATTAATCATTTGCCATCAGCTGCAATTGAGGGCAAAATACCCATGGAAATGTGGATCGGTAAACTGCTCATCGATTATGATACTTTACATGTCTTCGGTTCCACTGCTTATTATCATGTAAAGGAATCTAAGTTAGACCCAAGAGCGAAGAAAACATTGTTCATGGGTATAACTGGTGGAGTAAAATGATACCGTTTATGGTGTCCAGATACAAAGAAGATCATTTTCAGCAGAGATGTGACTTTTGATGAATTAGCCATGTTAAAACAAAAGGATTCACCAAAGGATGATAGTACCAATAGTACTCCGCAGCAGGTGGAGCTTGAAAAGGTTAAAGATGATCCAACTAGTGTTGAAGAGGCAGATGATTCTCAATCAACCGAAGATAAAGAAGAGATTCTGACTCAGGAACCTTTAGAGCAACAAGATTCAATTGCATATAGAAGGCCGCGGAGAGAGATTTGTATACCTGCTCGCTTTGTTGATATGGTGGCTTATGCACTTCCAATTGTAGATGGTGATGTTCCTTCCACTTACAGAGAAGCAATAAGTAGCCCTGAAAATGTACAGTGGAAGCAAGCAATGGATGAAGAAATGCAGTCTCTTCAAAAAAATAGAACTTGAAAGTTAGTTACACTGCCTAAAGGCAAAAAGGCAATTGGGTGCAAATGGGTATATGCAAAAAAGGATGGATTTCCTCGTAAGGATAAAATTCGATACAAGGCTACATTGGTAGCGAAGGGTTACGCTCAAAGAGAAGGAATAGACTACAATGAGGTATTTTCTCCAGTTGTGAAACATTCATCTATTCGGATTTTGCTAGCCATTGTTGCGCAATATGATTTGGAGCTAGTTCAACTTGATGTGAAAACTGCGTTCTTGCATGGTAATTTGGAAGAGGAAATCTACATGACTCAGCCAGATGGATTTAGAGTTACTGGAAAAGAAAATTGGGTTTACAAACTGACAAAGTCGCTTTATGGATTGAAACAATCTCCAAGGCAGTGGTACAAGCGATTTGATCAGTTTATGAAAGGGCAAAGGTACACAAGAAATAAATTTGACCATTGTGTGTATTTTCGCAAGCTACAAAAAGGATCTTTCATATATTTGCTCTTGTATGTCGATGATATGCTAATAGCATCTAAGAACAAAGATGAGATTGAGAAGTTGAAAACTCAACTCAATCAAGAATTTGAGATGAAAGATCTAGGTGAAGCTAAAAAGATTCTTGGCATGGAGATATACAGAGATAGAGCTCGTGATAAAGTCAGCTTGTCTTAGAAGCAATATTTGAAGAAGGTATTACAACAGTTTGGCATGAATGATCAGACAAAACCTGTAAGTACCCCATTGGCTTCTCATTTCAAGCTTTCTACACAACTATCTCCTTCAACAGATGAGGAAAAAGAATACATGTTGCAAGTTTCGTATTCAAATACAGTTGGTAGCTTGATGTATGCAATGGTGTGTACAAGGCCTGACATTTCACAAGCAGTTAGTATGGTGAGCAGATATATGCATAATCCTAGTAAAGGACATTGGCAAGCTGTGAAATAGATTCTACGGTACATTCAGAAAACCGTTGATGTTGGTTTACTGTTTGAACGAAATAACACACTTGGTCAAGGTGTGATTGGGTACGTTGATTCAGATTATGCCGGTGATATAGACAAACGATGATTAACCACCGGATATGTATTTACTCTTGCTACAGGGCCAATTAGTTGGAAGTCTACACTACAGTCTACAGTTGCACTGTCAACCACAGAGGTCGAGTATATGGCAATTACGGAGGCTATTAAAGAGGTTGTTTGGTTACAAGGCTTGCTTGGAAACTTGGGATTGATCTAGGAGCATGTTAACTTGTATTGTCACAGTCAAAGTGCTATTCACTTAGCAAAGAATCAAGTTTATCATGCGCGTACGAAGCATATTGACGTACGATTTCACTTTGTGCGGGAAATTATTAATGAGGGAAAGATTTTCCTTCAGAAAATCAAGACTGTAGAGAATCCCGTAGATATGTTGACCAAGGTGGTGACAACAATCAAGTTTGAGCATTGTCTAAACTTGATCAATATCCTGAAAGTTTAAAACAGTGAGATAGGTAGAGATTGAAGGATCATTTTATACAAGGAAGTTTAGTAATATTTTGAATTACGGTTGGTTTAATCACAAATTTTGGGTACGTAGGTAGTCACAAAGATGCAGCCACTTTGGGAATGATGGTTCGTTGGTAGTCGGCTCAGATTTGGATAAATCTTCACCGAGGTGGAGAATTATTGAAAAATTCAAATCAAAGCACATGTTCAAAGTTTGGCCAAAATTGTTCAAAGCCAAATTGTTCAAAGTTTGGCAAAGCACATGTTCAAAGTTTGACCAAAGTTGTTCAAAGCCAAATTGTTCAAAGTTTGGCTAAAAATTAGGTAATCACCAACCAAACTTTGACAATTTTAAAGGTTTGGTGAAATAGTACTACCATGCATTCCTATAAATAGCTAATGTTCTTCATTTGTTAAGGCATCCCAAAATTAAGAGCAATTGCAAGTGAAGCAATTGAGAGAGTTGTGAGAGCTTCCACTTGAGTGCTAGGAAAATACATTTGGGTGTATTGGGGTATTGGGGTATTGGGTTTTTGTGAGTTTTTCCCAATTTATAAATTCTCATTTGTTAGTAAAATTATCTTCCAGTCTTTGCCCGTGGATGTAAGCTTTACGCCGAACCACGTAAATTATTGTGTCAATTTTCTTTGAAATTGTTTACACCACATTTAAGTTTCTCTAGAAGTCACAGTTACCATCAATTAGTAATCTGCTCAACCTGCGCTTCCGCACAACACCATGCTCACCGTTGGCTCTTTCTCTTTCCCTCGTCGATTGCATTTCACTCCCTCACGGGCCCTCTCTCTCTGGGCTATCTCTAAAAATTGACTCTCAGCTTCACTCGTCTTGGGTTGCCATTGTGCTTCATTAATTCCAAAATTGGTTGGCTACATTTTTGAACAAAGTCTAAATTTTTGGCTTTGTTACAAATGTGGCAAGATTTTGGTCGAATTTGCTGTTTAAGCCTTCAAATGATCTTTATTTATTTATTTAAGAACTTTTAAGACTGTTTTCATTGATTTTTTATCTGGTTGTTGGAATTAACGGTCCTTTTATGTTAGGTTAGTAGTAATCCGATATTAAAATTTCTTGTTATTGCATTCTTGAATGTTTTCATAGATGGTTTATCTAAAGGTAATCCGGGGGGCTCAATTTTGTGGTCTTTCCTTAGGCATTGACATCGCTTGCTTTTCTGAAAATATTGTAAAATGTTGCTGTGTCTCAATTTCCCTCCCAATAAAATGGAGTAAGGATAAAATTCTCTCTTTATAATTTGGAGTACAAAATATATCTTTTTCAATATTATGTGAGAGTAAAAATTTTAACTTTATTATAGTAAAATTATCAATGACAGTTTTAATAAATTTTTAATTGTAAATATAAGTAAAATTGTAATTGTATTATATCATCACACACACACCCACACCCACATATATATATATATATATATATATATATAAATCAACTCAGTGATGTTCAGATTCTCTCATACCTTTTGAGAAATTGTGGCTGGTCATTTAGCTAAGTTGGGTCTTATTTGTCATTCTCTCACTTTTGGCAGACTTCGCCTTTAGGCTTTAGAGATTTTGCACTTACTTTCTCATGATGCCAGTGAGTTTCTAAAATGTCTTTTTACTTAGTTGCCTTTTTTGGTTTAACTTCTTGCCTTTTTCTTTTTTCTACTTTAGCCCTTTATAAATTTTAAGGGTAAGGCTCAGTATGTCCCCAAACAGTTGTAATTTTCTTCTTTTATTAGTATTTCAGTTTATTAAAAACTAAAAACTTGACTAGGAAATCTGTTTATATTACATATTATACATTCATATATTATGTAAAATTCTAATTTGCTAATATTTGGGATGCATGGATATTGACTTGGCGTTTCGTGAGGATGAACCACCCATCCCCGCGGAATCAAGTACGCAAAGTGAAAAAGATGCATGTGAAACGTGAGAGCGATCCAATCGCTTAAACCTGATAATCATGCAATCTCATATCAGCAAAACCATTAGGGGTTCCAATCGCTAAGGATTTTATAAAGGCTGTTGAAGAGCAAAGAGCAATTTGTAAGTCCTGATAAGGCATTGGCAAGTACTCTAATGCAAAAACTTTCAGGCATGAATCTTGATAATACTAAAGGTGTGCGAGAGCATATAATGGAAATGAGGGGTATTACTGCTCAACTTAAGTCAATTGAGATAGAGATATCGGAGTAATTTTTGGTTAATTTCATACTTAACTCTCTTCCTAACGAATATGCTCAATTCAATCACACACATAAAGAAAAATGGTCTGTTAATGAACTTTTGACCATGTGTGTTCAAGAAGAAGAGAGATTGAAACATGAGAAGTTAGAAAATGCTTTAACTACTCATGTGAAAGGAAATAACCAAAAGGTAAAAGTGTTCCCAAGGATAAGGAGAAGCAAATGCCAATGAAGAAATTTGGTAAAAAGGATCGGTGCTTCTTTTATAAGAAAAAGGGACACATTAAGAAGAATTGCCTAAAATATAAAAAATGGCTGGAAAAGAAAGGTAAATCTATCTCTTATGTATGTCATAAATCTTATTTTATTGATGTCCCTAATAATATATGGTGGGTTGATTCTGGTACTACAACTCACATAGCTAATATCACGCACGGTTTTCTCAACCTAAGGAAACCGAAGTCGAATGAGCAAGGCATCCATTCAAGAAATAAAATGCAATCAAGTGTTGAGGCTTGTTGGAACTTTTAGATTATTTTTAAAATCTAGTTTTTATTTGACCTTGAAAAAACATTTTATGTACCCACATTTTCTAGAAATTTGATTTCTGTTGCTCGTCTTGTTTCATTAAGTTTTAGGTTTGTTTTTGAACACACAGTTTGGAATATATATAAGAATAATAATTTTATTGGCAGTGGTGTTTTATTTAATGCTTTGTATAAATTAATTTTAGATCCCACATTTGAGTCTAAGCTTTTCACTTTGCATGATGAAAATATTGGCACTAAGCATTATATTATTAATGAGAATTCCCCTAATCTTTGGCATAAGAGATTGAGACATATCTCCATATAGAGAATTAAAATATTAGTAAATGATGTAGTTTTACAAGCTCTTGATTTTACTGATTTTAATATTGTCTAGACTATGTTAAAGGAAAGCAGACTAAGGTAGTGTTTTTCTTTTTTATCTGAAATCTGAATGGGTCTAAATGCATATGTTCGAAATATATGTTTGATTGTTATTCTTTGACGTCTGAATATAAGTGGTAAGTTGTTTATTTTTATAAGTTTAAAACATCTTAATTCTATTACTTTTACATTTACGACCTTGAAAATGTTATATATATTTTAAGTTTAAATAAATATATATTTACAATGTTTTCTAGTACAATAGTTTTATATGTTATAAATGTTTTTAAGGTATGCATTTAATATATAATTTATGAAAAATAATTTTGATAACATTATTTTTTATAATTTAACATAATATTTACACGTAAAAATTTGTTATTTAATAATAAAAGAATTTGTTTAAAATTTAAATTTAATGTGTGTTAAGTATTTAATACCAAATACAATTTAAGATCAAGTGAAATTTTAATATAACATCTAATAGCTATATAGAAAATAAATACATTTAATAAGGTTATTTATGAGAAAAATAATAATTTTCCATTAAGACATTTATCATTTTGATAAAAGTTAAGAAGGAAATTTTATTTTTTCTATTCAGATGAAAATGTTTTATAATAAGACTTTAGATGTAAAAACAAACAAATTAAAATAACAAAATATCTTAAATTAAATCAAATTAAGACTTCAGACAAAAAAATAAACAACCCCTAATAAGACTACTCAAGGTGCCAAGACGAGTACTGAAATTCTTGAGATTATACATACAGATATTTGTGGACCTTTTTCCAATCTTTATCTAAATGGTCAGAGATATTTTATCTCATTTATAAATGACCATTCAAGATATATGTATATCTATCTTATAAACCATAAAGAAGAAGCATTTGATACTTTTAAGATTTATAAGCAGAAGTAGAGAGACAAAAGGAAAGAAAAATCAAAATTATAAGATCTGATAGAGGTGGAGAATTTTATGGAAGGTACACAGAAAAGGGACAAATGCCTAGTCCATTTGTAAAATTTCTCAAAGAAGAAGGCATTATTGCAAAATATACAATGATTTGCACACCTTAACAAAATGGTGTTGCGAAAAAGAAGAAATAGAACAGTTATGAACATGGTAAGAAATACGATCAACAATTTAAGTCATCCCTTAAAATTCTGAGCGAACCCTTAAAAACCATTATATATATTTTGAAGAGAGTTCCATCTAAGCCTATTCTTAAAACCCTTTTTGAAATTTGGAAGTAATGATAGCCTAGTTTGAGACATATACACATTTGGGGTTGTCATACTGAGGTAAGGATCCATAATCCTCCACTAAAGAAATTGGACCCAAGAACAGTTAGTGGTTATTTTATAAGCTATCCAAAAAAACTCTAAAGGCTATTAGTTTTATTGTCCTTCAGACACTATAAAGATTGTTAAAGCTAGAAATGAAAAATTTATTGAAGACCTTACATTAATTGGAAATGAATTTCCTAGAAATATTGAATTTCAGGAAATTGAAGAATCTGTCGGTGTATTTCCTATGGAAATAATAAATAAACAACTAATTAAAGTTCAACCACTTCATGAAAATTCTATCACTCAAGATTCATAAAATAAAAGTGAATCAATAGGATTAAGAAAGTCTTCAAGAATAAATAAATCTGTAATTTCTAGTGATTATGAAGTATACCTTCGAGAGTCTGAGTTTAATTATGAACTCCATCAAGATCCAACTTCCTTTACACAAGCCATGAATGGAGAGAATTCTAAACTATGACATGATGCAATGATTGAGGAAATGGAATCTATGGCTAAAAATAAAGTTTGGACCTCGTTCAATTTCCTTTTGGCCGTTCAACTGTAGGATGTAATTTACAAAATCAAGAGAAATGCCTCTGGTTAAATCAAACGATATAAAGTTAAACTTATGGCTAAAAGTTTTACTCAAAAAGAAGGCATAGATTATCAAGAAAGATTTTCTCTAGTTTCTAGAAAGGATTCATTTAGAATCATCATGACTTTAGTAGCTTATTTTGATTTAAAGCTACATCAAACGGATGTGAAAACTGCTTTCTTAAATGGAGATCTTGAAGAAGAAGTATATATGAAGCAACCTGAAGGCTTTTGTACTGACAAAGAAATTCATTTGGTTTGCAAATTAAATAAATCTATATATGTACTAAAACAAGCTTTTCACCAATGGAGTTTAAATTTTCACAATGTTGTTACTTCATCTAGTTTCATAGAAAATATTATTGATCAATGTAAGTGGGAGCAAATTTATCTTTTTAGTCCTATATGTAGGTGATATTTTGCTTGTTTCTAATGACTGTTAACAAAATACATGCATGCATAATCTAGAAGCATACAATCTAGAAGCATGCAATTTAGAAGTAGCAATCTTTGAATGAAGAATGAAGAAAAAGAAAAACTAGACGACATATTTCAAAGTTTGAATTCTAAATTCAAACTTTGAACTTGGAAAAAAAATAAAGTAAAATATATATTATTATTATTTTAATATAATGAGCAGAGGAAATGAAGCCTATAAATAGAGGCTTTATTTCCCTCTCCAAGCATTCCATTCTTCAATCATTTTGATAGTAAAAAGAAAAAAAGGGAGTTTTTTGTTAGGGTATTTTAATACTCTTGTAAAATTAGTGAGTGAGAGATTGAGTGTATTGGGGTTCTGAGAAGTGAGCCAAAATATTATAATACTTGTAATCCTCATATCACTAGTAAAATATTTTTCTTCTGTCTTCGCCCGTGGACGTAGGCTAAAAGTCGAACCACGTAATTTCTGATGTCCTAGTTTTGTGCTTATTCTTTATTTTCTTCCAATTTTATTTTAGCTGTGGCCCTACTTCACCCATAAATTTCCTAACAGTGGTATTAGTGCCTTGGTTGTATTTTTTGGAATTGGGTTACTGTTCACATGAGGTCACTGTTCACGCATACAATTACTGTTCACATATACGGTAGTGTTCACGTGAAACAGTGAGAGTCGATCCTAGCTAAGGTAGTTCGTGGTGAAAGCAATGGCGGCAAAATACGAGATTGAGAAGTTCAATGGGAACAATTTCTCGTTGTGGAAAATGAAGATGAAAGCTATTCTGAGGAAAAACAATTACTTGACAGCAATTGGAGAAAGACCCATAGAGGTAACTGATGATGCTAAGTGGAACGAGATAGACGGTAATGCAATTGCTGATCTAGATTTAGCACTTGCAGATGAGGTGTTATCCAGTGTGGCAGAGAAAAAGACAGCAAAGGAAATATGGGATACTCTCACAAAATTGTATGAGGCTAAGTCGCTGCACAACAAGATCTTTTTAAAGAGCAGAATCTATACTCTTCTTCGCATGGCAGAATCTACATCAGTGATTGATCATATCAACATCTTGCAGACTTTAGTTTTACAACTCACAAAGTTAGGTCACAAAATAGAGGAAAATGAATTTGTAGAGCTTCTACTTCAAAGTCTACCAGATTCGTATGATCAACTCATCATCAATTTGAAGAACAACAACCTGATGGACAGTCTAGTTTTCGATGATGTTTTAGCCTCCATCTTAAAAGAGGAAAGCAGACGCAAGACCAAGGAAGATAGACATGCAAGTTTGTAGCAAGCAGAAGCGCTATTGGTGATGAGAGGGAGATCAACAGAACGTGGACGCAATGGGAGTTACAATCATGGTAGATCAAAATCTAAAAGTAAGAAGAATGTGAAATGCTACAATTGTGGCAAGAAAAGGCATGTGAAGAAAGAGTGTTGGAGCAATCAGAAGAGTAGAGAGAGTAAAGCACCTGAGTCATCAAATGCTCAGGGTTGTATGGCTAGTACTTCAGATAATGTCGAAATTCTCTATAGCGAGGCAGCAGCTGTTACAGAAGGCAGAAAGCGGTTAGTTGACGTCTGGCTTATAGACTCAGGAGCAACATGGCCCATGATTTCTCGGAGAGAATGGTTCCACATATATGAACCAATCTCAGGAGGATCTGTGTACATGGACGATGACCATGCCTTGGAGATCGCTGCTATTGGTATTGTTAAAATAAAAATGTATGATGGTACAGTTCGCACAATTCAGGAGGTACGATATGTCAAAGGCCTAAAGAAAAATCTATTATCTTTAGGACAAGTAGATAGTCTTGGGTGACAAGCCTAGATTGAAAATGGAATGATAAAAATTTTCAGAGGAGCGCTTGTATTAATAAAGGCAGAAAAGATCAGTGCGAATCTATTAATGCTTCAAGGAGAAACACTACAGAAAGCTGATGCATGTGTCGCGTCAAATGGAGAAGAGTCAGCGATGATGTGGCATCTCAGACTTGGCCACATGTTAAAACAAGGTTTTAAGATTCTCTTTGAGCAAAAGCTGCTTCCGGGACTCAAATCGATAAGTTTACCATTTTGTGAGCATTGTGTTACAAGTAAACAGTATAGATTAAAGTTTAGCAGATCTCATGCTAGAAGTAAATGCATTCAAGATTTAGTTCATTCTGATGTTTGGGAATCACCGGATTTATCCCAAGGAGGTGCAAAGTACTTCGTTACTTTTATTGATGATTACTCTAGGAGATGTTGGGTGTATCCAATCAAGAAAAAGTCAGATATTTTTCCAGTATTCAAGGAATTCAAAGCACGGGTTGAACTTGAATCCGGGAAAAGGATTAAGTGCTTAAGAACAGATAATGGTGGAGAGTATACAGATGGTGCATTTCTTACATACTGTAAGCAAGAAGGTATTAAGAGGCAGTTTACAGCGGCATACACTCCTCAACAAAATGGAGTGGCAGAGTGGATGAACAGAACTCTTATAGAGAGGATAAGAGTTATGTTGAGGACTGCTGGTCTACCTAAGTCATTTTGGGCTGAAACAGCTCAAACTGCCTATTATGTAGTAAATTGGTCTCCATCAACAGCTATTGAGTTGAAGACGCCGATGGAGATATGGACAGGTAAGCCAACTGATTACTCTCATTTACATACATTTGGATGTCCTGTATATGTAATGTATAATGCCTAAGAAAGAACAAAGTTAGATCCAAAATCTAGGAGGTGTATCTTTTTGGGGTATCCTGATGGTGTAAAGAGGTATCATCTGTGGGATCCCACTGCCCACAAGATTGTCATCAGCAGAGATGTTGTCTTTGTAGAAGATCAACTGCAAAAGAAAGATGGGGACAGTAGTACTGTGAAAGAAAAGTTAGAGACTACACCGGTATATGTAGAAAATAATCAGGAAGATTCAGAGTCTTCTGAAGTAGCACTGGAGCACAAAGAACAAGAACCAATAGAGTCTTAGGCTCTAGAAATTCGTCGGTCAACTTGAGAGAGACGACCACCAACTTGGCACTCAGAGTACGTTACAGAGATCAATGTTGCATATTATCTTTTAACAGAGGATAGAGAGCCATCAACTTTCCATGAAGTTTTAAACAGCTCAGATGTTACTTTGTGAATGACAGCAATGCAAGAAGAAATTAAAGTTCTACACAAAAATAAGACATGGGAACTTGTGCCACTGCCACATGGAAGAAAAGCCATTGGAAACAAATGGGTCTACAAGATCAAACGTGATGGCAATAATCAAGTGGAGCAGTATTGTGCAAGATTGGTGGTAAAGGGATATGCTCAAAAAGAAGGTATTGACTTCAATGAGATATTTTCTCTGGTAGTTCGACTCACGACAATCAGAGTAGTCTTGGCAATGTGTGCTACATTTGACCTACATCTAGAACAGTTAGATGTGAAAATTGTATTTTTTTCATGGAGAACTTGAAGAAGAGATTTATATGCTCCAATCAGAAGGTTTTGCTGAAATAGGTAAGGAGAACTTGGTTTGCAGATTGAACAAATCTCTATACGGTCTTAAACAGGCGTCGAGGTGTTGGTATAAGAGATTTGATTCCTTCATCATAAGCCTTGGATACAACAGACTCAATTAAGACCATTGTGCTTACTACAAGAGATTTGAGGATAATTATTTTATCATTTTGCTGTTGTATGTGGATGACATGTTGGTCGCAGGACCCAACAAAGATCAAGTCCAAGAATTAAAGGCACAGTTGGCTAGGGAGTTCGAAATGAAGGACTTGGGACCAGAAAACAAGATTCTACGGATGTAAATTCACCGAGACAAAAATAACAGGAAGATTTGGCTTTCACAGAAGAATTACTTGAAGAAAATCTTGCGACGCTTCAACATGCAAGATTGTAAGCCAATTTCTACCCCACTTCCTGTTAATTTCAAGTTATCCTCAAGTATGTGTCCTAGCAATGAAGCAGAGAGGAAGGAGATGTCTCGAGTACCGTATGCATCAGCAGTGGGAAGTTTGATGTTCGCTATGATTTGTACAAGACCAGACATTGCACAAGTAATGGGAGCAGTTAGTCGATACATGGCGAATCCTGGTGGAGAACATTGGCAAACAGTGAAGAGGATTCTAAGATACATCAGAGCAGTTTGTAGGTGACCTTGATAAAAGAAAATCCACTACTGGCTATATGTTTACACTTGCGGGAGGAGCTGTAAGCTGGGTTTCAAAACTACAGACTGTTGTGGCTTTATCTACGACAGAAGCAGAATATATGGCAGCTATCCAAGCATGCAAGGAAGCTATTTGGATACAAAGGTTATTTGAAGAGCTCGGGCACAAACAAGAGAAAATTCCTGTGTTTTGTGACAGTCAAAGTGCTTTACATATTGCAAAGAATCCAGCCTTTCATTACAGGACAAAACATATAGGGGTTCAATATCACTTTGTTCGAGAAGTAGTGGAAGATGGAAGTGTAGATTTATAGAAAATCCATACCAAGGAGAACCTAGCAGATGTTATGACTAAGCTAAACATTATTGACAAGTTTATATGGAGTAGATCCTCTTGTGGCCTAGCAAAGAAGTAAGCAACATGTCAATGGCGAAGCAGAAAGGATGGTGTGAAGATTGATTGGTTCTCAATCAAATCTTCAAGTGGGAGAATGTTAACAAAATACATGCATGCATAATCTGGAAGCATGCAATTTAGAAGTAGCAATCTTTGAATAAAGAATGAAGAAGAAGAAAATCTAGAAGCCATATTTCAAAATTTGAGTTCTAAATTCAAACTTTGAACTTGGAAAAATAATAAAATAAAATATATATTATTATTATTTTAATATAACGAGGAGAGGAAATGAAGCCTATAAATAAAGGCTTTATTTCCCTCTCCAAGCATTCCATTCTTCAATCATTTTGAGAGCAAAAAGAAAAAAAAAAAAAGAGGGAGTTTTGTGTTAGGCTATTTTAATACTCTTGTAAAATTAGTGAGTGAGAGATTGGGTGTATTGGGGGTCTAAGAAGTGAGTCAAAATATTACTATACTTGTAATCCTCATATCGCTAGTAAAATATTTTTCTTTTGTCTTCGCCCGTGGACGTAGGCTAAAAGGCGAACCACATAATTTCTGGTGTCCTATTTTTGTGCTTATTCTTCATTTTTTTTCCAATTTTATTTTAACTGTGGCCCTACTTCATCCATAAATTTCCTAACAATGACTTGGGTTTGCTGCATGAGACTAAACATTTTCTTCCCCAAAACTTTGACGTAAAAGATATGAGTGAAGGCTCATATGTCCTTGGTATAGAAATTAATAGAGATAGAATTAAAAGGACATTAAGATTATCTCAAAAGACTTATATTGAAAAAGTTGTGGAAAATTTTAAAATGAAAGATAGCACTCCTACTAGAACACCTATTATTAAAGGGGACAAATTCAGTTAGAATGTTTGCAAAATCATTTGGAAAAATAACAAATGAAGAATCTTCCTTATGTTTCTATCATTAATAGTCTCGTGTATACACATGTGTGTACTAGGCCTGGCCTTGCCTATGTAGTAGTCATACTCAGTAGATATCAAAGTAATCCAAGATTAGAACATTGGAAAGCTGCTAAAATGGTGATGCAGTATAGGCATTTTGATAAACTTAAGGTAATTAGATATTCAGATTCAGATTTTACCAGTGTGTGGATACTAGAAAATTCACTTCATGATATATTTTCCTTCTTACTAGAGGGACTATATCTTGGAAGAGTGGTAAGGCAAGCTATAACTGCTTCGTCTACTATAAAGGCAGGATTGATTGGATGCCATGAAGCTACAACACAAGCATTATGGATGAGAAAGTTTATCACAGGCCTTAAAATTTTTGATTCCATAGAATGGCCATTGAAAATTTATTGTGATAATTGCGCTGCAATAATCTTTTCAAAGAGTAATAAAAGTAGGAGCCATAGCAAACAAATTGATATACAGTTTTTATATCAAAAAGTGTGAAATATCTATTGAGTACGTAAATATTGAGCTTATGCTAGCAGACTTCATGACTAAATGATTGCCGGCTAAATTGTATAATAGTCATGTTGAACATACGGGGCTTCTTGAATAAATTAATGTTTGTTTGCTAAATTGATCTCTTATTACGTATACACAACTTTTATTTAATAAAATAAAGTTTGTGCACATCAAGATTGTCGTATTTGAAACTATTTTTGTTTGGACCTTGAATGGCATATATGAAGTTCATTCATGCGGTATTGACATATATAAATCGAAAAATCCTATATTCGTGATACATGGAATGAAATGTTTGTTAACGTAAACTCCTAGAATTAAATCCTATATTCGTGATACATGGAGAGTCTGATTAACATATTATAACCCGGCCACTTATTCAAGATCAAATAGACAAAGCTGCCAACATGTTCACACTTTGCTTCGACCGACCTAGAATTAATTATTATACATTTAAACTCCTTTTTCTATTTTTATTTTTGACAATATATATATAAGAAATGTTAGAATCTAGAATTTTAAACATTGTTAAAGTTATGGAACGAATTGAGATAGAATAAGATAATAACATTAAACTATTAAATCACATGACTTAATAGATTTTTTGAAATTTAACAAAGTTCTGAATCCTGGATCAGATCAATACTTTATTTTAAAGATCCTGGTTAAAGTCCAGAAAAGCTATTAAGACATGTGGTTTAATAATATAATATTATACTATTAAACCATGGCTAAATAGTTTTTCCGATCTTGAATAAAGTCCAAGATCCATATATATAGATAAATGTTCTAATTTAAGATTTTAAAGTCTAGAAAAGTTATTAAACCGATAGTATATTTACATAATACTATTAGCCTCATGGTTTAATTGCTTTTATGAACTTTCCAAGATTTTAAAATTTCGGATCGGATTGAGACTATATATATATGTATAAAATCTTGGTGAAACGAGAAAGCTTTATAAATAAAGAAAAATTGTACACCTAATTAAGGGGACATAATTAAAGAAAATAAATATGTGAGAGAATTGGTTGAATTTTATTGAAACTGAGACAATAAATTTATGAATCATGATCCCTTCTTAGTATTTTTCTCTCCTAATCTCTCTTAGTCTTTTAAATCTAGTGAAAAATATTCTTTTAATTGTAAATAAAATTAACAAAGTTGGTGTGATTATCAATATAAAAATTTAAAATTCAATCTTAGTCACTAATTTCACTAGAGAAATTAAGAGGACAAAAACACTAGGAGAGAATCTTTGCCATAAATTTATACAAGATTATTCGTGAGATTGAAAGGACTAGTGGCCTAAACTTAAGTTATTGATGTCCTAAACAAATAGCTAAAACGAAAGCCACTAATGCATGACATTTATGTACAATTAGCACAAAAAGAAAGTTTACAAAAGAATTGTAATCAATGAAGATATTTTAGAAGATAGTCTAGATGTTGGAAATCCCTTTGATTGTGCTTTGCATTCGTCTAAATAAATGGGAAAATTTATAAGATTAACCAAATTTTTTTTGATATTTTAAATTTAGCCATTCAAATTTGTTTCTATCATAACTAGCTAAATACAAGTTTTTTGTACCAAATTATACCTCATCACTTTCATCAAATTTATAAAGAAACGTAATTCATGAAAATCCTAGAAAAACATCACACTTTTAATGGAAGAAATTACAACAAGGTAAGTTTCTTCTTCTTCAAGAAAAGTATACTTTAATTCTTCAGGCAACGATTTCAATTCTAGTTTAAGTGCTTCTTTTGGTTTTATCTTTCCAAGGATTCCAAGCTCCTTAAATTTTTGATCTTCATTATAATTTTGTAAAGTCTATAGAGAATTACGTAATGAATTTATATTAGAAATGTCAAATTCAAGTTGGTTAATTGGTTCAATTGAATTAATAAAACAAATATCAGTAAGTTTAGAAAAATCCCCTTTTTGAATATTTTCCTCTATCTAAGGCTCAAGCGATTTTTTTTAGTCATTAGTGTCATCTTCATTCTCATTTTCTTCATTAGGTTGTCTATATATGTTGAAAACATTCAATTATAGAGTCATATTTGTAAAGGAAAAATTCATTAAATTATTCTTACAATTAATCAAAGTATTAACAGTTGCTAAAAATGGTCGGATTAGAATTAGAGGAGTTAGTTTGTAGTTATTCACAGTAGATTCAGTTTTTAAGACAATAAAATCTACATGATATAAGAATTTATCAACTTGTACTAAAACATCTTCCGCTATTTCTTTTGGTATTTTAATTGATCTATCTGCAAGCAAAAGTATAGTTGAAGTTTATTTTAACTCACCAAAATTAAGTTGAAGATAAACTGAATGTGGAAGTAAATTAACACTAGCACTAAGGTCTAGTAAAACATGCTCAATTTTATGATTACCAATAATACAAGAAATAGAAGGATAAGAAGGATCTTTATATTTCATACTGGTAGATAATATGGTATTAACTTGTTCAGCCATGAATGCTCTTTTTTTACCTTCAATTTCCACTTGATAGTGTATAAGTTTTTCAAAAATTTGGCATATGAAGGTATCTGTATAATTGCATTTAACAAAAGAATGTTAATTTTCATTTGCTTAAAAATTTCATAAATATCAAAAGAATGGCTTGATTTCTTCGGTTTGTTCAATACTTGTAGAAATGTTGGTTTACGTAGAATACTAGTTATTTCATCACTATGTGTAAGTTTAATTACTCATTCCTTATTCCTGAATTTTCACCACTTTTGTTTTTACAAGGTTCAGGAATAGGTTTGTCAGCAACCTTACCACTACGAAAAGTTATAACTGACTTGACTTGGTCTATAGGTGAATTTTATTGAATTTTAGAATTTGTTTGTGGTTAGGCTTAAAATTTACCTTGTTCTTGAATAGTAAGTACAAAAACAATTTTAGTAAGAATATCTTTCAAATAAAAAAGGTTTGTGCATTTTGATTGTTAATAACATCTTACTTTCTAATGAATGAATGCATTGTATGTTCTAGATTTTTCCATGGTGGTAGTACTGACTAAAAACAGAAACACTAATTGCCAATGTAAAGGCACTTATGCTTGAGATCAAGATAACTAAAAGTAGGAATTTCCATTCTGTTGAAGACAAACCTGAGCAAGGGCAGGAATATTCTTTGCTAGCCAAGTGATGGAAATTGTGTTACAGGCATAGCAGGAATATTGTGTTACAGGCATAGCCAAGAATAGGTACGAGCTAGTCCTCAAGTAAAACTTAAGTGTGGCAGCCTGAGCTTGTGATGGAAATTGGTTAAACGAATCTCTCCGAGAATGGGGGTGTAACTCCCGCACACTATTAACTCTTATCATGATGGCCAAATAACTGTCACGAAACAGGCGAGTTCATGAGAAGTTTAGAATGTGCGTTACTCGAATCCGATATCTAAAAAAGAAATCCTCAAAAAAGAAAAATATAAAAATATCTCAAAACTGAAAAATGACCAAGAAAGAAGTGGAATTTTCAGCTTGACCATAAGGAAGATCTAGGTTCGGTTTATCTCATCGTAAGCCTCTAAATGTTATATTATGTGCCCAAAACGAATACGTATAGTCCAAGTTATGACTTTTCAGAAGGTATTATGCTCGCACGCAGCCATCCTACATCAGTCATTCATCTTTTTTCAGTCCTTCACTTAATCCACCAATAGGAATTCATAACAGATGGTGGAATTGTTGTAATCTTATCAATTCTATGGTGTTTAGATTCTCTCATACCTTTCGAGAAACTAACTATGTCACTGATCATTTAGCTAAATTAGGTCTTAATTGTGATTTTCTAACTTAGTGGCGGAATATGCCTTTAGAGATTTTGTAGTTACATTTTCATAATGCCAATGAGTTTCTATAATATCAGTTTACATAGTTGCCTCTTTTAGTTTAACTTCTTGCTTTTTCTCTTTTTTCTACCTTAGCTTTTTACAAATTTTAAGGGGTAAGGCTCGTAGTATCTCCCTAGGTAGTTGTAATTCCTCTTTTTTTTTTTAATAAAGTAATTTAGTTTATAAAAAAAAATTGATTAGCATTACTACTGTAGATATGTATTAGAATTAAATCATATTTTATTAATGAAAAAAGATATGATAGATCCAATTGAGTAGGTTTACCAAGTTTAATTAAAGATTAATTAAACAAATTAATGTATAAAAATAAAGTGTGTAAAAGTAAAGCACAATAGAATTTTTACGTGGTTTGGAATTCAAATCCCTACGTCCACGGTGCCATACTCAGATATTCACTACGTTCAAGAGATTACAAGCTATTGGAACCTTAAATAGCATGAGATTCCCTCTCAGTGATTATGGTCACCTTGTTATAAGCTCAGTGAACACTTTGCATGCACCACATGTCTTTTACTTCCTTTTTTGAGCAAGACTTCTAAGTCCATGGTATGTCACCCATCTATAGAATCCCCATACAGTGAACACATGACCCCTTTTCCCTAAAAAACCAAAGACAACGTCTCCTAAATTAAAGAATGATCAAGAAGTTGCAGCCTCTGATGTAGAATTCTCTACGACTCCTGTTTGGGGAATGTCGAGCAGCTCTGCTTGAGGGCAAACCAGTTAGAATAGAAGACCTAATCACTAGCACGAAGACACCCATGCTCAATATCAAAGCTGGTCGGGGTCAAATGTTCCAAAGCCAGTCGAGCTTAGATATTCCCATCCTGCTCGAGTAAGCTCACAAAGAGCAGGAATATCCTCAACCATTGAGCGAGCCCTGGTCATATCATGGATAGTGCCAAAAATAGGAAGAGACCAGAGCTCGAGCAGAGCAAACCTAAGCATGACATCCTCACTTCTGTAATTTAGGATGGGGGATGCTTCTCTCTGAGAAGCAGAAAGTAGTCGCCAGATGACCCCATACCCTAACAACTTGCCACGATAATCGATAACTGGTAGACACCCCTACGCCATAGGGATTCGTCACTGTTATCGATAATCGTCGTATACCCCAACAGTATCATCATTTTACACTTACCAACACGGCATCATCATTTGATCACGGTAACCCATGACTGTCTGACATCCAATACCCCCAAGTTGTGCCACTGAGATCTATAGCTGTCAGAAAAATGCAGGCACAATGAATGCAGGGGATGGCGCCCAAGCAAGGATGATGGAAAAAAAAGAGGGATAAATATCAGACGAAGGGTGAGGTAAAAGGATTCTGATTCTTCTTCTTCCTTTTTTTTTCCAACTTCCTATTTTCCAGTTTTTCTCAGATTTAAAGAGAATTTCTAAGAATCATCATTTTACCCCAATAGTATCATTATTTTACATTTACCAACATGATATCATCATTTGATCACGGTAACCCATGACTGTCTGACATCCAATACCCCCAAGTTGTGCCACTGTGATCTATAGCTGTCAGAAAAAGGCAGGCACAATGAATGCAGGGGATGACACCCAACCAAGCTGTCGGAAAAAGAGGGATAAATATCAGACGAAGGGTGAGGTAAAAGGATTCTGATTCTGATTCTTCTTTTTTCTTTCCAACTTTCCTTTTTCTGATACTTTTTCTATGGATGCAGGGCTCGTCGACTTCCAGAGGGATAAGAAACTGAGTTGCTCCCTATAACTTATACCAGACGGCCCCCCAACCGCGAGTGGGTCACGCACCACTCTGCAGGTCACCAAACAGGGACCAGAGGGATTACCACTGGTTTTTGGCAACCCACCTTGTAATCCCCCTACAAATCGGTCCATGCAAAGCCACAACAGAGTCGACTATCCATTCCCTCCACACGCGGGAAACTTGCCCAGGGATAGAACCATGCAGATGATTGACCAAAGTCCTACCCCTCTGAAGATGCCATTAGAGGAGATGTTCTGCGTCATAGAGGAATTAGGTCTGTTGTGTTCCCCAACACCGATGTCCAAACTGGCGAATAGGAGGGACAGAAGTAGGTTTTTCAGGTTCCACAACGATCATTGTAACATATGAATTTGTTATATTTATTTATGTAAATAATTAATTTAAGAGGGGGTTTATGTGATAAATTAAGAGGGGGTTTATGTGATATATCATGAGGGGGTCTAGTTGATATTTTGTGGGTGTTTATAAAAGGAGAAAACCGGGTGAATTTTTGGAGAGAAACGGTGAGAGAGAGTGGCTGACCCGTTTGACCCGACCGAACCCGCGAGTTTGACCCGGTCGTAACTCCCTATTCTGACCACCCGACCGGACGAGCGTGGTATCAAATCGAAGCTTACGAGACAGAGAACGTTCCCCTGCCATCCCTGCCACCCAGAAACGCACGGAACGCCGCCGGTAAAGCTCAAAAGTTCTGCGGGTTTGCGCGGACAATCTCTGGTGATTCCGGCCGTCTTTGTCTTCGCTACCAGTTGGAAAAGCTTCCCCACCTCACCATCTTCCATTCCCGACCAGTCACCGGCATCGAGGAGGCCGTTTTGCCGCCGATTGACCACCCTAAGTGCCGCGGCTTCACGTGCTGGATCCGGCTTCGCCGCCGCGCGTCGGAGGACACCACTGGCACCGTTGGAATCATCTTGACGAGAAGTGTCTAGCCCGAGCTTCCCCATCGCCGTTGGGTGAATTCCGGTCAATGTTGACCGTAGGGGTATTTTGGTAATTTCACGTATAGAGGGTAATTTCGTAATTTCCAGCTTTGAGGGTGATTTTCTAAATTGAGAATATATTGGTAATCTTATGAGGTTGAGGGTAAATTAGTAAATTATGAAATTGAGGGTAGTATAATTTTGGATATGTTATTAGTAAATCACGAATACAGAATGAATACGGTAAACCGAAAAAATTGAGAGTTTGTAATATTAGGACGAATATTTATTTTAAGCGTTATTTTTGCGGGATTAGTTCGAATTATAATTATGGAAAATATTTATGTCATTTCTGTAAAATAGGTGGATCTGCGGACGAGAATCTACCTGCAAACTTGGGTGATAGCTGAGTCTGAAATTGTCACTGTGAGTGGAATATATTAAAATTATTTGATTTTTATATAGTAGAGCTTGTTTATGAAATGAATATTTAAAGTACTTCCATTAAATGGTTTTCTAAAATAAATGTTTATTGCGTATAAATATTGTGTTAAATTATATTTATTTATTTATGCTCCGTATCGATTTTAAAATGCAAAAGAGATGATTGATTTATGAACATGTTTTAAGGTGCTTTTATGTAGATTTCAAGCATAATTTTAAGAGTATATGATTGATCTTGTGTATGATTTAAAATGTATATACATTGCTTTTGAGCATGATTCAAAGTATTTATATGTTGATTCCGAGAATAATTTAAAGTGTTTACATATGGTCTTCGAGCATGATTTAGAATGTTTATACATATGGATTTTGAGCATGATTTTAAGTATATATATATGTTGATTTTGAGCCTGATTTAAAGTGTATATACATAATAATTTCGATCATATTTTAAGTTTTCAGCAAATACCCGTTCCCTTCAGATGAGATGAGATAGTAGGCCTTTGGGGCCCGTCTGAACACACATAGAGGCTTTGAGCCGTGTGTTTGGGCGCTTTCGCCTTTGGGGCATATGCATGCATATTGAGATATGAGATCGGATGGTCCGGACACGATGTCGCAAGATAGCGTATCATAGCACGTCCGTTGAGATTCGGGGTATGAGTTATGCTGATAAGCATGAGATGGTATGTCCTTTCGTCTATCCGTGTAGCTCTGGGCATGATGGTACTCAGATAGTACATCATTGTCGTCCGTTGAGGTCCGGATGAGACTAAATTATCCCCTGGGTATTTGTTTAAGGATATTTGTTTTACTTAGTATTTGATATTTCAGTTTAAGATGATATTTCAATATGAGATGTTTTTTATTGATTTTGTGACAGTATCAGTTTTACTTATGTTCAAATTATGATTGAATTGAAAGTAATTTTACATTCAAATAATTATTTGAGAAACGTGATTATACAAGTGATGCACTTATTTTTGTAATTATTTTATATTTTAAAAATTACTATCCACTCACTGAGTTTTATACTCATTCCTATTTTATTATATTTTTTCCCCCTAAAGAGATTACAGGTACAACAGTTAACCCAGCAGATGTACATAGTTGGAGTCATTTGGGCCACTGAGGTTGTTTGAGGACATAGAAAAATTATTTTCTTTTGGTTAATGTATAATTATCATGTTTTTTATTTATATTAGGGATGTGATATATGAATTATGAAACGTGTGTATTATTGGATATGTTATCGGATGGGATTGGGTTGATGCAGTTGATGTTTGATAAATGATTTGGGAGTGCTTGTGTTGTAATTGCAGGTTTGGAAATGTTATATATTTAGGAGAGGTTTTGCCGAAATTTCGGTAGAATTCTCATGAATAAGATGATTTTAATATTTAAGTTCAATTTCTTAAGATAGGTCGCTTCTGGATATGAGGTGGGTCGTCTCAATCATGGCCATTTAACATCCCAGTGCCGCGACCTTAAGAACCTGGTGGATGATATGGTAAGAAACCGGTACTTGGATGAATTCATTGAGGGAAGACACCTGGTAGTAGAACTGCCAATGGCAGAGGATGACTAGGCCTGTGATATAGACTGCGAGGAGCCTGCTATGAGGGTAATAGCAGGGGGGCGGACAATGGCAGGAGACTCGAACAGAGCTAGAAAAAACTATAGCCAATATGCCTTGCTAGCAGATGTGAGGCTCGAGCACATGAGCATCTCCTTGAAAGGATTCGGTGGAGGACGGCTGACCCTTTTAGGGATTGTGAATCTGCTGGTCACTATGGGCTCGAAGCCTTTTGACAAGAATATGATGCTGGACTTCGTGGTTGTGGACAAGGTCGGCCCTTGCCAGGCGATATTGGGAAGGCCTTTCATAATGATCAGTTAGTCGGTGATGTCCACCCACTACTTATCACTGAAACACCACATGAACGGAGCAGTGGTGGTTGTTAAGGGCGATCAGAGGGTCGTGAGAAGCTGCTATGCCACAACGACTAAGGAAGTGCAGGTGACGTTGTTGGACGAGAAGGGTGAGTCAAAGAAAGGGAAACAAGGACCCACTGAAGAGTTGAAGGAAATTTTGATAAGTCCAGACGACCAGGAGAAGAATGTTAAGATTAGCTCAGGCATAAGCGAGCAGCTGAGGAGGACTCTGGTCGAGTGCTTGCGAGCACATTCCGATATGTTTGCCTGGTTACATGAGGACATGCTAGGGATTAATCCGAAGGTGGCATGCCACACGCTGGCAGTGAGAAGAGACTCGAAGCCGATAAAGTAGAGGAGGAGGTGCATCAACCAAGAAAGATATTATGCCATGAACTCATAAAGGAAGTTAATTACCCCGAATGGATCTCGAACGTAGTACTAATGAAGAAGGCAAGTGGGAAATAGAGGATGTATGTGGATTTTATAGACTTCAATAAAGTCTGTCATAAGGAAAGTTTCCCATTGCCAAAGATAAACTAGCTGGTTGACTCCACGGCCGGACACGGTCTCCTTAGCTTCATGGATGCATTTTTCGACTACAACCAAATTCTCATGTTTGGGCAGGATGATGAATGCACAGCTTTCATCACCAATCAGGGTCTGTTCTGCTACAAGGTCATGCCCTTCGGCTTAAAGAACGTAGGGGTAACATATTAGAGGATGGTGAATAAGATTTTTAAACCTTTGATCGGCCGCACAATGGAAGTTTATGTGGATGCCATGATCACCAAGTCCAGGGATGTAGAGGAACATGTCAAGCATCTCGAAGAGACCTTCGTGCTCTTGAGGGAGTACTGAATGAAGCTTAAGCCCGAGAAGTGTGCCTTTAAAGAGGGTTTGGGGAAATTTTTGGGATTCATGGTCAGTAACAGAGGAATTGAGGCCAACCCAAAGAAGATAAGAGCGGTAGTAGACATGAAGTCCCCGCGCACTCTCAAGGAGATACAGAGTCTCACGTGTAAGCTGGCAGCCCTGAACAGATTCATCTCCCGAGCAACACACAAGTGCCATGTCTTCTTTCAGGAGATAAAAAAGGGAAGGAAGACGAAGTGGGCACCATAATGTGAAGGAGTATTTGTTGAAGGCCCTATTATTGTTAACCCCGTGAGCAAGAGAAGTCCTCTACCTATACTTGGCCATGTCACAGTGGGCAACGAGCTCGGTCTTGATCAGGGAAGATTCAGGGGTACAACACCCCATGTATTACACGAGCAAAGCCCTCCTGAAAGTTGAAACTCGGTTATCTACTGGTAGAGAAATGGGCACTCGTATTGGTAACAGCAGCTCGGAAGTTGAGGCCTTATTTCCAAGCACACTCAATAGTAGTCTTGACGAATCAGCCACTTAGGCAAATCCTGCACAAACCAGAGACCTCAGGTCGGTTGGTAAAGTGGTCAATAGAAGTTTAGAATGTGCGTTACTCAAATCCGATATCTAAAAAAAAATCCTTAAAAAAAGAAAAAATATAAAAATATCTCAAAATTGAAAAATGACCAGGAAAGAAGTGGAATTTTCATCTTGACCACAAGGAAGATCTAGGTTTGGTTTATCTCATTATAAGCTTCTAAATGGTATATTATATGCCCAAAACGAATGCTTATAGTCCAAGTTATGACTTTTTGAAAGGTACTATGCTCCCACAGAGCCATCCTACATCAGTCATTCATCTTTTTTCAATCCTTCACTCAATCCACCAATGGGAATTCATAACAGATGGTTGAATTGTTGTAATGTTATCAATTCTATGGTGTTTAGATTCTCTCATACCTTCCGAGAAACTAATTATGTCACTGATCATTTAGCTAAATTGGGTCTTAATTGTGATTCTCTAACTTAGTGGCGGAATATGCCATTAGAGATTTTGTAGTTACATTTTCATAATGCCAATGAATTTCTATAATATCAGTTTACATAGTTGCCTCTTTTGGTTTAACTTCTTGCTTTTCTCTTTTTTTCTACCTTAGCTTTTTACAAATTTTAAAGGGTAAGGCTCGTAGTATCTCCCTGGTTAGTTGTAATTCCTCTTTTTTTTTTAATAAAGTAATTTAGTTTATAAAAAAAAATTGATTAGTATTACTACTGTAGATATGTATTAGTATTAAATCATATTTTATTAATGAAAAAAAATATGATAGATCCAATTGAGTAGGTTTACCAAGTTTAATTAAAGATTAATTAAACAAATTAATGTATAAAAATAAAGTGTGTAAAAGTAAAGCACAATAGAATTTTTACGTGGTTTGGAATTCAAATCCCTACGTCCACAGTGCCACACTCATATATTCACTACGTTCAAGAGATTACAAGCTATTAGAACCTTAAATAGTATGAGATTCCCTCTCAGTGACTATGGCCACCTTGTTATAAGCTCAGTGAACACTTTGCATGCACCACATGTCTTTTGCTTCCTTTCTTGAGTAAGACTTCTAAGTCCATGGTATGTCACCCATCTGTAGAATCCCCCTACAATGAACACATGACCCTTTTTTCTAAAAGACTAGAGACAACGTCTCCTAAATCAAAGAATGATCAAGAAGTTGTAGCCTCTGATGTAGAATCCTCTACGACTCCTATTTGGGGAATGCCGAGCAGTCCTGCTAAAGGGAAAACCAGCTAGAACAGAAGACCTGATCAGTAGCATGAAAACACCCCTGCTCGGTGTCAAAGCTGGTTGGGGTCAAGTGTTCCAAAGCCAGTCTGGCTTGGATATTCCCATCTTGCTCAAGTAAGGTCACAAAGAGCATAGATACCCTTAACCATTGAGCGAGCCATGGTCACATTATGGACAGCGTCAAAAACAAGAAGAGATCAGAGCTCGAGCAGAGCAAACCCAAGCATGACATCCTCACTTCTGTAATTCAGGACGGTGGACGCTTCTCTCCGAAAAGTAAAAAGTAGCTGCCAGACTCCCTCCACACCCTGACAACTTGTCACGACAATCGATAACTGGCAGACACCCCCACGCCATAGGGATTCATCACTGTTACCGATAATCGGCGCATACCACCACAGTATCATCATTTTATACCTACCAACACGGCATCATCATTTGATCACAGTAACCCATGACCGTCTGACATCCCATACCCCCAAGTTGTGTCACTGTGACCCATAGATGTCAGAAAAACGCAGGCACAATAAATGTAGTGGATGGCGCCCAAGCAAGGATGATGGGAAAAAAAGGGGATAAATATCATACGAAGGGTGAGGTAAAAGGATTCTGATTCTGATTCTTCTTCCTTTTTCTTTCCAACTTTCTATTTTTTGGTTTTTTTCAGATTTAAAGAGAATTTCAAAGAATCAACCCGATTACTGACTTGAGCATCGGAGGGTTTTTGCCTGAAAAACACCCGGCGACCCCTGATACTTTTTTTGTGGATACAGGCCAGAGGATACCACCGCTTCAGTGAACGGAAAATTGCAGGAGTCGGCCAGAAATCCTGCTCGAGCAACCAGTGACCAGACGACAACATCACTATTTGGGAGCGACCAGAAAACCGCATGAACAAAAGATGCACCTTATACTCTCTCTTTTTGTGTTTTGGCTTCCACTAAAATATAGGAATGACTCCCCTTTATATAGTGACAGGTGAATCACGTGTAATGAAGAGTATAAATCTTTTTCCTTTTGATAGCTCCCAAATCCTTCAGATATATAAGGAACTCTTCATCATAATATATCATCTTCATTATCTCTTTATTATCTTCTATAAATGAAAACAATTTGATCACAATCTTCAATGATCATGCCAATCATCTCAAGGGTGTTGCTTGCTTGATCTTGATAGATAACTTTTATGTAGAAACTGATTTTTCTTCACCTACTTTGATCTTGTTGTCCCCATATGATGTAATACCCATGTCTTGTATCTTCTCTACGATTCACATCAACTTCATCATATAAGTTTGCCTTATGCGTTTCTCTCATGCTAAAATATCTCTGTACAGATTTACGTGGACACATTCATATAATATGTAAAATCCTAATTTGCCTATATCTACTGTCAATCCAAGGCATTGTTGTAGCACTTGACATAATCTAATTACATAGGTATTAGAATATTAGTAAGCACCTAATGATGTGCCCAACGAAGATGCCGACATACAAATATTTAAATTGATGTAATGGAAATACAAACGTTGATACAATGAAATTCCTAACATGATAAACAGGATATATGGTCATTTCCGATTACCAGAGTTTTTTTTTAAAAAAAAAAACTGAATACTGAAACTGATTTAATTTCAATCCTCCCCCCTAAAAGTTTTATGACAGCTGGAACAGATACAAGAACATAAAAAATCTGCGAATTACAGCACCACAAAATTGAAGAATTACTTTATTATAGCATCTTTCTTTTCCTTTAATGAAGTGGATAAGGAATCATGTAATGATGCTGCACCATTGGGGCTTGCTGGATTAGAGATTTGTGCCATTCCTCAAGCCTGAAGTGCTTTAAAGCCACGCATCTAATCTTCACGAATTTTTTTGGGATAGGCTACTAAGCTTCATGGAAATTTCAAGCTACACAAACCGCTGTGTCAAAGGCAAGTGGAAAACATTTAAGACCAATGCGTGGTTAAAACTAAACAGACCACCTGAGATCCGTGTCTTCCTTCAGAAGGAAGCTTCCCAAACCCTATAATATGGCTTTAGTTAATTTGATTCTTAATGTTTTGATGGCTTGTAGTTTTTCAATTGAGGGGCTTGGCCTTTTGTCACCTCCTTGTTATTTTGTACTCTTTTCTCAGTTTTATTTTAAGTTTCTTCTCGACATTGTCCAGGTCCTTTTAAAAAAGAAAAGAAAAGAAAAGAAAAAAAACTAAAAAGACCACATGTATGTCGATTAAATTAACCATGTTCATGTATATCATTTTAAATTAAAGTTTTATAAAATTGAAACTCTAAATTTTATAAAAAAAAAAATCTGAAATTTTATTAATGGCGATAGAAATTAGTTTTTAAAACCTTATTTGTCATAAGAATCCAATAACCTGAATTTAATATTGGGTTACTATTACATGATAATCTACCATGCATATATTAAAAAAAAAATAAATGATGCAAAGGACCGTTTGTCCAGCAACCAGAACATATGTATGAAAACAGTCTTAAAATTTCTGAAGTAAAGAAAGGGGAAAGGCCACCTACATCTCCAAAATTAATTTAAATAGTCACACAGTTTCTTTATTTTCATAAATAGTCACACAATTCCTTTTTTTTTTATTATACTATTTATTATAACAACCCAATAATTAACTTTAAATAAACTTCTATAATAAATATAAATTAAAATAATTATACCTAACATTTACATAAATTTAAAAAATTTATATATTTTTTAATTATGTCTAATTTAGTATAAACCAAAAAGTCAAATTTTGGATTAATAGATTTTAGTATTAATAAAATCTGTTGGATAGACTAATAATAACTTAATATTAAAATTCATTTTCATTATATGCGTTATTTTATTAATCATACTTATTGTAATATTCTATTTGTATCATATGATCATATTCATTTATTATTTTTATCTTATTACTATATTTCTATTTATTTTGATTGTTATCAAATAATATAATAATTATTTATGAAATTAAGGGACGGTGTAATCATTTAAGTAAATATGGGGTGTAGATGGTTTTTTCCAATGAAGAAATGAAGATCATTTGGAGGCTTCAACAGCGAAATTCGATAAAAATCTGTCTACATTCGTAACCAACCCGCAAATTCTTTAGATATGATTTCGTTCAGAACTTGAACAAAATATCATGGAGTTTGGTTAACATATTACCCGGCCACATATCCTAGATCAAAAAGAAATAGCTGCCAACATATCCACACTTTGCTTCGACCGACCTATAATTAATTATCATACTTTTAATTATCATAATTTTAATAAGATAATGATATTTAACAATTAAATTATATAACATAATAATTTTTGCAGACTTTAACAAAATTAAGTATCCTAGACCATATGAGTAGTCTATATCTAAAAGATATTTTATGGAGATAAAAGCCACTAGTGCTTGACATTTATGTACAGCTAGAATAAAAAGAATGTTTACAAAAGAATTGTAATTAATAAGATATTTTATGGAGATAAACTAGAAATTGGAAATTCCTTTGAAAGTGCTCTGCATTCGGCTAAATTTTTCTCCAATATATTTATTAATGATTTCGTTTTTTCCCTATCAGTAATGAACCTCAGCTTGCCACTACCTTAGCTTACCCTATCGAGAAGGCTAGTACAAACCAACAGAGAATAAATTCAAAAACAAAAATAATGCATGCTTGTAAAGTACAAGAAAATAAAAAGCTATGCCAACCTATCGCTAGGGAACCCATTAGCATCTTTGTTGTGAAGAAGAATAAACAGAGAGAGAGAGAGAGAGGAAGACAGGGAAACGTGCTTCTCATCACCAATAGCTTTCGACTTTAATCAATCACAAATAGCTTTAAACTTTAATCATCCCTTTACCAAATACTTTTCAATTATTTAACTTTAATTAATCCATCACAACGTTTTCCACCTTGTTTTCTAATTTTTTGCTTTTTCTTTTTCTGAATACGATAACTACTTTTGTACCCTCAAAATACAAAGCACAGGTGGCGTGTTATTTAATGAAGACTGGTATCTCTTCTTCAATATAAAATATCGGCCATAGAAATGATCAAATTAGCGCAGCCAGATAGAAGCTAATGAGTGATTGAACGAGCTGAAACTTTTGAAAAGCCAGCTAGGAATTAAAAATTAAAAAGTAAAATGGACGAACGTGCAGCTGGGCCTCGCGTTGTTCTAATTATTATTAAGACTGTTTTCGTACTAATTTTGTTTCTTCTTTGTCAACTTGGCTCCGAGTTCAAATTTCGAAGTGCTGCTGAAAATGATGTTAAAGAAGGTGATCTACCTCGTGATGAAGGTAATATATGCTAATAATTCTTTATATCTCGAGTAAATTTCAAAATTTTAAAGGCTTTTTCGTTCTCTTGCATGCAGTTTGCATTATTATATACATACAAGTACATAAATACTAATTAATACTTCGAATCACATGTCTGAATTTTTAATACACATATATAGTCATGCACGAGGAGTAATTAAACTGGCTTTTTCATCACTTTATAACGCCGTAAATTAAACGAGTCCCAATTTTTTTAAATAAAGTACGAGATTTCTTTAATGAAAAATTATATATATAGTACTAAAATTTACAATAAAAGCATCTCTTCCTTGAGAAGATATAAGTTAAAACATAAAAAAAAAAAATCACAAATATAAATTATTTTGTTTTATAATATATTGAATATACATGTTTCTTTGTCTTTTAACTTATCTCTTACTCTATCAACTCCCTTGTTATAAAATTAATATATATATATATATATATATATATATAATCATTCTAATGTGTTGATGTGCGCATTTCTTGAAATGGAAACTCAAGGGTAACACCATATAGTATTAATATGTTTTTATCATCTTTTATTCAATTAACTATAACATTATATGTTGTTATATCCGCAATAGATAATACATATATATATATATATATATATATATATATGTATGTATGTATGTATGTATTTATGTATGTATGTATCAGGTGTGTATAAATTGTCTGTATAGAGAATTGCTAAAAATTAAAACAAAGAAATTGTAATTAGATAACAAATTCGAGAATGCGAGCAACTTTTATAAATTAATTAAATGTTGAACAAATTAATGTCTGTGTCTTGTAGCTATATAGCTAGCACAGATCCACTTGCTCATGATCAATTTAACAACATTTCTTACGGGACATATTATTGTCAGTGGACGCTGTCAACGAAATGATGTCCAGTTTCCAGTTGAAGGCACAACCACCTATATCGAGTTCATATTGCCGTGAGATGCCAAAGCCTAGTCCCAATATTACCATCACTTGCATTCAAGGCGTTAAAGGGCCCTCGCACATCTCCGACATGTATATGTTCCAACTCTATTATAATTACTTGCCTGGACAATCATAACAAAATCAATGTTAATTTCCATTATTAACTGCATGTTAATCATTTTGTATGCAGAATAATGACGGGCGTAGCATTAACTGGAAAAATCCCAGAACATGTGGCTGCTCTTACATACCTGCACACACTGTATGTACAATTAATAATTAATTCGATGATTAAACGACTAAAATATTATATATATATATATATGTGTGTGTGTGTGTGTGTGTGTATAATAAGCTTAGATATAATTATTTGATAATAAATTAAACAAATAAGAAATATACTCTTGCCTGAGTTGATACATACATACATATTTGATGGTTTTATACGTGTGAAAACTCAACAGCGATCTATCCGACAACAAAATTCATGGTTCTATTCCTTACCAGATTGGGAATTTATCTCAGCTTATCTCTCTGTAAGTCTTCACTTGCTGCAAGTAATACAATTATAGCTACTTTTTTTTTTCTCCTTCCCTTATGATACACTGGATTTGCGTGATGAATAGAGACCTATCAGAAAATCAGTTAACTGGGACAATACCAACAAGCTTGGGGAATTTGGTGAGCCTAGAAGAACTGTAAGTTTTTTAATTAATTACTGTGAGCATTGAGTTAAAATTAGTCCTTCATATCTTGTCTCTATGTGAAGCGTTGGATTGAGATTCTCTCCTTGACTATCCTTAATTTTTAAAGCTATATTGTACGTGTCACTTGTCACTTAACCACTTTGCCAGATCCCCTGGGGGCCAACCTGAAGTGTCATTGTTTTTGAAGAGGATCCAAATCGGTGAAGTGTCATGCCATTGCCATCCCATGCGTTTTTATTAGACATTTCAAATTTTTTAGGATTTAAATTTTAGGACGTATATATATCATTACTATTTTTTAATTTTGTACGTTATGCATGCTTGTGTGTATATATGTATGTGTGTGCGCGTGTGTGTGTGTGTCTGTATATATATATATATATATGAAATCTCAATAGAGATAAGATTTTTGGTTCCATTCATTTTCTTACTATGAAGTACCACCGTACGTCTTTGATTTCTTGCCGTAGCTACCTGGACCAGAACTTTCTCACGGGGAAGATACCACCATCGCTAGGGCGCTTGACATCTCTTCAAGTAATGTGAGTATCTTCACATGCAATGCAATTTGATTTATTTATTTTTTAAAGCAAATTCTCAGCGCACGGGGAAAATTTTGCTAATAAGAAAAAAAAGGATGTCACTTAAATGAGAGGACACAATGAATCTTATCCCTAGAAAATTAAGAAAGCAAAACATATGACCAATATGAAAAAAGAAGAGCAACCTAAGCAATGATTAGTAGGAAATAAAATGTATGTAACAATGCAAATACAACCATAAATTCACTCAGATTCCACTACTCTCATATCAGCCAATTTATCCAGAGCCCTACTACTTTCTCCAAAGATATGAGTAAATCGCACTTACATTTGCTTAATCAAAATCAGACAGTTCTTCCAACGAAAAATTCCAAAGTAAATTAAATTATTCAATTAGTTAATTACTTCAAACATTGCATTTGCATTTATCTTATTATGTACTTCTGTTTTTAGGGATATACATAGCAACCAGATAACGGGTGAAATTCCTCGACAACTGGGAGACCTCTCTCGGCTCGAGTATTTGTATGAAATCTTTCCTCACTCTACTTTTAAAATTATAATGCCAACTGCTTAAATCAAGACTTAGCTTCTTTCTGTGACAATATCAATCCGATTTTTAATTTTATATATATTTTCTAAATATATAGGGATCTAAAAGATAATGGACTCAGTGGTACACTCCCACGAGAACTTGGAAAATTAAGCAATCTTCAAGAATTGTAAGTGTGTGTAAAGTACTTTTTTATAGAATTTATAAAATGGTTAATTAGGATGGGGATTTCGTCGTATATATATATATATATATATAGTTGTAACTATTTATCTACTACATATATGCGCGTACTTAAAATATCATTTATATGTACACACACATACATATGTATGCTTGGCTCGTACATACCAATACCACACTACAGATTAAAATTTACAACGCTTCAATATTAAACATAATCTAAAACTAACTTTTATGTTGTTACAGGTGGTTGGCATCCAACAATTTAGAGGGGGATTTGCCAAAAGAGTATGAGATTCTAAATCTGACCGTTCTGTAAGTGAGGATCTGTTCATTTTCCAATTGTTATTATATTTTTAACGGTTGTAAATAATTTGGTCTAGATCTTATTTTCTTGCTAATTGTTTCAAGTCTGCATATATCAATAATTAAAATTTTATTTGTCAATGCAGTGAATTAGGTGGGAATAATTTGTCTGGTCCGATCCCCAGATTCATTACAAAATGGGTCAACCTCTATACTTTGTAAGCCTATTCATTTTATCCCCTTATCTGTCAAATGAAACTTGGGTACTCTCAGTCTGTAAACAACCTGTTTTGTTGGAGTTTACAAATTTGCTACATAGGCCTGTTAACCAAACTCTGACATGTAGTCCGTTGGCGCACCATGCTAAGTAAAGGTAGAAATATGAACTGGATAGAATGTTTATCCCTCCTTAAATAAAGGTATAAGTATAGGCTGTATCATAATAAATATGATCTAGAATAGTCGCAGCATATAAACAATGAGTTTTCCCATACGCATGAGCTTATTAATAACACTACTTTTCTCTGCTTTAATCTCACAGAAATCTAATAGGAAACAACTTCCAAGGGGATCTGCCGCCAGAAATTTTTTCTATGTCAAGCCTTCAGTTTTTGTAAGAACAATTAATAATAATCCAAAATCTACTATATATATCTATATATATATATATTAAAAATGTTTCAATCCAGCATCATGATTTTTGTTAAAGTCCAGAAAAGTTATTAAGTCATATTGTTTAATTGTTTTCTCAAATTTTAATAAAGTCCAGAATTTTAAGCCAGATCAAGATTAATACATATATACTTATATATATATATATATATATATATATAAAAGAAATGTCCAAATTAGGAATCCCTAATAATATCAAAACCAGGGATCAGATAAAAGACAAAAAAAATCACAGACTCCAATTCAGTATATTTTATTTTATAGTGTATTGAAATCTGTTTTTTTTTTTTATTTAGGGATCCCTAATTGAAAACCCACATATATACATACATTCACACAAACACACACACACACACATATATAAAGGGCGGGAAAGTCTAGGAAAACTTTAAAGTCGTGCAGTTTAAGGGCTTTAAATTTTAAGTCTTTAAAATCCTCACCAAAGTGAGGATTTGCATATTTTATTAAAGAATGAAAATGGCAGTAGTATAATTGTACTATTATAGACACTATTAAACTATACATATACATACATGCATACATACATACATACATATATATATATATATATATATATATATATATGAGTTAGCTTTCAATTTGGAACCTGTTTACAAAGTTAAAAACTACATTTTTCTCGGTTTATAATGTTTTAAAATTATGTTTTTAAAACTGTAAACAGGGTCTCGGTTTAGAAAATTTTCCATACACTTAATTTCTAACTAGGCTTCGTTGTTTATTCCAGGATTGTCACTGACCTACAAACGAAGGGCTTTTCTTTCCCAAATTCGGCTAATTTGAGTAGTATATATGAACTGTAAGCAGAGTATTCCACAATTCCATGCATGTGAATGTGATGCATGTGTTGTGCATGTATAATTATTTATTTATCTGTTTTTATTAATTAATAAATACTTTATCTGCATTTTTACTTTAATAATTGTAAACTATTCCTTCTAATTAATTAATTAAATTTTTTTAAATAAATAAATAAATCGTAATAATTCTGCAGGGTATTGAGAAATTGCAGCATTAATGGTTCAATCCCACCGTATATTGCCAATTGGAAGTCGACGTTACGCTACCTGTACGTTTATTTTTCGTTTCTTTTGTTGTTAATTTAGTAATAGCAGTTCAGATATCATTTAAACTTGTATCATTGATTCACCTGCGGCATCTATTAACCTTGTCATGGTGTTGTAAAGTAATTAAATTATTAAATTAGTATATATATTTGGTTTTTGCATAAATTACCTCAATTTTTAAGATATATTAAAAAAGGATTATTTTCAAAAATACTTTTAGAAATAACACATCTGCATTTGGAAATAGTCATTTCTGAAATAAAATTAACAGAAATTAAATTACCGCATTTTTTCTTTTTGCCATCTAATCCAATATTTCCTAAGCTTTACGTGAGATTATGACACGTGTCATTTAAATCTTCCTAAGACTAGATTTAATTTATTCTAAATTTTTCTTATTAAAATAATAATACTACACATTCTAATACGGTATTCATCAATTGATTGGTGAGATAATATAATTAATTCACTTATATTTTATAAATAACTATCAACCAATTAATAAATGCTAAATTATTTGGGATAGTTAAATGGGACAAAAAGTTTAGTATGTATAAAAACATCAAAACACATCCTTTCCTTGGCTAATTAAAACATTAAAATTAACAGACATCTTACGAACGTTAACTCCACTTCAATCATTTGTTTTTTTTTTTTTTGGCATCACAGGTTTTATTTTCTTTAGTGTTTTTAAACTGTCTTAAGGACCAAAATTAAGTTTTGAATGAGGAAAAAAAAGAAATTATCTGTAAAATAAATTGCAATTATATTATTTTCAGACAACAGAAACAACTGTCTTCAATAGTCTTTATATATATATATATATATAGTCTCAAAGTTTCCTCAATAAGTACCATGATAATGCATTCAATTCTTGTCCAAATCCATGATATAAATTTTTTAAAAGAATTAATTGTCAATATTTCTTCTTTGCTCAAGTTTATACCAAGTTTAAAGTTTCTGATAAAACAAGTAGAGAAAGAAGAGGCAGTTTGGTTAAATTGCGGCTCCATTTGTTAACATCTGTTAAGAAAACAATGTATTTTGATACTTAATAAGAAAAATTTAAAATAAATTAAATCCTCGTTAATAAGAAAGGCTTAATTGAAATATTTCATAATCTTATAGTAAACTTCGGAAATTTTAGATTAGAAGAGGATTCAAATCCTCGCCGTAAATAATCATTTTTACTTTTTTTTAATCTAATCATCGATTATTAACTTGTACTGCAGTGACCTGAGCTTCAACAACTTAATTGGTGGAATTCCAAATACTTTCGAGAAGCTGGCTTTATATGAGCTGTAGGTGATAACTTTCTTGAATCCCATTAAATTTTAATTTTGTCTTTTCTTAATATAGAAGGGAGAATAACATTTGGGTAAAAGGATATCTATACCCCAAAAAATTTGGGGAAACAACCCTAAGTTTTTAAAAATGGACATTACTATTTTCTTTTGACGATAATACCCTCTATTTTTATTATCCAAAAAAAATTAACTCTAATTTTTTTTTATAATAAATAAAAATATAACATTAAAATAAATGTAATAATATATAAATTTTAAAATAATTTTGATATTTAAAAATATTTTAATATTTTACAATCTATTATATATATTTTTATTATAATAAAGTAAAATAAATAGAATCATAATATTAAAATAAATGTATTAAAATTTAAATTATTTTGAATATTATGTAAAATAGTAATTTTAACATTATTAGCATGTGAATTTTTTTAATTGTAAAATGTATTTAATGCAAATATATTCTTAAATTTCTCCAATAAATAAAAATGTATTATTAAAATAAATATAATAATTTATAAATTTAAATTTATTAAAAATTTTGAAGTCATTTTTTATAATAGAGATAAAGGGTATTATGGTCAAAAAGAACTCTTAGTGTCTGTTTTAAAAAACTCAGGGGTGTTGGTAATCATTTCTTCTTTTTGGGAGTATAGATGTCCTTAATTTTACCGCTTAGTTCCATGATGTTTTTTATATCACACAATTACGTCTGTAACGTTATAATTAAAAAAATTCAAACTTTTATTGTTTAAAGGTAGTTGTGATTTTTATATGTACTTTTGACAGATATTCTTTTGACAGATATTTCTCATTTGAATTTTGTCTTCTCACTTTTTTCCTCTTAACTGACAGTAGTACCACAAAATAAAAAAAAGAATCCAAATAATTTGTTTTTTCTGTTACTATTTTTACTCTGTAGGCATCTTACAGGAAATATGCTCAATGGAACATTGCCAGACTGGATTTACAGCAATGGTCCAATAAGGGGGTATGCTTTCTAACTATATATAAATGTGGTAAAATGTTTTCAAACTTGTTCTGGTGTAAACATTATTTCCTTTCCTATCAAATTAAACACATTTTAAATAAAAAATGCGCACTAGAAAAATGAAAATTTAGGAAAATGAAAATTTATGTAAAACATTTCAATTTAGAATAGAATAATGTGTAAATGTTTTGAAGCTTGTCATTCAAATGCTAGCTGCATGTATTAAATAAATATATGAATGTCCAAATTCATGTACAAACTCTAGACTGCCAGCCATGAACTCCTATACCATTTTGCACACAAATACAAATTAATAAATAATGTCAACACTACTTGTCTGAATTGTCATCTTGCAGGGACCTTGCATACAATGAATTTAAATTTCCAGAACCAGAGATACAAAAGTAAGTAAATAGCGTTAATATAATTAAGCGACCTTGGTTTCTGTCTTTCTTAATTTGGTTCCTTGCAGTTGCATGCATAATTTCATATATATGTGTGTGTGTGTGTGTGTGTGTGTGTGAATTTCATAGTAATTTTAAATTTTTATCTTGTAGGAATCGTTCGAACAACAATTCTCGGATAAATCTGTGAGAAAATTATACTACATCATACAACATATAATATTCTCCTACGTTTTTACTCATTTTCGTGACTCAAATTTCTATTCTCAACAGTTTCTGTCCATCTCATTTTCTGATTTAATTTTAACTTTTAATGGACATGTGATATCTGCACGTACGCTATTGATAATATCGCTGCTGTAACCAGTGAACCTAGGAATCGGTATGTTCGTATTCATTTATCTAATAATTATATTATATTATACATGATTTATCGGTTGATCAGCAATTAATCATGATTTATCGGTTGATCAGCAATTAATTATTACGTGAATTAATGCCCTTAGAAAATTAATTAATCTTATTGTTGTAATTATTTATATAGGACGTTTCCGGAAGAGATTATGAAGAAGCATTGCCCTAAAGGCAAGGAATCTCAGTGTATGTATATATATATATTTTCATCTATATATATCCATATATGTTTATATATATTTCCATCTATATATCTATATATGTGTATGTATGAAAATTTTCTAATATGGAAATCCCTATTTACAACATTGTAAACTCATTCCCATCCCTAGTTTTAATATTTTTTAATTATTATTAACTGATGGATCCATTTAATCTTGAACCCAATATTTAAGTTCAGGAAGGCTGTTCTTTGCCAGCTAGACTTTGGTTTCATATATGCATGTTTAAATTAATCAATCCGAATATATGTTGCAGACAATTATACTTTGCATATAAATGCTGGGGGCGATGAATTTACTGCCGATAGAATAATTCAGTATGAGGCAGATAAGTCGACATCAAATTTTTATGTTAATAAACCGGCAAACAACTGGGCATATAGCTGTAATGGATATTTCTATGCCGATCCAATGGCTGATTCACGTGAATTTATACAGAAAGTAACATGTGGAGCTTCAGTGACTGATGCACCTATATATAAGGATGCTCGCCTATGCCCCAATTCTCTCAAATACTATGGTTTGTGCTTGCGAAACGGCAATTACACTGTCAGTCTTTACTTCTCTGAGATTGTTTTTGTAAAAAATGAAGATTACAGCAGTTCAGAAAAACGTGTGTTTGATATATATATACAGGTAGGCAAGCTAGCTAGAAAACATTTTTAATCATTTAATTAACAATTTATCCCTCCCTAGCCTCTTTAATTAATTTGAATTTCCATGCATACAGGGGGAGCTAAAGCGAAAGGATTTCAACATAAAAGAAATGTCCAGGCATTCAAATAATGTGACCATTCAAAATTTCACGGCTTCTGTACGAAAGAATCTACTAGAAATCGAGTTATTCTGGGCTGGCAAAGGTTCGATATTCGGCCCATCTTATTTCCACGGACCTCTCATATCAGCTATTTCTGTAACTCCAGGTACTGTACAAAGTTGCATTCATCGCATTCGCATGCATGCTAGTTCTTCAATTTTGTTAATTATAATTTCCCAATATACATTTATTAATTAATAATTAGTTACTTGACTAATTGAGCCTTTTGTTGCATGCTATCAATCACTTTTTAATTTTCAGATTTCAAAGTCAACGGATCAGGAGGACTACCTAAAAGAGGGATAGTAGGAATTGTACTTGCAACTGTCTTAGCTTTGATTCTTTTCTTGGCTCTCATGTGGAGATTAGGATGGATAGGAAACAGAGAATTGCGTGGTACGTACGTACTGGAGGCTATATATATATTGAAAAATTTTTCAATTCGCAATTAAATTCTAGGATGCATTTACAACTTCGTAAATACCGTAAATCCTTCTCGGAAATTAAGCCCAGATATGGTAAGTACAATACATATACAAACTTGTCAAGGATCCAAAACTTTGTTTAAAATCCTAGATGTTGTAATAGTTTTTCTGAACTTTGAAAAAGTTTAGGATTCCGTATTAGATAATTTCTCTCTCTCTCTATATATATATATATATATATGAGTAAGTTTTCAATCAGAGATCTCTGATCATATTAAAATCAGGGATTAAAAAATAAAATAATATATATTTTAATATACTCTGTATTTTTTTATTTTTTAGATTATCTTTAATTTTAATATGGCTGAGAATCGTAATTGAAATAGAACGTATACATCCGTACTTTAATTAAGTGCATAATTCCTTATTAAAAGACCACTCTATGCTATATATGTTATAGTATAAGGCTTATAAAAGATATCAAGAGAAAATATATGTATAGCTATCTGCTACCTTTCTAATTTCTTCATGAAATATGCAGTGACCACGGTCAACGTACGAGGCAAGTCTTATACCCTTAAACAAGTGAAAGATGCTACACGAAATTTCAGCCCCAGGAACGTAATTGGCACAGGGCGTTTTGGGACAGTTTACAAGGTTAAACATTGATTGCCATACGAATGTGTATATATTTGTGCGAAAAATTTTCCAATCTGGATTAAAATTCAAGATGAGTTGACAATAATGTGAACATATTTTTACAACATTATAAAAATATGTTCACACTGTCGTCTATTCATCAACTTTAAGAAAATCCAATATCCTAGACCAAATCCCCATTTATATATGAAAAGGGACTCTTTGCTTTATAAAGAAAAAGATTGGCTAAAAGATAAAAAATTATAAATTACAAAATATAATATATTCAAGTGTGTGTTTTTCTTGTCTTTTAATTTATCTATTATTCTAATAAAGTAAAAAATCCATCATTCGAAAATTACTTGATATATATTATTAATATTTATATGTTAGAAATGTTTTAATTTAAGATCTTAGACTTAATCTGGACTAGATCAATACTCTGTATATATATGTGTGAGTGTATATATGAACTGAACTGATTTTTCTTATTAGGAATATGGTATATTAATCTGCTTGCATGATGCAAGCCTGTATTGCAGGCTGAATTGCCGGATCAGACTGTAGCTGTGAAGATGCTTTCTTCTCAATCAAAGCAAGTGATTGATCAAATAGGAACTGAAGTTTATGCCCTCACAACATTGAAACATGAAAATATTGTCGAATTTTTTGATGGCTATTCCAAAAAGGACCTCAACTTGCTCATCTACGAATACATGGAAAAAGGATCACTTGAACGAGCTTTGTTTGGTAAACCAATTTATATATATATATACTCATCATCATTTTATTTAAATTAATTTTTCAGCTGAGTGTCATTTTCAATTGAGGAATCCTGGACTTTATTAAAGTTCGGGATAAATATAAGCTAATTTGTCACTATTTGTAAAATTTCGTTTACAAATTCCCAATTGGAAAATTTTCGTATCAGTTATATAGCTGGTTAAAATTATTATTATTTTTTAAATAAATAATTAATAGTTAAATATTTGCAGATGCCAATTCTTCCACGCGACTTGATTGGCCGGTCAGAGTCAGTATCTGCCATGGAATAGCAAAGGGTCTAAAGTATCTACATGAAGATAATCCGAGTCGCAAAATCGTTCACCGAAATATTAAACCTAGCAATATTCTACTTGATGGGGATCTGAACGCTAAGGTATCTGATTTGGGATTGGCAAAGCTTTATGACGAAGAAAATCCATACAAGTTTATCCAGGAAAAAGGGACAGTGTAAGTAGCAAATTAAATTAAGCAAGCACAAAATGCATGCCATCTTGCACAAGCAATATCATTAATTAATTAATTAATTATTGTTGCACGCAGAGTATATATGGCACCAGAGTATGCAATGCGGAAAGCAATAACAGAAAAAGTTGATGTTTTTAGTTTTGGAATTGTTCTGCTTGAAATAGTTAGTGGGCAGACAAATGCCAAGTATGAAGCAAACCAAGAGACCGAATTTCTTTTAGATACGGTAAGAAGACAACTCAACGACTAGAGTCCGCTTTCAGTTCGGGAATCTCGGATTTTATAAAGTTCGACACCCTGTATACAACTGTTTTTTTCATTGTAAACAACATGGACTTCTTAAATTCCGGAATTCCATATATATATATATATATATATATATATATATATATATATTAAGGTATTAATTTAATTTGCTAACGATGTGGCATGGCATGGTATATATGGTTTAATTAATAAATAAATAATGTACACTGTGCAGGCCATTGTCTTGCATTCAAAGGGACGGCTTTCTGAATTGGTCGACAAGGAAATGCCAAATGATCACGTAGTGATGAAGCAAGCCATAAAAATCTTGGAGTTGGCAATGAGATGCGTGGATCAGTCACCTACTCTCAGGCCAACTATGTCTGAAGTTCTGAGCGAGCTTGAGAACATCTCTAATTAGTCTGAATCCGGAAAGGATTCAATTGTTCCACATGGGTCCTTATTGAGCTCTGGATTGGAATGCCTTGGTGAACGGTATGCCAATACACCAAGTTTATCCAGAGGTTAGCCTTATGTTGATGATGATACCGCTACTTTCATATATATATATAGATTTTTCTAGTAGCCCTATTGCCAAGTGATGTACTACATAGTTAATCCCCAAGAATTTACAGATTAAAAATAAATTTGAACAACATGTAAGACTGGCATTTTTGTGGCTATCCTTTTGCATAAAAGGTATATCGTATATATGATATCCTTTACAACCCATGTATTACATGCAAACTCTGTTCACTTCTAAGTTCGAATTTGATAACTTTTTTATTTTAAAAATTAT
This sequence comes from Murraya koenigii, assembly GCA_025617385.1. Taxonomy (NCBI): domain Eukaryota; kingdom Viridiplantae; phylum Streptophyta; class Magnoliopsida; order Sapindales; family Rutaceae; genus Murraya; species Murraya koenigii. The sequence continues at coordinate 20,783,110 of CM046816.1, forward strand.
AAATTAGGATGAGGGTATTTGAATCCACCATAATATTTTATACAACCACGTTTTCATTAAAAAAAATTACTTATTAAAATGTCCATGAGTTAAATTATTATTATGAACAATGAAATATAACTTAATCCAATTAGCCTGCCCTCTCCACCATCTATGAAACCAGTTAACTTAAATTGATTTTTTTTTTTTTTTTGGTAAAAAGAGTAACAAAGAACAGAGTTTTAATTTCATCTCAATTTCCTTTTACCCTTTTGTCTATGCTCTTCCGAATACACTTTTATACCTATATTTTCTTTTAATGTGCGATATTGTTGGTTGGAAAACTTTTACATATTGGATTCAATCACCTTTAAACTCAAATATGTTTCTCAACTAGAGGCATATTTAATTTTATAATCAATTATGGAGCAAAGAGAAAATAAAAGGATCTGAATTTATTTTCTCTAGCTTTTCTTACATTTATTATGCATGTTAGGAAATTTACGGGTGAAGTAGGGTCACAATTAAAATGAAATTTGAAGAAAATAAAGAACAAGCACAAATTAAGACACCAGAAATTACGTGGTTTCGCTTATACCCTATATCTACGGGCGAAGACAGAAGAAAATAATTTTACTATACTGGAAAAATAACAACTTCTCTTTAATAATAAGAGAGAATAATTATACTCTCTCTATAACTAAGAGAAAACTATTCTCACTTCCCAATACCCCAATTACACCCAATATTAAGAGCACTTATTTAACTCTCAAAATTCTCTCTAACACAAGAGGAAATAAATTTTCTAGAATGATTGAAATTAGGAATAGTGATACGGGCCGCACGATTCCAGCCCAAAAATGGCCCAAGGACATGAGCCAAAATGTGCTAGCTTGGCCCGATTCCGGAATGTTCTGTAAAATTCCGACAACTAGCACACTTGTACATAAGACTAAATTTCTCTAGAATGTTGCACGTGTACATAGAATTCTCTATGTTAGAATTCTCTAGAGCTAGCCAAGCATTCCTATAAATATGGGTGAGCTCTAGGCATTTGAGCATCCAAGCAAAGCATCAAGCATCAAAGCACTCTTGTAAGCTTTCTTTCAATCAATATAATTTCCGCATTTGGCTACATTGCTCGTTAGCTCTCTCTTATCTTTAGCATTTCAGGAACCTCTAGGCTTAACTATTGAGAAGCTCAAAAGTTTACTTAGCAATATCCCGACTAAGGTTGTCTAAGTGCCGCATGGGTTTACTGCGCAAAATACTCATCCCGTGACAATAGACTCTCTTTTTATAGCCACATTTTGGCTACTGTTCATGCCTTTTTTTATTATTTTATTTATTTTAAATATTCAACACGGCACCACCAAAATTGGTGGGCCTTGTTGAAATGGTTGACACCGCCCATCTAAAAGGGTGGTGCCAACCAAACCATGACTTTGACATTCTTCCACTTAGAGATTTGATTGAGAATCAATCAATCTCCACACCATCTTTTCTGCTTCGCCATTGACATGTTGCTTACGTCTGTACTAGGCCACAAGAGGATTTACTCCATATAAACTTGTCAGTAATGATTGGCTTAGTCATAACATCTGCTAGGTTCTCCTTGGTATGGATTTTCTGTAAATCTACACTTCTATCTTCCACTACTTCTCGAACGAAGTGATATTAAACCGCTATATGTTTTGTCCTGGAATGAAAGGTTGGATTCTTTGCAATGTGCAAAGCACTCTGACTATCACAAAAGACATGGATTTTCTCTTGTTTGTACCCGAGCTCCTCAAGTAACCTTTGTATCCAAATAGCTTCCTTGCATGCTTGTGTAGCTTCTTCTGTCATAGATAAAGGCACAATAGTCTGTAGTTTTGAAATCCAGCTTACAGCTCCTCCCTCAAGTATAAACACATAGCCAGTAGTAGATTTTCTTTTATCAAGGTCACTTGTAAAATCTGAATCCACGTAGCTTCTAACAGAAAATTCTGACCCTCCATAATATAATGCAACATATGAGATTCCTCTGATGTATCTTAGTATCCTCTTCACTGTTTGCCAATGTTCTCTACCAAGATTCGTCATGTATCGACTAACTGCTCCCACTGCTTGTGCAATGTCTGGTCTTGTACAAATGATAGTGAACATCAAACTTCCCACTGCTAATGTATATGGTACTCGAGACATCTCCTTCCTCTCTGCTTCATTGCTAGGACACATACTTGAGGATAACTTGAAATTAACAAGAAGTGGGGTAGAAATTGGCTTACAATCTTGCATGTTAAAGCGGCAAGATTTTCTTCAAGTAATTCTTCTATGAAAGCCAAATTTTCCTGTTATTTCTGTCTCGATGAATTTGCATCCCTAGAATCTTGTTTGCTGGTCCTAAGTCCTTTATTTCAAACTCCCTAGCCAACCGTGCCTTTAATTCTTGGACTTAATCTTTGTTCGGCCCTATGACCAACATGTCATCCACATATAACAGTAAAATGATAAAATCATTATATTCAAATCTCTTGTAATAAGCACAATGGTCTGAACTGAATCTGTTATATCCAAGGCTCACGATGAAGGAATCAAATCTCTTATACCAACACCTCGGCGCCTGTTTGAGACTGTATAGAGATTTGTTCAATCTGCAAACCAAGTTCTCCTTACCTATTTCAGCAAAACCTTCTGGTTTGAGCATATAAATCTCTTATTCAAGTTCTCCATAAAGAAATATAGTTTTCATATCTAATTGTTCTAGATGTAGTTCAAATGTAGCACATATTGCCAACATTACTCTAACTGTCGTGAGTCGAACTACCGGAGAAAATATCTTATTAAAGTCAATACTTTCTCTCTGAGCATATCCCTTCACCACCAATCTTGCACGATACCGCTCCACTTGATTATTGCCATCACGTTTGATCTTGTAGACCTATTTGTTTCTAATGACTTTTTTTCCATGTGGTAGTGGTACAAGTTTCCATGTCTTGTTTTTGTGTAGAGCTTTAATTTCTTCCTGCATTACTGCCATCCACAAAGTAACATTTGAGCTGTTTAAAACTTCATGAAAAGTTGATGGCTCTCTATCCTCTATTAAAAAAAAATATGCAACATTGATCTCTGTAATGTACTCTGAGTGCCAAGTTGGTGGTTGTCTCTCTCGAGTTGACCGACGAATTTCTAAAGCCTCAGACTTGACTAGTTCTTATTCCTCATGCTCTGGTGCTGCTTTAGCTTCTGAATTATTTTTCACATATACCGGTACAGTATCTGACTTTTCTTTCATAGTGCTATCATCCATATCTCTCTTTTGCAGTTGATCTTCTACAAAGACAACATCTCTACTGATGACAATCTTGTGGGCAGTGGGATCCCACAGACGATATCCCTTTACACCACTAGCATACCCCAAAAAGATACACCTCCTAGATTTTGGATTTAACTTTGTTCTTTCTTGGGCAATATACATTACATACACAGGACATCCAAATATATGTAAATGAGAGTAATCAGCTGGCTTACCTGTCCATATCTCCATCGGCGTCTTCAACTCAATAGTTGTTGATGGAGATCGATTTACCATATAACAGGTAGTTTTGGCTGCTTCAGCCCAAAATGAGTTAGGTAGACCAGCAATCCTCAGCATAGCTCTTATCCTCTCTACAAGAGTTCTGTTCATCTGCTCTGCCACTCTATTTTGTTGAGGAGTATATGCAGCTGTAAACTGCCTACAATATGCAAGAAATGCACCATCTATATACTCTCCACTATTATCTGTTCTTAAGCACTTGATCCTTTTCCCGGATTCAAGTTCAACCTGCGCTTTAAATTCCTTGAATATTGGAAACACATCTGATTTTGTCTTGATTGGATACACTCAATATCTCCTAGAGTAATCATCAATAAAAGTAACGAAGTACTTTGCACTTCCTTGGGATAAATCCGGTGATTCCCAAACATCATAATGAACTAAGTCTAGAATGCATTTACTTCTAGTATGAGATCTGCTAAACTTTAATCTATGCCGCTTATTTGTAACACAATGCTCGCAAAATGGTAAACTTACCGATTTGAGTCCCGAAGCAGCCTTTGCTCAGAGAGAATCTTTAAACCTTGTTCTGACATGTGGCCAAGTCTGAGATGCCACATCATCGCTAACTCTTCTCCATTTGACACGACACATGCATAAGCTTTCTGTAGTGTTTCTCTTTGAAGCATGAATAGATTCGCACCGATCTTTTCTGTCTTCATTAATACAAGCGCTCCTCTGACAATTTTTATCATTTCATTTTCAATATGGACTCTGCACCCAAGACTATCTATTTGTCTCAAAGATAATATTTTTTTCTTCAGGCTTTTGACATATCGTACCTCCTGAATTATACGAACTGTACCATCATACATTTTTATTTTGACAGTACCAATACCAACGATCTCCAAGGCTTGGTCATTGCCCATGAACACAGATCCTTCTAAGAGAGGTTTATATGTATGGAACCATTCTCTCCGAGAGGTCATGTGTCATGTTGCTGCTGAGTCTATAAGCCAGACGTTAGTAATCGCTTTTTGCCTTCTGTAATAACTGGCGCCTCACTATAGAGAATTTTACCATCATTTGAAGTACTAGCCATACAATCCTAAGCATTTGATGACTCAGGTGCTTTACTCTCTCTACTCTTCTGATTGCTCCAACACACTTGCTTCACATGTCCTCTCTTGCCACAATTGTAGCATTTCACATTCTTTTTACTTCTGCACTTTGATCTACCATGATTGTAACTCCCACTGGGGCCACGTTCTGTTGATCTTCCTCTCGTCACCAATAGCGCTTCTGCTTGCTGTGAACTTGCATGTCTATCGTCCTTGTTCTTGCGCCTGCTTTCCTCGTTTAAGATAGAGGCTGCAACATCATCGAAAACTAGACTGTCTGTTGGGTTATTGTCATATTGATGATGAGTTGATCATACGAATCTGGTAGATTTTGATGTAGAAGCTCTGCACGTTCGTTTTCCTCTATTTTGTGACCCAACGTTGTGAGTTATGAAAATAGAGTCTTCAAGATGTTGATATGGTCGGTTACTAATGTAGATTCTACTATGCAAAGAGTATAGAGTCGCCTCTTTCAAATGATCTTGTTGTGCAGCGACTTAGCCTCGTACAATTTTATGAGAAAATCCTATATTTCCTTCGCTGTCTTTTTCTCTACCATACTGAATAACACCTTATCTGCAAGTGCTAAGTGTAGATCAGCAATTGCATTACTATCTATCTCGTTCCACTTGGCATCATCAGTTATCTCCATGGGTCTTTCTCCAATTGTTGCAAACAATTGTTTTTTCTCATAATAGCTTTCATCTTCATTATCCACAACGAGAAATTATTCCCGTTGAACTTCTCAATCTCGTATTTTACCGCTATTGTTTTCACCATGACTATCTTTGTTAGGATCAGCTCTCACTGTTTCAGGTGAACAGTACTGTATACGTGAACAGTGACCTTACGTGAACAGTAACCCGATTCTAAAAAATGCAACCAAGGCTCTGATACCACTGTTTAGGAAATTTACGAGTGAAGTAGGGCTACAGTTAAAATGAAATTAGAAGAAAATAAAAAACAAGCACAAACTAGGACACCAGAAATTACGTGGTTCGGCTTATAACCTACATCCACGGGTGAAGACAGAAGAAAATAATTTTACTATACTGGAAAAATAAAAACTTCTCTCTAATAATAAGAGAGAATAATTATACTCTCTCTATAACTAGGAGAAAACTATTCTCACTTCCCAATGTCCAAATTACACCCAATATTAAGAGCACTTATTTATTTATTATTATTTTATTTATTTTAAATATTCAACACAGCACCACCAAAATTGGCTGGCCGTGTTGAAATGGTTGGCACCGCCTATCTAGAAGGGTGGTGCCAACCAAACCATGACTTTGACAATGCAATCATTTAACGAGTTCCAGAAACTAATTATAAATTGGGTTCAATTGAATTTGTTTATATGTTATGAATCTTGACCTGGATTAGACAACAAATTAAAAATAAAAATCATATAGTTGAGCATAAAGAAAACAAACCATGCGAGATGGTAAGCCGTCGGTACTTTAATTTATTGTTAGGTATGATTCAAATATACTTCAGTGCCATTAACGTGTTTTTCCAACAGGTGATTCTGTATTTCTAGGGATAAAACATTTGAAATTAATTTAATAATAGAATATTGGGCAATAAGGTGGGGTTTGTAAAGTAAAACTTTGATTCTTTAGATTGTAAGAGATGTTTAATGAGAAAATGGGTTTAAGAAATATTTTAGTGGGTTCTATTAACCCTACTATATAAACTAATAATATTGAAGGATTTTACTAATCACCCCATCAAAGAAATATTAATGAAATTATGAGATTCTTCGTTTTATGTTTATAGGACTATGATTTGTGTATTATTATTACATTGTACTTATAGTAACTTTAGGATTCCTTTACTTTATTGACTTATTTTCCTTGTTTTGTCAAATTTATTACTATTAAGTATGTAAGAAATGTAAATCATATAAATAAGTTTCAATTATGAGATCTATATATATGGTGTGAAACCAATAAACAATACAACTAAGTATGTATATTTAAATAAATGTCATAAATTGTATCAATAAAATTCTAAGTGAGATTGTTTGTATTTTATATATATTAAGGGCCATTGTATAATTAATTATGATGTATATATTACTTTTGACCATTTATCATATATGCAAAGCTTGGCCTGAAACACCCAGGCTCAATTGGGTATCTTTCTACTATCCTTATTGCCAAGTGATGTACTACATGGTAAGATCCCCATATGAAATGCTTTTTGATGTACTATCTCACTTAAGAGTTTTTGATTACTTGTGTTTTATAAAGAATTTGCTTATTAAAATTAAATTTGAGCAATGAGTATGGACTCAATTGCTTTTCCTTTAGGACCTATATACATACTATACAATAAATAGATGACCATACATCTATACATTGATTACGTTCTTCATGAATAACATTTCCATGTTAAGGAATTGGCATTCTAAAAAAAAAAAACATAATTTTTTTATTTACAAGGGCATAAATGTTAAATAACTAGGTTTAAGATATTTTTTAATTATAAAAATAAATTGTTGAAATTCAAAGAGGACTCACATGGATTCATTTTGAATGCAGCAAAATTCCACATGCCTTTCTTGACCAATTACAGAAAATCAAGAAAAGTTGAAGTAGAATGTTGACAATTTGCAAGAGTTGGAGCGATTTGAGGAATGAGAAGAAATTAAGTGTTGAAACCTTATACTATTGTTGTTACAATTCAATGCATTCTTGGTATCACTCTAATATAAATAAAGCCCCAGAGAGCTCATCATTTAAAATCCTAAGAGTTTAAAGGAATTTGTGAATTCCTCAAGAAAAGAAATAATATTTCTTTGGGTGCTAAAAGGATTTGGGTGTATTTGGTTTTAAGAGTTTTTCCTACTTTTGTAATTTCCATTTATTAATAAAATTATATTCTAGTCTTTGCTTGTGGACGTAGGCTTTATACCAAACCATGTAAATTATTTTATCCTATTTTCTTTGATTTTGTTTACACCACATTTATATTCTCCAGAAGTCATAGTCACCATAATATTGGTAATTGCTCAACTCTTGCTTCCACAACAATTGATATCAGAGCTAAAAGCTCGTACTTGGGGGTACACATCATTGTTCATGTATACAATACTATTCATAAATATAGTACTGTTCACAGTGGTGGATACGTCCATTTGTGCTTGGGAGATAGTTTATTGTAAGTAATTTGTATTTATGCATGTCTAGAAAAGTTTTATCAATAAGATGATAAGAATCTAAAGAGTCTGGGTTTTAAGTAGAACCGCTGTGACTTCTTAATTCTCCTGGGAAATTTCCTAGTGCATTTTTTTTCATGTGAAATAAACATCATAGAGATTGTTCTTCAAGTGTGAACAATTGTTGAAGGCACTAGCCATTTAGGGTTGAGAAGCATGGCAGAGGCATTATCATCGTCATTATCAACAAGGACTACTATAACTAATGTAAAGTTTGAACTGGAGAAATTCAATGGTACCAATAATTTTAGTATTTGGCAATCTGAGGTGTTGGATATATTATGTTAGCAAGAATCTGAGCTCATTCTTTAAGAAAAGTCTGACTAGATGGATGACAAGCATTGGACAAAGATCAATAGACAGGCATGTGGTTTTATTTGCCTACATCTGGCTAAAGATCAGAAATATTATATCAAGAGGGAGACATCAGCAAAGAAATTGTGGTAGACACTAGAAGAAAAGTACATGAAGAAAAGCCTTGAAAATAAGCTTTATATAAAGAAGAAGAAACTATATCGATTCACATATATGTTAACTTATATGGCTATATATTGATTTTGATAATAATAAACTATGAATCAATTTCATTAATTATGTTTTGATAATAATTAAATGATTAATTTTTTCCCAAAATTTCTATCACAAAAAGAATGTGATTTCACAATCATGAAAAAAGAAACTTTTTGTAAGAATTTAAATCATTGACTAAATAGGTTCTTGCTTAAGCTAACCTGGAAAGCGGTTACAAAAAATTTCCTCACTAAAACTAAATGAGTTCCTACTTAAGCTAACTTGAAAATCAGTTATAAGAAATGTGCTCACTAGAACTAAACAGCTTTCTACTTAAGCTAACCTGAAAATTAGTTACAAGAAATTGCTCACTAGAATTAAATGGCTTCCTGCTTAAGCTAAATTGTAAACTAGTTATAAGAAGTAAGCTCTTTGGACTCAAACAGTAGACTAGATATTCATAGACTAAAAATTGAATATTTGAAAAGTCAAGTGGTAACTCTAACGGTAACATTAAACGACAAGCCGTTTACTACAAATTGGAAGCCGGTTATGAGCAAAAAGTCAATAACATCTAGTTTTCTGCTCTAACTATAAAATGCTCAATCATATTCAAACAAGCAGGAGATTCAACAATTATTATTAAGATTGCTACTGATTATACAATCTTTTTTTAGCTTTAAATTTGCTATCATTTAATTGAATCACATTTTGCGCTTTCATTTGTAATCAAACACATTGTGTGAGGGAAATCTTTTGTAATCTTTATTGTAAAATCATAGTTGAGTGATTGTAAGTATTGGAAAGCACTTAGGTTAAGGGATTGGGGATAATCTCTTATTGTAAAGATTAATGGACACCTTAGAAGTTAATTATAAGAATTGTTGAAGCAATGAAGGCTCATTTAGTGAAATCCTAAAGCCCAAAGAGCTTAAAGGTGTAGATGTAGGCAAGGTTGGCTGAACCACGATAAAATCTTGTGTTTGTATTTCTCTATCCCTTACTTTTTTACTCTACTGTAGTCAAACATTGTCATTTTAATTTTGGTAGATTTGATTAAAGTGTATTTAGTTTGAATTAGCAATAATTTTTAGAATCTTAATTCACAAATCTCTTAGGTTGCTTAGTTAGTATTTCATTTGGTATCAAAGTGAGGTGCTCTTATTCTTAACTTAACCGTCTAGAGATAAAGATCTATGGCAACCCAAAATGACTATAGTTAGAAAAGGACAATCTACCACTAGGCAAATTTAGCTTTAAATTTGCTATCATTTGATTGAATCACATTTTGCGCTTTCATTTGTAATCAAACACATTGTGTGAGGGAAATATTTTGTAATCTTTATTGTAAAATCATAGTTGAGTGATTGTAAGTATTGGAAAGCACTTGGGTTAAGGGATTGGGGATAATCTCTTATTGTAAAGATTAATGGACACCTTAGAAGTTAATTATAAGAATTGTTGAAGCAATGAAGGCTCATTTAGTGAAATCTTAAAGCCCAAAGAGCTTAAAGGTGTAGATGTATGCAAGGTTGGCCGAACCACGATAAAATCTTTTGTTTGTATTTCTCTATCCCTTACTCTTTTACTCTACTGTAATCAAACATTGTCATTTTAATTTTGGTAGATTTGATTGAAGTGTATTTAGTTTGAATTAGCAATAATTTTTAGAATCTTAATTCACAAATCTCTTAGGTTGCTTAGTTAGTATTTCATTTGGTATCAAAGTGAGGTGCTCTTATTCTTAACTTAACCGTCTAGAGATAAAGATCTATGGCAACCCAAAATGACTATAGTTAGAAAAGATTACACAATGACAGAAAAAAGATTACACAATCATAACCCAAAATGATTACACAATCACAGAAAAAAGATTTTTTCGTAAGAAGTTAAATCTTGGACTAAAGAGTTCTTGCTTAAGCTAACCTGAAAACCAATTACAAGAAATGTGGTCACTGGAACTAAATGGCTCTTGCTTACGTTAACTTGGAAATAGGTTACAAGAAATGTGCTCACTAAAACTAAATAGCTTCCTGCTTAAGCTAACCTAAAAACCGGATACAAGAAATGTGCTCTCTAGAACTAAACAGCTTTCTGCTTAAGCTAACCTAAAAACTGATTATAAGAAATTGCTCACTGGAATCAAACGACTTCCACTTACCCTAAAATGAAAACCAATTACAAGAAATAGGCTCTCTAGACTCAAATGGCAGACTGAATATTCCAAGACTAAAATCCAAATATTTGAAAAGTTAAGTAGTAGCTCTAATGGTAACATTAAACGGCAAGCCGGTTACTACAAACTAAAAATCGGTTATTAGCAAAAAGTCAATAATTATTAGTTTTCTGCTTCAACTATAAAAAGCTCAATCATATTCAAACAAGAAGGGGATTCAACAATTGTTATTGAGCTTACTAAGCTTTAAACTTGTTATCATTTTATTGAATCACATTTTGAGCTTTCGTTTGTAATCAATCACACTGTATGAGGGAAATCTTTTGTAATCCTTATTATAAAATCATAATTGAGTGATTGTAAGTGTTGGAAAAAATTTAGGTTAAGAGATTAAGGGTAATCTCTTGTTATAAAGTTTTATTGATACCTTGGAAGTTATTTATAAGCATTAGCTATGTAGGCTCGCTTAGTAAAATCCTTAGGCTCGATGAGCTTAAAGGCGTGGACATATGCAAGATAGGCTGAACTATGTAAAATTCTTGTGTTTGCATTTCTTTATCTCTCACTCTTTAACTCTACTACAGTTTAACTTTTTCATTTTAAATTTGGTAGATTTGATTGAAGTGTATTTAGTTTTTAATTAGCAATAATTTTTAGAATCTCAATTCACCCACATCTTGGGTTGCTTAGTTAGTATTTTAGTATACATCTGGCATGTCAATGAATGACCATGTAAATTCATTCAACAAGACATTATTGTTGTAAATTTGCTTTCCGATAAATATGACAATCTTACCACCACTTTACTTTATGGAAAGGACAGTGTCATATTTGATGTTATATATAGTGCGTTATATAACTCTGAGACCTGAAAGAAAGACAAAAAGGATCGTAGAGATACAGATGTAGAAGTATTGACAGCAAGAGGTCGTGCACAAAGCCATAAACCTGGAAAAATAAACAAGTCTATAAGAAGACTTGCCAAAGTTAAATGTGCTTTTTTTTCGCGAGAAAAGGCATTAGAAAAATAATTATCCTAAGTTACAAAAGGGTAATGCTATTTCTTATGCATGTATAGCAAAGTATGATAAAGAGTTAGACTTTAGTTTAATTATTATGACATTAACATGACACTTAGATTAGTAGAATTTAAATTTTGGTTGCACTTTTGTTTGATGCCACTCAAATGAGCAAGTCTGAAAGAAGAGTTACCAAAGATGAATGTGTTTTTTGTCACGAGAAATGGCATTGGAAAAGGAATTGTTGTAAGTTAACAAACGGTAAGGCTATTTCTGATGTATGTCTAGCGGAGTATAATGAAGAGTTAGACTTTAATTTAATTGGTATGACGTTGAGATACCACTCAGATGAGTAGATTTTGAATTCCAGTTATACTTATTATATGTGTCTTAGCAAAGGCTGGTTCTCTAGCCTCAAGAAACTGTACGATGGAGTTGTTTTTATGGGTAATGAGAATATTTGTAAAACTATGGCAGTGTGTTCAATCTAATAAAAGAATCATAATGGTTGCAATCCAAGTCTTGACGGACATTTGGTATGTACCAAGCTTGAAGAAAAATCTCATCTTATTAAAAGTCCTATAATCTAAAGGGCTTACAATCACTCTGAGAGATAAATTATTGAAGATAGTAGATGGTGCATTGATGGTGATGCAAGGCACAAGAAAAAATAATTTGTACTATTTCTAAGAGAGTACAATTATTATATAAGCATCAACATTTTTTGGAAATGATACAGATTCAGATGGCAATTGGGACACACTAGTGATTAGCTTTGCAAACTTTAGTAAAGCAAGGCTTATTAAAAGGTGTAAATTCTTGGAAATTAGAATTTCCTTAACATTGTATTATGGGTAAGAAGGCAAGGGTAAAGTTCGGTTTAGAAATTCATAATACAAAAGAAATTTTAGATTATTCCAAAGTAGCTTCTCTAAGAGGTATGCACTATTTTATTACTTTTGTTAAAGATTATTCAAGAAAAATGTAGGTGTATTTGATGAAGTGTGAGAATGAGGTTTTGAGCATATTTATAAAATGGAAGATGATGGTCGAGACTCAGGCTAGTCAAAAGGTTAAAAGACTTTATTCAAATAATAGTGGTGAATACAAAAATGATTCATTTCTATAAGTATGCTAAGATGAGGGCATTGTATGACACTTTACAGTTCGAAAAACACCACAGCAGAGTGGGATGGCAGAATGCGTGAATTGAGCTATACTAGAGAAAGTTTGATGCGTGTTTTCCAATGTTAGATTGGAAAAAGAGTTTTGGGCTGATGTAGTTATATATGCGTGCCATTTGATTAACCGTTTGCTATCAATTGCAATTGAGGACAAAACACACATAGAGATGTGGACTAGTAAACTTGCTACTAATTATGATTTTTACATGTTTTTTGCTCCACTGGTTATTATCACATAAAGGAATATAAGTTAGACCCAATAGAAAAGAAAGCATTATTCGATGTCGTCTGTAGTGTCTAGTTATAAGGAATATTATTTTTAGCAGATATGTAACTTTTAAAGAATATGCTATGCTAAAATAAAAGGATTCGTAAAATAAAGACAAATACAGTAATTTACAGCACGTGGAGATTGAAAAGGTTAAAGATAATCTAGCTAGTGTTAAAGAGACAGAAGATTCTCCATCAATAGAAGATGAAGAAGAGGTTCTAACCCAAGAACCTTCACAACAACAATATTTAATTGCATATAGAAGGCCACAAAGAGAGATTTATAGACCTACTCACTTTATTAATATGGTAGCTCATGCACTTCTTGTTGTAAATGATGATATTCCTTCCAAAGCAGTAAGTAATCCTGAAAGTGTGTAGTGAAAGTAAACAATAGATGAAAAAATACACTCTCTTTATAAAAATAAAACTTGGGAGTTTGTTATACTAGCCAAGGAAAAGAAGGCAATTGGGTGTAAATAGGTATATGCAAAGAATGAAAAATTTCCTCGTAAGAATGAAATTTGATACAAGGCTAGATTGGTATGGAAAAGTTACATTCAAAAGAAAAGAATAAGCTACGATAAGGTATTTTTTTCCAACTGTGAGCACTCATCTCGAATTTTGCTAGTCATGGTTGTATAATTTAATTTTGAACTAGTTCAACCTGATGTGAAAACCGTATTCTTAAATGGTGATTTAGAAGATGAAATCTACATGACTCAGCTAGATAGATACAGGCTTATTGGAAAAGAAAATTGGGTTTACAAAGTAAAAAATTCGCTTTATAGATTGAAACAATCTTCGAGGTAGTGGTCCAAGCAATTTAATCAGTTTATGAAAGGGCAAATATACACAAGAAATAAATGTGATCATTGTGTATTTTCGTGAGCTACAAGAGGGATCATTTATATATTTGCTCTTCTATATCGATGATATGTTAACAGCATTTAAGAGCAAGGATGAGATTGAAAAGTTAAAGACTCAACTCATTTAAGAGTTTGAGATGAAAGATTTAGGTGAAGCTAAGAAGATTCTTGGCATGAAAATATGAAGAGATAGAGCTTGTGTAAAAGTTAACTTGTCTTAGAAGTGATATTTGAAGAAGGTATTATAGCAGTTTGGCATGACTAAGAAGACAAAACCTGTAAGTATCCTTTTGGTTTCTCATTCAAGCTTTCTGCGCAACTATCTCCTTTGAGGGATGTAGAACAAGAATACATATTGCAAGTACTGTATTCAAATGCAATTGGGAGCTTGATGTATGAAAAGTGTGTATAAGACCTAACATTTTACAAGCAATTAGTACGTTGAGCGGGTATATACATAATTCGAGCAAAGGACACTGGCAAGCGATGAAATGGATTCTATGTACATTCAAAAGACTATGGATGCTAGTTTACTATTTGAGTGAGATGACACACTTATTAAAGTGTGATTTGGTGCATTAATTCTGATTATGCTAGTGATTTGGACAAATAACGGTCAACCATCGAATATATATTTACTTTTACTAGAGGGCCAATTAGTTGAAAGTTTACACTACAATCTATAGTTGAATTGTCGACAACAAAGGTCGAGTACATGGAATTAAGGAGGCTATTAAAGAGGTTACTTGGTACAAGGTTTACTTGAAAACTTGGGATTGGTATAGGAATATGTTAACGTGTATTGTGATATTTAAAGTGCTATACACTTAGCAAAGAACTAAGTTTATTATGCAGGTATAAAACATATTGACATACAATTTCATTTTGTGCAGAAAATTATTAATGAGGGGAAGATTCTTCTTTAGAATATCAAAACTACAAAGAATCTCGCAGATATGTTAACTAAAGTGGTGACACTGATCAAGTTTGACCATTGTCTAAATTTAATCAAAATCCTGCAAGTTTGAAAAATTGAGGAAAGAAAAGACTAGAGGATAGTTTATTGATTGTCAGCTTAGATTTGGATAAATTCTAGCCGAGGTAAAGAATTATTGAAAATTTAAAGAGGGCTCAGATGGATCAATTTTGAATTAAGTAAAATTCTACATGCCTTTCTTGTCCAATTACAGAAAATCAAGAAAAGTTAGTTGGATCCATTTGTCAAATGGGAAGAAATTATGTGCTGAAACCTTAGACTATTGTTGTTATAATTCAATGCATTCATGGTGTGGCTCTACTATAAATAGGGCTCTATTTTGGAGAGTGCTCATCATCTAAAATCATGAGTTTAAAGAAATTTGTGAATTCCTCAATCAAACAAATAAATTTTTATTTCTAAATATGATAAATTTTTATGCTTTTTATCTGAATGGAAAAAGGACTGAATGAGAAGTTGTTGAGATAATATGATAAGCTAGTTTTGCAATATGATAAGCTGGTTTTGCAATATGATAAGCTGGTTTTGCAAGATTGATTCAGCTACTAATCAAACTGAAGTATGCTAATCAAATGATGGTGATTTGTGTGTGTACGAGTTGTGATAATAAGAGTAACCAGCTTATAGTATCTGATGTAGCATAGAGTATTTGGTGTTACTAAATGACAAATGGCAATTTGTGATTTGTTAGAAGAATTTAACTTGTTTGGATTTTGTTATTATACTAGAGCTAGTTACAATTGTAAGCATGTATAAATAGAGCTATAAGAATCCAGTTTGTAAGCTTGATTCATTTTTTAATAAGATTTCCAAATTAATCTAGATTGTTCTTATTAATTTTCTCTTCTCTTTCTCTCCATCAAACAGCTTAATAATCCTAATATAAGTTAATATTATATTTCAAAAATATCTATATCAAATATGGTTATTTACTAAACGATATACCTAATTTTTTTTATTTACAAAAACGAAAATGTGAAATAATTATGTTTAAAATTGTTTTTATTTATAAAAAAAAATAATAAACTACTTATATTCGTATATTAGAAAAAATAAGTAATTACATTTGTATTCAAATTTATTTAAAATTTAGAAAAATGCAAATACATTCAAATTTAAAAAAAAAAAAAAACAAACAAACACTTATACTATTAAATCTAGGAATATCTGAAAAAAGGATCACTTAAAAAAGCTTTGTTTTGTAAGTTCTATCATCATGAGCTTGGATTTTCAAATCTTATTTAGTTATGCACTTTCAATAATTTATTTTGGTGGAAAACTCTATGATGAAATGATTAAAATTATGGCATCAATGCCGTAGTAAATTTAAATTTTGTTAATTACAAATAAGACTAAATCTAAGAGTGATAAATTGGTATTTTAAAATTACGTATAAAAAAAATACTTATAAAAATAACATAAAACTTGTAAATTAGCATTAAACTTTAATTTTAAAAATAGCTTGTTTATTTAATTTATTGAAGAAAAAAATAAATTGCTCATCAATTGAAAACAAAAAATTTTATTGAAAACAATTGGAATAGGTTTTATTAAATTGGTTCCACCATAAATTATATATTTAAACTAGGACATTTATAAACTTTTTTTCCCATTTTCTATCATAGTATTTGTTTACTGTACAAGTTAATTGAGGAAAATTATTTTTCTTTATGTGAATCAAGCCAAAACAAAACAAAAAAGACATAAATGAAATATCAATAAAATTGAGTTTAATTTTAATTTTATACATACTTCATGTAGTTTCAAATTTTACTTCTTATTTATACTAAAAAATCATTTGCGATTGCTTTTGAGGAGATTTTGAAGGAGGCAAAATCACTTATCTTACAAACAATTTTGAAAAATATGAAAAAAAAAGTTTTTCAAAATTTGATTTTGAAAATAAGTTTTTATCCTTAATAAAATTTTGACATATATCATCACATGTATTGCATAAACCCAAAATTTTCATTATTCAATTTGGAAATAAAAATAGTAAATATGTAAGGTACCCATTATTATAATGAGTTTTTATTTTACATTTGTAAGTTTTTATATTTTTTAAAAACCTTATAATAATTATTTATTTTACATTTTATTTACACGTCTTTTATTTCATTTTCATATTATATATTATTTTACACTTAAAGTTAATTTATAAGTTCTTTGTTACATCTATAAGTTTATATTTTATTTACCAATAACATATAATTTTACTATTCTTATGTTAGTTTACTTATTTTCTTCTATTATATGTCTTATTTTTTATTACTTAATTTATGTTTTATTTTACACTTAACATTGATTTATAAGTTTTATACTATATCTGTAAGTTTATGTTTTATTTACCAA
Source organism: Murraya koenigii (assembly GCA_025617385.1). Taxonomy (NCBI): domain Eukaryota; kingdom Viridiplantae; phylum Streptophyta; class Magnoliopsida; order Sapindales; family Rutaceae; genus Murraya; species Murraya koenigii. Next base: position 20,800,333 of record CM046816.1, read on the forward strand.
TAATACATCATTTTACCGCTCCTATATTAATTTACACGTTTTACTTTCTATTTACAAGTCTTGTATTTTATTTACTTAATTTATGTTTTATTTTATACTTAACGTTAATTTATAAGTTTTATGTTATATATGTAAGTTTATGTTTTGTTTACCAATAATATATCATTTTACCACTCCTATATTAATTTTCATATTTTACTTTATATTTACAACTCTTATATTTTATACTTTATGTTTTATTTTATACTTAATATTGATGTACTAGTTTTATGTTATATTGATAAGTTTTTGTTTTATTTACAAATGATATATCAATTTACTGTTCATATGTTAATTTATTTATTTTACCTTTCATTTATAAGTCTTATGTTCCATTTACATGATTTATGTCTTATTTACAAGTTTTATGTTATATTTATAATTTTTTGTTTATTTACTAATAATATTTCAATTTACCACTATTATGTTGATTTATTTGTTTTATATTTCATCTACAAGTCTTATGTTCCATCTGCATAACTTATGTTTTATTTTATACTTAATATTAATTTATAAGCTTTATGTTACATCTATAAATTTTTGTTTTGTCTAGTAACAATACATCAATTTACCATTCCTATGTTAATTTACTTATTTTACCTTCTATTTATAAGTTTTATTTATCATTTACATAAATTTATGTTTTGTTTTACACTTAATATTTTATTTTATTTACACATTTTATTTACACTTAATATTTATGTTTTGTTTTTTATTAAATTTATATATGTAATATTTTATTTACACATTTTATGTTTAATTATAGAATGAACCTTATTTTGGCATGCTAGACAAATGTTAAGCTAGTGCCTTTGACACGAGGTATTTAATAAAGATGGACTTCGCGGCCATAGCCTTGTTCTTGTATATTTGACTATTTAGACCAGATTGGTTGGCACAAAGAGTAAAAGACTGTAACTCATGAACTCTCTTTCTGGTCATCTTCATTAATTGACGTCCAAAATTTTGTGAGTATTGGCCTGAGGATTTGCAGACCCAAATTCTAATTTGGAGCTTGGTCAGTGGGAGTCGCTATCTGCCTTTGAAATAATAAAGGGTGTAGAGCTATGCATGGACGTAGTTATGCAATCACTCACAAAAAGACTAAGCCCATTATTTTGGTTGTTATTTGCTGCCTTTTATTGTTTTTACGGCCGCAAAAGATCCCCGTAAAAAGTGTCTTGTGTCGTAGTGTAACGCAATAATAAAGTTAAGCCATGTTTGGCATGCCGCATTGCATAGGATAATTAGTGAGCTCTGTATTAACTGAAACAAATTTCATATTAGGCAATTCAAATGGCTCACATTACATCTCATTAATTGAAGACTTAATGCTGCACTTGCCGCAATATCAAAACCCATTACCCCCTCAGAATTAAGGTGCATGGCATTAAATTTTAAGAGTAAAATGTATTAAATCGAGAGAAATTAACATTTATACCCCGAAAATTTAGAATAATAAAATTAGAATATTTTTAATATATAAAATAATTTTTGAAATATATTTAATTATTTATTTTAATAATATATTCATATTTATTACAAAAATTTTAAATAAATATAGATTTTATAAGTAATAAAATATACCTCATGTATTAATAATATTAAAATTAATTTAAATTCTTATATATTTATTTTAATGTTATGTTTCTATTTGTTACATTTATTTTAATATTATATTCCTATTTTTTGAGTTAATAGAGTCCAATTGTATTTTAATAAAAAGGGGACTTGATATCTCTTGTTGAAAACTTTGGTATTTACATTATCATTTTCCCAAATTTTGGTCAAAACAAAACTTCCATCCGTGTAGATGTATGATTAGAATTTTGAAACCCAAAACTTTGACTATATATTTACAACTAATGAAAGCTCCATTTTTGAACATACAAAGAACAATGTCATAGATGCCAAAATGTGATATAAGGCTGTGGTTTGTGGTGGTCGTCGGTGGGTAATTATAATTTTATTTATAAAATGTAAATAATTGATTTAAAAAAATAAGAACAAAAAATTTTAAGATATTATAACTCATTAAAAAATTAATTTAATAAAAAATATTATTACATATAATGTTATATAACGTAACATTAAACGTTGTACAATATTATTATAATTCAGTGTTAATATAATATAATATAATACAATATATTTGTATTAAAATAAAATAATACAATGTAATATAATATAATATGAGAAATGCATCCTTAAAGTTTAATTACAATGCTAGGTGATAGTCTTTTTTAAGATTGAGGTCTTAAATTTAAGTTTTAATAATTGCATGAGTTAAATGGGGAAAAAAATCCTTAATTTATGCCATCTGCCACGGCGCTCGGATCCTTCGCGTTGAAAAGTGTACTCTTCTGAGCAAAACTGGTATTGGAAACATTACTCATCTTCAGCTTGAGAGAAGTGATGTGCCCTGACTTCTGATAATTAAAATTGAACTTCTTCATATACATGTACGCTGATTTTGATTGTCTTTTTATTTTTATTTTTTTTATGTAGATCAATCGCTGCGGAGGCATTTATAAGGTAGTGAGAGAGCCACTATAATTCTTAAACTTGCATGCATAGGCTTTAAACAGAACTAATGGCATGTTTTAGCAAGATGCTTAAAGTAACTTTTTTCCTTACTGTACCATACTAAATTTTAATTTTCTTTCTTTTTTTCATAGAGGATAGATAAAGTTTAAATTAATTTTTTAAAGTCCTGATCTCTTCTAGGATTTGAATTAAGGTAATCAATTATAGAAAATTACTTGAAAATCACTCGATCAATAAGTTCCTAGGAGTAAATCAAAATACACTAAGGTAATATTTGGTTTGAAGAAATGTGAGGAAATGAGATGAAAAGAAAGTGGAGGAAATGAGAGAAAAGGAGAGGAGAGAAGAGTGAAATATTTTTCTAATGTTTGGTTTCTTACCGAATTATACAAAGAATAGAAATCTTCAATTTTTAATTTATTAATTGTTAAACTTTCAATATTTATCATGAATATAATATAAAAAATTAAACAGTAATTTTTTAAAGAAATATTTATATATATAACTAATAAAAATTATTTAAAATAATTATTTATATTTGTAATTAAAAATTTTATTAACATAATTTCATTTTAATATTAATTTAAGTAATAATAATTAACACAATTTATTTCTAAATAAATTCAGTGGCAGCCCAGCAATGTTAAGGTGCCTTCCGGCAATGGTTCAACAATAATCTGGTGATGATCCAGTAATGTTTCAGCGGTGTTCCGACAATAGTCCACAGTGGTCCCGTAATTGTTAATTTATGTTTTTATATTTTCACATTAAATAAATAAATTTATTTATTTATTTTGTTAAGCTTTTTAAATCATTACTTAAATTTAATTGATATAAAATTCTTTATAATATTAAATTTATAAAATAAAATTATAAATAATAATTATTTTATAGAATTAAAGAAGTTAAAAAGTTGAAGGGGTAATTTTGGAAGCTTTGGTTTCAAAAGAAGAGAAATTCGAATTCTTCACTCTTTGATATAAAATTCAAATTCTACATTATGATAGTTATTAAATTCTATTGGAAATTCAATTCTTATATATTTTGTCTAATCAAACAACAGAAATTTAAAAAAATATATCAAATTACTTTTCTCTCCTTCCAAGTAGGGGTGGGCAATTTCGAATTCGAATCGGATATAATCGGATTTCGGATAATTCGGGTTGAAGAAAAATCAATCCGATTTCAATCCGAATTTTAATCCGATCCGAATAATTCGGATCGGATTCGAATCGGATATATATTTTGGATTAATTTGGATTCGGATTGGATCGGATGAATTCATATTTCGGATTCGGATCATAATTTTGGATTCGGATTCAATTCGGATGTGGGACATTTTTGACAATTTTCTCAATAAATTTATGAAATTTATAATTAATGCAAACCATAACAAGCTCACAAGAAAACAATGCAAACACATGTACATAGATCCAGCAGCTTCAAACTCAGCTCGTGGTGGCAGCAAAGATGGGTTCGTGGGTAGTGGGTTCGTGGCTCGTGGTCGGTGGTGAAATGGGCTCATGGTAGTGGTTGTGGTCGAGGTTGGGTTCATTGGTCGTGGGTAGTGGTCGAGCTGTCGTGGCTCGTGGTCGGCTGGCTAAAATGGGCTCATGGTAGTGGTTGCAGTTGGGGTTGGGTTCGGTGGTCGTGGGTAGAGGTCGAGTTGGATTCGTGCCTTCGTGGCTCATGGTCGCGGTGAAATGGGTGCATGGGTAGTGGATGCGGCTTTCGGTTGGGGTTGGGTGCGTTGGTCTTGGGTAATGGCTGCCGACTGGGTTGGGTGCGTTCGTTCATGGCTCACTGGTTGTGGCCTTGTGGAATGAGCAGATCGTGGTTGCTCGGCTTGCTTGCTGATCGCTGAGTGGTCACTGGCTAGGTTCGTTCGATGGACGGTGATCGAATGGAGTCCGTGGGTAGTGGATGCGGCTGTCGGTTGGGTTGGGTGTTGGGTTTGTGGCTCACTAGTTGTGGCCTTGTGGAATGAGTAGATCGTGGTTACTGGCTTGCTGCTTGTGGTTGCTGGTTGTGGCCTTGAGTGCTAGTGAGTCACAGGATGTCTGGATCGTTGGTCTTAGTCTTAGCTCTTAGGTTTTTCGATTTTTGTTTTCTGAATAGTAAACTGAATTCTAAAGCTGAACTGATGTTGATTTTATATTAATGGAAGTGTAAATCTGATCGGATGGTTCGGATTAATCCAAATCCGAACCGATCCGATTCAAATCCGATCAGATTGCATAATTTATATTCGATCGGATTTGATGTTAAATCCAAACCCGATCTCAAGAAATTCGGATTACATCGGATCGGTTCGGATTCGGATAAATCCGATCCGATGCCCACCCCTACTTCCAAGTAAATACCACCTAAATTCTAACTCATAACCCCTTATATCAACTAAATTCAATCTTATAACTCTAATGGCAGCTCATATCATAGAGAGACTTGTTTAATTCATGCAACAACATGATAATGAGTTTGACCCCAAAAAAAAAAAAAATTCTCTATACTATGAAATGAAATTGAAATGCAAAAGAAATGAGGGGAGATTTTACTCTTATTCCGTCACTTTAAAAAGAGATATGCTAAAAATAATGTACTTAAACGAAAGGGGTATTAGGGAATAAACATGCTAATAATAATTAATAATGCGAAGGGACGCGGCCTGCCGCAGCATGAAACCTAATCACAATTTGGTGTGGCAACGTTTAGGCCCTTCATTTCTACTTTTATTTGTGTACTTTTGCCAAAAAAAAAAAAATATGAACTGCCACATCAAATTCAACACCCAGAATGTCTTTTGAGACAGGTGGGGTATCTTCATTTCTTTCGCTTTGCTTTGCACTTCATCATTGAGCACTCTGCTCTAACCAACAGAGATTCCCATTAATGATTAATGGGCTCGGAAAACTATTTGGGCCTTCACTATTGAGCCCAATTTTTATGACATCTGGGGAAAAGTAGGACCATGATATTTAGTGAAAGAGAGGAATGAAATGGCGATCCTGTGATAAAAGCCACTAGTCTTTTTGAAAGGTGCCACAGCTTATGAATATAATTTAAAGAAAATCTTGAATATATTCACTAAATGATTAGCCTGATTTGCATTTGAAAAGTTAAATAAATAAGAAAACCAAAAGCGAATAGATATCACAGAATGCATATTAAAAAAAGTGGAAAAAAAAAGGGAAGATCGATGATTTTGTTTGTTATTGTAGTGTCAAGATTTATAAATTGGCCTAATAACCCCACTTGATAGATGGTAAAGATATGAGATTTTTTTTTCTTAATTCAGTTAACAACTCGCCACTATGTGAGCAAAATTAAAACTGTAAAAATCTCTTATTTTCTACATAAATAATTTTATTAACTCATTTGGTGACACATATAAAATATAGTTGTTAATATAGTTATTCTCAGTAATTATAGTCTCTCGAAGAATCATAATAGATATATTACGGGAATAATTTCAATAATTTTGGAGCATAAGATTTCAAGGAAAAATTGTGATTGCTGTTGGACACGGTAACAGACAAGTTTATGATCAACTTACAAAACAAATTGTCTTAAAAAATAAATAAAGAAGAAAAAGAATTCATCTTTAAAAAAAAAAAAAAAAAAGAAGAAGAAGAATTGGATGGGGCCAACGAGAGAGAAATAATTTAACTTCTTTTAAGACTTTAACAAGTCTCGCGAAGACAGATCACAAATGCCAACAAAGATTTCATTACGTGGATAACAACAACAAATTCATGGGAAGAAAAAGAAAGGGCATAACTGTACTCTTTCTGTACCTTTATTACTTTAATTCTTCCATGCCGCATAAACAAATAATTTCGAATATGGTCCCTGCTCTGTAGTGCAAATTCCGAAGAAGATTTTAATTTTATAATAATATAATATAATAGAAATGAAACTCAAAATTTTATATATCTCCTCCATCCAGTAAAGGAATTTAATATGAAATTCCATACACGTGTTACATATGTTATTGTGGAATACTAACATTTTAAATTAGGGTTTTGTTATCTTAGAATTACTTTAAGATAGAATATTTTTATAATTATATAATTAAATTATAATATATTTTTTATTATTTATCATTTTGAATATATGATTATAATTCATACTCTATCTTTTAATAACTCTAACATAATCATAGACTTTAAATTTTAATTATTTACCTAATATATGAGTTCAACTCAATACAACATACTTCTATAATTAATTTACTTTTACTTTTAGTTGTTAATTAAGGAATTTGCATAGAATGGCTGCGATCAAAATGGCATTAAAGCATGATATAAAAAGTAAAGGATTCATAAAAATTACTCAAAGGTTAAACAATCTAAATTATTTTCAAGTATAAACAGTTGTACTTTTTAAATATAGATTTAATATTTTACAACACTGTAAAATATTTTTACAATACTAAAAATCATTATTTAAAATATCCTTATTTTTAATCATTATTTTACAATACAACACTGTAAAATATCCTTCTTGTGAAATCATATGCTTGATGCTTGATCCTGTCGTTTTGACATGAAAAACAATGCTGCTTTAATTGCTTGGCCAATTTAGTCCTAGTCTGTTTGCTATATTTTATTACCCAGATCAGGTCCCAAAAGAGCCTACGAAGGATAGAAGTTGAAGTCCTATACTATATGGTTTAATACATTTGAACGTACAAGAAAACTGGAGATCGTATGCATCATAACATTCAAATCTCTCAGTATTTCAAAAAAAAAATCAAATATTATCTCCATAGATATAATCCAGATGGTTTGACAAGCAAAGAATCAATGATTCAGTTTCAAGTGGATACATAAAATTTGGAGTGGTGGGAGTAGGTATATTTATATTATTTCATAAAAAAGTAAAGGGATGAGTATCAAAATCAATTTTTTAATTCCTTATCTCTCTCAAAATTAAAATTTAAGTAATCAGTTAAATAAAAATACTTAAAACTACTCAATTAAGTATCTAAAAAAATAAAAATTATGTTTAGTAATAGTAAAATATACAACATATTTTACACTATTCTGACAAATATTAACTGAGAAAGAGTTGAAAGTATTGTAGTTGGTAGTGATAATATTCTCTACAGGTACATGAGTTAGTGGGTATAAACATAAAGCCTCTTTATGTATGAAAAAGATAAGATGTGTACCCCTCTATAACCCTCTTTGTGTATGAAAAAGATAAGTGTTTATACCTCTATAACCTTGCTTTTTCATCATCAAGGTCTTATTACTGCTGAACCCCAAATGATTCCCTAAATCAACCCATTTATATACTTCTACTCTTCCTCACCTTCTCCCTTGCAACAACCACACTTAGGTAAGAGCTAGCCACCTCACTCTCTTAACCTTACTCTCTGTTTATTTTTATTTTTCCCTAAAATGGCTCTAAAAGCTATTTTCTTCCTTCTTGTATTACTTACTAGTCTGTCCAATCCTTCTCAAGCCATCAGTGTTAACCATGAGTCTCAGTTTTTCAAGCTTATGAAGACCTCTCTATCAGGAGATAAGTTGTCTAATTGGGATATTGATGGAGGCAAACCTCACTGCAATTTTTCAGGAATTAGCTGCAATGATCAAGGACATGTCAACCTGATTGACATCTCAGGTTGGTTACTATCTGGCCAATTTCCATCTGGTATATGCTCTTACCTGCCTGAGTTACAAGTCCTTCGTCTAGCCCGAAACCATGTCCATGGCAGCAACTTACTTGACAGTATAGTCAATTGCTCTCTCCTGGAAGAGCTCAATATGAGTTTTATATACCTCACAGGAACACTTCCGGATTTTTCTCCTATGCAAAATCTACGGAGACTTGACCTGTCATACAATCTCTTCACAGGCGAGTTCCCCTTGTCGGTGTTTAATCTTACTAATCTTGAGGTGCTCAATTTCAATGAAAATCCAGGGTTCAAGTTATGGAAACTGCCAGGGAGTAGTATTTTTAGGCTGACAAAGCTTCGGATCATGGTCTTAGCCACATGCGCTTTGCACGGTCTGATTCCAGCGTCAATAGGAAACATGACTTCACTTATAGATCTTGAATTGAGTGGGAATTTCATCACGGGTCATATTCCTCCGGAGATTGGATTTCTGAAGAACTTGCAACAGCTTGAATTGTACTACAATCAACAGCTTGCTGGCACTATACCTGAGGAGTTTGGAAACTTAACAGAGCTCACAGATTTAGACATGTCAGTTAATCACTTGAGTGGAAGAATTCCGGAATCTGTTCTCAGGCTTCCCAAGCTTCGAGTCTTGCAGCTTTACAACAACAGCCTTACAGGAGAAATCTCAAGTGTCATTGCAAATTCAACAACCTTGACCATGTTATCACTTTATGACAATTCTCTAACAGGGGAAGTTCCTCAGGATTTGGGACAGTCGTCACCATTGGTTGTTCTTGACCTATCAGAGAACAAACTATCAGGTCCACTTCCTTCAAAGGTCTGCAGTAGAGGTAAACTACAGTATTTTCTTGTCCTGCAAAATATGTTTTCAGGAGTGTTGCCAGAAAGTTTAGCTAGATGCACAAATCTTTTGCGGTTTCGAGTAAGTAATAACCATTTGGAGGGCTCAATACCAGAAGGTATTCTGAGTCTTCCCCATGTGTCAATCATTGACTTGAGTTACAACAGTTTCAGTGGTCCAATTGCTAGAACAGTTGGAAATGCTAGAAACCTGTCAGAATTGTTCATGCAGAGAAACCAAATTTCAGGGGTTATACCTTTCGAAATTTCTCGAGCTATCAGTCTGGTGAAAATTGATCTTAGTGATAATCTCTTGTCTGGTCCAATACCTTCCGGAATTGGAAACCTGAAGAAGCTAAATCTACTCATGTTGCAGAGCAACAAGCTCAATTCTTCCATTCCAAACTCATTATCTTCATTAAAATCTCTTAATGTCCTTGATATCTCCAACAACCTCCTGACTGGATATATCCCAGAGAGCCTCTGTGAATTGTTACCCAACTCCATCAACTTTTCGAACAATCGGCTTTCTGGTCCAATTCCTCTGTCATTGATTAAAGAGGGGTTAGTAGAAAGCTTCTCAGGTAACCTAGGTCTATGCGTTTCAGTGCCAGTTAATTCGTCAGATCAAAACTTCCCTTTGTGCCCTCATACAAAAACCCGAAGAAGGCTAAGTTCTATATGGGCAGTAGTAACTTCAGCAGTTATCATTTTCATAGGCCTTCTCCTCTTCTTAAAACGCCGATTCAGTAAACAGAGAGCAATTATGGAATCCGATGAGACCTTGTCTTCATCATTGTTTTCTTATGATATTAAGAGCTTCCATAGGATAAGCTTTGATCCAAGAGAGATCCTTGAGGCCATGACTGAAAAGAACAAAGTGGGACAAGGAGGGTCTGGGACAGTGTATAAAATCGAATTGAACAGTGGAGAGGTGTTTGCAGTGAAGAAGTTGTGGAGCCAAAGAACAAAAGACTCTGCATCAGATACGGATCAGCTGCAATTGGACAAGGGGCTGAAAACTGAAGTTGAGACTCTTGGAAATATCAGGCACAAAAACATAGTCAAATTATACTGCTACTTCTCCAGTTTGAATTGCAATCTCTTGGTTTATGAGTACATGCCAAATGGAAATCTTTGGGATGCCCTCCACAAAGGATTGGTTCATCTAGATTGGCCAACTCGCCACAAGATTGCATTTGGAGTTGCTCATGGTTTGGCTTACCTCCATCACGGTCTTTTGTCACCTATCATTCACAGAGATATCAAGTCAACCAACATCCTACTTGATGTCAATTACCAGCCCAAGGTTGCAGACTTTGGCATTGCCAAAGTTTTGCAAGCTAGAGGAGGCAAAGATTCCACCACTACAGTCATTGCAGGCACCTATGGTTACTTGGCTCCTGGTAAAAATTTTCTCATCGAACTCTCTCTATTTATTAACGTTAAAGTTGTTATGATTGAAAATTTTTCACTATTAAGTTAAAAAATAAATACAATTTAAAACAGCTGAATTGAACCTGAATCAGCTTCAGTTCTCAGTTAGAAAACAAACAATCCCATTGTAATTTTATTATGCTATGTTTTGATTAATTTGTCATCCGAATTCTTGTAACAGAATACGCTTTTTCGTCGAAAACAACAACCAAGTGTGATGTCTACAGTTTTGGAGTAGTGTTAATGGAGCTAATAACTGGAAGGAAACCAGTAGAGGCTGATTTCGGAGACAATAAGAATATCATATACTGGGTTTCAACAAAAGTGGACACCAAGGAAGGAATTATGGAGGTCTTGGACAAAAAATTAGCAGGATCATTCCGGGATGAAATGATTCAGGTTCTACGGATAGCAATCCGCTGTACAAGCAAGACACCTGCCACACGCCCAACCATGAATGAGGTTGTTCAGTTGCTGGCTGAGGCCGACCCCTGTAGATTCGATTCTTGCAAGTTTTCAAATAAGTCCAATAAAGAATCATCCAATGCCACCAAAATTAAGAACCCTTCCGAATTATGAAAAAGCATGAGGAGCGAGCACGATTGGATTTTAGGGAAAGCAATACATTATCTACAGCATAAAACCACTGTATTATATTGAGAGACTTGTCGCAAAGAAAGATTTGTTTTTGCTTTTAATTGTTTACTACTAATTAGCTTTGTATACATCTACATATCAGATTTTGATTCAATGCTGCGTTGAATATTGTGCTTTTTATGTTATATTTAGTGGTTATTGGGTAATAAATAATGTGTAACAAAATGTTAACCGTATGTGCCAAAAAATTATAAAAAACCTTATCATATATCAGTCCAGCAAGCTCAGTACTACATCCGAATTCTTATCTCTAGCCCTTTGTCCTTTTTTTCTTTTTCTCTTCTTGTAAGCACTTCAAAAATGTAATCAGTACAACTGCTTTAGCATAACGCACAGCATATATGTTTATAAAAGATATCCACAAATGAAATAGTTCTCTAGCTTTTGAGAGCTTTATTTTTTCCTCTTTATCTTTATTTGCTCTTTATTTTATGAGAGTGATACAAAGCGAAGAGAGCCCAAAAAAGGCACACACAGGCTTCTTTTTTTTTTGCATTCAAGTTGCGGTCCTGATTCTGATTTTAATAATTAAGTCGTGATTCCTATCCCCACTGGAAAATGTCAAAAGATAAAATGGCCCAATTGACTGATAAAGAGCATCTTGTCTCAACATAAGCTAGGGACAGTGGTGAAAGCAGAAGCAAATTTTAATCTCTTTTTTTTTTTTTTTTTTCCTGTTTCATCATTTTTTTCCTATGAGAATTTGATAGTTCTATAGATAGTGAGCGAGCAATGAACCTCCACCTTTCAAGTTGCAATTCTCTTTATATAGTAAAAGGTCTGCTGAGAGAGACATGGATTCTTCCATTACTTCTTAAAGATGAATATCATCTCAAATATTCTATAAAAAGTTTTAGTAAACGTCAATTCAGCTAATTGATAAATTTTCATCCAGATTCAGCCATTTGCCATTGTAGCTTAAGAACTAAGATTTGATGGGCGAGAGATAAAAATTATAAAATGAGTAAAAAAATTGAAGAAATAATCAAAAGAGTTTGCACATGTAAATAGATTGAACTTGAGACATTGACTCTCGTACCATGTTATGAAAGTCACCTAACCAAAAAGATAAATAAGAACCTAACAATAATATTTGAGACAAGACTGAATAACCAAACATTAATTCTTCAACTCCATTGAAACACATTCATAAAGATTAAAGGATAACAAAATTTGGACGTGTTAACAGCATGATGCTAATGCACTCGCACGTGCAAGTGTGGCAACTTGTGGGTGGTTGGCGGGTCCTCTTAGAAGAATAAGGTCCAATTTAATCCAAAGAGAAAAATGTTTTCTTTCCGGATGGTGGAGACTCCATAAACAAAAAGTAAGAACCACTGATGAATGAATGGAATAGTTCTTGGAAAAAAAAAAACATAAATAAATAAACAATAATAAAAATAAAATAAACTATTATTGTATACTAGTACCACACTATTGACCATTCTCTACGGCAATAAAATTCGAAAAACAAAATGATTTGTTCTAAAGAGTTTTTGGCCTTTGTGAGTACATAACATTGACTGAATTAACAAAAGCATGTAATCATGACTTTCACTCGGTTACTTGTACAGAACAATCAATAAAATGATATCATGCAACACTTGTAAAAAAATACACCTTTTTTAATATCAACTGGGTGCCCTCCTCCACTTCCTGAACAGATAAAACAAAAGCTTAGCAAATTGTGAATAGTGTGATAAACAGTTAATTGAGAGTGGCGAAGACGAACCAATCCAAGAAATTCACAGTGACGATAATAATTACTGACTCAAAAATAAGTTCTCTAAATGTCCATTCTCCAATAAATTAAAAGTCATGTGTCCACCATTTAGAGATTTTCGAGCCAAAATTATCAATTTCTTATCATCAATTATGCTGTATCCCAGAATTTACGTCGATAGTCTTGGGATTCAAATCCAAATATGCCTTCATTGCCAAAGATATAATATAAAATGATAAATAATATTTTATTAATTTTCTTATGCCACATCATATAATACTTGTTTAGGTAATACCGAGTAGACTCCCTCGAGGTCAACCCAGTCAGAGAAGAAAACATAATCGCTAGCACGAAGATGTCCTTACTAGGTATCAAAACTGGTCGAGGTCAAGTGCTCAAAGACTGATCGAGTCCTAGCATTCTCTTCCGGATCGAGATCCTCGAACCACCGAGCAGGATCCAGTCATGTCGCCAAAAACACCGTGGGCAGAGAGAATCAAAGCTCGAGCAGAGCCGACTTAAGCAGAATGACCCCTCTTTTCGACAACTTGACACGACGATCGATACCTGGCAGACATCCCACGCCGTAGGGCTTCGTCACTGTAACCGATGACCGGCACACTCCCCCACAGTATCATCATTAAATGCAGACCTACACGGCACCATCATTGGGTCACATGAATCCATACCCGCCTGACATCCCATACCCCCAAGTTGTGCCTCAGCAACCCCTAGTTGTCAGGAAGGCACAGACGTAATTAATGCGGAGGTAGGCGCCCAAGCAAAGGAAGGCGGGAAAACAAGAGAATAAATACCAAACGAAGGATAAAGTAAAGGGATTTTTTTTTCTTTTCTTTTTGGACTTTTAGGGACCTTCTCCTTCCTACCACACTTTCCTTCTTAAAATCAAAACATTTCAACTTCAACAAAACTACCAAAAACTCAAACTCTCTCCATCACCTTTCTCCCTTCAAACGTCCTATCTTTTCGGTCTCCCAAACCAAGAAGGATACTAAAAGAATCAACCCGATTACTGACTTGAGCGTCGGAGGGTTTTCACTGGAAAAACACCCGGCGACCTCTGGCATTTCCCTTTGTGAACGCAGGACGAAGGAATCCACCGTTCTAGTAAACGGGGAGAGGCAGGAGCCAGCAACCGGCAAGCAGAAGTCCGCAGCGTCATTTGGGAGCTAGCAGAAAACAGAATCAACATTTTGGCGCCGTCTGTGGGGATCAGTTCAAAAAGCCTGACTTCCTGATACATTCGAAAAACAACATAACGATGAGAGGAAATAGCAGGAGAGGAGTAAGCCCGGAGGAATCGGTGACTCAAAAGGAGGTGGCCAATGAGGCTCGAGATAGGGAAATCCAAGAAAGAATCCGTATGGAAAGACAGATGGAGACGCTGACGTCCATCTTGCAGGAGCTCAGGGATGGACAGAGGAAAGCAAGCAATGACATCCCTGAATCTAGCCGCGGGAACGCCCTCGCCGGGGGAAATGTAGGAGATGAAGCCCAGAGGCAAAAAGCACAAAATGTTGCCGGAAGGGAGGAGACGAACTTGGAAGAAAGGGAATCCTGCCAACACGTACAAGACACGGCACCTATTTCCCGCGCAGAGGAATTTGAGGGAGAGGTGCGCAGGCTGATGCAGGTTGTGGAGGACCTCCGTGGAAATGGGAAAGCCCCCAGTTGGACGATAATGTTGGACAGTGAGTCCCCACTCTCAGCGGAAATCATGGGCATCACAATCCCCCTGAATTTCCACTTCCCCAACTTGAGGTTCTTAGGGAAGAGTGACCAGCTAGTGCACATATAACTTTTCAACGACATGACCGGAGTGCAGGGCTTGACAGACGCCCAGAGATGCAGGGTCTTCCCGCTTACTTTGGAAGGGAGGGCAAGAGAATGGTACCTCAAACTACCGCGGGGATGTATTTTAAGCTTCGAATAAATATGCAGGGAATTCGCGGAGCAGTTCTGGGGGGCGGTGGCCCCCAAAGACGACATGATGGAATTAGCGGAGGTAAAACAGAGGGAGGTGGAGTCCCTCCGAGAGTTCTTCAAAAAATACCACCGGTCAGTCCTGGTTCTTGGGGCGTTCAATTGCCCCCAAGCGCTGAAGGGGTTGAAAGATGGGATCAAAATGGGAAGGCCATGGTATAACTTGCAAGCCCTCGATCCGTTCGTACTCTGAGGCATATGAACAGGTAAAGATGGACATGGTTATTGAGAAAGAAAAGCCACAAAACTGAGATGCGAGCAGAGCAGTGGAACGAAGCGGAAAGAGAAAGGAGGGCCTGCTCGGGGCATACATACTTCCAGAGCAATAAGGGAACGGGTTGCTCCCTATAACCCCTACCAGAGGGTTCCCCAGCCACGAGTGGCTCCCGCTCCAACCCACCTCACAACCTGCCCGCAACTCGACCCATGCAGAATAACAACAGAGCCGACCCCTATTACCCCCACACCGGGAAGCTTCCCCCAGGATAGGATGGTGCAGATGGTCGATCAGAGCCCCGCATAAAGACAATACACCCCACTGAAGGTGTCGCTCGAGGAAATGTTCCAAGTTGTGGTGGAACTAGGGCTACTATATTCCCCAACACAAATGTCTAAGCCAGCCAGTAGGAGGGACAGGGTCGGTTCTGTCAATTCCACGGCGACCACGGCCATTCGACGTTACAGTGCTGCGATTTGAAGAACCAGGTGGAAGACTTAGTTAGAAACTGGTACTTGGACAAGTTTATTGAAGGAGGACTCCTGGTAGTCGAGCAGCAGCAAGCAGAAAATAACCAAGCCCGTGACATGGACCGTGAACAACCTGCTGCGAGGGTGATAGCAGGGGGCCCATGATGGTAGAAAATTTAAATAAGGCTCAAAAGAACTATAGCAGATACGCCTCAGCTGACTAGGAAGTCTTGCTCGTCGTGCCCACTGTAAAGAGAACTAGGGTGCGGCTAGTGCCCATCATGTGGACGGAGGAGGACAAGGAGGGGGTGCTATACCCCACGAGGATGCCTTAGTTGTGAAGGCAAATGTTTCCAACAAGAAGGTTAATCGAATACTGGTGGATTCGGGAAGCTTAGTGGACATTCTCTTCATGTCTCTTCAGGTCCACACTCGATGACATGGGAGTAGCAAATATAAGACTCGAGCAGACGAGCACCTCTCTGAAGGGATTCGGTGGGGGAAGGTTAACCCCTCTGGGGATCATCAAATTGGCAGTGACTATGGGCTCGAGGCCCTTTGAGAAGAATATGATGTTGGATTTCGTGGTAGTGGATGAGGCCAGCCCCTACCAAGCAATATTAGGAAGGCCCTGCATGAGAATTAGCCAGTCAGTGTTGTCCACCCATTACTTGGCCTTGAAGTATCATGTGAACGGGGCCGTGGGAGTGGTTAAAAGCGATCAACGAGCTGCTACGCCGTGGCAGCAAAGTAGGGAATTCAAGTGACATCGTTGGACTCAAGGGGAGAGTCTAAAAAAGGGAGGTAGGAGCCCGCTAAAGAGCTAGAGGAAATTGGGATAAAACCAGACGACTATGAGAAAAAGTTCAGGATTGGCTCAAGCATTAGCGAGCCATTGAAGGCAACTCTGGTCGAGTGTTTGCGAGCACACTTTGACGTGTTCGCCTGGACACATGAGGATATGCCCGGGATCGACCTAGAAGTGGCATGCCATAGGCTGGCGATAAGGAAGGACGCGAAGCCGGTAAGGAAGCTGCTAAAGGCAAGATTCATAAGGAAAGTCACCTACCCGGAATGGATCTCAAATGTGATGCTGGTAAGGAAGGCAAGTGGAAAATAGAGAATGTGCGTGGACTTCACAGATTTGAACAAAGCTTGCCCGAAAGACAGCTTACCATTGCCAAAGATAGACCAACTGGTAAACTCCACGGTAGGGCACGACCTGCTCAGCTTCATGGATGCCTTCTCGGGCTACAACCAGATCCCTATGGATGGGCAAGATGAGGAATGCACGGCCTTCATCACCAACCAGGGCCTATTTTGTTACAAGGTCATGCCCTTCGGCCTAAAGAACGCAGGGGCAACATACCAAAGACTGGTGAACAAGATCTTTAAGCCGCTGATCGGCCACACGATGGAAGTTTATGTGGACGATATGACCACTAAGTCCAAGGACGCAGAGGAGCATGTAAAGCACTTGTGAGAAACTTTCGCGCTCTTAAGAAAATATTGGATGAAGCTTAATCCTGAGAAGTGTGCCTTTGGAGTTGGCTCGGGAAAATTCTTGGGTTTCATGGTTAGTAACAGGGGAATCGATGCCAACCCGGAGAAGATAAGAGCAGTGATAGACATGAAGTCCCCACGCACCCTCAAAGAAATACAAAGCCTCACTGGAAAACTGGCATCCCTCAACAGATTCATCTCCCGAGCAACAGACAAATGCCACGTCTTCTTTCAAGAAATGAGAAAAAGGAGAAAGACAAAGTGGACACCGAAATGTGAAGCGGCTTTCCAACAACTGAAGGAATACTTGCTAAAAGCCCTACTACTGTAGGAAAAGTTATGTACTTGTATTTGGCGGTGTCATGATGGGCAACGAGCTCAGTCTTGGTAAGGGAAGAGTCGGGGTGCAGTACCCTGTATATTACACGAGTAAAGCTCTATTAGGAGCAAAGACTCGATATCCGCTAATAGAGAGGTGGACACTGGCCCTAGTAACAGCAGCCCAAAAACTGAGACCTTATTTTCAAGCACACTCGGTGGCAGTCTTGACGAACCAGCCACTTAGGCAGATCCTGCACAAGGCAAAGACTTCTGGCAAGTTGGTGAAATGGTCGATAGAGCTCAGTGAGTTTGACATTAGCTACTAACCCCGAACAATAATCCGGGTGCATGAATGTACGGAGGCGAACGAAGAAGCGGACAACGAGCACCCAGCAGGCTCCCCTACCCCGGGCAAAGCATGAACGATTATAGTGGATGGGTCATGCGGGGACCAAGGAGCAGAGTAGGAGCAGGAGTTATACTTCTCATTCCTGAGGAGGTAGAGGTATAATATGTCGTGAAGCTTGAGTTTAAGGCTACCAATAACCAAGGCGAGTATGAGGCCGTAATTGCAGGACTGAAGATCGCTTTGGTAGTAAAGGCGGAAGAGGTAAAGCTCTGGACAGACTCTTAGCTGGTGGTAAACCAACCACCTCAATGAGGTAGTTGATAGGAAAATTCTGAGAAGTTAAGGTGGAACAGATCACAAGGGGAGAAAACTTTTGAGCGGATATGATAGCACGGATGGCCGCTGTGTCTGAACCCAAAATGCCCAAGTCTATCCCATTAGAGATCAGAACCTGCTCGAATATCGAGCAGAAGAACGAGGTAATGAGCTTAACATCAAACAGCACCTGGATGGATCCAATTGTCTCTTATCTCAAGAAAGGGACGTTGCCTGCAGACAAGAAGCAAGCAAGGAAGCAGAAGTGTCAAGCGGCAAGGTACACACTGATCGATGGGATATTGTACAGGCGAGGATACACCCTGCCGCTGCTACAATGTTTGGACAAGGAAGAAGCTAACTATGTCTTTTGAGAAATACACGAAAAGATTTGTGGGAAACATTCCGGCGCGAGGTCTCTGGCTTTTATAAACCTTAAGGCAGGGGTACTTCTGGCCCCGGATGCACTAGGATGCACAAGAAAAGACCAAGAGCTGCAAGAATTGCCAAAGCTTCGTCAATTATATGGCTCAGCCGCCCGAGAACCTCACAGTGATGAATTCACCATGGCCATTTGCTCAATGGGGAATCGACTTAATCGGGCCGCTGCCAAAACGAAGAGCATCTGCAACACACGCCGTGGTCGGAATTGATTATTTCACCAAATGGGTTGAAGTGGAAGTTTAAGCAGTATTACAGAAAGCAAGACCATTGACTTTATTTGGAGAAATATGATTTGCAGGTACGAGATCCCCCACGCGCTAATCACTGACAACGGGAGGCAGTTCGACAACAAAAAATTCAGAGACTTCTGCAAGAATATGGGGATAGAATTAAAGTTCTGCTCGCCATCACACCCACAGGAAAACGGTCAAGTGGAGGCCGCGAACAAGACTATAAAGCGCCTCCTAAAGACCAGACTAGGCGAGCAGAAGGGAGCTTGGGTTGACGAGCTACCTGGTGTCTTGTGGGCTTATAGGACCACACACAAAACCGCCACAGGGGAAATACCCTTTTTCCTTGGCATTCAGGCATAAAGCAGTGATCCCTGCAGAAATCGGACAAAGCACTTCAGCGAGGACCAAAACAATGAGCAGATGTGTGCAAATTTGGACATGTTGGAAGAGAAAAGGGAAAGGTCCATAGTAAAGATGACAGAATACCAGCAGAGGGTGGCCTGCTACTATAACCAGAACGTATTCATCCACCGATTCCAGGTAGGGGATTGGGTACTTAGAAAAGTGAATCAAAGTACCAAAGACCCCAGACAAGGAGTGTTGGGCCCGAACTGGGAAAGTCCTTATAGGGTCTCTCAAATAGCCGGTCCGGGAGCGTACAAGTTAACCTACCCAGATGGACAAGAAGTCAAGAGGCCATGGAACACACAGCATTTGATGAAATATTTCCAGTAAGTTTCCTTGTAGCGCAAGCATTGATATTCAGTTTTTCCCAAAAATAGAAGTGTGTAAAACCTTGTACATGAATAAAAGCAAGAAAAATGCTTCCAATATTAATTCAATATGAGCAAGTTAAAGCTTACAAAGGTCGTAACTCTCAAAGCCTAGCTTAAAGCGAGACAGTGCTGAGCATAGCCAAGAAAAGGCTCGAGTAGGATAAGCTCACGAAGAAATGCAAAGGCTGTAAGTCTCAAAGCCTAGCTTAAGGCGAGACGGTGCCCAGCATAGCCAAGAAAAGGCTCGAGCAGGATAAGCTCGTGAAGAAATGCAAAGGCCATAAGTCTCAAAGCCTAACTTAAAGAGAGATGGTGCCGAGCATAGCCAAGAAAAGGCTTGAGCAGGATAAGCTCGTGAAGAAATGCAAAGGCCGTAAGTCTCAAAGCCTAATCTAAGGAGAGACGGTGCCAAGCGTGAGCCAAATGAAGGCTCAAGCAGAATAAGCTCAAAGAAGAAACGCAAAGGCCAGAAGTTTGAAAGCCTAGCTTAAGGCGAGACAGTGCCAAGTGTGAGCCAAATGCAGGCTCGAGTAGAACAAGCTCAAAGAAGAAACGTGAAGGCCGAAAGTCTTAAAGCCTAAGGCGAGACGGTGCCAAGCGTGAGCCAAATGAAGGCTTGAGCAGAATAAGCTCAAAGAAGAAACATAAAGGCCAGAAGTCTCGAAGCCTAACCTATGGCGAGACGGTGCCAAGCGTGAGCCAAATAAAGGCTCGAGTAGAATAAGCTCAAAGAAGAAACATGAAGGCCAGAAGTCTCGAAGCCTAACCTAAAGTGAGACGGTGCCAAGCGTGAGCCAAATGCAGGCTCGAGTAAAATAAACTCAAAGAAAAACGCAAAGGCTAGAAGTCTTAAAGCCTAACCTAAGGCGAGATAGTGCCAAGCGTGAGTCAGATGCATGCTCGAGCAGAATAAGCTCAAAAGAGGAATGCAAAGGCCCAAATTCGCTAAAGTCTACCTCATGAGATAATTGTGGAACAAAAATAAAAGCACAAAGGCAAGGTAAGAAACATATGTTCTTCATTTCATCATCAAAGATTACAAAGCCAAAAAAAAAAAAAGGGGTACAATAAAGCCACTCAAGTGGCTGGAGCAATTGGGCTAGCAGTGGAGGATGGGGCCTCGGAGGATGGGGCAGTTTGAGAGTCGGCGTGGCAGCGATAGAAGTCTCGACGGTTGGAGCAGCAGCTTCCCCAGACCTTGCATCATCCTGGGCAGGAGGACCCTTTGGTTCTTAAGTTCGGGCATCATGCTCGCTCATATAAGCGTCCACACCCGCCTCGAGCTTGGACATGTCTAGTTCGGGGTATTCCTTGCCTAGGACAGACATAATGCACTCGTAGTTGAAGGTCACTCCCTTGTTGTACTCCTCCGCAAGCTGGCTCTCCAAAGAGTCCACCCTATGCTGGAGACGAGAAGCCTTTACCTCCAGGGTCCTCTCAAAGGCAGACCTCTGTACGTCGAGGTCTTTTCGAGCATTCACTAGCTCATCCCGGACCACAGATAACTCCTTCTCAAGTTGGAGCACCTTGGACTCAGCTAGGGCTGCCTTCTCCTCGAAGGTAAAAATCTCAATGTGAAGCTTGGCTTATTCCTCCTCTTTCTGCTCAAGCGTCTGCCTCAAGCCCTGATTATCGGCCCTGATATTCCTCTCGAAGTCTATGGCCTTGGTCTTAAAGGCGGTTGCAGCAGCCGTAGTGTGGCATGAGAGGTGCTGGAACATGTTGGCCAGCTCCCTGACACTGGAAGCCTCCAGCACCTCCACGAACTTCTCTCTCATGTGCCTGACAAAATCTCTGACATAAGGGTCGGCAACATAGGGCTGCTGCTGCTCCTGAGAGAGCCCAGATCGAGACCTGGCCGGAACGACAACTCTCAAGCCCTTTTGGGTTGCCCCTTCTACTGACCGCTCACCCTCTCGAGCAGGAGAAGCAGCCTCGGTTGGCGAAGCAGCAGGGTCAACTCTACCACTTAGGAGGAGCAAAGGAGCTGCTTGGTCTCTCTACTGTGCTCGAGGGCCTTTTTAATCGAGAAAGGATGCCACTCATCTCTTCCCCCGAAATAAGGCCAAACTCGATAAGGTTGTAACATATCAGTAGCTCCCTGCACGAACTCGCGTTATCTAGAGTAGTATTGACATGCAACTGAAGCTCCTCCCCTACTCAGTAAGATGCGCTCCAAGATACTGTAACAACAACCAGAAAAAAATAGTGAGAAATGTGCGAATAGAAAAGCTAAAGTAAGAAATGCAATAGGCAGCAGACAACCTGGAATACAAAAGAAAGAGGGGACTTGAGGGACCTCCTCAGCGATAGAGGCTGTCCAGCCCCAGTTTCCCCCAGCAAAGAAGAATTTGCCCTTCCAATTGCCATCAAAGGTGGGGAGATCAGTGATGGGTTTCTTGCCATTCAAACTAGAGGTAAAGTAATACCAGCCTGCGTCTTTTGGACTGCTTTTCAACTGGTAGAGATGCTTTATCTCATCTACCGTCGGCTCACCCAAATTGCATCACCCCCACAAAACATACAGCCCTGACAGAACCCTCCACCCATTTGGGTTCAGCTGCCCCGGGGCCAAACGCAGTTGGGATAGGACCCGACCAAAATAGGGTTGAAGGGCAACCTAACGCCCCACCAAAAGCATTCTAAATAAAGGGTGACATACCCCCGAGGAGGACAGCTGGGCATGTTACTCTTGCCAGGGAAACGCAGATCCACACTGGTCAGAATGTGTACATGTCCCTAAGCCAGTCTAGGTCTTGGTGTGAAGTCTCACACCTCATGTTATCAATAGCAAACGACTCGGCCTCTGAACTTTGGCCGGCCCTCTACCCCTATTGCAACCGGGTTTCCACCACAACCTCGACCTCTTCGGGGCTTGGGTCTCTCACCATAACCCCCCTATTGGTCTCGGAGTCACTCAAAAAAGATGACTCTTCAAGGGACATCCGGCTGGGTTGCTTAGTGGCTGACATTTTTCCTAGGGACACAATCTACCAAGTGGGAAACCAGAAACCCAGAAAATAGAAAAAACAAAAATGAGAAGAATGAGAAGAATTTATACCCGAGATAGAATCGATGATGGCAGATGACAGCGACGACAGAAAGGGAAGCGAGATGCACTTGCAGGCGGCTGTTTCTGGTTTAAGCAAAGATTGGAAACAAGAAGTACAGTAAAGAAACTAGGGATTTATAAAAGGGAAAACAAGACATGTCAACAGGCGGAACGCTACTCAAGAGATGCGACTGTTCAAGTAACCGCCTCTTCAAAATCAAACGAACGGCCCAGGCCGCAAAGTATCTCGCATTAAATGTGAAGTGACGGAAAAGGCAGATAGCTCAGCAAAAGAAGGTAAAAAGGTGTGGAGAAACCTGCTCGAACAAGAAATTTCCAGTCTTATCTCGTTTCACTCTAAAAGACTAGAAACTTGAGGACTGGTGTTTGGGTAATACCAAGCAGGCCCCCTCGAGGTCAACCCAGCCAGAGCAGAAGACCTAATCGCTAGCACGAAGATGCCCTTGCTAGGTATCAAAGCTGGTCGAGGTCAAGTGCTCCAAGACTGGCTGAGCCCTGGCCTTCTCTTCCTAATCGAGATCCTCGAACCATTGTACAGGATCCAATCATGTCACTAAAAATACCGCAGGCAGAGAGAATCAAGGCTCGAGCAGAGCCGACTTAAACAAAATGACCCCTCTTCCTGACAACTTGACACGACGATCGATACCTAGTAGGCACCCCAAGCCGTAGGGCTTCGTCACTTTAACCGATGATCGGCACACACCCCCACAGTATCATCATTAAACGCAAACCTACACGGCACCATTATTGGGTCACAGGAACCCATACTCGCTTAACATTGCACGCCGCTAAGTTGTGCCGCAGCAACCCCTAGTTGTTAGGAAGGCACAGACGCAATTAATGCAGATGTGGGCGTCCAAGTAAAGGAAGGCGAGAAAACAGGAGGATAAATACCAGACAAAGGACCAGGTAAAGGATTTTTTTTCAGTTTAATACCAAGCAGACCCCCAAGGCCGTAGTCGGGTTGGCTGCCATAGTCGGTTCTAGATTCAGTAGCGACCGGGTTCGAGTCTTGGGGGTGGGGAGGGGTAAAAATCAATACAATGAAGCAATGGTTATAAACGAGCAGTAAATCAAGGAGAAGTTTTGGTATTTGTATGATTGTCGCTTAATCATACAAGCTGACCAAATTAATTGATATATAAATCTGTAAGCTTATGTTTGTAATTTTTCCCTCTTAAAAGGTAAGAGAATGGACAAAACCTAAATTAAATATTTTAACCTCTTACTTCTTCCACAGTTCAAATAATTCATATAGTCAACTTAAAGAAATCTACTTAAAACCCACTCGATCAATCGAGGCCTTGAAGGTTATGTTTGTGAATTAGATGACAACAAATGAAATAAATTTATATATATAGACTATTTGAACTTACAAAAATACTTACTAATTAAACCCACAATTTAATAAAAATTCATACTAAAATGCGCACAATATAAAGGCAAAGAATTATTATTAAGGAAAATTTTTTTCTTTATACACCATATTTGAACATATCTCTTAAACTTTTTACAATGAGCATTCATATTTTCGTTAACCCTAAGTTACTAATCAGTTTAAACATGTTTACATTCATCTCAAACTGTTCAAGTCTCACCGAAATTGCACAAAGTCGTTCTTCAATTTCAATTCATCTAGAAACCAATAGCGTGCAAACCAAGCAAAAGAGAGGGCTACCCTTTGATCATCTCATCAGTCATGCTCTTGATGACATGCTTCAATTATAATCAGAAGCTATTGCTCCATACTGTCTTCCCCCAGTTATATTCTATGGTTATTTCAATCTGGAATTTGATATCATTTGTAACAGAAAGAAAATTATCTTCACCATTCTAGACTTCTCTAAAAGTTCGATCTAACTTTCAAACACAATATTAAAATAGTTCTACTAATTTCTCCATGTTAAATTTATTTAAAGATTTGTTTGATTGCTTGATATTAAACGTGTAAAATGAACTTGGTGTAATCAATGACCACAAAAATAGTTTTATTGGGTTCGTTCGATAAAAAATGTCTGAAATAAGAATAAAGCTATTAGAGGGCGTATTTGATATTTCAATGAGTTTATTGAGTAAAATCTTATTTTTAAAATTTTAGAAATATATTTCTCTTACAAATGGGTACAGAGAATACTTTAATGGGTTCAATTATCATCACCCACGCTTTTATTCCTTTCAAACAGGCAAACGTTCTTAAAATATTACGAACAGGATGGGAAAATCAAAAATAGTATTTGCTCTGGAAATATATATTTTAATTAATTCTACTTTAAACGTATCATATAGGATCACTTCATTTGTTTCACAACACCAGGAATATGGATATTCATGAAGTAATCTTCCCAATCAATGGACTGCGAATCAATGTAAAATATATCAGTATCTATCCCAGTGCCTCTTGCTGCCATTCTCAATTTGTCTGTGTCTTTGTCGTCAAAAGCTGTATACAAGAGTAAGCTTAATTAATTATTTGAATGGACATATGTTTATTCAATTGAATAATAACATTCTATTTAATTAGTTAGCTGGTGAATCACAAAACCAAAGCTATACATACATGCTATTGAAGAAAAAGTATGGTCTGTCCATGTAAAGTTCTACCAATTGCAGGAACGAATTAGCGTTCCTACTAGGATCAGTATAAACTCCTTGTAAGAGGTGGCAAAATATTGTATTTGCCAATTTTACTGTAGGTAAAATACATCATGTTTAACTTTAACATCCTACAGATAACATAAAAAAATTTCAATTGTTATTTCTTAATTACAGTATTTGAGAACAAGGAGAACGACGATTTTGTCTCTCCTAGATATTGATTGTTTCAACCACTTACATCCCTAATGATACATTTTTAATACTCATTTCATTATTGGTAGTAAAATAATAACTCAGAAAAATATATATTGTTGAAGTGTAAATGTGACCTTCAAAAATTAAATTAATTAGTTTAAATTTGCAAAGATCTTGGACAATAATTTGTATGTCAAAAATTTACATTTAATTACTCTTTAACAGAGTGCTTTATCTCTTATTATTTTATTAATAGGGATCAAATGAGGTATTAAAAATTGAGTAATGATACAACTTCAAAGGCTTTTATATAAATAGTATTACACAAACTAATATAATATATTATTATTCTTTGAATTGAAAAATATTTTATAGGACCTCCATGATTATTATTTTTATTTTTATATTTTTATCAAGTAATAATATTTTACCACATCAATTTATACAATGCTATTTGGACAAAGGTATATGTGGCTATATCGTATTATTACTCTTAAATCTTTATTAGATTTCAAAGTGCATGTATGTAAAAACAAATTTTCATATGAATGAAGGATAAAGATTTTCTCCTTTTTTTTTTCCTCCTAACGCTTCTTCTTTTTCAATAATTGGTCAAGTGTGTGATAATTAAGTTAACTTTTTTAATGATTATA
The DNA here is from genome assembly GCA_025617385.1 of Murraya koenigii. NCBI lineage: Eukaryota > Viridiplantae > Streptophyta > Magnoliopsida > Sapindales > Rutaceae > Murraya > Murraya koenigii. Next base: position 20,826,380 of record CM046816.1, read on the forward strand.
CACATTTGACTAATCATTGAAAAATAATGAAGGCTAAGAGGAAAAAATACCAGGAGAAGATTCTAGTACATGAATGAAATTATCGTTGTCCCTTGAGAATACCTTTACAACTGATAATTAAGATAATTTTGTAGTGAATTTCCTTATATCTGTGAAAGCTAGCCATGCTTTTCATGAAAGTAATTTTTCCAACCTTGTGGGACTTTCCATCATGTTTAATCCACGGTTTCTTTTTGAAGTAATCCATGCAATAATCTTGCGGGTCACAGGATTTCTTAAAGATGATCCCACTTGATAAATATTGTGTTGAAATATTGACTTGAATATGAAAATTCAAAGTGACAACAAATTACACATGCAAGTTGTTGACAAGGTGTGCATGGTTTTTGAAATTTAGTTGCAAATCCCCACATGGTCTTTGAATGGTTGGCAATCATGCTTGAATTTGTCAACATTGTTAATTTTGGTTGCACTTTATTCAAAGACTTTTTGGAGCTAAGAACTACATGCATGCATTATCTTTGGATATAAATACAAGCCAATTGTTCATTTTAAGAGCATCCCACAATTGAGAGCAATTACAAGTGAAGCAATTGAGAGAGTTGAGAGAGAGCTTCCACTTGAGTGCTAGGAGAATTCATTTGGGTGTATTGGGGAATTGGGTTTTGTGAGTTTTTTTCAATTTGTAAGTTCTCACTTGTTAGTAAAATTATCTTCCAATCTTTGCCCGTGGATGTAGGCTTTACGCTGAACCACGTAAATTATTGTGTCAATTTTCCTTGAAATTGTTTACACCACATTTAAGTTTCTCCAACAGTTACAGTTACCATAAATTGGTAATCTGCTCAACCCGCGCTTTCGCACAACATATTAACATTAGATTATTGTTTCACATGGGCCACCGTGGCCACAATCAAAGCATTCACCACCATATCAGCTAGTATCTGCAAGTAGGTATTTTGTAAAATAGAAGTTACGATTCACTTGCACAATTAATTACATATATCATTCTATTAAGCTTTAGCCTTATTAGCGTAAGCAAGTGGCATTCAGCCTCTTTGTTTACGTAGTAACATTTTTTGTTTACTAACAAGTGTGAATTCGACTTATAGGGAGGACTTTGCCTATTCCACCTTTAAAAGAAAAAAAAATCTACTAGTAATATAACTCACCATATCCACAACTGTCGTATTGTCTCCAGCCAGGCAAGGTAATTTTTCTTTAATGTATAATGCAAAAAGGAGATCCATGGTTCTGTGTAAACAAAATTTAAATTTAGATACCCAAGCCAAAAAAATTATACAGCTAAAGTCTAACAGTGATAAACCTAAAAGAAAAGTACATAATCAAAAGCTTAATGCAAAAGACCAAAAGACAGACTAAAGAAAATCTCCAACAGTCACGAGTACACTAAAATCTTCGACTTTTATAATAATGAAAAGAAGGGTATTGTTAAGTGGGTTTTGTTATGATATAACTTACATCAATCGCTAAGAGTATCAATCAACTCAACAAAAAATTGTTTACCAAGAAAAAATACTTTCAATGACAATTTTACTTGTAAATGGAGTAAATTAAATTTTTTTTTTTCATTATCAATCTCTTTGTTAAGAACTTTCGGCTCATAAGCCCTATATGTTCATAACAGCCCAAAGGTCACGTAATTTGAATGTAATTTACATTAAAGTCCTTTATGTTATCTTTGATACCACTTGTTCTGCTGCAGAAGTGTAATTTTTTATGGTATGATACCACTTGTGCTCAAATGTGGAATCAATACGCACCAAATATATACAAAAACTAAAGGACATAGAAATTTTATGTGGTTCGACAATAAACATACGTCCAAGAAGGCAAGAGAGAATAATTATTTTACTAATAATTAATAGAGTACAAATTTAAATAACAGAACCTCACTTCCTAAATATCCAAATACACCTAGTATTCTCACATACTCTTGAAGGAAACAATTTTTCAAAACACACATTCTCTCACATCTTTACTAATAGTGTAGAACCCAACTGAGCACCCGAGAAAACACTCTCCCTAAATTCTTAAGAGCTCACTTGCAAATGCTTTACATTTCTTTGCACTCTCTCAAGAGACCTAAATAACATAAGCTCTCATATTTTGGGATGATTTGCTCAATGAATGATGCCTCTATTTAACAATAAAAAATATTCATGCATTTGGCCAACCACCAAGATTAAAGTCTTCAAAAATTTTGGCCACCTACATTGGTAAAATGCATGTGTTCAACCACCTCCAATTTTGAATTCATACTATGTGCTTTCAAACCTTGTGTTTTAAGTTTGACTATTCAACATTTTCCACTTCGATGAAGATTTGTCTAAATTTGAGCCGAATACTGAAAATCCATCATCCCTGAAGTAATCCTCTATTAAGATCCAAAATGGCTGTGTCGTTTTAACTGCCTACGTCCCCAGCTACTAGGATCAAGCAATTTGCAGTTCACGATTCCCAAAGGAAATGCCTTCATAAATTGTCCCATACTCATAACAGAGAATCTACATCATCATAAGCCAGTGAATTTTACCTAGATCTACTAACTATGCTCACTAGAGATATGTCGAGCCTTCTACACACCATCACATATATAAGATAAGACTACCTATAGCACAAGCGTACGAAACATAAGCTGTCATTTATACCAAACCTCTCTAACACCTTCTTTAGTATAGACCTTTGAGTCAAAAACAAGTTCCAATTCCCCTTGTTTCTACAAATCTCCAAACCAAGTATTTACTATGTATCATCCAAATCTTTTATCTTAAACCCAAAAACCATATGCTTATTCTATCTCATCTCTATTCTTCAAAGCTATAAGCCTTTCGTTGACATAGAGTACAAAATGGATGAAAGCTCCATCTTGTAGTATTCTAAAGTAAACACAATAATCTTGTTTACTTCTGGTGAATTATGCCCTCGATCAAATCTCGTGTACCCTTGTCTCTTGATTGTTTCAGTTTACACAAAGATTTAATCATTTTACATATATAATTCTCCCTTCAGCAACTTTGAAGCTGCAAGACTGAGTCATTTAGATCTCCTCTAAATCTCTATGTAAGAATATCATCTTAATATCCAATTCAGCTAACTCTAATTCATATTCAAAAACTAAGAAAATCGTAACAATTGGAAGTATGTTTCATAGTTGGAGGAAAAATAAATTCTTTCTGAGCAAAACCGTTTGCTATAAGCCTTGCCTTATAACAAAGAGTTGCTTGTTTTGGAGATCCTTATTGCTTGGTGTAACCCCATTTATTTCAATACTCCTTATTTTCTTAGGTAACTCCATTAGCTCCCAAGTTTGATTTTGATAAAAAGACTTCACTTCTTACTTCTGTGGTTATCTTGTGATAGTCACTTTTTCTATTGCATACTATTTTAATAAAAGTGTTAAAGATGTCATCATCAAAAACTGGAAGTGCAAAAGTTATCACTAATAAGCGATCCAGGTTCCTCTTCTTAGTCTCCTTATTGTTACTATATATATTTACATTATCAGTAATTTCTTCTCTTTATGGGACATCAATAGATATAATATCTTTTTAACTCTTGGTGTTACCTCCAAAGTTGAACTCTTATCCATGTAATCCATGTAAGCAAACAATCTCTTGGAAGAATAACTAGACAATATTCCTTGCATCAAAAGTCTTCTTGCATGGAATGAAGTGCACTATTTTAGAAAATTGATTAACAATGACGAAGATAGAATATGTTCTTTATTGAGTTTGTGGAAGTCCCAATATAAAATCCATAGACAAATCTTCCCAATGAGCCTCAGGAATAGGGAGAGGAGTGTATAATCTCGTATTCTGCACATGGCCTTTAACTATTTGGCATGTGTAACAATGTTTAATGAACTTTTCAAAATCTCTTTTAAGATATGGCCAATAGTATTGTCCTTCAACTAATGCAACAATTTTATCTCATCTCATATGTTCTTTTAAAGATCCTTGAGGAATACATAAAAGATCTTAGAAGAATAGAAATCCATCACATATCTGATATTTGCTTAAAACTCCTGAGATGCGGTTCTTCCACTCTTCTTTGAAATCTTTATCATCTGCAAAACGATCTTTTAGGTATTCAAAGCCAATAATTTCACTTTTGACTAAGGTAAGGAAAACTGCTCAGCGACTCAAAGAATCAACTACTTTGTTCAATTGCCCTAACTTATGTTTAAGAAAGAAGGTAAACTTTTGAATGTAGGCAATCCATTAAGCATGCATACGATTTGGCTTTGAAGAATTGTTGAGGATTTGAGTGCTTCATTATCACTATTCAAAATAAATTCCTTTTGAATTAAATAAGGCTCTTACTATTATAAAGTACAAATAATAACATATAATTCTTGTTTATAAGTAGACCACTTTTGTCTGGCCTCACTAAGTTTCTTGCTAAATAATGTTATAGAGTGTTCATCCTGAGATAAGACAGCTCTAATTCCAATCCTAAAAGCATCACAGTCAACTTCAAATAATTTGCTGAAATTTGGGAGTGCAAGAACTGGTGCAGTAATTAATCTTTCTTTTAACTTTAATAAATATTGTTCTGCTTTATTTATCCAAACTAACTACCTTTGCTTTAGACAATTAGTGAAAAGGGCAGTAATAGTACCGAAGTCTTTAATGAAACACCTATAGAATGTAGCAAGCCCATGAAAGCTTTGTACTTCTCCGATGCTTGCAATTGTCGACTATTCTCTTATAGCCTTCACTTTCTCTTTATCTACTTTGATTCCTTCATAACTCACAACATAGCCTAAGAATATCATATTATCTATTAAAAAACTATATGTTTTCAAGTTGACATATAGGCTATTCTCCTACAAAGCTGTGAAGACTTCCCGCAAATGTTGTAAATGTTCTTCTTCTTTGCGACTATAAATCAAAATATCATCAAAGTAAACAACAACATATTTGCCTATGAAATGTTGTAATAATTGATTTATCAACCTCATAAAGGTAGTTTGGGCATTAGATAAGCCAAAAGGCATAACTAAACATTCATGTAAACTTGTGTGAGTTTTAAAATTTGTCTTCCATTCATCACTAGGGCGGATACAAATCTAATGATGGAAGATTATGGAATAAACATGCCTAAAGAGATTAAAAAAAATGGAGATAATTCAAGGCCAACAGAATTGTTACACTTAGAGCTATTTATTACATGTCAAGAAGATAAAAGATCAAGTCCAAAATATCAAAGTCCACATCTAAGAAGAAAAAATAGGCTGAGATTTTTCACATGCATAGAAGAGAAGTTTAAAATGACTTCTCTTCTTCTTTATTAAAAGAGAATAATATTTAATAAAGAGATGGAGACTTGCTTGACTTTAATAGTTAGCAGCCACTTATTCTATTCTCTATTCACACAATGATGAAAGAATGTCCTTGGTTGTTAAAAAGAAAGAGAGCTCAAATTCATAAAGAGAGAAAATTAGCCTCACTCAAAAGAAGAAGAAAAAAATACTTACACCAAGGACATTAAAGGAATGCTTTGAGGACAGCATGTTGTCATAGATAAAATTCAATCAATAAGCTTTTTTTTCTCTTGTATTTTACTAGTTTCTTTAATAACTTTGATTTGTAATATCTTAGATATGAGTGAGTAATCTTTTTATTAGTTAATGATTGATTTTGAAACCCTAGACATGGTTTTTAGTTAATAAAGTTTTAGAATTTATTCATCTTTTTTTAGAAGATATTATACTTGACTAAGTTTATATCTTAAGAATTGCTATCTTTTTTATTTAGGTGTACAATTAGATGAATTTGATAGTGGCCTAATTACTAGTTTAAGGCTTTGATCCGTATTATCAAAGAACTAATCAAAAGTGGTTGGTTGTGATAAATGATTATAGGATTTTTTGTTTGATTGCTTGTGGAATATAGTTCAAGATAAACAAACCGAGCTCGTGTGTTTGTCTCTTGATTCAGCCTATATCTTTCTTGATTTTAATGCTTTCATTAAATTAAATCTAGAGAGCTTGTTCTAGGTTATTTGATAAATAGAGATTAAGTAAAGAGCTTGTTTTACTTAATAACTAAATAAGAAAATATTAAGAAAATTTAGTCTATAATTATTTTAGGGTTGTTGTTTATAAAAGAAAGTTAATGATAGTTTGGATAATTGACTAAGTCTAATGTTTAGCGGTGGAGAATGATTCATTAGCTACATTTTTAATCAAATTTTAATTCTCTTGAAATTGTTCTTTACAAATTTCATATTTTCTACCTTAATTTCTTTAGTTCAGGTTACATAGTAAATCAATTCCAAATCCTTCCAAATTTTGTGTGTGACTTTTTTTGTATGTACTTAGTTGATCTGGAAAGTTTAAGTTAATTTCACTAAGTTTAGATAGGGGTTTTAATTTAATCATTGTAGATGGTCAGTTTGTGTATTTTATCTATTTTGTGTTAATAACTTATTAATTGGTGCAACGGTCCTTTATAGGAATGACCCTTGCTTACCTCTGTAGTCTATACTCAATAATGATAATATTTAAGGTAATATTTTAAGTTACGTGCTTTTTGAAGCACACAACACTTTTTAAATCTATCTTAGAAAATAGCTTGGGAATTGATATTTCACCATGATTTTATTACTAGCTATGTTATCAACACACATTCTCGCGTTTCCATCTTTCTTTGGAGCTAACAAGGCGGGCATAGTACAATGGCTCATACTTTTATGGATTAGGTCTTTATGGAGTAATTCTTCAACTTGCTCTTCTAAGATTTCATATTTTTTTAAGCACATACGATAATATGGCAAGTTGAGTAGGCTAACTCCAGGAACAAGATCAATTTGATGCTAAATGTTCTTCACAGGAGGCAATGTATTAAGAATTTCTTTGGGCAAAATATCTTAAATTCTTATAGTAATGTCTGGACCTGTGTAATTCTGCTTCAGATGCCTCTTTTGGTACTAAAATATAAGTCCCCTTGACTTTTGACTTCAGTAGGACAAGAATATTATTCACATTGTCTTTGTAGAACCTGTATGTATTAATTAGCCTTTGCATGAAGTATTGTATTAAGATCAAACTGCCAAGTTCTCCTAAGTAGCATATGACAAGCAGTCATGCTGACAACATCACAAGTTACTTCACCTTTATATCTTCCAATGGAAAAAGGAATGCGATATTGTTATGTTACTTTAGTATCTCAAACATCTTTTATCCTCCCAATGAGATATGGAGGAGGATGTTTGTACGTTTTAGGTTGTAACTTGTTAATCATTGTCTTGGAAACTTTATTCTTGCTATTACCACTATTAACAACTAGATTACTTACTCTCCCGCTCACTGTGCATCTTATATTGAAGGAAGTGTATAGCAAACATTGTATTACTAATAATACACCTTTGTCTAAATGTGTCCACTTTTTCTCTTTTTCTATGTTATCATTATCTTTATAATATTCGTCTTCAGGCTCTTCACTTTCGCCTACATGAGTTGCCAAATTCACTATTTGGCGCATTTATTCTGGACATTGATTATATATATGGCCTAGTTTTAAATAATGAAAAAATTTGTCGCCTCGAGGGACTGCATAAGGATTACCACTACTTGTTAGATCCTTTATTGGTCGTAGTTTTTGTCCTTTACAATTTTGTGTTGGCTTTCCAAAGTTCTCAATAAAAACTTTTCCTTTGTTAACTTCATATCTCTGCCTTGGTTGCTGACTAGTAATGAATAAGTGCAGGATGGCTTGATTACAAGCCTTTCATTTTTTAAGCTGTGCCTCCACCTTTTTAGCTAGTCAAATGGCATTTTGCAATGTATTTATTAGTTACAAACCAACTTAATCTTCTATTTCTGGGCATAAGCCATCCAAGAATCGACCAACTATCTAGGTCTCTTTCTCATGGAGGTCATTTTATTCCATAAACCTTTGAAATTCAAGGGCATGTTCTTCAACTATTTTGGCTCTTTGACGACAATTGCTATACTCATGAAACAAGGTTTGTATATAATCAAGAGAAAAGAATTGTTCCTTTAGCAAGTGATTTATGTGATGCCACGTTTTGACCTTTCCTTTTTCTTATAGCACACGAGAAGTCTATAGATTGTTCCACTAAACTACAGCAGCTCCTTTGAGCTTATACACCACTACATTGACCTTCTTTGATTCTGAAAAATCTATTGTTTCAAAGAATCATTCAATATCATATAACCAATCAAAGAACTCTTCAATTTCTAGTTGTCATTGAATAATGAAAGTTCAATCTTGATGCAGTAGTCATTCTGATGCATTCCTCATCATTCATCTTCTATTTCTTCGTCATCTAAATCACCTGAATTCGAGAAGAGTGGAGTACTTTTTGTATTCCTACTAGTGCTACCTATTTCCTTAGCCCTATTAGTCTTCCTTTGCTCACTAAAATTAATTCCTGAATCAACAATTTCAGTACCCTTTGCTACCTGGTTACTTCTTTGAGCAAGCCTAATCTCTTTTAAATCTTATCTCACACAAACTAATGTTTCTTCCATCACCATAACAAGGGTTTTTATTAACTGTAAGGCTTTTATTGTTTCACGCTATACTTCTGCTGAATGGTTCTGTGATTGTTTGAGTCGCTCTCTGTGATTATTTGAGTCACTCTATCTCTCTTGTAACTCGATCTTCAAATTGAATATTGCTTTCTCCAAAAACCATTGTTGCTTTTTTTTTTGTTTTTTTTTTAACTTGATAGAATTTAAAGGATGATGGAGGAAGGATTTTTGTATGGAGGGTGATTGATGCTCAGGAAAGTTTTGCTTGGTATAAAGAAAAAGACTCTGACACCATTAAAAGTGAGACTAAATATCGTTCTAACATATCTTTCTTGAAAACTCAAGAAAGAGGGCTCTCACAAGAGATAAAATATCTCAATTGAGAAAATACTGAATATTATTGATGAAAAGCTTGTATAAATAAATAAGCATAACAAGCCTATTTATACTAGCTAAGACTAATATATTTCTAGTAGACTTATGATTTCTTATAAGAAAAGAAATATTAATTAAACAAGAAAATATTAATCGAATCCTAATTTAACTGGTAAAAGGAATTAAACTAAAAATAGAAATTTAAACTTATATTTTTACTATGATTCTGTTTGTAGTACAGCAGATTTTGATAAACTATTTAATTTGTAAAGTTTATAATTTTAAAATATTAAATATTCAAATAATTTTTAAAATATTTATTAGTCAATATTGATAAAGAAATTTATCAATCGCCACTCGAAGTTTATCTCATTATAAAAAAAATACTATAAATTTTTAAATTTGTTCAATTTTTAAATTTTTAAATTTGTTCAATTTTACACTCAATATATGTAATTTATAAGGGTAATTCTATATTTTTGGGGAAAGATTGATACACATTGTAAATAAGGTAAAAAAAATTTTAAATTTTATAGTATTTTTTATAATAATTTTTGTGTGGATGGTTGATAATTTCTCTTGCGATAAATTTTAAAGACAAGAAAAAGAGTTTCTTTTGTTTATTTTTGAAACTTTAAAGGTGCGAATGTATATTTTGAAACTTTAAAGGTGCGAATGTATATTTTGAGTGGGAGTTGGACTATTGACACCCCTTCAAACTAATTTTACAACCCATTTTCTAAAAACACCCCATTAAACAATTAAATATGTTTATTATTTTATAGAAATCCTATACCCTATTCTAATTAATACCCATATGAACAAATCTCATTCTCTCACTCTCTTTTATTTTTTTTTTAACTAAGAATTGTCCACAAGTAAATTGATACAGTGCTAAATTTTTTTTATCAAATTATAGTGTTAAAACCTACAATAACAATTATTATTGTTTAAATATATAAAAATAATCTAATCATTTCAAATGAATAAAAATTCTATTAATCATGTTATAGCCTATAAATTTTACTAGTATTATGTTATTTTCTTCACAACTAAGTTTTTAATGTGAATCTCGCTCCACCATTATTTATTATCATATATAAGAAAAAATTAATATTATTATTATTATTATTTAAGGAAGGAAATGGAATAGTTAAAGAATCCAAAATTATTCTATTCTACAATTCTTCACCCAAATAATACCTCTTAATTGATTATTTTATAGAAAAATGATCTTGATTTTAAAAAAAAATTAAAAATGAGAAAGAAATGAAATACAAACTAAAGCAACCCAAAGGGGGTGAATTGGATTCCTAAAAGTTTCCTTAAATAAAACTTAATGTAATTTAAACTAAGAAAACAATTTCGAAACAAATAAGTTAATGTGCAATAAAAATAAAGAGATAATGGAAGAGAATGCAAACAAGAGATTTTTAAGTGGTTTAGCCAACTGTGCCTATGTTCCACGCCTCTAAGCTCATTGGGCTAGAGGATTTCACTAAACGAGCTTCTAAGACTTTAACAACACTTATAATTGACTTCCAAGATGTCAATAGACTTTTACAACAAAAGATTGTCCTTAGTCTCATAATCTAAGTGTATCCCAACAATTACAATCACTCAACTTTAATTTTACAATTGAAATTATAAAAATTTTTTCTCACACAATATATGTGTTTACAAATGATAGTACAAGTATTACTCAATATATGTGTATTAGTAAAATTAAAAGTTCAAGAGTAGTATGCTTTGAATATAGCACAATGGAGATGCAAGATTGTTCTTAAAAACGTGTTTAATTTGAGTTTATATAGTTTAGACAAATAAATTAGTTATTATTGACCTTCAGAAAATAGTCGGATCACCGTTTATTCATACGATTAGCCACTAGTCCTATATAACAAGTTACCGTTATAACTTTTAATTTGAAAAATGTCCCAACAGTTAGCCGCTTCCCTTATGTAGCTAGCCGCTAACTTTTTGCCTTCCTATTGCTAAGTTCTAATATTTATATTTTAAGCCCAAAATTTTTATAAATTATACTACAACCTAAATCTTTTTAAATATTTACAAATAAGTTTAATTTTAGAATTTAAAATAATACTTATTGAAATTAAAGTTTGCCAAAAAAAATCATTTTAGTCAATGAATTTTTAAAATACTTAACTTATAATTATAAAATGTTTGATTTATGAGAAGTAATAACTTTTTAAATAGAATCTTAAGCTTTTCAACTGATAAATCATATATACATTAAATCATACTGACTTTACATGATTTAAAGCAATGAAAATCACTTTTAGTTAATATTTGTTCTTGATCATTATGTTGTCCGTTGAATATTTTGAACTTAATTTTACTTGAATAAATTTTATCTTTCAATAACTAATGAAATTATGAAATATAATAATACATATTTATTATTATCAAAATTATAGTTTGTATAACTCTTTAAGCTAACAAGAAATACTTTATTAAATATGGAGATTTATTAGGAAGGGATGAATTAAGAGTATTTATGACATTAAAATAAAAATATTTCAAAGAGATTATTAATTTAATTAGTTATATAGAGTGCTTTTTAAGAAAAGGGTTTTACGAGGTATTTAAAGGTGTCAATAGCTCCACTTTTTATTAAACTCTCAACTCTCAATGGTATCTTATTGTTATTATTAAAATTCTCCTCTAAAGGACAAGCTATATAAAACCAGGAAACGACATCGTTTCTAAAGACGCTCTTTAAGGGACTCTGCGTAAGTGAAGTAGTTGGCTTGTTGCCAAGTTCAACACCTCATGTTTTCGTCATAAAAATCGAAGCATTTGCAGTTGCAGGTTTGCTTTCTCTCTCGCCCACTATCATAATGTTTATTTTTTCCCTTCAAAAGAATTTGAAGCTGAGTTTTCTTTTTCAATGTTTTTAATTCGTTTTTTCATGTGTTGATTCAAAATATGTTAAGCATGGAAAAATGTTACTTGAGAATGTGAAGTTGGCAAATTTGTTATTCTTGTTTCTGGGTATTGCTCAAGTGTCAAAAAAAATTATTTATTTTTCTAATTTAAGGAAAATCAAATGATGATTGCGTTCGTGACTTGTAGATTTTGAATCACCAAGGCAGTTCTTGGTTAAGTTTTTAGAACTTGACTTACAAAACCAAATAATTAATAAGTATTTGGAGAATGCTGATCAAACAATGTGTTAAAAGAAGTTTTTATCTTTATGCTTTGTGTTGGGCTAGTGCAAAATTAGCAATATTTGTGTCAAATATGATGTGGGTCGTTTTAGTTTTATTGAACTTTAAATTTATCGGTTGTGAGCAAATGGTAAAGTTTGTTGATTGCGCAATTATCGCATTTGCTGTTATTTACTATGTTCATAGGATAATATGAAAATGTACTAGTAAATTTAAAATTGACAGCCGCAACTTGTAGGTTTACTCTTTTGAATTATGTGCTTGAAATCTGTTACTAGATAGATTGTTCTAAGTTGTTGAGTCTTTGTGGCGAGTCCTATGACATATCACATGGACTGCACATTTATGCATAGTGGTTAGGAACTCAATTGGCAAACTTATTTGAAGTTCATTTATTTATGGCGAGTTCTTATATTATTTGACTCAGTGTCTTCCCATAGGTGGCCAGATATTAGCTTGTTAAATTTATACTTACCTATGTTCCCATCAGTATGGGGACCCTCTGCCTTGATTAGCATTCTAACCACTGTTGTAGTTTTTGTTGTCATACAGTAACATTTAGTAGCAATGAACTTGTTGGATGCTACTCTGTTTTGCAACATGAAGTCAGTGGTTATAAAGAGGACCACTCGGATTGAGGCCCTCTTTCCATAATTAACGTTTATTGACCGAGGGTGTCATACATGCTCCAAGGGATATAAGGCCCTTTTTAATCATTGTACACAGTGTTGCAAGATGACCTTGAAATATCCAACACAACGTGATTCACGCTATGTATCACAAAGTTTTTGGTGAGATGTGAGACTACTTTTAACTAATTTATTGATCCTATTGAGCAGACTTCTGCTTTAGTTGCTTATTGAAGTGCCTGAACTAGTTGTTATGATCATTAATTATTTATTGTCAATTACCCTTCTGTTTTATTGATGCATTCGAAAATGCCCTGTGACAGATATTATGACAGGGGATATCTTGTCTGGTAAAAGAGAGAGAAAATGGTTGTCTTATACTAGTGTTCATGATGCATTGAGCTGTGACGACATTCTATGTGACATCCTTCAGCGATTGCCACCAGAATCTGTTGTCAAATTGATTATTGTATCAAAGAGGTGGCTTAGCTGTATCTGCAGTTATCCGTTTAGGCGCAGTTACCTGAAAAGATGGAAAGTACGTTGTCACCTACTCGGCTTCTTTGTCTGTAATTCCTTATATCTTGGAGGACCTCAAGGTGGCCTACGTCGTACCCCATCAGAGCCTGCACTCCCATTATTGTCAACTTCGAAAGAAGGTGATGATCTAAAGTATTCTGGGATCCTTAAACAGCTTGGTTACTTTATTGACTCTTCCAATGGCCTTCTTCTTTGTGGCCGCCATCCAAAGTCTTACTATGTGTGGGATCCAATTACCAAACAACAGCACAAACTCCCTCGTCCTCGTGTGTACTTTGAAGAGCTATGCATGGCATTCATTGTTGAGGACTCTCCTGATGACTCTATGTGCTACAAAGTTATTCGTGCAAAAAGTGAATGTAAACATGATAAAGCCAACTCTGTCACCATTGAGACTTTCCTTTCAAAGACTAGGACATGGTACTATTCAACGCTCACTTGCAATTCCACTCTGTCATTGTGTCCTTGGAAAGTAGCCACTGTGATTAGGGGTGTCATTCACTGGTTTGCAATGAGAGGAAATATAGCCATTTATGACCAGGAAAATGAAGATAGGCATGTCTCTTTAATTGAACTACCGGATTCATGCGATTTTGATGAGCGTACTCTTGGTGAATCTTCTGATGGGCTTTTGCAGTACGGTCAAAGTTGTAAGTCAGGAATGGAGATATGGGTTCTCAACAAAGAACAAGATGGCCACACATCCACATGCTCAAACAACACCAAATGGATCCTGCGATATAAATGGAATTTCAAAACTATGTGGAAGAGAAATCCCAGAGTTATGACAGCATTCTGTACGTGTTCTAAATCCAAAGAAACTCAAATATTGTCACTTCTTCCGCAGAATTCAGAATCTGTCTATGTTAGAGCTGGGGATAACATATTTCTTTGTCATCTTAAGAATGGAGAGGTGGAAGTGGTTCAGTATGATGGTTGTGGCTCCTCCATTTTGTGGGATTTCAGCAGAGTAGTTCCGTACTTCAAGCCAGCTTGGCCACATTCTTCTATATGTCAAAATGGATAGAGTATGGCACATTTATCTTTCTCGTGGCTACTCTTATTTAGAATTACATGTAAATAAAGCTATGGTACTCGTAAATTGAAGGGTTGAGCTTCTTCTGCTGTTAAGTTTTCAAGCTTGTTAATGGTGGATGCTGATGTGTATACCCTTAACCTGTCACTGAAGGTAGATGCTGGATGGTCTCAGCATCTTTCTTGTGTGTGTGTCCTATTTATGCCTTTGAAACAGCAAAGTTGAAAATCGTGTGCTTGTCTCTGCTATGCCAATGGTCGCTGTTACTTCTTGGCTTCTAAGTTTATTTACATGTAAATAAAGCTATGGTACTCTTAAATTGAAGGGTTGAGCTTCTTCTGCTGTTAAGTTTTCAAGCTTGTTAATGATGGATGCTGATTTGTATACCCTTAACCTTTCACTGAAGGTAGATGCTGGATGGTCTCAGCATCTTTCTTGCGTGTGTGGTTGTCCTATTTATGCCTTTGAAACAGCAAAGTTGAAAATCGTGTGCTTGTCTCTGCTATGCCAATGGTCGCTGTTACTTGGCTTCTAAGTTTAATTTTACTATTTAATATCGTTTACATGTCCCAATGGTGGATGCTGCTTATCCTTGGTTTCTGAATATTTTTCGAATAGTTTAAATGAATGAACGTAAATTTCAGTAGTGTTTTCACAAAATATTTATCATTGGTTATTAAAGATCTAGTTGCATTGATACCTACACTTCAATAGTACTGAGAAGCTAAGAACAACATTGGAGAGGAAACACTGCACTTTTCAATGCAAAATGCTACTAGCTTTGAACTTTTTTTTTTTTTTTATCTTGCGAAAAAAAATTATCAGCTTCTTGTACAACAAAGAGAAAATATTCAACATCATGTTGGATGGGACCAAAGGCATCCCTGTTTGAAAGAATGAACTATATATCTAATGTAAAAAGCCAAAAGAAAAATGCGATGAACAACTCCAGAAAGACACCCAAAAATTAAGAGGTTGTGTTTTGAATCTACATCCTTGGCAATTAAAAGAGAGATAACAGTAATTATGGAAAACTCCTGCCATGTCGGCAATGATGGTGATGATTAATCAGAGCGCGGCAACAAGAAACTAAAGCCTGAGTTTTCACGAATAAGAGGTGGTGGTTCAATGTCGGAGATGTCAATTTGTTCCATTGATTTTGATAAATCATCCACCGAAAATGGAATGCTGCAAGAGACATAACAAAGCTGTGAGAGTTCAGTGACACCCTCAAAGGTACTGTTAAAAGCCTATGAAGAAGAACAAAAAGGAAAGTCTGATAAGATGATGACATAGTTGAATGTTGTTTGCTAACCTTGAATCATCATCCAAGAGGAAGGAGTTACTAACTGCATTGTTCGAATCTTCTGTCATCAACACCCGCATGTTGGATATAACCTACATAGATCATTCACAAGGCAGTGGTCAACTTTATTTTACTCCCATTTGATGGTGATGACTTTACTCTAGATTGAGTAATGGTACCCATAAAATCTTACCTCTGAAGACACACTATGCGTCCCATACTTGTCATCCCAGTACATCGTACTGATTCTATAAAGCTGCTGTATACTAAGAACCTGAAAATGAACAAATAAATTTGTTTGAGATACGGAGAAGAAGGGAGATGTAGAAGTACTTGATGTACTTGCTATTATTATTATGCTACACTCACTGGGCAAAGGTCATGGCTTATTTCATCCAATGTCTTCTTTGGTTTTTGATGTATGACCTGAAATATGATAATGTAATATTTAAGACAACTTCAAAATTTCCTTTTTCTTCACCATCAAATCGAGTGATGTAACAAGTGGACAAGTAAGTACAGAACAGAAACGTACAAGAAACCCAATGGCCTGTCTTATATGCTTGAGCTCATCCCAGGCTGAACCTGCATACTGCACTCATTTTGTTTTTGGTTAATATAAAATTTACAATGAAAAGATGAAGTGACAGCCCGTATAAGGTACCTCATCTGTTGCTTTGTAACACCAATGCTCCAATTCAGCCAATCCAGCTTTAACATATTCCCCATTACTAAATGAACAGCACTCTCGCCTTAACAAAAGGCTGCAACCCAAAAAGTGTGTGGAGGATGATAAGAAAAAGCTTTTAAATAAATTGAAAGCAATGTAGTCGTAGACTCAAACCTGTTGAAGAGTTGAACGTTGATGAAGGAAAATATTTGTGTGAAGACCTTCCGAACCAAAAATGGGGGTACCTGAAACAATATACTAAAAGTTCAGACTGTATTTGTCTAAATTACCCTATCCAGATGAAATTCCTATGGATCAATTGAAGATTCTACTGTTCAACAAGATAACATTGAGTAAAATGAGAAAGTTATATACAAGGAATGGAATGAAAATATTTTTAACTCACATGATTCGCCTTCAAAGTGTTTAAGAAGTTTCCAAGGCTCTTCACTATCGCTTGCCAGTGAGCAATTAAAGCTTGCTGGGCAGCACTGTTAGCAACTGAACGCGATGATCCCTTGACTAAGCTTGCTCTGGATGTCCGCGGTGCCTGTTTCATTGTATTAAAAAAATTAAAAAAAAAAATCAATGCGTGGGAAGTTCTAAAAGGAAGGAATCTTAAATGCAGTTAATGAATAAATAGTACCTGGATGCACAGACCAAGCAATGGAGATATTTCCTTCTTTAGGTTATCTCGAATCATTCCATAAATCTTTTCCACATAAGCTGTAAGCTGCTGTTTGAAAAGCAAAGCTGGGTACTTGGCTTCAACTTGCCGTAAGGTATCCACTCCACCATTCACACCACCATTGATTAAGGAAAGATTAACTCCTTGTGGAGCCCCACGGAAACTCTGAAAATATAGAAATCACTGAGCTGGCGAAAATAAAATTGTCTGAATGACTAATTGATTCTAATAGAGAACTTGTACTTGTGTCATTCTCCCAAAAAGTGTGGCCGATGATGATCGACGGCGTTGTGGAGCCATTCCAGCTGCTCCACTAGCTTTCAGTGTACGCTGGAGTAGCAAGAGGAGTGTTGATGCATTGGATAACCAATAGGCCAAGATATCATTATTATCCTGTGTCTGAAATCCAATTGATAATAGTCAAGCTCAAGAGAGATTATAAGGTTAATAAAAGTAAAATGATATAGTAGTAGCACAAAATGTTGGAAATTTTGAAACCTCAATCGCATTGCCAATGGTCTGAATAATCCGATCAAAAACACTAGTTCGCTCAACTTCAAAAGATCTCCACTGCAAGAGGCATTTGTATATGATACAGGCAGCTATAGGCCGGTTCCCTGCAAAGCCTAGGTGTTGTGCAATGCAACGAATGAGCAACTCCTGGTTCTCTTGTTGTTTCTCGTTTAGTGATTTTTGTGGTTTCTCCTCTATTTCCGAAGGATCTCTGTGGTTTATCGAAGAGCTGTGCAGATCCTGTTCCAATATATCAAAATGTCAAAAAATGAAAGCAGACTAGGGAGAACACTTCAGCAAGTCTTGGAAATCTCTCCATTCCTAGTTCTCATGGTAGTATAAACTTACATGAGCTTTACTTACCAAACTAGACTTTGCATCCCCCGGCACATGACCACTGTCAGCACCTCTCTGCCATTATCAGACAACAGAAGAGCTCCTAAAACTTCTGAGATAATTAATACCAAAGTTGGCAGTTTCATACTTAAATCTCTGCAACTACCTGTATAATTGATCTGGAGCGTCCTGAAAGGAACTTATTGGGTGCCATGGACACTGCCTGTTGCCGTAGTACTTGATTCTCTGATTCTAAATTGGTAAGTTTCTCTTCTAGCCTAATCACAGAAGCACAAGTGGAACGCATCAGAAGACTTTAAAACTGGTGATAATTTCTTTTACATACAAATGTAAGAGTTATACTTTTGTGGTAAGGGTTAAACATCTCAGATTTGACATCAAAGGTCGGTTCAAGATAAATACATTACCATGAGAGTAGAAGTACACTACCTGGTCAAGGACTCCTGGAGTTGAATAACTTTCTTCTCTGTTTCAGCTAATTTTTTCTGTCTTTCTTCGTTAGCCTCTTGAGCTACTTTTGATTTTCTTTCGGTTTCATCAGCTCTTTGTTTCTCTGATTCCAATGTGGTCTGTTGTGTCATGAAGCCAGGGTCAAGATTTACTCATTTGAGATGCCCATCATCAAATTCTACCATAAATATTGTTATGCAAACCCTTAATTTTCTGATAGGCTTACTGGTAATATCACCAAGAAAAGGCTACACCTTGATATGCTGAAAGTGTACATAGGATCAAATGCTCATTTCAACAGAAGAGAGTAAGCAGTGATCAATGAATCAAACCACTTACCTTGAGGCCCTCAACTTCTGCTGTTAGTGATTCGATTTTTTTGGTATCTTCTACTAGAACTTCTTTTTCTTTAACGACGGGAGGTGTTTCTTCAATAGCCTTCCTTGCAGCTTCTCGTTCCTTGACAATCGATGCATTTGCTTCGTCAAGTTTTGTCTGCATTTCTTGCAACGAATTCTGCAACTTTGTTACCTCCTGTGCCTTTGCTTCCTCCAAGTCAGTCTGCAAGCATAGAATCAAGTTATAGCATAAGGATATATACATCACAGATCACACATTAGAACCCCCAGTTCCATGTTAAATAGCCAACACAAACAGAACCGAAGGATGCCAAAATTAATCCATATTATCAATAGTAAACTTCTCATGTCATATTTTTGTGGGTATGGTGAACAAAATAATATTTATCAGATTGTAGTTATCACCCTTAAACGTTTCTCCAACTGTATACGCCATGTGAGGTCTTCTACAGTTTTCTGAAGCTTATCCTTTGCTTCTTTTAGTGCACCCGTTTCCCTGGCAGCCTGCAGAAAGATTGAGATGGATGTTATTACTTGAAGCTAAGTGAAAACTTAAATATTAGGCAAATATTAAATATAATATGCATGAATTACCTTTTAGACCAACTGAAGCATATCCTTTTATTTCTAGATTTGAAAAAATTAAATAAATCTTTAATTTCTTGAAGCATACTTAATAAAAAGCTCATTTTTGTTTTCACTACTTTAAAGACAATTGTATGCATGTGAAACTATTGGTGTAACCCAAATTCACTAGAATATGCACTTCAGTTTGTTAAAGATTTAAAAATTTGCTAAAATGCACACTTTTATTTTGGTTTGTAATCAATAAGGCAATAAATATAACATGATATTTATTGCTTTCTGTTTTTTATGATCATGTAATTTTAACTATCACTTGTCTGAGAACACAAACTCCGTAAAAACATTTCACGCCCTCATTTTCACTTAACCAGTAGCGTCCTAAAAATTTAATTTCCAATTTCTGTTTAAGAACTTTACTTCTAATGATCAGAGTTAAAGTTTATTCAATGTTTGATAAATATATCTAAACTATTTTCCTGCTTTACTTGAACCACAGAACTGCAATTTTTAGAGGCATCATACTGCTTGATTAGATGCTTATCCCCTCAATCCAAACTCCAAAGACAAAAAAATTGGCAGTACCTCAAATTGATTATGTATCAAGAAGCCTTAAATCAATAAAATGTCTCTATGAATTTTATATATATCATACTCTCATTTAGAGATAAATCTGTAAAATAGGTAAAATGACAGCACATGAAGGAAATTGTAAGAAACAAGATTGCAAAAGGTTATTCAAAACCAACCATTTTAAGCTTCCTAAGTGCTCTCCTAGCAATTTTTCCCCTCCATCTGGTCTGTGCCTTTATCGATCCTCTCTTGAGCCTCTTATAGTATGCAGTAGCTTTATGACAACGCCACCGGGCCTACAACATGTTTTTCTTATTATTCCAAGAAAAAGTAGACAGAACTGAGAGACTAAATATGCAAATCGAGAAAAAAAAAATTTAAAATCATCCAAGTATTATAACATTGCTAAGGATATAACCTGAATAATAATCGCAGCCTTTGTTTGCTTTCTGAATCTAAATTCCTTACAAGCAGCCATTGTCCTTAAACATGTCTGCAGGACAAGTGTAGAAACATGGAGTCTTTTATAAGCCGTTCTGGCATCATATCTCCTTATATGCTTCTGGATTTTCACTGCAGCTGCCTCTTTCTTCATGGTGTCAAAGACTCTGCAAGCTAGTCTTCCTACAAGTCACATAGATACATGTGACACTAAATTAGAAATGGAAATTGATGTACTGTTCAACTGATGCCCTGAAGGATTGAGGCATTGAGCCAAAGGAAAAAAATGTAAATTCAAAAGAAATGTACTACTTGTACTTACGAAACCTGTTGTCTTGGTATAAGAAATTTTGATGACTCACCTCTGCACAGAGACTGTAAAACTATGGTAGCCTCCCGCAAGGCTATAAACCGTCTACGAGCAACATGAGTCCGTATGCGCCGCTGGATAGTTTTTGCAGCACTACTGAGTACTTCAGCTCTCCGGGCATCTAATTCAGCCATCTGACCGGCTCTTAAGAAAATCTTTGTTTTACCTATCTGGAAAATTAATTTGAAGAAAAAAAATCTAGTAAGTACCTCTGGCCAAAATGTGTGCTAGATTCACGAATTTTGATTATCTGGATGCAAGAGTAGAATATCATATCATTTCCAATTGCAATGTTTTCAGAAAACGATATTTCAAAAAATTGTAAGCAATTCCACAAGCAGCACAGAGAATTTCTTGTATGACCTGAAATCCTTGAAGCCCTTTCTTTTCCAAAATCTTTTTGCATGCAACCTTTTCATCATAGCTGCTCAAAAAATTTAGAAGAGACAGGAAAAAAATGGAAAATTTCAGAAAAGTTTGATAAAAAAAATGAACTGGTTAAGCGCTTCTAGAACATTTTTTCCACTTGAAATATATGCTAGAAAATGCAACTTACTTTCCTTCCAAAAACTCTGGGGCAAGAAGCCCAAACCGGTTGAGGAATTCAAAGAAAGGACGGCGAGTGGGGTATCCAGCACAACTGATTCTGATTGCCTCTAAAACACCCTATAGGGACAACCATCAATAATAGCCCAAAAAAATTAACAAAGTTTTGGTACCATTTCTCTCCATAAACGAACCAAAACTGCTAGGAAAAAAAAAAAAAACAGATATAATATTGAAAACTGTACTCACACCACAGCGCAATTGTTGCATGATATTGGCATTCTCAAAGACTGCAGGTTTTAGTAGGTTGTTTGGTTTCACACACCGGATGTAGTGCGGTTCTGTAGAGTTCAATGTATCCATTAATTGTTGTAATTGTAGCTGCATCATTTACATCATGAAACATGAGTCTTACATGCAGTAGAAAAAAAGAATTGCGATATTTACAAAGTAACATAAGATAACACACATAAACTCTTGCTTTCCTCAAATATCATATAACCCGAAAGAAAAAAAAAAAATAGAAAAACAGAAGCAAAACCACCTTAAAACGAGAACCAATAGAAGAGAACTTGGAAGATTTGGATGTCTCTTCTGGAAGTGGAGGGAAAAGTCCAGCTACAAAAGGACATTTGGAAGCACTCAACAAGTCTTGATGTTCAGGAACCACATAATCCTTGTTTTTATCCAAAAATTGATCAGATTGATACATGACCTGAATAGAAATTTTAACAGAAGCTCACAACAGTTACTATTTTAACAGAAGCTCACAACAGTTACTATTTTGGAATGAGATTTTATATATATTGGTAAAAACTTTGTTGAAAACAAACCTCTCCAGCATAATGAGCAATGGCAAAATCTGTGCGAGACAATTTTGGCTTGACAAAGCGCTTGTGATTTTTAAATGTCTGGTAAAGCTTATTTGCAAATGTTTCGTGTGTTGACTTTGGAAACATGCTGCAATAGAAGGTAAGTTTACAAATGAGAATTATCTGACCATCAAAGAGGAGTTCAACTCTAGGTTCCACATATCTTACAAACTTAGTAATCAGGATATTCTCCATTAGAGAAAAAATGAAAAAGGAAGGATCAAAAAGCTTTGAACATAAACCAAGCTTCCTTTAATAAAAAAAGTTAAAAGAAAAATATTTACCAAGCTTCATCGAGAAGAGCAATGATTCCACCAGGTTTCTGCAAAAGGTAAAGCGAGGAAATTTCATAAGGTTTGAAACATAAAACAAATTCTGGGGCACAATTTCACAGCAGTAATCCATTTTGTAATGGGAAGTGCTTACTTAACTTGGTTCCACAAAAAACAAATATCTGGAATCATAAAGAGACTTCTTCTCGACCAACAAAAAATATATAGAATTATGCAGTGAAGTTAGAGAAACTTTTCAAACAAAAGAAATAGTCTAGCCATTCATATATCTAGGAATGTAACTTAAGCCATATGGCATACCAGAATGATTAAACCTTAGGTGAAATGAGGCTGTTGGGCTACCAGCCTGCATGGTCCACCTCTCAAAGCGAACTTCCTTGGCAGTTTTGTTAATACATGGAACAAGAATATGTTCAACCTTTTAAAGTGCAACGTAGTCGTCCATGCCTCTCATAGTGCATTACACAACACTGAAATATATCTACCGATCTTCAATGAAATAATAACACATAAAACTATTTTTTGCTGAAACCTTGTTGCCAGTTCCTCCTCAAAAGTTGAATCAGATAGGTAACAGATTTGTTTATAAACAACCGTACAGCTAGACAAATGAAGTGGTTGGTAGGTTCCTTGAAAATCTTAGCCTCAATTTAGGATCTAAAATCTTCAGTATAGGTATAAAGTTGACATTCAGAATTCAAGGTGAATAGAGTGAAAAAGTTGAATATAACCTTTTCAATAAGATCTAAAACATCTTGATTGTCAACAAATTCAATGTAGCTCCAATCAATCTCTTCTTTTGTGTACTCTTCTTGTTCCATCTTGAACACGTGCTGAAAGACATGTCCAGACCGTCAGGAGCTAAAAGTTTTAAATTGAGCTACAGTTGAAGTGGTAAATAATATCTGAGAAATTACCTGGTTGAAATGCTGCTGCAATTTCTCATTCGTGAAATTGATACAGAACTGCTCAAAACTGCACAGCAGGATATGATGAAACATATGATAGGTGTCTTGCAATAATATCAACAATAATTCATTTCATCTTTCCACAGCTATGCATATAGTGTTTACATGTTTCTACCTATTACTCTTAAAGCTTTCAAAACCGTAGATATCAAGGACCCCAATGAGAGATTTTGAATTAGGATCTTGTCCGATGGAGCTGTTAATTTTATCCACCAGCCTGTGAATAACCACAAATACACATGTAGCATGCCATGACATCTCAGTTCTCAAGGTAACTTTAAGAAGTATCAGTGAACACTGAATTACTGAGTAGAGCAGTAGCTTTAATATTTTACCAGTCAAACAATCGAGAATAAATTGTCTTAGCTAAACCGTCCCTGCTAACTAGAGCACTTTGAGGATCAAGGCTTCGCTTAATAACCTCCTCTGGTGTAATCATGATACGTTTACATAATGCATCTTCCAAGGCCACAGGATCACACCTGTAATAAAATTGAATCCAATAATATCTTACTATGAAAGGGAAAACAAGAAAAAAACTATGGTGATATCCTGAGCTCATACATGAGAAGCTCTGCTGCTGTTTTAAGATGGAATTGGGCCTGGTCATCTTTTGGGATTGATGAGTCAACTTCTTTTCCTTTAGCAAATTCAATATTGCCAATGTGAAGAATTGCCGCAACAACTCTGAAAATTGCTTCCTGAGAGAGAGGGAGAGATAGTGAGAGGATGGTCATTCCTATTTTTATGTCCAGAAGTTGTTATCTGCATGCTTCTGTAAAACCTATACCTGATCCTTCTCACTTATGCCAACAATATCCATCGCTCTCCTTGTGGCTAGATAATCATGAGCATCACTTACTCCAACCAATTCAAAGCAATTTGATTGGTTAAGATAGTGAAATGTTTTAGGATTTCCCAACTTGTACCTCTCAACTTCCTGTTAACACTAGTTTCGTCAGCTGGAAGTTGTAAGATACTATATTACTCAAAGGCACCAATAAACAGATACAATAAATTAAATCTTTCATTCCAACAGGAAGATACCTCCTGTGGAGCATTACAAAGAAGGTAAAAGCAGTGGTAGTTTCGCTCGGGACTAGAAATTTGGCAGACACGAGATCTCTCCAGAAGGTATGTTCTGATGGCAGCTCCTGAGATTCTTCCTTGCTTATCGAACTGAATCTCAACAAATTTACCAAAACGACTGCACAAGTATTGAATATAGGATAAAAATAAGAGTCAGATTTCAAACAAAAACCCAACAATCAATAAAGAAAAGAATCAGGAGTCGACATGTTTACAGATAATTCTTCGTCATTTAAGAAATATATGAAACGATGCAGCATGGATAGAAGAGTATTTTATGAGTACATGAAGCATCATCACTGCAGACCATTTGAGGTTAGACTAATTGGATGAAACAGGCAAGAGCATGAATCCTCTGGTTTCCATGTAAAAGCTGTCTCACCTTGAGTTGTTATTTCTAACTGTTTTAGCATTTCCAAACGCTTCGAGAACTGGATTTGACTGCATTCAGATAGTACAAAAGGCTTGCAAGATTTTACTTAAGAGATCACAGAAAATAATTGATAGATAATGAGACAGAAATGAAAACTCCATTAAAGAATAGAAGAACACGATCAATCATACTTCAAGAACTTGTTGTTCAACTGTTCGTCCTTCAGTAGCAGTCCGACCACCTAAAAAGGCAAGGTACCGCATAAGCATTTTAGTGGTCTCAGTTTTGCCAGCTCCACTTTCACCACTGACCAGAATTGAATTGCTTTTTCCCTCATTGATCATTGCCCTGAAATCAGTTAAAGCACTATTGTTAAGCATTCCAGTTATCAATAAAGAAAGCAATACAAAGCTTGCAACATGGAATAAGGAAACCTGTAGGCAACATCAGCTACTGCAAAAACATGAGGACTTAGTTCTCCAAATGGAGCTCCCTTGTATTGTTGCATCATGTGAGCATCGTAGATATGAGGCAGTCGTTGGAAAGGGTTAATGGCAATAAGAATATTTCCAGTATATGTCTGAAATGATATCAAACATTATGTGAGATACATAAAATAGCATAAAAGCTGAAATCTTAATCAGCTATAAAAGCTTACATAGATTTCATTCAGCTCGTATCTAGTTTTTAAGTTCTGCAGAACTCCAGGCTCATGCAAATAAGATAGCTTGGTCATGTCATCAACACCACCAGCAGGCTCCTCCATATCTTTTGGATATATTTTTGATAAGTTTGCGACAACCTAAAAGTTACCAAATAAGAGTAAATATTCAAATGCACCACAGGAATCAAAGGTTAAAAAATAAATGTGAAAATGTTCTTTGATTGAAGAGTTTATGTACAAGTTGCCTACTGTTTTCTGTCCTCCTATAAACTAATACAAATAAAATGGATCAAAGGAGGAATCTAAACAGCAAGTTATTTTCCTTTTGATTTAGCAATGTAGAGAGAAAATGTATAAGAATGCTCATTGTTATTAACAAACATGGTGGACGAAACATCAAGGATGCAAGAGATATTTAAATTTATCTAGAAGTAGAGGGAGTGGAATGCAAATTTTTAAAGCAACTTGTATATGGATAACCTTCTTCCCATTAGTAGCTTGGACCTCAACATCCTTTCCAGTAATTTTCAAGACTTGCCCATCAATCCAAGCCTCTTCTGGGTCTTCAACCCACACATGAGAACTGACAATAATATTTACAGGAGTTCCCTGCAAGTGTTAAATGAAAGAATACATGAATCATATAAAGTAAACAAGCAAATAAATATTATTGATTATCTTATATGCACCGCATCAATAAACAACTACCACGGGAACAATGTGTGGTTTTCTCTCATAATGAAATTTCTTAATGCAAAATCTATTTGATCCATCCAGACATGCTGGAACAGGACATTCAATTCTAATGCAATCAACTAAGGTATCTAAAGTTAAACCAGCAGTAAAATTGGCTGTAACATAACATAGAGAGCGTCGACTCTGTAAGTAACTAAATCCATTGTGAAACACAACCCAATGCATCAATGCTGTCTTAACAATAATGCAACTATACAATCCAGCAATTCTGCATCTAAAATTCCTTTATTATAGCATGAGCTGCTGCCTGTCTCTCTCCTTTTTCTTTTCAACTGAACCAGCTTTTCCTCCTTTCACCATACAAGATGATTCCTAAAGCAATATGTCTAGTTCCTCAAGTAGTCTAAGATTATGAGTCTACTAAGAGTTCAAACCTCAGCACATCATCTAGATTCCTTACTGCAAAAGGCAAAAGGCAGCTTTTCCATTTAAGCCAACTTGCTTGAAATACTATATCTTTTCAGCTCCCAATTACATTTGTTTCCTCATAGCTCACAGCATGACCAATTTTATAGTCTTCTCGAGTCGTTTCCTAATGACATCCAAAATATAAGCTCGTTGGTGTATCTGACCGTCAATTCATTGTTGACCACTTCAGCTCTTTCAACGGCCACCATTACATTGGCTTGCATTTCAAAATTTGCAAGCATGATATTTTTTCAAAATTTACAAATATCCTTCATTATTTCATTTCCTAATTTCTTTGAAAACACAATGTAAATCAAACTAACCATTTGATGTCAAATTCAACTTTGATAACATACCGGGTCTAGTGAACAAGTGAAAATGATTACATCAATGAACACGTCATTCAAAAAAATATCAAAGCAACAAAAGTAATCTAAATAATCCCCAAAAGTTCACTTACCATTTCAAGCTTTCAATTTAAAGCTTGATCATATACAAAGCTCTTGCTGGTGAA
This sequence comes from Murraya koenigii, assembly GCA_025617385.1. NCBI lineage: Eukaryota > Viridiplantae > Streptophyta > Magnoliopsida > Sapindales > Rutaceae > Murraya > Murraya koenigii. Next base: position 20,853,470 of record CM046816.1, read on the forward strand.
TGCCAATCCTCAATATCAAAACCTCAACCATTCCACTCCCTATCTTAAAACCGTCACAAAAACCCACAACAGAAACTGACCCATTTTCCAACAATCATCAATGTACATTCCATCAAAATAGGACCAAATAAAACAACCCAATTGCCAAAATCTTATAAAAATCAGAAACCAAACAAAAAATAAAATCTTTCTGTTAAATATGATCAAGGGGTATAAAAAATTGTGGTAAGGAAATGAAAAAGGTAAAGAAACAAGAAAAAAAAAATTAAAATTTTGATTTTGTTTTTGTGAATGTGAGAAATTGATGAAAGAGTGACATTGTTCAACAAGACCAGTTTGTTCGGTTATGTTCTCCTTTGCTTTCGCGCCAATTAGTGGCCACTAACCAAGTCTTCTGTCTCTCTGTTAACAGATTCTCTCTGTTCTCTGTATTGATCCCGTGTACCTTCGTCTAATTTAATGTGGTGCGACTTCTTGTTATAACCGTTTGATTGTGGTGGATCTACGGTCTAGAATTTTTGCCCGTTTGCCCTTCAAAGTGTTTTTTATAATAATTCAAAACATTTTTTTGGGTAAATAATGATATTAATTCCTTTACTTTTTATATATGTCCATTTATGCCCTTACTAATATTAAAAGATATTTATTATGACTTTGTTCGAGTCTAGTCTATATATTAAGATTATATTTTTTTCTTAATTATATAATTAGATAGAGTGAATATCTTTTCGAGATAGATTAAATATAAAGTAAAAATTTAAATTGTGTTAGAATATACTGAATTTAGAGTTGTCCTAATAAATTTTTAATTATATCAGTTAGTAAATTTATGATAAAAGAATGTGATTAATGTATTGAAAGGAATTTGATCAATGAGTTGGAGAGTAATTTTCAAAAACTAAGGTACAATTTAGTGTTTTGCAATATAATGTTGAATGTCATTTTTTAAAGTAAATATTCTTATTATAAATCAAACGAGTCAATATAAACTAACATTACAATTATTTGGTGTCTCGCTCTTTTCACTCTAAATTAAACGTATTTCTTTAGACTCTAGCCATCAATCTCTTGTAATAGCAGGAGGTCAAACCGATATTAGAGAAATATAGACCAAATAACCACAAGAAACATTTGCAAATAAAAATTAACTAAATGAACCTTGCCTTCTGTTTACTGCCTAAAAGAAAGCTGGTAGCATCACAAGAAATTGAGGTTGAATAATTGAGATATTACAAGAAATTGAAATTTAAGTTTAATTCTAGAAGCATTAAAATAAGAATAATTTGTTCAATGCCCATAATTTTTAAAAATAAGACTCTTTTTAAATAGTTTTACATATTAATTAATATTCTTATATCATCGTACACGTATCGCGAGCTGAATTTAAATATGTTAGCTTAAACCTATATTACTCACATTAAATATATTACATAGTGATACTAGCATTTTTTACGATGTGTCTGACTTAAGCATAATATTAGTATAGTCAATTATTCATCTTATTATACTAAATAATTAATCACGGTTCCTTATAGAGCTACAATCACATGATTTGACTTCAGTTTGATTATCGAATGCTTTTTTTTTTTTTTATGTTTTTTAATTTTGAAAGCTCGAAGTTCTCCATCGTCGTTTAGACGATTTATTTAGCTAATTAAATAATCAATTAACTAGTTATGTATCCATTGTAGTGGGCCAACTAGCAGCAGTCAATCACCATTACATTAATATATAAATGACACAGCTAGCTGGCCCTCAAATAAGCTTTCTAGAAAAGAGGGTTTGCAACTCGTAAGTAAATACCTAATTTTATATCTCATTCAAATAAAATAAAGAAATATAACCTCTTTTTTATAGATAAATCAAATTACATGTATAACCTCTTTTTTTTTATAATTATGAAAGTTAATCTTAATCATAAGTAAAATCTTAATCATAATTAATCTTAATCATAACCCACCTCTTATTTGAGTGTTGGGCATTTCTTTACTTAATCTTAAACTCAATAAATCAAGTTCTTTCGTCTAAAGAAAGACTACAATTTTTTTCTAAATATGTACATATTACATTTAATTCATTGTATATCTAAATATCTTGACTGTACAATAATTATAGAGTTAACTTATAAAAATGGGAAATACTTTTAATTGTAACTATCAATATATGTGGTACGGTGATGTGTTTTGAATAAAAAAAATAATAATAAAATTATCTTGACCAAGTGCAAATGATAAACATATGACTTGGTGTGGATAGTTTCTTCATTTCCACCACATGATAATTTTGTCATCTTATGGTCATAGAAAGGTTAGTTCGAGGAAGCTTCAATGTTTCAATTTGGTCAAACCAACAGGCAAAAGGCTTGTTTTCTAGACCATTGAGATTGACGATGATAGCAATGTTTATGCATGATTCATTTTTGGAGTTAGAGAATCATTGATTGACAAATTATTATATTTTTCGATCACTGTAAGTATTTGCAGTTGGAGAAGGTGGTGCGCCATCAATAATATTATATATATTAATTTTTTTATTTTAAATAATATGATATTTATTAATTAATTTTTAAAATAATATAATTAATTTATTTTAATTTTATTAATTAATTAATAAATAACATATTATTTAAAAAAATTATTTAAAATAAAAAATTTAAAACATATAACGTTATTCTTAATCAGATCTATTATTTAACAAGTTTAACGTTTAACAAATTTGACGTGTTTAATTAAGAGATTTATAAATTTTAAGTTAAAAAATTTACATATAGGTCACACCAAAAGACCTGTTAAATCTACTAAATAACAAATTTTGATTGAACGAGTGCACCACGTTAATAGAGCAAGATGGTGTGCTTCTTCCACGAAAGTTTATCTTTGAAATTGATCATATTTTCTTCTTTTATTTTCTAATGTTGTACAGAAAAAGTAACTTGACTTTGTTATTATCATGCCACATATATTTTGACATTTGGATCTGATTAAAGCTTGTCAAGACTCCGAAGTGTGAACTGGAGATTGACGTTATCACTTATCACTTACCGGTCAACTTTTAATTCTCCGGTAATTAAGTACCGTAAGGCCATTTGATTAACAATTTAACATGTTTTAAACTACTATATCACATTAGTACGGACAGCACTATACATTTGGGAGGATTAAAAATAATTTTAAAAGGCTGAAAATTTATTTTAGTATTTGGTAAATATTTTTAAAAATTACTTTTAATTAAATCACCTCATTCAGATTTTGAAAAATAACTCATTTACTGTTTTTTAAAATTTGATTTTGAGAATCACTTTTATGCTTACTATAATTTCATACATATCCTCATATATATTATAAAAATCTAAAATTATCCTTATTAATTAGGAAATAAAATCATTAACTTTAAAAAGATTATTATTATTACATACTATATTAAGATAATAAAGGAAAATTCTTACAGCATCAATACTGTAATAAACATAAATATTATAAATTACACATAGAATTAGTAAATTTAAAGTAAAACCAGTAAATTCATACAATATTGTTAATTATTTAAAAATTAATAAATTTTCTACATAATTTTAGTGAAAAATATTTTATTCATTTACAAAAAATATTTTATTTAATTAAACAAAGAAAAAAATTACTCATTAATTAAACAAAAAATTATCCTAAAAAAGTAGAATAAGTTTTTATTGAATTTGTTTAACTATAAATTCTATATTCATTTTATGACTTTTGTATACTTGGTTTTTCTATTTTCTATAATAATATCTATTTATTACACAAGTTAATTAAAGCATAATTATTTATCTTGACTTAAATCAAGCAAAAATAAAATAAAATAAAAATATTCTTTTATTATTAGACATATATATAATATATCAATAAAATTACATCTCATTTTGAGTCTTATGCATATTTTATATAATTTCAAACTTTTTACTTATATTTAGAGATCATTTAAAGTTGTTGTTGAGGAAGCGTAGAAAGATATAAAATAACTTCATCTTATTTTTTTTAAAATCTGATTTTAAAAATAAATTTCAACCTTAATAAAACATCACATGTATTATATAATTGCAAACTAGAATTATTTAATTTAAATAAAAAAAATTAATAAATATATTAGGTAATAAACATTATAATGAGTTTTTATTTTATAATTATGAACTTTTTTTGTAGTAGCTCTAATATTAATTTACTTATTTTAATTTTTATTTATAAGTTTTAGGAATAACCTATAAAAATTAGATTTTATTTTGCACTTAATATTGATTTACTTGTTTTATGTTATATTTGTAAATTTTCATTTTATTTACCAATAATACATCAATTTACCAATTTTATAATAATTTACTTATTTTACCTTCCTTTTACAAGTTTTATATTTCATTTCTAAAAATATTTGTAAGTTTTATTTACAAATATTGATTGATAAACATGTAAAACTTACAATTTATTTACAAATATTGATTGATAAACATGTAAAACTTACATGTTTTATTTTACAATAAATGATGATCTACTATTTTTATGTTATATTTGTAAGTTTTTGTTTTGTTTATCAAAAATAAATTAACACTAGTTTTACATTAATTTACTTGTTTTATCTTCTATTTATAAGTATTATGTTCTATTTCTAAAATTTATGTTTTACTTTGTTCTTAATGTTGATTTACTAGTTTTATGTTATATTTGTAAATTTTTATTTTATTTACAAGTAATACATTAATTTATCAATTTTATAGTAATTTATTTGTTTTACCTTCTATTTACAAGTTTTTTATTTCATTTCTAAAATTTATGTTTTATTTTATAGTTAATATTTATTTACTAGTTTTAAGTTATATTTATAAGTTTTTGTTTTGTTTACTAGTAATACATCAATTTACTAGTTTTCTATTAATTTACTTGTTTTATATTATATTCACAAATCTTATGTTTAATTTCTAAAATTTTTATTTTATTTTGCACTTAATATTGATTTACTAGGTTTATGCTATATTTATAATTTTTTATTTTATTTACTAATAACATATCAATTTACCAGTTTTATATTATTTTACTCATTTTACCTTCCATTTACAAGTCTTATGTTTAATTTCTAAAATTTATGTTTATTTTACAATTAATGTTGATTTACAATTTTTATATTAAATTTATACGTTTTATGTTTCATTTACATAATATATGTTGAATTATAGTATTGATGCCATAATTTTACTCATGATATCATATAATGACCCATAAATAAAATATAAAATTAATAAGAAAATATTTATTTTAGATATTAATTATTATATGTAAAGAAAAAAATTTATGTAAATATTTAAATAAATTTTATTTAACATTGTGTCTAATTTATTCATTTATATACTTATAACAGTTTAACAATAAGATTTACCAAACAACTAAGAATGTTTTTGAAATTCATAGCACTTTTAAAAATAAATTTTACCAAACCTTTAAGTGATTCTCTTCACAACTAATTATTTCTATAATATAACTAATATTAATTTTTTTAAAAGTTATAACATTACTAAACTAACCCTTAACATGATAAAAATTAATTTTAGATTAGTCTCTTGTGAATTAATTATCATTAAATTACTACCTTTAATTTTGAAAATATTAATTTAGCTACATTTTTATTAAGAAGACAAAAATAATTTATCATCCCACTAATTTTTTTTTTTTTTTTTATCTTTTGAACAAAAATTAAAACTCAAAATTTATATAGGTTGATTCAGCACCGGTACACGTTATGATATGTAACGTCTCGCATGGCAAGTCATGATTGGGATCTGTGGGGTCCACAATAAGAGTTGCCATGAGTGACATGGCGCACGTTAAACGTTAATAAGTTAAACTCATTATTCTCTATTTTCAGCTGCAACTTCATGCTCGACTTCTACATAAGACAATTATTATTTTACCCTTAGAAAATTAAAAATAACTATAAAATGATAGTACTGACTGAAATCTTTTGAGTAATTATGAAAAAAATATTATGCAGTAACTAATTGAATAATTAACTCAAATTATTATGAGAACTAAATGAACATTATTTACCGCGGTAGATCTGCTTCCTAAAAGTTCGTTAAGATCAACAACGACTGCATCTAGCTAGTTTTCTGCTCATAATTAATTTAATTATTCAAACAGGAAAATTATGGCAAAGCAGCCAGTTTAGAATTTCCAAAAGATAATGTCTCCATCGCAGTCGTAGAAATTTTTTCCCGATTCATCTTCCTGTATTTTCCAATTTTGTCAGTTTCCCCCTCATCCTTTCCTTCTTGGAAAGTCAGTTTCTAATATTTATTTGCTCCGTAGCTCCTATATATATTTATGAAAGCGTGCAAACCCTATACTCTCGATCTCTTTCTTTCTCTCTTATTTTCCAAATTATGGGCAAATTTGGAGACCATTTTGATCATCAAGGCCATAATAAGAGCCAAAGAAGTGGTGCTAATAAAGTCAAGAAAAATCCCCTCAAAGTTACGTATATTTCAAGTCCAATGAAGGTGAAAGCAAGCAATGCTTCTGAGTTTCGAGCTATTGTTCAAGAACTTACCGGTAAGAATTCTGAAGTTAAGGATCATGATTCTGATGATGCAGTATTTCCTCTTGCTGAAGAAGCAAAAGTATTTAGTCATAATCATGAATCTGATCATCGATTTAATAAGACTAGTACTTATGCAGACGAATTTTTGAGCCACTTATCTTCATCACATAATCAGTTGCAGTTTGATCATGAAAGTTTCTTGTGGAGAGACTTTCCTACAGCCGACAGCTCATTTGGATTTCAATCTCCTAATAATTTGTCTTTTTATGATTATATTTTTACGGCGACTTAGAGTGTAATTTTATGGTTAATAGTTAATATATATATATATATATATATATATATGATAACTGGTACTCGTACATTTTTTTTTTCAGCAGAGAATTTTTTGTTTATTATTTAAAAAAAAAAAAAAAAGGGTTGGATAAAGCTCAAATCAATTTTAAATCACTTACCTTCTAAAATTTGAATTTATGTAGTCAACTAAATAAAATTGAAAATTACTCAGCTAAGCCACTAAGGTTTGTCAACATGAAAGTGAATTATATATAATGTTTTCATATGTTTCTAACTTTCTATCACGTAAGAATTTATTTAAGTGATCCAAAATTAATTGTCTATTAAAAGTTCTATAAAATTCAATTTTATAGAATTTGGGTGCATAAAATAGAGACGAATTTCATTTTATAATTTTTTTAGCAATACCAAAATTTTTGTTACATTTGATCAAAAGATAATTTTGAAGGAAAAAAAATTCGATGAGACAGGCCTAAACTAATAAAGCCATCCAATCAACAATTATCACTAGTATTTTAATTTTGTTAACACTATAGATGCTGCGATTGGCCAAATGTATGGACATGTGTCAAATTCTTCGTGAATGTGACATACATGGCGCACTTAATTTTTCTTTCATAAAAATAAAAAAAATTGAAGATGGGTCATCATTCCACATAAAAGTGGCTGTCTGGCCGTATCACAAAAAGATACCCTCTAAAATCATGTGACTATAAATCCGATAAATCAATTAGTTTAATTAATTCTTAGTCAGAATTTGAGATCAACATAAGTTAATAATTTGATAAATCTATAAAATAATATTTTTTAAAAAATTATTTTTTAATTCCAGTTACTATATAAACTAATAATTATATAATTTAAAACTAAATCTAAAAGATGTATCATGTAGTTTTTGCAAAATATATTCTCAATATAGTTTGTTGCTTCTTGAAGTGATTTTCAAATCGAATCAAATTTCTAATCTTTTTGTAATGTAAAATTTTAGTTTGCATTGTCATTTTAAAACAATTACTCTACATGTCATTTTTAATATTTTAAAATAAAAACCCTACAATAATCTAATCACTGCCACAACTAATTACTATTCAAGAAATATAATAAAAACTAAATCAATATAAGCAAATATAATTAACGTGAGTATATTTTCTGAAATTTTTTGTAGATTAATATTATTGGGGTTGGATCTATGATTTTTAGGTATGTAACCTAAAAAATTAATCTATTGACTGAAATGATCTATTTTATTTTAAAATCTAAATATCTTCATTTTACTAACTAATATGTGATATAATTCAACAATTTTATCATTAGACGAAACCATCGATAGACTCTAATTCTTTCGTTGTGATATACTTGAATTATTTTAACATCACATTCTAATTGATAGAATATGACTTTATATCAATTATTAAGAGACTAAATCTAAAATTTATAAATATCTAATTTAAAAAATTAGTCTATTAAATTAAATAACCTTATCTTATTTTTAAATTTAAATATATCATATTTAGTAGCTAACGTGAATACAACTCAACATAAATTAATTTATCAATAAAGTAACAGATTTTTAATGATTCCAATGCTGTTGATTTAACCGTGATTTGATAATATTGAGATCAGACATTCTTCTCCATTGGCGACTATTTTATAACAAATTAACAGTATTGCATGCAGCCAACTCAAAACTCTCAACAAAGTCGGTGTTTCTTTTATAAAAAAGAAGTCATTGCATTTATTGTGTCGATGAAAAATTTCTCATAATTTAGAGGCTCTAGTTCCTCCAGCACGGCAGATTGACTTAACATCAAAAGATTGTAACCAAACGGCATTTCTTCTCTTTGGATTACATTTTCCACCCATGCATCGACCAATAGCAGCAGTGTTGATCTTGATTGACTTTTTTAAAGCTTTTTTTTTTATTTGCAATGCCATGTGCAAAAGCTTTTTGGACTAGTAACGTAGTAACGTTGTAATATTGGTGATACAAGAAGTGCAGGGAATAACTAATTAATTAAAATAGAAGCCGGACATATGAAATAGGGTGAAGGAGAATAAAATCTCTTTGTGATATTCTAGTCTATTAGAATAACGTTTACATAGTCATAAATAATTTTACTCTTAATTTGAGTGAATTATAAATAAAAATAAGTTCGATATGGTAATAAATTATAATTTTTCTAAATACTGTCTAAAAAACTTACTTCTACATAGTGATAATTATATGGATATTACAAAAACTAAATCTTATGTTACACTATAAGATTAAGAAGAAATAATATATTTTTTTTTCTAAAAGTTGGATAATTATTTATTCTTCAGACTATTAAGATTACTATACATATTTCCAATAATATATTGTTTTATGTACTAATTTTTTGAAACCATCCCAATAGTATACAGTTAAATATACTAATTTTTTGAAATTATGTCTATTTTTTTAATAAATATTTATATATACATTAGATTTGACATGTCCCATTAAATAATTATTAATGTAGACCGTGATTTACCTCTATCTTTTTTGCACTAAAGATAAATAAGTCAAAATAATAATTTTTATAACTATACCTTTATTAAATTACAAGTTCTTCATAATAATAAAATTAGTTGAATCCAACATTTATGATTATTAATACACACACACACATACATTAGATTTGACATGTTCCATTCAATAATTATTAATTTAGACCGTGTTTACCTCTATCTTAATTGCATTAAGGATAAATAAGTCAAAATAATAATTTTTGTAACTACACTTCTATTAAATTATAAGTTCTTTATAATAATAAAATTTGTTGTTTCCAACATTTATGACTATGAAGAGATTTTACTGTGTTTAGAAATGGCATACAATGCTCTATTTATAGCCAAATCAAGCGGTTCGTGATGAGTGTGCAGGAGGTGCATGGGAAGCTCGCAAGTGATCGTTGTGCCTTGGATGCCATCAAGCGGTGTGCATGTAATTTACAGAGCAGTCTTCATAGTCTTTTACACATCAAATCTGATATTCCGCATTTCTCTTGTATACCGCTAGTGAAGAGTTTATACTGATTTGGGTGGTTTAATAGACACCATGTATTTCACAACATATATATAACACAACTTTCCTTATGGTTTCACGAGGCCTAAATACTGTTTTATAGCTAACAAACAAATAATACTCTCACTAATGCTAAATGTCTCTTATACAAACTAATGCTAAATGTCACTTATACAAGGCTATAAAAATGTTACTCATAAATATGATGTTACATGCTAGAGTCCATAGCCGGAATTCCTGATAATTCGCGGCTCAATCGCAAAGTTTGGTTACCCTTAACCTGTATCTCATTCCTTAAAACTAGAAGTGTGCACGGATCTTATAAAAATAATCTTGATGGTAATTAATAAAAGGGCACTCATATCCTAGACTTAACTATGGTTTTGGTTGGGTTCTAGGGTTTTGATTAGAGAATTCAAGAGAAAAAAAAGTTGAAGAATTTAAGAATTCAGAGGGACAGAGAAGAATTGACTGGGTTTTGAATATAATTTTATTATTAGTTGTTTAAAAAACTCAATGAGAACCACTTATTTATAGTAGCTCAATATAATCTTAATTGCAATCTAATCAGAATTCTAAATCATAATTGCAATAAGAAAACATAATCCTTTTTTTTTGAAAGAAAGTAAACCTTTCAACCATTAAGATTAGAAAAAAGGTACATCAGTTGAGTTGGGTAATGATCTACCCATACTTCAGGCTCTACTTTGTCAAGAGCTAATTGAGCTATAGCATGAGCTAAAGAATTACAAGTTCTTTTCGTGTGCTGCACCTTAACATATTTTATCAATTTACTTATCACATGTTGAATCTCGGAAATTATCCAAAAGATTTCTTTTCTGCTGCCTTTTTTCCCCAGACATAAGTTAACTACCTCCAGAGAGTCGGATTCTATTATCAAAGAATTTTGAGCAATGGACTCTGTAATTTCTATACCCCAGAGGACTGCTTCAGCCTCTGCATAAGAAACATCACCAGTGAATTTTGACCTCTTCATTCCCGCTGCTATATCTTCAAATGAGTTTCGAAGAACAAACCACAGACCAATAATTTGCTGCTCTGCTCTCACTGCTGCATCTACATTGATTTTGATCCATCCTTCTGGAGGGGGGCTCCATTTCCCAAGATTTTCTGGTATTTGACTTGGCCTTTGCTGCATAAAAGGCATTTTAATCCTTTTGTGTGACTCCACCATGGCTTCCGCTCTAGCAACTACTACCTGGGATTCTTCTTTTTTATTTTCAAAGAGTTGAAGGTTCCTTGACTGCCATGCTGCCCAACATAGAGCAACTATCAGTTCTAGATCAGTCTTACATTTCAACTCTGCTAGCTGTTGTAGTCCACTCATTAAATCTTGTGATGCAAGGATGTCAACCTCATGACTAAACTTTGAATATCTCCACATCATTTTTGATGACTTGCAGCTAAGGAGGGCATGATTAACTGATTCTTCATTTCTTCTACATCTTTGACACCATGGATCTTGAAGAATTTTTTTCTTCCATAAATTTCCAGCTGTAGGTAGTAAATTCTTCAACGCTCTCCACATAAAAATCTTCACTTTTTCTGGTAAGTCTAGCCGCCATATCACATTCCATGATGATTGAGGGTTCTTTGAGTTGCTAGGGGAATCTGGGAACTTTAATCTAAGAGCTACTTGATAGCCACTCTTCACTGAGTAGTTTCCTGCTTTATCATAATGCCATAGGATCTGATCTGCTTTTGGGGTTCTTGGGAGAGGAGTTTTCATGATCATTTCTGCATCTTCTATTCTGAAATGCTGTATTATCTCTTCCTCTTTCCATTTATTTTCTCTATCTATCAAGTAAGATACTGTAGAGTTAACTGGCAATGTTGGTGGGGATATTATTCTAAAAGTTTCAGGCCGTTGTATCCAGTTACTTCTGTAGATCTTTACAGCTTCTCCATTGCCGATTCTCCATCTACTCCCCTTAAGAATGACATGCCTTCCCCATATAATCCTTCTCCATATGTAGGATGGATTGTGGCCAATTTTTGCATTGAGGAAGTCTGACTCTTTAAAATACCTAGCTTTCAAAATTTTTGCCACAAGTGAACCTGGAGATTGCAGGATTCTCCACCCCTGCTTTGCCACAAGAGCTTGGTTAAAGCTTGATAAGTCTCTGAAACCCAGTCCACCTCTTCCTTTCGCTTGACATATTCTTTCCCACTTGGCCCAGTGAATTGACCTATTATCTCCTTTGGAACCCCACCATAATTTAGCAATGGCTTTTTGAATGTCTTCACACAAACCAACTGGAATTTTGAAAACACTCATTGCAAAAGCGAGCACTGACTTGAGCTCTTGCTTTAATAAGAATCTCTTTCCTCCACTTGAAAAGCATTTATTTTGCCGACTAGAGATTTTGCTAAGAATTCTCAGCTTAATGTCATTGAAAAAGCTCCTCTTTTTTCTGCCCACCATAGATGGCAAGCCAAGATATCTTTCATGTCGAGCAACGACATTTAGTTGGAAAATATTTTTGATGGTGGAGATCTGATCAATCTGTACATTGCCTGAAAAGAACATAGATGACTTTTCGTAATTGAAGATTTGGCCAGATGCAGTAGCATAACAGTCAAAAAGAGCTTTCAGGTTTATACAGTCCCTTGTTGAGGCCTTAGTGAAGATTAAGCTGTCATCCGCAAAGAGAAGATGTGTGATTGTTTGCTCTGAACTGAATCTCAGTCCACGGATGCTCTGGTTTGCTTCAGCCTGGGTTAAAAGATTTGAAAAAGCCTATGCACATATAATAAAGAGGTAAGGGGATAAAGGGCAGCCTTGTCTAAGGCCCCGTTGAGGTAAAATAAGACTGAAAAAGATGCGGTGGAAATACATCTCATAATCAAATTAATCCACTTTGGAGAGAAGCCTAACTTATGCATGGTATTCTGCAAGAAACTCCATTCTACTCTATCATAAGCCTTGCTGATATCAAGTTTAAGAGCTACCACACCATTTTTGTTCCCCTTACTATGTCTGATTTTATGAAGACACTCATACCCTATAATTATGTTGTCAGTAATGAGCCTATTTGGGATAAAAGCACTCTAAGTAGGGGATATTACATGATCCAGAACCTGTTTAAACTTATTTGCTATTGTCTTGGCTATGATTCTGTAAATTACATTACATAGACTAATAGGTCTGTATTCTGTTACATGTCTAGGCTTAGCAATCTTCGGAATTAAAGCAATATAAGTGTGATTGATAGGGGTTGGATTACCTCCTTCATTGAGGATATGTAGACAGGTTGCTATGACTCCTTGTTTTACTGCTGTCCAATGCTTTTGGAAGAAAACAGCCGGTAATCCATCCGGCCCTGGAGCTTTTGTTGGCCCCATTTGCGCTAGAGCTTCTGTAACTTCCTCCTCTGAAAAAGGTTGATCCAATTGGACATTAATGTCTTCTGAAACTCTTGCTGGCAAATTCTATGAGGCTGCCTCCAACTGGTTTGTAGAAGGGTTTGTAGTTGTGAAGAGATTTTCAAAATGTTGGCAAAAAGCTCTCTCTATTTCATCTTCCTCTTCAGTCCACCTATTGTTTTCATCAATCACCCCTAAGATTGTATTCTTTCTCTTTCTCATTGAAGCTTTGGAGTGAAAAAACTTAGTGTTCTTATCCCCCTCTTTAAGCCATTCTGCCCTTGATCTTTGGCGCCAATAAATTTCCTCATTAAGTAACATTTCATGGATCTGCTTTTCAATTTTTTTGATGCCTTCCCCCGTGGCATAATGCTCTTGTCTTTCTTTAGTAGATTTCAATTCCCTCAGCAGCTGTTCCAACTTCTTCTTTTTTCCTCCAAACTCAACTCTGCTCCATACTTTCAACTCAACCAGTGAGGCTTTAGCTTTCTTGGTGAACAATTGAACTGGATCCTCATTTCCCCATCTACTTGGGTCTCTCCATTCTTGTTGCACAATTTCCTTACATTTGTCATAAGGACTCCACATGTCTTCATAATGCACCCTTCGGCATATTTGCTTTTTGTATCTTAGTCCTCTACCTCGTTCTTCAATCATAATGAGCACTGGATTGTGATCAGATGTCCACGTTTGAAGATTTTCTGCTGGTAGCTCTTGAAAGACATTCCCCCATTCTTTATTATACAAAAATCTATCAAGTCTTTCTTCTATCAACTGAGGCCCATATCTGTTATTTGACCATGTAAAAGGGTATCCTCTACACCCCAAATCAGCTAATTCACAGTCCTTAACGACCTCTCTAAAGGCACTCACCATTGATAAGCATCTATCATTCCCGCCATTTTTCTCATTGAGATACATAATTTCATTAAAATCACCAAAACAGATCCAAGGCAGAGATGATAATTTAGCTAACCTTCTCATCAAAGTCCACGTATGCTGCTTCTGCCCTGTTTCTGGATGCCCATATATTCCAGTACATCTGCAATATCTTCCCTTGTCCTTGTGAACCACTGCATCAATATGGTGCTTGCTAAATGACTTTATGTCTACAACTATGTCTGAGCTCCATAACATTGCGAACCCTCCTCCCAATCCTTCCCTATCCACTGCAAAACAATTATCAACTTTCAACTTTTTACTTTTGTACTGCATTTGCAAAGCCGTCAGTTTTGTTTCACACAAGAACAAAATTTGAGGCTTATGCAATTAGAGAATTTCTTTGATTTCAAGAAATGTCCGGTTATTCCCCAAACCCCGGACATTCCAGCTTAAGATTTTCATAATTGTCGGCGGGGCTGGTGGCCAGCCTCCGCCGTTGGTTTATTCATGAAACTTGGTGCAATTTCCACTTCGTCACTGCTTGATTTCCAGTTCAACATGCACGTTGCTTTTGGAGGTATAGTGTCAGTTTGGCTTATCGGGCTGTAATTCTTTCTTCTTTTGGCCTCTGGGCTTTTACTACAAAGATCACCACCAGGTCGTTTCCCTGTTATCGGCCCATTATTGCAAGTGGTAGCTTTGGCATTTGATCTAGCTTGCATTTTCCATGTTTTCTTCTTGGGCTTAACTTTGCTATCTTTCAGCCCATTAGTAGCTTCCACCTTTAAGCTCCCAATGCATACAGTTTCATCTTTATTTCCTTCGAAAACTTTTTGGTCAAATTGCATCTTTTCGCCTTCCCTCCCATTTTTCTTTTCTCCCGCCCTTTCCAACTCTTCTTTAGCATTTCCTTTTTCTGGTTCCTTCCAATGTTCAGTTTCTTTTTGCTTTCCTCCTTCTGCTCCCGCTTCCCAAAGCATCTTTTTTGCCCCAGCTGTCCCCTCTTGCTTTGGGGTACTTTTTACTTGTTCCCCTGACAAGTCAGAATCTTGCATTAAATGTATATCCGTATCCCGTTGAGTTTGGACACGGGTTGGCCCGTCTTCTTGACCCATCGTGTTTTCATGGATTGTTAAGTTTAAGTTTTGATTGCCCTGGCTTTCTATCTGGTCTGAATCTCCTTGACTTGCTCTTGCTGTGAACTTTCGGTCCTGTCCTCTGTTATGCTTCATTTTATCAGTAGTTATGGTAGCTTTTAGCCATGCTCCATACGCCATTTCATCTTTGGACTGATGTTTGTACTTTGCACATTCTCTGTACTGATGCCCAATACACCCACAACAGAAACAAAAATCTGGTAATCTCTCGTACAGAACTGGAACTAGGATTTTCTCTTCTTCCTCCTCTTCATGCTCCAGCTCCAGTATTTTAATCAAAGGTTTTGTTATATCTACTGATATTCTGATTCTCACCACCTTCCCCACACACTCCCCCGCTGCATTTGTGTCCACTTCTTCCACCTTCCCGATTTTTCCCAATGTTTGCAGTATCTCTTTTCCATACACTTTATGGGTACATTCCGCAGTTGTACCCAGAAAGAGGCATGTGTAAAGGATTGTTTTGTGACATCTCCAATACCCATAGGCTCCGTAAAGACTATAAGTGATCTGTCAAAATGCCAGGGGCCTCCAGCTAAAATTCTCCTCTTATCTTCTTCTGCTGCAAACTTGAACCAGAAAATATTATCACCCAGCCCTTCAATTTTAACTTCTCTCATAGTCCTCCATACTTGATTCAAAGCTGCTTTTAACCCCTCTATGTTTATTTCTCTGTTTGTCATCACCTTTCCCATCAAACACCCAACCACTATT
The DNA here is from genome assembly GCA_025617385.1 of Murraya koenigii. Taxonomy (NCBI): domain Eukaryota; kingdom Viridiplantae; phylum Streptophyta; class Magnoliopsida; order Sapindales; family Rutaceae; genus Murraya; species Murraya koenigii. The sequence goes on from CM046816.1 coordinate 20,869,511, forward strand.
CTTTCACCCTTTGACTTCATCTTTCCTTTAAAAGACCACTTCCCTTCCCCTCCTTCTCCTAGTGTGATAGCGCTACACTTTCGAATTAATTCCTCCGTATCCATTTTACCCCCCTCAACCAGAGATTTGACTACGGGTAGTTTGTAATCTCATCAACTGGCTTTTACTCTAAAGTCACACTTATCGATCAATAGAAGTGAGTTAACCCAGCTATGATAATCTGAGAAATAAGGAAGAAAAACCAATTTACCTGTAGCACTCAACCTGTGAGTGAATAAACGGAGTCATAAAGACCCATTCTAACTTCCATTTGATTTTGAGAGAGGAGACTCATAAAACCCAAGGAAGACTCCAATAATGGTTCCTCGAGGAAACTTAAGAAAACATAATCCTAATAGAAAAGAAATTTAAAAAAAATTACTAGGATCCTAACGTTCCCCACCCATTGAGACAAGCTCGTCCACAAGCCTTCTAGCCAGGATCAATAGACAAAATTTCCAATTCAAATAGTTGTTAGACAACTTCCAACCGAAATAGTGTACTGGCAAAATGAAAATCACTGAAGCATTGGACTGATGACAAGGGGGCACATCAGTTGGTAAATGCAATAGCTGAGGCTATTTGCGGCCCAACTTAAGTTGCTCGTCACAATTAAAACAAACCTCTGTAGAATGTCTATCATCCTCTGTAGAATGTCTATCAGCATGTGTAGATGGTGATAAATGTTTGGATAAGGCAGAGTATATTGGTCCCAATTAAAAAAGCGACCGGTGGAGAGGGTATTAGTTCTGGTGCAGGATTGTGGAGGGCTATAATTGAAGAGTTTGAATCCTCGATGAGAACGTGAATTGCCTCCTTTCCAGAATGATGAAGCGGTATAGCAGAAGCAAAATTGATAGGATGAGAACAACTAGATATCGTTGACGAGGATTAACTAGATATCGTTCTAGTACAGGACTAAGCTAACGCGATTAGATTACTCTCTAATTAAAGCGTGATTAAGTCCGTTATGAGATTTTTAATAACACATAAAGCGAGATTAAATGACGCTCTAATCCAAACGACTCTACAAGAGAGATTTTTTATAAATAATTATAGAGGAATTATAAAAGAGAAATTTTATTGAATTATTGAATTAAAGTTATGAAAATAATTACAAGATCTCTCTATTTATAATAGAGCAAACCTTCTTTCCTAACTTATCTTAAAAAATAAAAATTAACTCACAATTATAATATAAATAAAAGAATAAGATATTATTCCTTAATTAACTCTAATTAAAATAAAAAATAAAATTCTAGAATTCTAAAATAACTAAATTCACGTCCTACATCATACTCTCCCTCTTAAAAGAAACTCGTCCTCGAGTTTGAATACAATCTGGAGGATAAAACTTGTAGTGCAGGAGAAAATCATCTTGTAATTTGAACTTGTTCTTTTTCTCATCAATCTTTCTTGAAATTTTGAAGAATCCATACTTTAACAATTTCTTTCGCTTATATATTTTTCTAGGAGATGAAGAATTTTAAGAACGAACAACAATCAAATAACTTTTTCCTTTCCCTAATTGTCGCTCAATGCCCTCTCTAATATATTTCACCTTTTCAAGAAAATCTTTTTCAAGCACAACCTTTTTATCTTCGATATGAATAGGTAGAACCATTTCAATCATTTCAATTTTTTCAATGTTATTTTGCTCATAATTTTCAACACTTATCTTGTTCTCCAATGAAACATCATGCACATTTTCACATAAATTATCAGATTGAAAATTTAAATCAATAACAAATTGTACCTTTTCTTCTGTCATCTTAAGCGAGTCTTTTCCAACTAATTTCTCACAATTAACTCTCAGCTTCTGTTTTCTCTTGATGATATTGTTCACGGAAAGTGCAAGATCTGCAATTACTTGTTCTATCGCTGCCAATATCGGATTCCAAACTTTTCAAGCTCTTGTAGGACTGCTTCTCTGATTATTTGTCAGATAGTCTCCACAGACATTGCCTTCATCCCTTGATCATCGTATTCGGAACAGTTATATGCAGATAAGTTCGGCATATGAGAATTTGGTGGGTATGGTGATGGATGGTGGCGGTAGCTAGAGTTTCAATTTTTTTTTTTTAATGATGGAATTGGTGGTGGTGGTTGTGGGTATCCAGAAAAGCTATGCAATTTGTATAGAACCTCTCTGATACCCATTAATGTAGCGCGTAGCGGAAGCGAAATTGATAGAATGAGGAAAAACTAGATATCGTTCTAGTACAGGACCAAGCCAACCCGATTAGATTACTCTCTAATCGAAGCGTGATTAGATCTATTCTAATCCAAACGACTCAATGAGATTTTTAATAACGCATAAAACGAGATTAGATGACGCTCTAATCCAAACGACTCTACAAGAGAGATTTTGATAAATAATTCTAGAGGAATTATAAAAAAGAAATTTTATTGAATTATTGAACTGAAGTTATAAAAATAATTGCAAGATCTTTCTATTTATAATAAAGTAAACTTATTTTCCTAAGTTAACTTAAAAAAAGAAAACTAAATCACAATTATAATAGAAATAAAAGACTAAGATATTGTTCCTTAATTAACTCTAATTAAAATAGAAAATAAAATTATAGAATCCTTCGTACATCACAGAAGGGTCACAATGTTGGCTAATGATTATCTCTTGTTGGGAGGAGTCCCTGCATTCTAACATTTCAACTTCATGTGGACTAGGAGTTGGTTGTGCGTCCTCGCACAACTGGCCCAATCCTTCAAATATGTCTTTCTAAATTACCTTTAGAGCGTTATTTTGAACAGTTAAAATTGTAAGTTTTTCATCAATTTGAGATAGTTATGCAACTTTTTCTTCTAGCACTGTAAAGATCATGATATCTAAAATAAATTCTTAAGAATATTCAGGGTTGTGGTGTTGATGATGGAGTTGGTTTAAGTGTGGTCGCTGGAGTTGGTTGAGGTTAATGATGGGGTAGCAAATTAATTGACTTACGAAAAGCCAAATCAAAAGTCAAGGGACATTGGTAAAAGTTTAGATGCCCGAAAATTTTTTTTTTTTAGTTGAACGAAAAAAGAAAAATTGATGGCCAGGAAAGAGTCTAGGGTTTTTATTAGAGAATTCAAGAGAAAAACGATGAAAAATTTAAGAATTCAAAGGGGAAAGAAAAGAATTAACAGGGGTTGAAATTAATTTTAGTATTGCTTGCTTAAAAAAAATAATGAGAACCACTTATTTATAGTAGCTCAACACAATCTTAATTGTAATCTAATTAGAATTATAGTTGTAATAAAAAAAAAATCCTAGGAAAGAAACTAAAACAAACTAGTACTAATAGGTTTTGATTAGTTTTTTAACACTGTGACTTTAAAGCCATAATTACTATGAAATGGAAACTCTAGTTATCTAATGCAAGTTGATAAGTATTTGGTGACTTTAAAGTTTGATAGATTTTATAATTGCTTTAATTTTTGTTCAAACTCTGAACAATTTTTTAGAAACATAGTTCATTCCCTCCTCTTGGGTTGCATAGTTAGTTTTTCAATTGATATCAGAGACAAATTCTCTTGCTAGGACTTAATTGTCTAAGAGAAAAAGATCCATAACAACTTAAAATGATTCTATATTTAGGAATGACAATTCATTACTAGACCACCATATTATGATGTAAATAATTACATATATTGAAAACTAGGATGAGAATTTATTTGCAGGCCTTAAATTACAAAATTTAAAAAATTATTAATGATGGTCTTTTCATGCCAATTACTAAAAATGTAAAAGGGAAAAATATCCCTAAACCTTCTAGTCAATTAAGTAAATTATAAAAGACAAAGTTGCCTTTAAACTCTCAAGTAATGAATGTTCTGTTTTGTGTTCTAGATAAGAAAGAATTTTATAGAATTTCTCGTTGTGAAATTGCTCATGAAATTTGAAATAATCTCGAAGTTTTTTTATTGGGATACAAACTAAGTTAAAGAGCCTAAGATTAGTAGATATTTTAGGCAATATAAATTATTTCAAATGGAATAAAATGAAAGTGTTCATTCTATGTATACTAAGTTTATGGACATAGTAAATACATTAGAAATTATAGGGAAAACATTTTTAAATAGTGAGAAGTTAAAGAAAATCATTAGGTCATTATCAAAAGAATAGAGATCTAAGAGAACTGCCATTAAGGAAGATAAAGATTTAAATATTTTATCTATTAATGACTTAATTGGCTAATTTATCTCTTATGAAGAGGATTTAGCAACTGAAACAGGTGATGAAAATACGAAGAATAAAACCATTGCACTCAAAGCCTCAAAACATAAAAGTGATAATGATGGAAGTGATTATGAAAATGAAGGGATTGAAATGATTGCTAAAGGGAAGAAGATTTAAGAATCTCATGAAAGAAAACATTAAAGTCAAGAAAGGAAAGAATAAGGCAATTGTTTGTTTTGAATACACAAAGTTAGGTTACATAAGCTCATTCTTTATTCAAGTATTCCAAATCAAGGAAGAAAGCAGTGGTAGCGACGTGGGATGACAATGATGAGGAATCAAGTGAAGAGGAAGAGCAACAAGAAATGTCAAATCTAACTCACATGGCAATTAGAGAAAAGTTATTTGATGAACTTAATGAAGTAAGTGATCTTCTTACTTATGAGGAACTGTATGATACTTTTAAAGCGTTACATAGTGATTTAATGAAAATTAGTAAGAAGAAAACATGCCTTAAAATGAAAATGGTAGAGCTTTCAAATGAAAAAGATACCTTGCAAAAATGCAATGATTCATTAAATGAGAAAATGAAATGGCTAGAATTAGAGAATAAAATATTGCATAATAGAATTGCTTTATTAAATGAGAAACCTAGCACTTCATATGAATATATAGAATCACATGTTGATAATTTTAAAAGGGAAAATAAAATGCTTAAGAAAAAGAGTAACAAATGATATTATTTTAAAGTTCACCAATGGGCAAAAGAACTTAGAAAAATTGCTTGGCTCTAAAAAAATGTGTTTTTGACGAATAAGACATTGGGTATAAGCGTAACTTGAAATAAAAATATTACAAGAGCTATTTTGTTAAGAGTACATCAACTAATGAACATCAAATCACTTGTAATTATTGTAATGATATTGACCATATGAGTTATGCATGTTCAATTAGGAAAAGCACTTACTTTGGTATTAGGAAGTTTTGAGTTCCAAATGGAATCAAATCTAACACTCAAGAACTCAAAAATATTTAAGTACCAAATGATACAACTTGAATATTTTTATAGGTACCAAATTCAAGGAATGATAAAGAGTTTCTTGATGAAAACTTGTGAGGGAAGTCATCACTTGATCATGATGTAAAAAGACAATGATAAGGCAAGATAATCTAATTATTTTGGTACCAATTCTTATTTTATTGATTATAAGTCATGGTCATTTAATTTATTCTTAGTAAATGTTTTATACTTATCTTGTGATATTATGACATTAAGTACATTAGTGTAATATGAAACAGATTAATTTGCCTATTGATTATGTTGAGTAGATCATGGATAGTAGATTAAAATTGTGAAACATGATTGTGTATCTACATGATTAAATTATTAACGAGTATAACATTAAATGCATTATCATTATAGATGAATTTATAATGATAGCATGTTAACTTATTATGATGAATTTGTTTGATTTTGATGATTGCATGATCTTTAATTTCATCTTTTTAATTATTTATTGTCATCTTACATGTATTAAAATAGCCTTGAGACATTTCTAAATCAAGCTATGATATTGGATGACATATTCAATGGGGAGTTTATATCATCATTCATTTATAAAATTGGCATATATGACCATTTGCACTTATAGAGTTGATCATTTATTATTTTAATTTATAATGATAGCTTATCTTAACAACTATGTTGATTTTGATGATCTATATATTGACATTATGTATTTATGTTTTGCTTAAGCAAAAAGGAGATTAGTAGATGCATTTTCGTGTACAAGCGTATGTGTTGAGTTCTATGTGTTTGAATGTCCTTTAGATTATATGATCACGACATCCACATACACACAGGGAGAATTGAATATTAAACTTTGTTAAATATGTTATTTTGAAATCATTTTGATATTTGTAACACATGCACACACTTAGGTGGTTTCTTTATAAAAGTTCAAAATACATTATATGCTTTATACTTCATTTGATGAAGTCGATATTATGAATATCTATGATTAATGAATGAATGCATTTTTTTTTAGACTTTTTGACAAATTGTTGAATGTGCATTCCATGCTTGCTTTAAATAATATTAAAAGAGAGAGAAAGATATGCACTGTGTCAATGAGACATTGACACATTAGATTTTTAATTAGCTTAATTGTTATAATTTTTAAATTGTGATTATTAATTATGAAGTTTGGATGGTTAATAACATTTTCTTATGATAATTTTTATACTTTACATGCATCACTTTTCTTTTTGGAAATTGATAGGAGGATAATACTTATTGTTTAAATTTTAATCATGTCAAAAGGTGGAGAAATATATGCATTTTGAAGGGTATTTGATGTTTTATACTATACTTAAATGGGAATCTTAAATTAATGCATATGTATTGTTTATTTTCTTGAGTTGAGATTGATAGGGAGAGCATGTTGATGATTGGTCTTTTTTTATGATGTAGGGGAAATATATATATGTGGGAATGTATTTTAAAGTATTAGTATTGATCTTCGTAAAGGGCTGATGCTTTGAAGTGTTGACATATTGTTATAAAGATAATACATATTTGTAGGTTTTTTTTTTTTAACTTTTTGAAAACATTTTAGAGCATATATACAATTTTACAAAGAACATTTCAAAATTCTTTTGAAAATTATTTTTAACATATGCATAGATTAAGAGAGGGTTTTATCAAAATGTTCAAAATACATAGTGTGTTTTGTTATCATTAAAAGGAGAGAGATTGGTAACCTATATGACTATATAGTATTTTGATTTTGATAATAACAAACCACATATTAATAAAAGATATGATTTTACATTCATAGTAAAAGCAAGTTTTTCGTAAAAATGTAAACTTTTGATGAATGACATCTTGCTTAATAAAACTGGCAAAATTGATTTAGGAAATTTAGTTATTGAAACTAACCAACTTCCTGCTTAATGCTAAACAGCAAACCTGATATTGAATATGAGCTTTCTAAAATCAAATAGTTGATTAGTAATGCTAAATGACAAATCAGTTACGAGACATGTGCTCTCTTGAATCAAACGACAAACTAGATAATGTTAAACAAAAAATCGGTTACTCAAGGTGAGCTTTTTGGAAACGAAAAATCTAATAAGGATAAGCGGCAAACTTGTTATGAGAAGTAAGCTCTCTAAAATTAGACGGCATACCGGTTATCCATAAACGACAAATTGATTATTTAAAAAGTCAAATGGTTTCTACAACGAGTAACTTTAAATGGAAAACTGGTTATAGTAAACAGTAAATTGATTATGTGCAAAAAGTCAATAATGACTAGTTTTTAGTTTCATATATAAAAAAGCTCAATCAAATTCCAACAACAAGAGATTCAACAATTATCATTTAGCTTGCTATTAAGTATATAATCCTTCTTGAGCTTTAAACAAATCATTATTTTAATGAGTCATACTTTAGACTTTCATTTATAAACATATACATTATGTGGGGGAAGTTTCTTTGTAATATTTATTACAAAATTAAAGTTTAGTTATTGTAAGTGTGAGAAACACTTGGAGGCTTGCTTAGTAGAATTCTCAAGTCGGGTGATCTAGGAGACGTGGATGTAGACAGAGTTAGTCAAACTACGTAAAAATCTCTATGATTAATTCTCTTCTCCCTACAGTCTTTATATTTTGAATTACTTTATTTATATGTTATTAGTTTAAATTTATTTTATAAATACATTAATTTTTGTTCAAGTACTACATAATTTTTTAAAAACTCAATTCACCTATCTCTTGGGTTGTACAGTTAGTATTTCAAATAACCCTTAATTTGAGTTTGCAAATTACAATTGTAAGCGTTTAGCGAACAATTGAGCAACTTGTCTTTGACAGCACTGCTGCAACAAAACAATACCTATCAGAGCCTAAATTTGTTAAAAGTTCCAAGTCTTTCTCCACTAAAGAAATTCAGAAGCAGTAAAGCCAGAAGCAGCAATCATTCATGTAGTTATGTATGCCAGCAATTGACGTTTTATCTCCAAAACTAAATTCCATATAGTTTACTTCAAAATTTTCCCAGAAATCAATTGGCGTAATGTCAAAGGATCAAAGTGTCATCAATGACGAGATGAATCTATCTATGACTCTCATTTAGAGCCACTCAAAAGGAAAACTCCAGCACAAAACTATTCCAAAAGAAGTCATGCAGCAAATATCCAAGCTGAATTTATTAACAGTAACACAAGGATTTTTCTTTCTTACATCAACCACAGAAATTACAACAAAGCATGACTGCAAATAAATATTGCAGTTTCAATGAAGTAGGTACAACATTAATAATACATCTGACCTCAGCAATGAAGACAGTCATGTAACAAGCGTCCATTTGATTATTTATTACACAGGCCACCGCCTACCAGATTTGCATGATCACTTAGAACTAGCTGGAATCAACTACCTGTGACAAGATTCTGTTTTCTCAGACGCTGATGTGAAAGTAACAGGGGTTGCAGGATGATCCCGCACAACCAAGCTAAGTACCTCAGGTCTTGAATAATGCCCGACCACATCAAAAGCAAACTTTTCCCGTGCTATTTCTCCAAGATCTGGCCATCATTGATAATGATCAGAAACAGAAGTTCCACTCTAAAAACAGAACAGAAACATGGCTAAAAGATAATAGATTAACAGGCCTCAAAAGAAAGATGAAAAAAGTTTTCCAGATAATTAGAAGATTCATTGAAGATTGTAGAAGAAATGTTTCAGTCATCTCGTACTAATTGTTATGATTTTAAAACAATGACAATGTGATTTTGTGAATAGATTTTAGATGATATAGGTACCACTGGCACTACTGTGACTTACAAATCAGAAACCTTTGAGGGTCTTTCCAGCTCCAAGTAACCAACCTTATGGAATCTATGATTTCAGATTTTTCTTGAAATTAACTTGAAACTTAAATCTAGACACGATACTCAAAAGTGCATTTAGTTAAAGCAAGGAAGGCAAGGACGGACAGGAACAAGAATAGGTTTGACTAAAGCAAGTCCAGTTCCGAAACGAAAGCGAGATCGATCGATCCTTGCCCTGCCTACCCTGTCATCATAATCAAAGTGGAAACGTGCAACAAATTTAAGGCTAGGTCCGCCTTAATATTAATATTAATATAGGCAACATGCAGAGAAACAACTGAGGTTCAGCAAAAGGTTCCAAAGAATGTAGTTTAGGGTGACCATAAGATGAACGAAGTGATATACCTAGATCAGCTGAGATGAGAGCCTCTCCTTCATAATTGGGTCCTGCCAGAACAGTCCCAGATGGTGATATGATAACACTACCTCCAGCACACACGACAGAATCTGGTGTAAGGTCTTCTTCAATGCCAGAAAAAACATATTCTGGGGGAGGAGGATAATCTTTTCTTCGACAGAATTGGTTGGCTGACAAAACAAAACATCCACCTTCTAGGGCAATGTGTGTCATTGATGCTTGCCATCTATCCGAGGAATCAGCTGTAGGTGCACAATATAATTCAATCCCTGGAAACAGAAACTAATATTATCATTTTAATAACAGCATGAATTATCGATATAAATAGTGTTAAGAGGCACTTTTCCAATTAACAAATGCAGGAGCTTTTCTTCAAATATCACAAGCAGCATCAAACAATATTCAGGATTAGGAAGACTTTTATTACCAGAACCAATGGTATGCCACTGCATAAATGGCTTAGAGCCACCGTGCTAAATTTTAATTTGATTCATTTATATTTGCTTAATTAATGAAAGCCATAATCATGTGAATGAAAACACATCCGAAGAAAAAAGTTATGTACAAGCAATTTGGAGAAAACACCAAGTGTTAGTGTGGAGGTAAATTTCTAACCTTTACCATACAGAGCTGTCCTAAGAAGTGGCATTTTATTTTCCCAACAAATGGCAGCACCTATTTTTCCGATTGGAGTCTGGAAAACCGGAATTGTCGATCCATCTCCAAATCCCCAAATTATACGCTCCACTGCTGTTGGCACGACTTTTCGATGTTTCCCCAGGAAGCAGCCTGTTACAGACACAAATTGTAAATAATGAGAATTTACGTAAAATAAATAAATAAATGACTGAAGATATTAATTCAAGAAAACCTAGACCTCCTAAAAGTGCTTTGAAAGACCAACGCCTCTCAAATTCAACTCAATTAGTTGCCATAACAAATCTCAAGATATACACAGCTTGCATAAAAACTTGAACCTCAAGAATATGACCACTATAGCAAAACTAACACCACTTTCTAAGTCAAGCTACACATAATAATCTAAAGATAAGTACCAAATAAACAAAAATATGTAGGAGATTGTATCACAACCTTGAGAATCAAAAAACAAAACAGTGCAGTACAGAGTATACCCATCTTTCTCGATCACACCCATTACCAAATACACCTTATATTTCCCAGCCATGGCTGCCAATCGATCAACTTCAGGACCTGCAATCACCATAAATAAAGATGTCAAGAACTATAATGTGTGCTAGAAAAATAAAAACTATTGAGTTTATTTATTATGTCCGTGTACAAATGACTAGGGTGACAAAGTGAATAAAACGTTTTCACAGTACAGGTGTTTCTTGAGTCTTTTGGAGAAACTGCTTTTTCAGTACACTGCATTTATATAGAAAATGCTTTTCAATAGAGCATTCATAAGTACTTTTTCAAAAGTACTCATCAAAAGAAAAAAAATGCATTTTGTAATTTTTTTTTTTTTTAAAAAGAAAGTTACGACGTTCTTCCAGAGACCCTTATCTAAGTTTATGAAGGAACTATCAAAATTTTCCGCATTTCGAAAATTTAGCCGCTTCTCATCGTTTGCAAAGTGTATTGCTCTTTTACTTTGTCGCTAATAAAAATTAATTGTTTTTGATGATATCAAAATGATAATTTTGACAATTAACATGTTATTATTGGTAAGAAAAAAAAAATCAATTTTCCACCAAATGATGATTGTACAAGGTATCAATTTTGTACCCAATGATTGTGAAAAAAAAGTATCAATTTCTCGGACAAAGCTATGATGCCCCGGGTGCAAGGTACCCCATTTGTGACAAATTACTTTATGGTCGCTCTTATTTGCTGAAAAATAAAAAATTTAGAAGCTTTAAAATTTTAACATATAAGTCCCACATGTTTCTATTATTTACACTTAGATATTAGACTGTATTTGATTATTATGAAATTTTTATATTATTATTGGTAAATTAAATTTTAATTATATACTTTAATTATTTATTATGGGTAACATAAATTTTATTTTTTTCCCAAAAAATAGATTTATATTATTGGTAAAATAATATATTTTAAATTATTTATTATAGATTAAATAGTTATTATGTTGTTTTCAAAAAAAATGTTTTATCTACAAGTTAGTGGCCTTAATTATCACTAATATTAATAGTCAAATAATTTACAAAAATATAAAAATTTGAAACAATTCAAAATTATGTGTCAAATTTTGAAATGTTTGACTTTTTTTCCATTTCAGGAAATAACAGGGATATCAATGTTAAAAATCAAAGAAAATACATCCATGCCATTGAAACAACTTCTGTGCTAGATCCGGCAACTCATATATACACAAAATATGGGGTACCATGGGCCAGGTGCACCGTAGCTGGACCCCAATTTCTCAGCCAATAATTGTAAAAAAAAAAATTAATTAATTTTCCGGTCAATGATTGCGAAAAATATATATTTTCCACCAAATCTTTAATACTTCAAAGACCCAATATTCATGTTGTTGAGGATTCTTAACACTGTTAATCGAAAATGGAAAACTAATACAATTTGTAAATTTTTAGTGGACCATTAAAAAATTCAAATTTTCCTATTGTTTTAATAAAAAAAAAAAAGTAATTATCATTTTAACTACGTCACGCTTTCATTTATAACAGTGTACACTTAAAATAACTAGCGATCTCAACTTTTATATCTTTTCGAAAAAATACTTTTTTAATAATAATTTTAGTGGGTCTTAGCTAAAGCTAGTTGCATTGCTGGAGATTTAGTGACACAAACTTGCATCTTCGTATTTTTAGTAACACAAATTTACATTCGGAAATAACTTCAACACAGAAAAAAAGATCCAAGTAGAATGATGAACTAACCAGGAACATCGACGGCTGAAGCGTGATACTTGCGAAAATCTTCCTTACCCTTGGCCGTTCGATTAGCAATACTCACACCAAAATTTGAACCACGAGGATACCCACCGATAAATGCTTCTGGAAACACAACTATCTGGGATCCATACCCCGCCGCTTCAGCCAGCAATCTCTCCGCCTTATCTGTTTCAGATAAAAGAAAAAAGACTCAGAGCTTTAAGATGGTGACAGAGCTTACACAATCTCAGTTTTAGTTAGTTTAGTTACATTTTCGTTTCTTTTTAAAAAAAAAAAAAATCGAATTGTGGCTGGCTGTGGTTACTGCTAAAGCAAAATACCTAAAGTGGCGGGAGTGTTGTTGAAGATGGTGGAGGCCTGAACAACGGTGGCACGAACCGTTGGTGCAGATGAGTCTGAACCCATGTCCACTTCTGCTAAAAGTGGTGCATTGTCTGATGCTACCATCGCCATATATTTTCTATTGTTATTTGTCTGTTTTATTTGACAATAACTTCGGTATTTATGGTGCTCACTTATCATTTCTCTCATAGATTAATACGATCAGCCGTCGTTTTGGACCGCGTGCTTGCTCGAGCGGCTCTCAGACTGAGGAAGCTACCTACTGGTTGAAAAAATAATTTGTGACGTGATCATACGTAAGAGAATAACAATAATATTTTAGATAAGTCTTAATAATTTTTTTTATTAAAATATAAATTAAGACCTGAGACAAAAATTCATAAATGGTCTAAAGATAATAGCTCAAAAGTGAGCCAATAGGAAATTGAAGACATAATTAAAAGAAGAATTGACTGTTGTATTTATTAAATTACAATTTGAATGGGTTGAATTGTTTACTTGAATTAAAAGAATTAGAATTGGAATAAGTTGAATTGTTATTAATGTGTTTACTTTATCTTGAAATTCGAATTAAAATGAGTTAAATTGTAGCAAATTACTAAAAGTACTTAATAAACTGTTGTCATAATTATTATTTTTATTTTAATTATAGTGATTACTTATACAAAAATTATTATTATTAATATATTAATATATTAATTAATAATAATATTTGAATAAATAATCAAAATCATTAATATATTATTATATTTAATTAATTAATATACTATTATAATAATTATTAATATATTATTAACAATTAATTAATAAAATTATTATTAATAATAATAGTTATATTAATTAATATAAAATAATTATATTCTATATATTAATAATAATAATAACAATAATTGTTAATATATTATTAACAATAATAATTATTATTGTTAATAAATATTATTATTATTAATTGTTATATTAACAATAACTAATTAACTATAATAATATATTAATTATTGTGATTATTTATTCAAAAATTATTATTCTTAGTAGTTATTATTAATAATATATTAATAATTATAATGTTTATTTATTAATTAAAACATATTAATTTATTATAACAATAGATTAATTAAAAATAATTATTATTATATTAATTAATTATAATAATATATTATAGTAATTATTTTAATAATAATTGATTAATTATACTAATATATTAATTAATTATACTAATTATTAATTATACTAATATATTAATTAATTACAACTAATGACAAAGTGAGAATTTTTTTATTTTGTGGGGAGGGGGGGCAAAATGGTCAATTCAAGGAATGAGAGATTGATTCTAAGTTCCTAAGGAATCAATTTCTCACTAAATTCAGGTATATCTTACAATTCAGATTCATGCCTCTATTTTACAAAGTAAACACTATCAATAATTTCGATTCCCCAATCTGAGAAGTAAACACACTATACATGTAAATGGATTCGAACTTGAGATCTTGATTGCAATACTATAGACTAGTTTGGAATTGATGCAATTGATGAAATAAACTTCTTTTATTATACTGATAAAATAATTAAAAAAAATAATTATGTGTTTGTTAAAATTATATTGTTATGATTTTTGTGAGTTTCAAAGAAAAGAAATTCAACAAGTTTATTATGAATTTGTAAACTTGCATAAAGTTCATATTTTCTTCTTTGATTGGTTCGAGATGTATGCTTCTGATAACAATATTGATTATCCTTTTAAGGAATCAAATCCCATTGTTACCAGAAAGAAAATCCCTGAATGGACTCTTTCTGATAGTGACAGAACTATAGAAGCAGAACATCCACCTCTTAGGAGTATTGCTATTGATCATGGTGATCCTCCTGTCCAAATTAAAGTTTCACCTTATAAAATTCATAAGCCTAAAGATCCAGAAGTTGATTTAGATAGTATTATACAACAGAATAATTTCTATAAAACTAATCTAAATACAATAGGAAAACAGTTGACTAGACTGGAAAATCAATTCCAGAAGTCAACCATAACTGTTTCTCCTACTCCTTCTGCTATTCCTTCTTCTTCAAAGCTAACAAAGTCTGATTCTGAGAAAAAGTTTAAAAAGCCTATTTTTGAGCCTTTCCAGGTTTCGAAGACTAGTCAAAAGCTGGTCCAAGAATCTAAATCAGATTTTGCTAAAGCTATTCGTGAACAACTTGATAGGATAGAAGTTTCTTCTTCCTCAAGTAAAGTCCAAATTGCTCCTGACAGTGCACAATCTAGCAAGATTGGTGTACTGGAATATGATCAGTCTTCTATTGCCTCTTCTGAAATAGAAGCATTTAAGGAAGAACCTCTTCCTAGAACAAATAAAATCCATTGGGAATTAGCTCTTCCCAAAGTCAGGTCTCCACCTGATTTAGCTATTAATAACAGACCCAGTGCTTTAAACCAATCTAGGTTTAATGCATCTTCTGTCTATGAATGGAACATAGATGGAATGTCTGAATACAATATCCTTGGGTTGTTGCAACAAATGACCATGGCAGCCAATCCCTATAAAACTCAATCAGGAACTTCTGACAAAGCCATTGCAGAAATCTTGATTGCTGGATTTACTGGTCAATTAAAAGGTTGGTGGGATCATCTTCTCACTAAACAGCAATAATCTGATATTCTTAATGCAATTCAAATAGATGAATATGGAGCACCCATCTGTGATGAACTTAATGAGCCTATTCAAGATGCTGTAGCTACCTTGATAGTTACAATATCTCTTAATTTCATAGGTGATCCTTCTCACCTAAGAGATAAAAATGCTGAGTTATTGCACAACTTAAGATGCAAGAAACTTAGTGATTTTCAAGATTATAAATCTACCTTCTTCACCAGACTATTTCTGAGAGATGATGCAAATCATGTAACTTGGAAAGAAAAGTTCCTTGCAGGGTTACCAACCCTCTTGGGTGAAAAGGTCAAAAATTCTATTAAAGCCTTATATGATAACCAAATTCCTTATGACAATCTCACCTATGGTGAACTTGTTAGTTTTGTCAATAAAGAAGGTCTAAAGATTTGTCAAGATTTAAAACTCCAGAAAAAATTAAAATGGGAGCTTAAAAGATCTAAACAAGAATTGGGCGGCTTCTGTAAGCAGTTCAATTATGATCCTCTTAAAGCTTCTACCTCTAAAGATTGTAATGGTAAGTGTTATTCCAAACCTTACAAGAAACGTTACAAATCCAGAAGAGATAAAAAACCTTTCAAAGACTCTAGAGAACCTTATTATAAGAAGCCTTCGAGACCTTATAAAAAGAAAAGATTTTCTAGAGATAAATCTAAACCTAAAGCCTCTTTTAATTACAAAGAAGCCACATGTTTCAAATGTAATAAAAAAGGCCATACTGCTCAATACTGCAAAATGAGCAGAAAACTCCACGAGCTCGACCTCGAGGAGGAAGTCCTAGCAAAGCTAGCTCCTTTGCTAATTGAGTCATCCAGCTCGGAGTCTTCTATGACAGGAGACAGCGAGCCCTTACAAATTGATGAAATAGTAGACTCTGATTCTGATACAGAATACAGTAGCTCTACTAGTTCTGAGTCTTACTTAAAGAAAGTCAATGTTTTGACTAAAAAGCAAGAAACTTTTCTTGAATTAGTCAAACATATCTCTGATCCTGCTCTCCAAAGAGAGTATTTGGATAAGCTTCTAAAGACCTTAGAAGTAAGAGATAAAGATGGAACTTCTAAAACCCATGTTCTTAAAAAGAACACTTATGATCTTATTGAAATCTTGGGTAAGAAGAAGACAAAGAAGTTAACTTCTAATATTCAAGATCTTCAGAAGGAAATCAATGACATTAAAGATGAAATAAAAGAGTTGAAAGAAAAACAGAAGAGTGATTCTGCAACAGTTCAACTTCTTTTACAAAGACACTTGCAAGAGGATTCTGATAAAGAACTAGAATCTGATGATGGCAATAAAAATGATCAAAGCCTTGAAAATATCGAGTCTGTACCCGATGATTTTCTATTTGTTTTAAAGCAAATTACTACCAGAAAATATTTGATCAAAATCACTTTGATCTTTTCCAAAGACTTTGAGATTGACACCATTGCTCTCTTTGACACTGGTGCAGATTTGAATTGTATTAGAGAAGATATTGTCCCGAATTGTTTTCATGAGAAAACAACTGAAAGACTATCTGCAGCAAACAATTCAAAGCTAAAAATCAAATCCAAAGTTGATGCCTCCGTTTATAATGGTGGTTTTAAATTTAAAACTTCGTTCCTACTGACAAATGATATTCATCATGTTGTCATTTTAGGAACACCATTTATAAACCTCATTACTCCTTATACTGTCAATTATGATAGTATATCTTTTAAAGCCAGAAGTAAAGAACTTGTTTTGCCTTTCATTGAAAAGCCAAAGACAAGGAATTTAAACATCATTAAAGCATGTTCTGTTTACAAAAATCATATTGGTACCCTTCTTAGAACAAAACAAAACAATTTGGTTTGTTTGAAAAAGGATTTAAATGTACAAAGAATTGAAAGACAACTTCAAAATGAATTTATAAAACAAAAGATTTCTGAGTTTGAAACACGCATTAAAAGAGAAGTATGTGCTGATTTGCCATCTGCATTCTGGAACAGAAAGCAACATATGGTAGATTTGCTTTATGAAACTTCTTTTGATGAGAAAAATATTCCTACTAAAGCCTGTCCAATCCAAATGAGTATGGATCTGGAACAACATTGTAGGAATGAAATTAAAGATTTGGAGTCTAAAGGACTTATTGTTAAGTCTAGGTCTCCATGGTCTTGTGCTGCTTTCTATGTGAACAAAAATTCAGAAATAGAAAGAGGCACACCGAGACTTGTAATCAATTACAAGCCTCTGAACAAAGCTTTAAAATGGATTAGGTATCCAATACCTAATAAAAAGATTTATTACAAAATCGCATTACGCATTCATATTTTCAAAGTTTGACATGAAGTCCGGATTTTGGCAAATTCGATTTATCCTAAAGACAGGTATAAAACTGCATTCACTGTTCCATTTGGACAGTATGAATGGACAGTTATGCCTTTTGGTTTAAAGAATGCCCCCTCAGAATTCCAGAGGATTATGAATGACATTTATAATCCTTATTCTGAATTCTGCATTGTTTATATTGATGATGTATTGATCTTTTCTCACACAATTGATCAACACTTCAAACACTTAAAGACTTTCTATTATGCCACTAAAAAAGCTGGACTTGCAATTTCAAGTTCCAAAGTCTCTTTGTTTCAAACTAAAGTCAGGTTCCTTAGACATTATATATCCAAAGGAACAATTATGCCTATTGAGAGATCTCTTGCATTTGCAGACAAGTTTCCTGATAGGATTCTTGACAAAACTCAATTGCAAAGATTTCTTGGTAGCCTAAATTATGTTCTTGAATTTTATCCTAACATAAATAGGATTTCTAAGCCTTTGCATGATAGACTTAAGAAAACCCCTGTTGCTTGGACAGAAGAACATACTAAAGTTGTAAAGATCATAAAAAATGTTGTTAAAGAAATTCCATGTTTATATCTTGCTAATCCTGCTTTACCTAAGGTTGTAGAGACTGATGCATCAGACTTAGGTTATGGTGGAATTTTAAAACAAGTTGAACATAATAAAGAATAAATTGTAAGATATGTTTCTGCTCACTGGAATGATTGCCAAAGAAACTATTCTACAATAAAAAAGGAAATCTTATCTATTGTTTTATGCATTACAAAGTTTCAGAGTGATCTTCTAAATCAAAAATTTTTACTTAGAATTGATTGTAAAGCTGCAAAACATGTTTTAGAAAAAGATGTTCAAAATATTGCATCAAAAAATATTTTTGCACGATGGCAAGCTATTTTAAGTGTTTTTGATTTTGAGATTGAATATATTAAAGGTGATTTAAATTCTATTCCAGATTTTCTAATTCGTGAATTTTTGCAGAACAGATAATGCCTCCAAGGAGGAAAGACAAGGGCAAAGCCCCTCTTAAAGAGTCTTCTAAAGATGTCTCCCCGACACCCTCTAAAGAAAAGCTCCTTTCTTCAGCTATGCCAATCAAATCTTGGATTGACATGGTCGAGGAGCAAGAAGCTCAGTCTAAAGCCACCTCTTCCGAGGAACAGGTAAAAGAATGGATGCAATCCATTTCTAAATCCCCCGAGCTCCTGCTCGCCTTACAAAATCAAGCTTTACAAAACCTTTATCAAACTAAAGCTCTTTCTCAAGTTCCTGAGAAGGAAAAATCTGTTTCTAAAGAAATTGTAAAGACTTCTTCTTCTAAAGCAGTTGTTTCCCAAGAAAGCTCCTCTTCAAAAATTGTTGTTTCACAACAGAAGCTTTCTCAAAAGTCGGATTGGTTTTGCAAAACTCATCACCAAAATGTTTTAACCATTGGATATATATATATATATATATATATATATATATATATATGTATGTATGTATGTATGTATGTATGTATGTATGTATAGTCATTTTGTCATGTGGTGTCCTTATTTTTTTTAGAGTCAGTGAAAATATTTTATTAAACCACATGATTTAATAGCGTGCTCGTATTAAAAGAAAATAAAGACGTTCACATATATATTAGCTTTAATAAATTATCATGTAATCATTTTATGCATATCCTATTGCACTCGCGCTTATCATGAGGGCAATTAAGTTGTAGATTTCATAGCTAACAGTGGATTAAGTTGTCCTCAATTTTCTTGGTTTGATTCTGCTCCTCCTCAAGTTCAAGAACCTATTTCAAGGATAGATGGAGTTTTCCTAACTATAAATTTTCTTAGCTTTTGTAAAATTATGAAATAGACTAAATAATCAAATTATGAAATAAACTAATTTTCACGTTTTCATCTCAATCACAGATAAAACATATATTAGAAAAATAAAAATTACTTGATTCAAAAGCAATCTAAAAATTTTAATAATAATATTTAAAGTAAATTTTAACAACTCAAACCTACCTTTTAAAAAATAAAACTATAAGAGCCATCCATTTGGACCCGTGGGACTTATGGACTTTTTTTGTCTAATTTATTTATTTTTTTATAATTTTGTTCATGCGTCTGACCTATTATCTTACGTTTGAACAGCTACTATTAATCGATATATTCTTTTTTTTTTTTGTTACTTCAATTTTAGACGCTTAGATTAGGTTCGTTTCAATGGTTAACTGTTTACGGTTAATTAAACGATTAATTAATCAATAGAATAATGACATGACTTTTATTAAGAATTAAGACTTCTTTCGTGTGTGTATATATATATAAAATTTAACTTGTCCTTCTTGTTGGGATTATGTGCTCTTTAAAGCATATTAATTTTCTGATTAATAAAATATTTCAAATATTTATTCAGATATTTTGAATTGCATTAATATTTTGAGTAAAGTCCATTTAATCATATTATATGTATTTATGCGATCACCATGTGGATTCATGAGAAGACATAAATACAAGTTATCTTATGATTAAATAAATTAAGTTCATAGATTGATAAATAAAGTTGGCCACTTTATTTAGGTATAGATCGTAATAAATTCATTGAGTGATTTATCTTAATCATGTATGAATTTATTGATGTAGTTTGTCTACATTGAACTAGATCACATATGAGATTTAATTAACCTAGTAATAACTGTCAGACTTATTAAATCTCATAGGCATTAATTTATTATAATCTTAATCTTGAGTTAGTTATGATTTCATGATTGTTGTTGTTATTTCATTTGAGTTACCAATGGGCAAGACATACACATGTAGTCTAGATTACCCGGTATCTTGGTGGGAGCACAAGTATTGAAATTGTAGATTAACAATATAGAATTTGTACTACACATCTCTTGATGGGTTTTCAGTACTTGATCATAAAATTCTCTGGCCAGAGTGTCTCAACATAAATAAGTATGTTGAAAATGATCATTAGAGAAATCATTAAGTATCAAGGAAAAAGATGTAATTAAATTGATTGGACAGTTGAGATATCAATTTAAATTAACGATGTGGTACAAAAGATTGTGCAGTAAAGAAATCAATGTGGCTTGGGCGAATTATATTCGAGCATACAATTATGGAGGTCAGTTCCAATCTTATAGTGGAGTAGAATTGGAATTAAATAATTATATTTGTTTAATTACAAATTTAATTATTGTAGCCACTATTGTATGTTCCCAAATGATCCCCGGGTTAGCTCATTTAATTGACAACACCATCACTGAACCCAAAAGCAAGAAAAACTGGCATATTAGATGAAAATTATAATTATAATATTTGTTAAGGCCTAGTATGTTATATTAAAGTGTAAATGGGGGCTTGTAATGTTTTACAAGGTGGTCTCCTAGTTTGTTACACATTCCTTCCATTTTTAGGTAAGTGGAGAGATAGTTAAAAGAGGAATTCTATTTTAAATAGAAATCCTAATTCTAACATACTAGGGTTTTTCATAAGATATTATAAAAGGGGCTTTATACTCTTAAATTGAGAGAAGAGAAGAACCCCAGGGTTTTTAAGAAAAATAAATAAGACATCTAAGAGGTGTTAGTTACAATTTGGGGGAGTGGTGAAACAGACGCGCACATGTCCAGTGTTGATCAAACTTGAGTCATAGCCTGGAAGATCGTTTAGAGGCGGATCTACAACTCTCAATTGTTCATCTTCTCAAAACATCAAGGTATGAATTTCTAGATTACTTAATTCTTATATGTTGTATGAGATCGGTCCTAAAATGTTTTAATTTAAAAAATTGAAAAACCTAGTTTATTTTCCCTTCAATTGGTATCAGAGCCATCTCATAATAATATATAAGAATTATGTAAGAAACCTATCTTGTTAATTATGTATTAGAGTGGCACAATTTATTTAGATATATATTATTTGTTAATATATGAATAAAGCATGCTTGGATTGTCTCAATTCATGGTTAGAGATTTGTTTGTATTTTTTTGGATTTGTAACAAAAGGGTGGTCTATTATCACCATGTTTCCTTTTGATTTAATTTTATGTTTCAAAAATTATTTTGTAAAGCATTAGATTGAAATCTGTAAAATTAAAAAAAAAGATTTTCCGGAGCAAGAACCACAGTGGAAAAACCAACGAACAACAGTCAGCGTCGCGTGGCAAGCGAGGACTCTGTGCTGCCGCAGCCGAGCTGGATGCTCGCAGCAGTGCACGTGCGTGCTGCAAGCCGTCTGAGCTCGAGCAGGCTGCAGCTCACGCGGACAAGCAGCGGCTGGAAACGAAAGGCGCAGAGCCGCACGCGGATGGAGCAATTCCGTGACCGGTGTAGAGTATCTCCGGCTGACAGCAGTGGTGCCCACCGAAAAGGAACGAACGGAAGCTCTGCGGTTTCTTTGCTGATGGCGGCGGAAAGAAAGGGAAAGAAAAATGCAGATTAGGGTTTTGAGTGGCAAATATCGCTTGAATCCCTTTAGTTCTGTATAATTTCACTTGGGTAAAAATTAGTTTAACTATTATGCATTTAAGTCTAGAAACGGTTTTTGGGCTTGGTAAATCGTAGTTTTAAGTCCAATAAAATTTGGGCTTATTGGATTAAAATGCATGGATATAGTTTAACAAATTAAATTTATTTTTGATCCAAAAGTTTTACTTAAAATTTTATTTTATTTTCTTTAAAATTAAAATTTGGACCAATAATAAATTTAAAGCCCATATTAGCCAAGGCCATCAACAAAGATAATCCAAGAAAATAAGATATTGACATGAAGCCCAATGGAGATTAGGCTTAGGGTTAATATTTTATTAGGAAAACCATGAATTGAGATTATTTAAATTTTCTATATTTTGTGTTTTTGGATGTGAACATACCATGATAACATGTCATATAGAATAGGTAGTGTCACTCTATACATAATAATATATGTCATTCATATAACATGAATTCATGCATATTGTTTGAGATTTGCAAAATGCTTAATAATATAAGATATCACTTAGATAATATTATAAGAAGCGTGCAATTAACAATATATGTATGATTTAAAAGGAAAAACCAAACTTTAAAATATTGAGTAGGAGAGGGAAAATTCAAGATAATTTTCCCACGGGCTCCATTGTTAGTTCAATAATAAAATTATATATATACCTCGACTTTATGATACGGTGATGCTCCTTACGGAGGGTATATATATTAGACATTTTATTTGATGAACTTCTTTAAAGATAAAATCGAAATATTTTTCAATCTGTTGATCACCCCAACGATGGCTACATGATATGAGAAATACGTAGACTGAAACAATGGTTATATACTCAACAAAATTTGTTATTAACCTTCCCAACGAAGCTCTGTTAACAAAATTTTGGCCTTAAAAGATAAACGATAGTTATTTATCATGTTACGATATGAAAGTAAATAATCTAATGGTTAATTGGGTCTGGTAAGTGGCAGCATGACTTCCCCAACGGATAACTTGCTAAAGTAGTACTAGATTATCGTTACAATAAAATAAAATGCATTTATGGTTTTTTGCATTTTAGAATTTTATTGTGAATGTTATATCAATATATTTATGCATGTATGTTTTATTTTTCAGAAAATGTCTTCCATCAACCCACTGTTAATCATCCTGGTTAAAAATGAACTCACTGGTGACAATTACTTAGATTGGAAACGCAATCTATTTAAATATTCTCACTGCTAAAGACTACAAATATGTTCTAACCCAGCAATGCCCTCCAGTACCAACGTTATACGATTATAGAAATCAGAAGGAGTTTTATGAGAAATGGTGCGAGGCTAACAAAATGGCTAAGCGCTATATATTGGCTTCGATTTCTATGGAACTGCAGAACAAACTACGGAGCATGGAAACAGCCACTGAAATATTGGCTAGTCTCCATCAGATGTTTGGGCAGAATACTGATTCTGCTAAAGAAGCAGCGTTAAAACGTGTCACTGACACCAAGATGGAAGAGGGTACAAGAGTTCGTGATCATGTCCTCAAAATGATGGACTATTTGAATGAAGTTGAGATTAATGTTGTTGAAATCGATGATAAAACAAATATCAACATGGTGATTGAATCTTTACCTGATACATTCAGAGAGTTTAAGGTCAGCTATATCTTAAGCAATAGAGATATGACCTTAATTCAATTGATGTACGAACTACATGCTATAGAAGAATATTATCATAGCAAAGAACTTCCTAAACAGGAATTCTCTTTAAGGCCTAAGTCGAAAGACAAGGGTAAGCAAAAGAGAATTGACATAAGGAACCTGTCTACCAGAAAAGATGGCAAGTCGAAAGACAATTGCTTCAAGTGTGGATGGAAGGGTCATCGGAAGAAAGATTGTCCTAAGATTATTAAAATCGGTATAGGAAATCTTTAAGCTTCCTAATTAGTTCGGTTTCTATAGTGAATTACGAGATAACTAATTTTTATTTATAAATTCATTTATTTGGTTTTCGGAAACCAAGAGATTAAATGAAGAAAGCTTTAAGCAGCGATGAAAAAGATACTAGTTTATATCAGCTGAGAGGAATAGATCAGTTTTATGAGACTTTAAGTTTTGATATTTGTCTTTGTATTCCAAACATTAGAGGAATTTAATTTTGGTGGTTTATTTTTAAAAAACAGAAGCACACTGTTATTTTTTGATCCTCTGTTAATAACTCATTTTTTTACTTTACAAAGACAATTAATATTATATAAGTCTATTGATCTGTTCAAAGCAAGATATAATGATAAAAAGTATATTATTTATCCTAGAAAAAGAAATGTTTTTCCAAAACCAATGGCACCTCTAATATTTATGCTTAAGTCATATAAACTATAATAAGATTTCATGAGAATGATTAATAATAGGTCATTCCTGACCTATTTGAGGATTGATCATTGATACTCTCCAAATCTTATTTAGAAGAGTAATATGACAAGTTAGCTCATTTTGAGCTAAAAGAAAGCGTAATATTGTATGCATGAAATTAGTACATACAAATGTATGCAGACTAATTAGTTTACATGTAAGTAGAGGTTATGAGTATTTTATCAATCCAATTGATAAATATTCAGATCTTTTATGTTTGTCTAAATGTGTCATGATTCCATGGCTTTTGAAATTCAAAAGAGTACATGGATAAGACAAAGAAGCAATCAGACAAGAACATAAAAGAACTTCGATCTAATCAAATCAAAGAATATCTCTCTAGAGAATTCAAAGTCCATTTGGTTGTAAAATGACATAATAGTGTCATTATATGGACAAAAAAAATTCTTTTGGATAAAATAAGATGTATACTTAGCGATTTATCATTTACCTTTTTTATTCTAGATACCAGTATTTAAAAACTGCATAGACTATTGAACTTAGTTTTATCTATATAAATGCCTAATACTCCATAGAATTATGGATATGTCACAAACTTAAATTGTGACGCATCTATAATTGGAGATTTACTAGTATTTATACTAAAATTATAGGCAGAAAAGATGGATTCATGTTCAAAAGTATGCATGTTTTAGGTATTCTAAAGGAATAAAGGAAAGTCTAATTTATAGACCTCAAGATAAGAATGTATTTGTAAACATGCACTATACTTTCCTTGAGGAAGACTATATAAATGACTTGTAACCTATGAGGTAAAACTAGAGAAATCATAAGTAAGGAGATCATATTGATGCTCAGTTTTCTATTTATAGAAAAAAGCAAGAATGATTAACAAAAGGATTATCCCTGAACAAATTATCACTTTTAGAACCTCATCGTAGTGGGAGGGTAACTAGATTACCAAACAAGATACATATTATTGAGAGAAACCTATACGGCTATCTCATATGAACATGTATAAAATCCCACTAGATACAATGAAGCTCTAATAGATAATGATGTTGAACATTGGAAAAGAGCTGTGAATCAAAAAATGGAATATATGTATTCCAATAAAATCTGGAAACTTGTAGAGACACTAAATGAGGTAAAACTCATTGGATGCAAGTGGATCTATAAGAGGAAAATATGAGTAAACAGAAGGATAGAAGTATTTAAAGCAAGATTAGTAGCCAAAGGGTTCACTCAAAAAGAGGGAATCGATTATGAATAAACGTTTTCTCTGGTTGCTATGCTTAAATCTATCAGAATTCTGCTCTCCATTGCTGCAGTGCTAAATTATGAAATTTGGCAAATGGATGTCAAGACTGCCTTTCTTAATGGATATCTTGAAGAAGACATCTTTATGCAGCAACCAGATGGATTCATACAAAAAGGCCAAGAACACTTGGTATGCAAGTTGCAAAGATCTATCTATGGATTGAAGCAAGCATCCCAGTCATGGAACATCAGATTTGATCAAGCGATAAATCGTTTGGATTCATTCAGAATATTGATGAACCATGTGTGTACAAGAGAATTCAGGGAAAAACTGTAGCCTTCCTAAATCTTTATGTAGATGATATTCTCCTTATCAGAAACGATGTAGGAGTAATGACTACTATAAAAGAGTTGGCTAGCAAAACAATTTGATATGAAAGATCTGGGAGAAGCTAGTTATATTCTTAGTATCAAGTTGCTACGAGACCGGAAGAATAAAACGATAGCTTTATCTCAAGTGGTTTATATCGATAAGATATTGGCTAGATTTAGCATGGTAAATTCCAAGATTGGTTTGTTACCATTCAGACATGGAATTATATCCTCTAAGGTTAATTACCTAAAGTTTCTAAGGAGATAGAGAACATGAGACGAGTTCCTTACGCGAAGCTGTGGGAAGTGTCATGTATGCCATGCTTTGCACTAGACCAGGCACATGTTTTGCGATTAGGATAGTTAGCAGATATCAATCTAATCCTGGACCTAAACACTGGACTACTGTCAAGCACATAATGAAGTATCTGAAAAGAACTAAGGATTATATGTTTGTGTATCCAGATAATGAACTTACTCCAGTGGGTTATGCTGATTCTGATTTTATGTCAGATAAGGATTCTAGAAAGTCTACTTCTGGCTATGTGTTTACATTAGGAAGTGGAGCTATTAGTTGGAGGAGTGTGAAACAATCTTGTATCGCAGACTCCACAATAAAAGCTTAATATGTGGCTGCATCTAAGGCTGCAAAAGAAGCGGTATGGCTCCGCAAGTTCCTTCGAGATCTTGAGGTGGTATCTGCTGCAAGTGCACCACTTAAATTATTTTTCAATAATAATGGTGCAGTGGCTCAATCAAAAGAACTAAGAAACCACAAGAAACAAAAAACACATTAAGAGGAAGTATTATCTCATATGGATATAGTATAGAAAGGTTATAACCTACACTTAGAGTCCTACAAGCATGTGCAATTTGCCAGATATGCTTTGAGAGCTAGTGGGAGATTGTTGGGATTATGTGCTCTTTAAAGCATATTAATTTTCTGATTAATAAAATATTTCAAATATTTATTCAGATATTTTGAATTGCATTAATATTTTGAGCAAAGTCCATTTAATCATATTATATGTATTTATGCAATCACCATGTAGATTCGCAGAAGACATAAATACAAGTTATCTTATGATTAAATAAATTAAGTTCGCAGTTGATAAATAAAGTTGGCCACTTTATTTAGGTATAGACTGTAATAAATTCATTGAGTGATTTATCTTAATCATGTATGAATTTATTGATGTAGTTTGTCTACATTGAACTGGATCACATATGAGATTTAATTAACTTAGTAATAACTGTCAGACTTATTAAATCTCATAGGCATTGATTTACTGTAATCTTAATCTTGAGTTAGTTATGATTTCATGATTGTTGTTGTTATTTCATTTGAGTTACCAATGGGCATGACATACACATGTAGTCTAGATTACCCGGTATCTTGGTGGGAGCAATTACAAGTATTGAAATTGTAGATTAACAATATAGAATTTATACGACACATCTCTTGATGGGTTTTCAGTACTTGATCATAAAATTCTCTGGCCAAAGTGTCTCAACATAAATAAGTATGTTGAAAATGATCATTAGAGAAACCATTAAGTATCAAGGAAAAAGATGTAATTAAATTGATTGGACAGTTGAGATATCAATTTAAATTAACGATGTGGTACAAAAGATTGTGCAGTAAAGAAATCAATGTGGCTTGGGCGAATTATATTCGAGCATACAATTATGGAGGTCAGTTCCAATCTTATAGTGGAGTAGAATTGGAATTAAATAATTATATTTGTTTAATTACAAATTTAATTATTGTAGCCACTATTGTATGTTCCCAAATGATCTCCGGGTTAGCTCATTTAATTGACAACACCATCACTGGACCCAAAAGCAAAAAAAACTAGCATATTAGATGAAAATTATAATTATAATATTTGTTAAGGCCTAGTATGTTATATTAAAGTGTAAATGGGGGCTTGTAATGTTTTACAAGGTGATCTCCTAGTTTGTTACACATTCCTTCCACTTTTAGGTAAGTGGAGAGATAGTTAAAAGAGAAATTCTATTTTAAATAGAAATCTTAATCCTAACATACTAGGGTTTTTCATAAGATATTATAAAAGGGGCTTTATACTCTTAAATTGAGAGAAGAGAAGAACTCCAGGGTTTTTAAGAAAAATAAAGAAGACATCTAAGAGGTGCTAGTTACAATTTGGGGGAGTGGTGAAACAGACGCCCACACGTCCAGTGTTGATCAAACTTGAGTCATAGCCTGAAAGATCGTTTAGAGGCGGATTTACAACTCTCAATTGTTCATCTTCTCAAAACATCAAGGTATGTATTTCTAGATTACTTAATTCTTATATATTGTATGAGATCGGTTCTAAAAGATTTTAATTTAAAAAATTGAAAAACCTAGTTTATTTCCCCTTCACTTCTCTCTTAGATTTTATTTTTATAATGTTTTCATTCTTGAAATTCTGTAAATGATTGGACGGTGACGATTCCTCAGTGAAAGGTCTCGTTCGTCGTAATTGGCTACGGAATTAGCCTTGTTGACCATCCTGTTATATATATAATAAAAAAAAAAGAAAAAGAAAAAGAAAAATTCCAAATATGATCATAAGACGAATTGATTTACACTTAAAATAGAACAAGATTCGAAGGCATTTAATTCCGACCAAAATTTGTCATGGGAAGACTAAAGAAAAATTACAGGATAGAGAATAGAGAAGATTGTTAACAAAATTTAATTTAATCTTTCAAATTTCGACCATTAAAAATAATATAATCTAATGGACTAAACTTGATGTAAATATTAATAAAAATTTAAGGAGCCGTTGATCTGTTCGTTTGATAACTAATTATCACATCATTCATAAAAGCACCAAAAATACATAATTAATTTTGTTTTAAGAGCTTTATGTCTCGGGGTGAGTGTTTTGTGCAGCAATCCGGTATGGCACTTAGACAACACTTGCTGAAAATTACTAAGTAAGACTTTGAGCTTCTCAACAGCTAAGCCAAGAGGTTTCCTATAAATGCTAAAGAGAAGAGAGTTAGAGAACAATTGAGCTAAATGCGGAAATTGTATTGCTTGAAAGAAAGACTATAAGAGAGCTTACAAGAATACTTTAATTGTTTGCTCAATGTTTGGATGCTCAAATGCCTAATGCCAACTTATATTTATACAGAGGCTTACCTAACTCTAGAGAATTCTATATACATGTGTCAAATTCTAGTGTATATACAAGTATGCTAGAGTTTTGTAAAAGTTTCTAAAATCAGATCAAGGTAGCATATATTGACTCATGATTTTGGGCCATATATATATATTTTTTTGAATTACTCTTCCCAATTTAAATTTTGAGAGAAATGAATGGCTAAAAAATTAAATTGATCTTGATCCATCTTCTTACCTTTTAAATGATAATTAAAAAGGATTTATTATTGGATGTGCTATCTGCTTCATTTCCAAAACATGATTAATTGACCATCTTAAGTTATGGTCAATTTACACGTTAGATCTAGGAAGCTTAAAATTTTTAATTAGCCAAATCCAAAATAAAAAATTGAAAGAAAAGTTATACAATAGCTTGATGTTCCTTGCTAGAATGGGATGCATTATTGAGGATGATGAGAGTAGAGACTGATTAAGGATTGGTTCACAGGATCATGATAAATTTCACATAAAAGAAGTGAAGTAGGAAAATCACCAACGGCGAAATTATTATAGAACTCTCTATTATTGGAAGTAATTGAAGCAATGAAGCTGATCATCATGTTTCCTTTTTATTTAGTATTTAATACAGGAAAGATAAATGTTTTTCGACTTTATTACCAGCCAAATATTTTGACATTTTTTTTTATGTGGAGGTGATTGTTATCACTAATTACCCGTCAACTTTCAGTTATTAATTAAGTGTAGAAAGTAACCTATATTCCATTGTTAATTATCTTATCACTGATGTTACACAAAAATTGGTCTGACTCTAATATGACATTTGGTATATTACTCTTAGGAGAAATTTTATAATATATCAGAGATAATATAATTAATTAATATATACAATTAAATTTTTCACCTATAAATTAATTTTTATTATTTTTATAAAATAATAATTTTTAAAATAACTTATAAATTATTGTAAATTTCAACTTATCCATTATCTTTATTAAAAAAAAAAATTCACAAACCTACCTTTATTTTTTCTTATCTTCTGAGTTTTGAACAAAAATGAGATAAGTTGAAATTTATAATAATTTCATTAATTTGAGAGTTATCTTAAAAATTATCATATGACAGTGCGAGTAACTTGAAATTTACCCCTCCTCATGAATAGATATCAAATAATTTATTAATTATCATCTCAATACCATCTTTGCTTCTTCTTTTTTCAAGTAAATCCCAGTAGAATGAGAAAAGCTTTATTAATTAAAAGAATATATATATAGCTAATCCAAGGAAAGATAAAGTGCCTCAAACCTCATGCAATGGATAACACTAAAATAAAATATAAAAAAAAAACAAAACTTTACTGTGATTAAAAAAATTAAATGCATGATAAATACTATATTCTTTTTTTCGTAAAAATATTTTTTATTTATATTTTCTTTTGTTTATGTTTGCCCCTCTTAATTTTATTAATGATAATTTTTTTTCGTAGATTTAATTTTATTTCTTTCCTGACTAAAAGAGCATGTACTCCATATTTATTTAGTCCCTTTCTACAAGTTTGTCAAAAACTACTGCATCTTGTTTTTCTCTTCTTCTTCTTCTTCTTTTCCCTTTTTTTTTTATTAATTACCAAATAAGAAAATTATGAAAAAGCATCCTGTCTAGAATTTCCAAAAGACAAATCTCTTTCATACTCGTACAAATATTTTATTGATTCATCTTTTAATATTTTTCAATTTTGTCACATTCTCTATTGTGAAAATAAACAGTCAAATGCAGGTGAAAGGATGTTACATTATCATTGCCCACAGGAGCTATGAATCTGATTAATTTACGGGGGCAATTTTAAAAAAAAAAATTCATAAATACAAAATTTTAAAAAGTGCAAAGGGCAAATTACTAAAGCTCAAAGGATCAGAGCATTAAGATTTATGATCAAGGCTTAAACGCATAAAAACATATAATTTTTTGACTAAGCTGAGGGCAGATGACCAGGGACGGAGCTCAGACAGTACTGCAGAGCCAAATTCACATTTGCAATTTGCTATCTTTTTATCTTTATTCTTTTTATTCACTTGCTTGGCTGTTTGCTTTTTCTTTTTGTTTTTTTAATTTTTTATTAATTAAAACCTTAAGTTTATGCTATTGGTTTAGTGAAAAAAATTCAGAATGACAATTTCGTGTAATGTCCAAAGGTTATACCTAACTTATTATATTTTACATAAAAACTTAAACTTTTTTTCAAGCCCCGTATTCGCCACGGCACCCTCTAGTCTCTATTATCCTCCGGCTCTATAGCTAACCCGGTTACCCTACTTTGCGTCCGTCTCTGATTGCCTACGAGGGTGTCAGCTAAGCTAGTTCGTTACATGATGCATAAATTTGACGAGTGTATGCCTTGACTCGAGTAATATAACGATGAATAAAGTACCTTCTCACAAATATTGATTATCGTATTAAATATTAAAATTATTCTAACCACAATTTTATGTAAATAGATCAAAAATTAACAATTGTAAAATAAGAAAAATTCATCCAATAATCCAAGTATAAATAAAATCACAAAGAGATTTATGGTTCGTTTGAATTTGCCTGTAAGAGATTCAAAAATAATTTTGAAAAATTAAAAACTAATTTTAGTATTTAGAAAGTTCTTGAGAAATCACTTTTGGTAAAATTCTTCTATCCTACAACAGATTTTAAAAAGTAGAGAATGAATAGTTTTTTAAAATTTAATTTTAAAAATCAGTTTTACATTTAATACAATTTCATATATATTATAAAAATATAAAATTATCCTTATTAATTAGAAAATAAAAGCATTAACTTTAAAGAGATTATTATTACTACTAATTATATTAATATAATAAAAAAAAATTATCACTTGTATATCCTTAATTTACTTCGTTATTAAATATATTACAATACTTTTAAGATCTATCAGTCGTCTATCCTAAGTTGATAAAATACATCTGTTATCTACCAAATTATTAATTGTTGTTTAAATGTGATGACCTCAAATGAGTAATCTGATATTTTCATATGGCAATAAGAGATACAAGTGATAGTTTATGAGTATATAACTGATAATATGACAATTTAAGGGTATACCTTAATTTAAGTTTCAAGGCAAAATCATTAATTTGCTACAATTTCGTTAACTTTCAAACGACAGCTAACAATTTAGTGGACAACACACATGTTTTGTTAACTTAGGATAGATGATTGATACACATTGAAAGTGTTGTAGTACATTTGATAAAAATGTATCTTAAGGGTATACGAATGAAAATTTTCCTAGAATAAAAAATAAAATTAATAATGTAAAAAATTTATTTTAGTTGTCAATTACTACATATACATAATAAAAATTATTTTATATGCATATTTATAAATGTGAAAAGAAATTTTATTCAACATTATGTTTAATATATTCTTACAGTAATTTAACAATAAAATTTACTAAACACTTACGACTACTTTCAAAACTCATAACATTTTTAAAGATAAATTTTACTAAATATTTAGTTGATTCTCTTCACAGCTAATTATTTCTACAATATAGATAAAAATAATTATTTTAAAAGTTACTGCGTTATCAAACTGGTCCTTAAGATGTTAGGTCAATGGAGTCATTAAAATCTCTTTTCAAATGAAATCTAAAAATGTGCTTTTAAAAAAATATATATAATTATCCATATTTATAGCGAAGATTCCTAACATATTTAAAATCTTTTCTTGAGTAAAACTAAAAATACTATCATGTATTAACTCATTGTATCTTTATGTAAATATATGAGTTTTTGCTTATTAAGTTTTATATAAATTTATAAATAAAATTGTATGAATTGTATTAGCTCATCTATGTTTTGGTTCAATTAATGACAAACATTATAAGAAGCTAATTACAACTCCTCTCAATCTCAACATGCACAATAAAATATTTAAAAGCACTAAGCACATATGTAAGAAAATTTAGACATTTTATATATGTAGGTCAATTATTACCGTAAATTAATTTAAATACAAGAAATAAAAGTTGTAGAAAATAAGTACACATAGATTTTTACATGGTTCGGATAACAATCCTAGATCTACAAGACCATGCCTAAATATATATTAAGCAATTCACTAAATATAGGAATATTACAATTGATTGGATTCTTACACAATTTCAAACTCTCTCATACTATGTCACCACCTTAGTTGAATCAATTTAGTTGAACTTGCTTCATGAGCACCACTCATCTTCTCGTTTGCAATCTTGATGTGAAATTCATTCACTGCTGCAATTGACCCCTTCTCTCGAAGATTAAAGCTTCATGAATAATTGCAGTTGGTACTGTTTATGGCACTATTTACCTTGTATTATTCATGCACTGTTCATTTACATCAAAATCCTAATTCTCTATTTGTGGTGAACTATATTCAATTTTGCTTAAAAAAATATGAGTCCTTGTATCCTAAGTATTTTCCCCAAATCCTAATTTTAGGAAAGAACTAAATTAAAAAGTCTCTCAAGTAATGTATGCTCTAATTTAAGAATTATACAATTTAATAACTACGCAATTCCTAAAAACAAGTCTCTAGGTCTTAACTATACTAGTCTTCTATTCTTTTTTTTTTTAGTCTTCAATTTATCTTTTTATGTTTTAATTTTCCAGTTTTTTATTTTTTATTTTATTTTTTTCCTGTATGCAGGTTGTTTTTCTTATTGTTTGTTGGGTGGTGTTTAACTACTCCTCTTAAAATCCTGTATGGTCGTAGATGATGTTAACTCATGGTTCATATTAGAATCATGTCAATGTTCGATCGAGAGAGTACGTCTTATTGGTGTTGATAAATGGCTCTAATTCTGGTGCATTAATATTCCGATGACCTGGTGCGAGTTACCGATGGCATAGGTTGAGGGCTCATCAAGAGGCTTGTTAGGGATACTCTAGATTGAGTGTTTATGTTGTTGAGTTTTGTGGGTTTTTTGTTGTGTTTGCAGTTAGTATTGTGTTATGGTATATTATGTTATTTTTGTATTATTATTTTCAAACAGGGGTTTTATTTGCATTAGTTGAAGTTGATCGCAGTCCGTAAAATTTCTTTTGATCTTAAACATGTTAATAGGTGAAATTTTTTTTATCATTTCTGTATGTAATTAGAGTTATTGTTAAAAGTTATCATAACCTAAACTTGAATCGTAGGTCCTATCTTATATATTGTACTTAAGCTTAGTTATCATATATTTATGCTCATATGGCATTATAATATTTATAACCCTATAGCATTATAATGCCGACCATTATTATTCCTAAAGGCATACTTTCTTTTATATATATATATATATATATATATGATAGAAGAGAGGATGCAACAGTTGCAGCATAGCTGCATCCGAAAAGCGAATCCAAAAACATAATTGAGAACATTCAAATAAAGAAATTATAAAAGAACCGAGATGAAAAACCTAACCTAGTTAAGCTTAATAAGCCAAAGCCCCTTTTTAAAATTGTTTATTCATTCTCACATTGCCTTGCACATGCTTGCCACATATTAAAACAATCCTAGTTGTTGGTTAACAGGTGAAACAGACACCTTCACAAAACGGCAACGTTTAAGCAGTATAATAAGGTTAATGAAGCACGTGAAAGGCACTACCTGTTTTAATGCTTGAAACGGCATCTCGCTTCATCGTTTTGGAGCCTCTGGTTTAAGTGAAGCACGCGAGCAGCCACGTGACCATTTGATTGAATTTGAAGCTGAGGTCGTTATAACTGAATCTTGCACACGTGTCACAAGCCTGTACACTCTGGGTTGTTAAGTTGTTATGTAGCTGCTTTATAAGCTGACTTTTCAGGGGAATTGCTGCGAGAAATAAGAGAGATTCAGAGAGAAATTGTAGTGAGAGAAAGCATATTCTTGATCACTGTTGTTTTTTTCTTGAATCTCTGTAACAAACATCTTGAATCATTAATGGAAGCCTGCATGATGGATTCACCCGTTGGTGCAAGCCAGTCAGATGGCTGAACCACGTAACTCTCTGTGTGCGCTGTGATTTGTTGTTTTCTTTGCTCATTTTAGTTGGTTTCCAATTTTGTTTTCTTTAAGTTTGTTAGCTTGAGACGTGTTCAATTAATCTGCTTAATCAAGTGAATGCAACTTGATTGACCTTGGTTAAGATTCTTGGGCAGAGGCTGGTTTTGTTCTGTGTTTGATACAAATCAACCTCTTCACTAGTCAATCCTTTTAGGATTTTAATTCATTGCTTCCTCACATGATGGCCAAACCCAAAACCAAACTTTTATAGAAACTTTTATAAATATTTGTAAATTTAATTTGAGAATTTTGGCTGGACCCAGGCCAACGATACCTGAGGTAATGAACAGTAAAGACTGACTTCTATGAAAGATTTTGAGAAATTGTCAATTTTTTCACTACCATATTCAATATGTATCATTTACCCTCCTACTGGTTTTTTAATACTCAATAATCTCCCTGACTACATAAATTTTACAATATTATATTTATTTTTAATTACATTTTTATTCATATTTATTATAAATTACATAAATCACATGAATAAAAATTAAAATAAAAAATTAAGATTAAAAACAAATATATAAGAGCTAGGATCGTGGGATGTAAGTGAGTTCCATAAAATATATAAAATCATATTTTAATTAAACAATAAATTATGTAATACCAAATTAAAATTCTTTAAATTTAATTCTTTATAGATCTTTCAATTTTAAACCAATTTTATTCTTTAAATCAAACCTAAGCAACACAGGGTTTGACAGAAATTAAACATACATTATGGTTGGCTTTCTAGCATACACAGTACCAGATCTGGATCCCAGAAATGGTGCTCTGAGTGAGGAGGGAAAAGAGAAATACAACTGAGGGGAGAGATCCGGTCTCTATGCCTCATAGGAACGTACAGTTTGTATGGTAGATCTGATATAGAAGATCAGTCTACAAATCATGCATAAATAAAGAAAACTTTAAATAAATTGCGGTAAATTAAATAAATAAAGTGCAGAAATTAAAATGCATAAAATAAAGTGCATAAATTAAAATGCATAAAATAAAGTGCAGAAATTAAAAGAGCAGAAATTAAAATACATAAAATAAATTAATCACGGACTTTAATTGCTTTAAAATAAATTACAAGATAAATGCTTGCATTTAATTAAAATGCAAGCTAAATGCTTTAAAGAAAGATTGCAAGAGGAAAGGGGAAAACTCATAAGACAGGAAATATTTCCTCAAAGTCTTCTGTTCATCGTTTTCCAGAGATAGAGAGAGAGAGTTAGAGAGAGAGAGAGATCTAAAAATTCTGAGGAGTTAATAGTCTTCCTCCAGAATTTATACATAAATTTTTAAATTGTTCACTGTGGCGTCCTGTAGCAATTAAACTGTAGCGACACTGTATACTGTAGCACGTCTGTAGCAGTTTAACTGTAGCATCGCAATCACTGTAGCTTTATACGGGGCTGTAGCTTTATATAAAAGTTTTACAAATACAAATACTAATGAAATATATTCATACAAATACAAGTACAAATACAAATATAAATAGTATCTTCACAACGATACAATAGAAATACATACGAAATACATTTAATTGGAAAATTCTTTACTCTTTTTTTTTTTTTTTTACATAAAGTAAATTACAAAGCTTTAATACTTTAACTGAGACAAGATACCAAAACACATATATTCATTTTCATCTCCAAGAGAGATGAATGGCTCTTCATTACTTAAGGAACTCGAAGAAGAAGAAGAGCTTGCAGCAGAAGTTTCTGATCTTGAGGTGAGCAACTGCTGTATAATTTTGAAATACTCATCTTCAGTCTTTGCAGAGGCTAATAGGGACTGTACTTTTGACCTTTGGGCCAAGAAAGTGCTTTGGGCTTTAGATTCTTCAATGCTTGGAGTCAAATGGCCGCTTGAAAAAAGCCATGCACGAACAGTAGACTCAGAGAGTTTTGACTGCTTATCGAATTTTGACCACCACTTAATTTTAAAATGTCTTTGTAAAATCAACTGGGAGTCCTGAGTGTGGTATTGGAAATTCCACATCCAGACCCACGGAAGAAAGAAATTTGTACAGAAGCAGAGAAAATGAGGAAACCTCTTCTCAGACTCAGAAGGGATATAATGAGCTTTAAAAGGGTTTAGGTAATTTTTAGCATTGGGTGTCAAGATATCTGGGCTAGAACCAAAATAGTTCCACCATTGTTGGAACCAATTTGGAAGACTTTGCACGGTTATCTTTGAATTGAAGAAAAACAACCTGGAGTGTGTCTTTTTAGGGTTTTGGATAAAAAATGTATTAAACCAAGCTTGTTGGTAATCCCAGTAAGGAAATGACAAGCAGTGGTTTGGGCTCAATTTAAAATTGACGGGAAAAGCCTGGGTTTTATAGAGTGGAAGACCCCATTGTTTAGGAGTTAGGACTTTGAGAATTGTGGCCGTAGAATATGCCTACCGTAATGAGCTTCACTGAGAAAGAAATGTTTGAATTTGATGACTCAAGATACTCAAGAATAAGCTTGATAGTAAGGTTGGGGTTTTTGTAAATTCCATGGTTTAAAAAACCAACCTTTGGGGAAAATCTTTAAAACAGCTTGAAAAGGATCAGTATGATAAAATCCATCTTCCATAGATAAAATATTTTGATGATGGACTTTATTATACCACTCCGATTTTTGTGAAAGCTTTTCCTGGGAAACAATAATTTGAGAGGAAGAACTTCCACCAGAAACTAATTCTTTAGAAGAAGTAGGTTTTGTTATTTCTTTAGAAGTAACATTTTCTTGATAAAGAGCTTTAGATTTTGAAATGCTTTGTAAAACAACCATAAGTTCAGGGGATTTAGAAATAGATTGCATCCATTCTTTTACCTGTTCATCAGATGCTAAGGCTTTAGATTGAGCTTTATGCTCTTTGACCATATCAATCCAAGATTTAATTGGCATGGCAGAAGATAATAACTTGTCTTTAGAGAGAGTATCATGGGGTTCTTTAGAGATCATTTGAGGGGGAAGGATTGCAAGAGGTGCAATGTCTTTAATAATGGCTTTACCCTTATCTTTCTTCTCGATGGCATTATCTGCTTTGCAAAAATTCTCCGGTTAGAAAATCGGAATAGAATTTGTATCACCTTTAATAAACTCAATATCAAAATCAAAAACACTTAAAATAGCTTGCCATCGTGCAAAAATTTGTTTGGATGCAATGTTTTGAACATCTTTTTCTAAAACATGTTTTGCAGCTTTACAGTCAATTCTAAGTAAAAATTTCTGATTTAATAAATCACTTTGAAATTTTGATATGCATAACACAATGGAAAGAATTTCTTTTTTAATAGTAGAATAGTTTCGTTGGCAATCATTCCAATGTGCAGAAACATACTGTACTATTTGTTCTTTATTATTATTAACTTGTTTTAAAATGCCACCATATCCTAAGTCGGATGCATCGGTTTTAACTATTTTAGGTAATGCAGGATTAGCAAGGAATAAACAAGGAATTTCTTTAACTGTTTGTTTTATTAATTTAACAGCTTTGGTATGCTCATCAGTCCATGCAACAAGATTTTTCTTTAATCTATCATGAAGGGATTTTGAAATCCTATTGATGTTGGGACAAAAATCAAGAACATAATTTAAACTACTAAGAAATCTTTGTAGTTGTGTTTTATCAAGAATCTTATCAGGAAACTTGTTTGTAAAAGCAAGAGACCTCTCAATAGGAGTAATTGTTCCTTTAGAAATATAATGTCCAAGGAATCTGATTTTAGTTTGAAACAAAGAAATCTTCGAATTAGAAACAGCTAGTCCAATTTTTTTAGTGGCAAAATAAAAAGTCTTTAAATGTTTGAAATGTTGATCAATTGTATTAGAAAATATCAAAACATCATCAATGTAAACAATGCAAAATTCTGAATAAGGGTTATAAATGTCATTCATGACTCTTTGAAATTCAGAAGGTGTATTTTTTAAACCAAATGGCATAACAGTCCACTCATACTCGTCTCGAATGGAACAAGAAAAGTAGTTTTATACCGATCTTTAGGATGAATTTGAATTTGCCAAAACCCGATTTCATGTCAAATTTTGAGAATATGAAAGCAGTGGAGTTTTGTAGTAAGTCTTTTTGTTAGGTATTGGATACCTAATCCACTTTAAGGCTTTATTTAACGGTTTGTAATTTATCACAAATCTTGGAGTGCACGCTCAATTTCGAATTCTTGTTTACATAAAAGCAAGACAAGACCGTGGAGATCTTGACTTTACAATTAGTCCTTTAGTTTCCAAATCTTTAATTTCATTCCTACAGTGTTTTTCTAATTCCATATTCATTTGAATTGGGCGAGCTTTAGTAGGAATTTGTATTTCATCAAAAGTATTTTCATATGGCAAGTCTACCATGTGTTGTTTTCTGTTCCATAAAGCAGTTGGTAAATCAGCACATATTTCCTTTTCAATTAAGTCTTTAAATTCAGAAATTTTCTTCTTTATAAGACTGGTTTGTATCTGACTTTCAATTCTTTGTAATCCTAAATCCTTTTGTAAATAAAATAAATTATTTTATTTTGATTTGAGCAAAACATTGATTTGGTTTTGATAAATAGAACAAGCTTTTACAATATTTAGATTTCTTGTTTTAGGCTTTTCAATAAAGGAAAAATTTAATTCTTTATCTTCAACTTTAAAAATTATACCATCATAATCAACAATATAAGGAGTAATGAGGTTTATGAATGAGGTTCCAAGTATGACAGTATGATGTATGTCATTTGTCAATAGAAAGGAAGTTCGAAATTCAAAACCATCATTTAGTATGAAGCATCAACTTTAGAGGTTATTTTTAATTTTGAATTATTAGCGACTGAAAGTCTTTCATTTATTTTTTTCTCGAAATCTTTGGGAACAATATCTTCTTTTACACGCTTTAAATTAAGTACTGTGTCAAAAGAGGCAATGGTGTCGATTTCAAATTCTTTGGAAAGTATCAAAGTAATTTTAATCAAATATTTTCTTAGAGTGATTTGTTTCAAAACAAACAAAAAATCATTAGGTAATTTTTTATATTTTCAAGGTTTTGATTATCACCATCAAATTTTATTTCTTTATCTTCATCACTATATGAATTATCTTCTAATTGTTTTAGCAAAATTGGATAATTCCGAATCGCTTTTGTTTCTCTTTAATTCTTTTATTTCGATTTAATTTCCTTAATCTCCTTTCGAAGATCTTGAATATTAGGAGTTGTTTTCTTTTCTTTCTTTTATTCAAGATTTCAGAAGGTCATAGGCATTTTTCTTTAAAACAAGAGTTTTGGAAGATTCGACTTATTGCTCGATCAAAGGTTTTCAAAAGCTTATCAAGATACTCTTTTGTAAACCGGATCGTAAATATGTTTAACAATATCAAGATAAGTTTTCTGTTCTTTAGTTAAAACATTGATTTTCTTTTAAAATAGGGATTCAGAATCACTATCACTTGAATCAGAAGTATCAGAGTCAATTAACTCATCAACTTGTAAAGGTTCACTGTCTCTTTTCATAGAAGACTCAAAGTCAGAAGATTCAACTAAAAGTGGGGCTAACTTTGAAAGTGTTTCATCATCAAGACCAAGTTCATGAAGCTTTGTGTTCATTTTGCAAAATCTTGCAGTATGGCCTTTTCTTCCACACTTATAACAAGTAGCTTCTTTATAGTTGAAAAGTGTTTTAGAAGATGATTTTAAAGGAGCTTTAAAACTTTTCTTTTTAGAGAAACGAGTCTTTTTATAAGGTTTCGAAAGTTTCTTATAAAAATATTCTCTAAATTCTTTTAAAGGTTGTCTGTACTTATAACTTCTAGATTTATAGGATTTGTAATGTTTTTTGTAAGTCTTCGAGGAACACTTACCATTACAATCTTAGATGTAGAGACTTTGAAAGGGTCATAGTTAAACTGTTTACAGAAACTTCCTAATTCTTGCTTAGATTTTCTAAGCTCCCATTTAAGACGTTTCTGTAATTTCAAATCTTGGCAAATCTTTAGACCTTCTTTATTAACGAAACTGACTAATTCACCATAGGTGAGTTCGTCATAAGGGACACGATTATCATTAAGAGCTTTAATGGAATTTATAACTTTTTCATCTAAAAGTGTAGGTAAACCAGCCAGAAATTTCTCTTTCCAAGTGATATGATTTGCATCATCCCTTAGAAAGAATCGGGTAAAGAAAGTAGTTTTATAACTTTGAAATTCACTAAGCTTCCTACATCTTAGGTTATGTAGTAACCTCAAGATTTTTATCACGTAGGTGAGAAGGGTCACCTATAAAATAAAGCGAAATGGTCAAAATTAAAGTTGCAACAAAGATCTCGAATTGATCGTTATATTCATCTAGAATCGGGATTCCTTCCTCATCCGTCTCGAATTGCATTCAAGATGTTCGATTGCTGTGGTTTGGTGAGGAGATGGTCCCACCAACCTTTAAGTTGACCAAGAAACCCGCATAAGGATTTCGCAATCGCTTTGTCGAAGTTCCCGATTGGGTTTTATAGGCATTACCGCCATTGTCATTTGTTGTAATAGACCAAGTATATTGTACTCAGACATTCCATCTATATTCCATTCATAGACAGAAGATGCATTAAACCGTGATTGGTTGCACTAGGCCTATTATCAACAGCTAAGTCATGAGGAGAATAAGAAGCAATAGGGAGAGCTAATTCCCAATGAATTTTATTTGTATTAGGAGTCGACTCAAATTCTTCTTCAAATGCTTCTGCATCTGAAGTGGCTATAAAAGATTGATCATAATCTAATACTCTAATTTTATTACTAGATTGAGGAGTGTCAGGAACAATTTCAGCTTTTTTAGAGGAAGAGGATGAGATTTCTATCTCATTTAATCTTTCTTTAATGGCTTTAATAAAGTCTGATTTTAATTCTTGAACAAGCTTTTGACTATCTTTTGAAACCTGGAAAGGCTCGAATATAGGTTTCTTAAGCTTTTTGTCAGACTTTATTGGCTTTAAAGTATAAATAAGAGAAACAGTAATGGTTGACTGTTGGATTTGATTTTCTATCTTATTCAACTGTTTTCCTATAGTATTTAGATTAGTATTACAAAAATTATTCTGTTGGATAATACTATCTAAATCTGTATCAGGGTCATTTACCTTAAGAATTTTGTAAGGTGCAGCTTTAATTTGAGTAGGAAGATCACCATGATCAATGGTTATACTCCTAAGAGGTGGATGCTCTGATTCAATGATTCTATCACTATCAGAAAGATTCCATTCAGGAGTTTTCTTTCTAGTAGTAATAGGGTTTGATTCTTTAAAGGGATAAGAAATGTTGTTTTCAAAAGCATACATTTCAAACTAATCAAAAAATAAAATGTGAACTTTATGTAAATTGACAAATTCATAATATTCTTCTTAAATCTGTTTTCTTTGATTTAAAAAATGATTAAAAAACCAAAGTCTTTTTTTCTTTATTCAAGTCAAAATAGAAATCTTTGTGCAAAAGGGCTTTATCCACTTCGAAATCCTTTTCTAGGACACTTATTATGTTTTCTGTAACAGCAGAAAATGTAGGAGATGTTGGAGGAGAAAGTTCCTTCTCTTCCTTACTTTGTTCACGTTGGCTACTGGTGTAAATTGGATGAGGAACACTAGTAGAGTAATTAACGTAATCGAATCGAAGAACTAGGAATATCTCACGTGGAGAACCTAGGTTGGTCTTTACATGGTAGATTATTGACAGAAGGGACTTTAGAGAATTTCCTACTTGTAGAAGGAATACTGGAAACAGAATATTTATCTGAGAACCTATATGAGTTTGCCATTCTAAAAGATAGTTTTACTTTGCCATCTGAATATTAAGTCACATTTTGCAACTCTGAATTTGGCTCAAGTTGTTTTGGAATAATTGGTTCAGTTGCTCGCTCAAGGATCTATTCCTCAGGAAGGTTTATGTTTTTCCACTGGATAGGTCTAGGAATAACTGTATTAGCTTTGGACAAGTCAGTCTACAAGAGAAGAGTTTCATCTCTTTTTTACTGGAGTTTATGTTGCGTATTAAACGCAAAATGCATTGTTTTATAGGAAATTTTGTAAATTAGGACAACAGGGATTGATCCTTCAATCATGTGATAATTGTGGATCTTAATTTGAAGAATCATGCTTTTGAGGATATTTTTGTCTTTAAGTGAGACTGTGATGTTTGGATAACAATCAAACGGAATAGGACCTTTACAGAGACTCGATTCAATACTGCTAAGTAAAGAATCATCAAAAAAGATGAATCGGCCATCTCTTAGAACTGCTAAGATGGAAGTGTCTAGGCCTTCTTTAGTAAAGGGCTTTATTCCAACTTGGATTAAACCAATATCCACATAATTAAATTTCTTTTCTTTTAAGTGCTTTAAAGAGTGTTCTGAAAACAAATGAATTGTTTCAAAAAGCTTTGAAAGAGTGATGTCACGTTCTTCAGTTTTTATAACATAATATGTCTTTAAAAAATCAAGTTTTTTTGTTTTATAAATTGTGTCTTTAGAAATCTTTGGTAATTCCCAACAATCAATAACTTTATTAAAATCTTCAATTATAAAATCTTCAGAATTCACAACATTCTTTGAAACATTAGTCCTTTCAGAAGAACTAGAGAAAGAATATGCTTTACAGAGTAGAGAATCCATGCAGTTTAAAACTTTTAATTAAACCTATATGGATGTCTACAGGTATGGTTTTACAGCCCTTAAACGGAAAACTCTTATCCTAGACGGGACTTACTACCAGTAAAGAATTCAACAACTACACAGAAATTAAATAAAAAGCATAAACATACACAAATTCTTTTACTCTATAATACACCTATCCCCCTTGGCTCTGATACCAATAATACACAAATTCTTTTATACCTACCCCTCTAGATTCCTTTGCAAAAGGCCAAAGCCTAAGATCAGTCTTTGCTGGAAGCTGCTCTAAGCATGATGTGAGCATACAAC
Source organism: Murraya koenigii (assembly GCA_025617385.1). Classification (NCBI taxonomy): domain Eukaryota; kingdom Viridiplantae; phylum Streptophyta; class Magnoliopsida; order Sapindales; family Rutaceae; genus Murraya; species Murraya koenigii. The sequence continues at coordinate 20,913,818 of CM046816.1, forward strand.
AAAAACTTTTGCAACAATGAAAGACAGATACAATAGAGTGACAGATCAAGGCACATTAAAATTAACCTACAAAATTTACATGATACATTACCACAAGATTCATGCATAGTCTTACTACTCCGAAAACAAAGATAGCCAAAGTTTTGAGGGCAGGCCCTCAATTTGATTAGGCATCGGATAACATATTGTTTACTCGTACTTTTAACTTCATAATTCATCTAACTAAAATCTCCTAAGCTTAGATGTTTAAGAGATACATTAGGTTCAACACTCATACCAGTTAATTCCCATCATCAGCCCCTTTCAAGTAAAGAGTTTCGCCTCCATCTTGGCTTCCTGAGCTCCCTCCTCGTCCTTCAGCAGATCCAGAACTGCCTACATCGTGCTTGCTCCCTCCTGCCATTCCCCTAGAGTGCAAGCCTTCACCAGAAGAGCCACGGCCAAAATCAGGAAATCCTCCACCCCCAAGTGAACCACTACCTCCTGCAGTACTACCCTCACTCTGCAGCATGTGAAGTCCTGAGCTACCACCAGAGCTCATGCCGAGCTGACCATGCAAGGCTTGCTGTTGCTGAAGCACTGAAAATTGCTGTTGAGAATACACCATGGACGAGCGCGCAGCCATAAGTGACTGCGGTGTCATTGGCTGAGATTGCTGATGTTGCATGTAGTGAGCTCCAGGCTGCATAATGCCACCAGAAGAGAACTGCAGAACCACGACTAAAAATCAGGGGTTCCGCAACTTAAAACGGATTCAAATTAAGAGAATGTTAGGGTTTATTTAAGGAGTCCATGCAAAAATAACAAAATGCAGTGAGATAAGGGTGTATTAACAATTATCACTTCCTTAAAATGCAATGAGATAAGGGTTTAGTGTTAGTACCTGGGCATGAACGCTAGGCGGTTGGGGTTGAGCATCAGCAATAGCAGCCAGGTACATGAGGTTCCGCTGCAACCTTGCTTGGTTCCTGCCAGAAAGGAAAATGAATAAGTAGCCTTCTAACAAATTCAGACACAACAGTGTGTCAAAGTATGAACAGGCAGCTTTTAACTACATAGTATTTATTCTCGCACTACCTTCTATTCTTGTTAGAATGCTTAAATGAATTCCAGATTATTACTGAGCATACGATAGATCCCATATTTATCAGTAAAAGTAATGTAAACATAAAATGAGGAGCTAGTCACTACATAAACGATTTGATTCCTTTTAAACTGAAAACCAGCATATTCCCATGATCATCAAGCCACTCAATTAGCCTTTTCTATCTTAGCCTAAAATACATGAAACTTAAAGAAACTTGGTTTTCTAACCATCATTTTATTTTCATGAGACAACATGGCAATAGTTCAACCTATCATTAAGATTCAGAAAATCATTGACATATTATTTTACCTGAACAAAACACTTTGATAGTTGTAGACAAATACTAGACTGCAAGACTTCACAAGACTCATGGCAGGATAACATAAATAAATTTCAAATCATATGAGAAAGAAACAATGATCCAGGACCCTGGGTTATTAGAAAATCAAGTGACAGCATACAGCTGATATATTGCAAGCAAAGGGACCAAAACAATTGCAAAGCTACAAATTATTTATTTAAAAAAAAAAAAAAAGTCACTCACTCGGCACACTCGCTCAGTTTCCCTGAATTCTGGCTCTCAACAATCTTCAAAATCAAGGACTTGTTCTCATCTAGATACTGCATGCACAGATGGTGAAGCCACAGAAGACTAATATCAGTATAGTATTTGGCTAAATAACTCCGTAAAAGACAAATATCCAAGATAAAAGGTAAAGAAATAATCCTTTACTGTTGGAGTAATCCACGCATAATAAATGGAATCACTGTTTGGATAACAAACGGAACAAATGAAAGGAATAAAAACCTGTTAAAATGGATAAAAAGCTAACTTCTCAAGCAGTTTGAAATTATTCTTTCTTTTAATAATTTCCTCATTGTTTCCCATATCCAAACGGAGCCTTAAAATCTAAACGAGTAAGCTACTTCAGAAGGCAAAGGCACCCTTCCATTAAATTTGTATGAATATATGATAGGCCCTTAATGAGCCAAGAGATAGGTAAACTACAACATAAAAATCCAACACAACATAAAAATCCAACAAAACTACTCTTCTTCAGCACTACCATTTTTATCATAAAAATCAGGGAAGGAATGGCCAACTAGTCACTTTGCTACAAAAAAAACATGTCCACACTCCTAAATTTCACGTCCCTACTATCATCCATTCCCCGGCTCAAGAACAAGTCTCACTTCCATTATCTCACATTAGGGACAATGTCTTTTTCACACTCACTGCAAAGATTTCAAAGCATCTTCAACATATACTCAAAACAATATTACACTGTTATATAGTTAAAGAAAGGCAGAGCCTTGGTAGGTAGGCTAGTACACGTAGACTAGAAACACAGCCTCACGCAAGCACAGGAATCAGTGCCATACAATTTCCTCCAATTTTTAAGCCAGTAAAAATTTGTAACAAGTACTCACATCATCTTCTATGAGATTGCTATTCAAATACTTAATCAAAATCCAGTGTATTATGATTGGAGAAAAAGTAACAGATAGTAAGACAAAGACATCTAGCATACAGCAGAAAGACATCAACATATATATTATTAAGCCATTGATTGAGGACCACCAGCAAAGACAATAGAAAAGAGGACCACAATAGCATGCAGAGACTATATCAAAAGGAAACATTTTAAAAAGCACCACTGACAACAAAAAAAAAAAAAAAAAGTAGACAGAAATCATGACAAGGTAACAACTTATATCTAAATGTTTTACGGGGCATGTTGCAAATGATCTATAAACACATAAAGGATACCAAAAGGTAATGCATAAAGAAAAGAGTATCATGGATAGAAGTTTTACTATAAACATATAAAGGATACCGAAAGGTAAATAGAAGTTTTAATTCAGTTTCTCACACCAACTAATACATTATCCATTGGTTTCATCTGAATCAAAATTAGCTAAGCTAGATTTATGAACAAGTCAGGCGTGCATTCAAGCAATGTAAACTTCATCCACAATGAGGATAAAATAAACTAAAGTAATACAATATGAATCACATGATACCTTGCTCAAAGTTTTCTGTTCTTCATTGGAGTGCTAACAATAAACCAACAATAAGATATTAATCCACAAATTAAAAACACAAGCAAAAGATTAAGAACTCATTTCCGAAAGTACACCATCAACTTTTCATTTTCTAACTAAAGAAAACAATCTCTCTACATGACGGTATGTGGAGAAGACTTGACAAACGAAAAATGAGATCCATTAGATTTTTAATATATTAGCGTGTTTGTATAAATGAAAACAAATAGGAATTAAAGAATACGGTCATACACAAAAAGCAAAACAGAAGCACCACAGCCAGCAAGCAAATCTCTGCCTCCAGTTCCAACACATGAGGGGCCAAAACAAAAGCTCCACTTTTTGACGATGGCAAATTGACAATGGAACATCAAAATAAAAGATACACATTTACAAGATATTCCCATCAATATTTCATCAAAAAGCTTCAAAAACTAACCCACCCATCAATTAATACAAACACCAAATGATTGAGCAAAAACACCAAACACTAATTAGTAAAGGCTCAGTTAGCATCAAAACTTAAGTAAAGATTTAAACAATTTGACAGAAGAAATTAAATGAGAAAGTGCAAAGGTGTGCGGCTATTGATGAAAAAGAGAGAGACAGAGAGAAGAAGAGAGAACCTGTTGAATGTGATCAGTAGTGACGTTGTTGGGATAATAAGCTGCCATCATGGGCTGCATCTGCATCAGGTGCTGTTGCATTTCTTATACACACACGCTCTCTCTCACTAGAAAGACTGTATTTAACACTTTCTCTCACTATATCAATGACCCTTTTTCACAAAAAAGAGATACAAGACTTTGAGTAGCAGCACTCACTGAAAGTGCAAAGAGAGCAAACAGATAACAATAAACAGATACCCTTTTGCTTTTTCTCACCGTTAATTCACTTTCAAAGTGTTAAACACAGACAGGACACCTCGATGAGCTATCTCAGAGAGAGAGAGAGAGAGAGACACACACACACACACACCCACACACACACAAAGACAGAGTTGAGTGAAGTCTCTTCACAAGGGGGGTGAGGGTGGGTAGGTCACGTGATGAATAATAGATAGTGAAACCCCGAGGGAGAGAGACAGGACAGAACAGAACAAAGATAATAAATAAATAATGAAATTAAATATCAAAATTGCGTGTGTGAAGTAGTAAGATTATGGTATCTAAGATTAACATGACAGTGTCTGCTGGTCTTAGACCGTTTGGTCCAACACTTATCGTCACTTGTGCTCATTTGTGACGTTGACGTTGTACAACTCTCTTGTTAAAGCAGATTCCACTTGTTGCTATATTCCACCACGCTCAATTTCTGACGTCTTATCACGCGTGTATATGCTTAATTATATTGATGAACCATAAACACAAGCGTGATCATGTTATACTGCATTTTATCTTCTCGTTTTCCATCTAACAATTTTTCTATCGGCAATAATTTTTTTGTGGTTTTCTTACATATTAGACGCTAAAATCTAGAGGATTTCATGCTACAATCCATCCATTTCTAAAAAAACAATTATCAGTTGAATGGACCAAATCAATTAAAATGTTATGACAAAGATAAATTATATATTTATTAAACTGAGAATTAAAAAAGACTGAAATTGCAATGAGAAATTATAATTAGAATAAATTATTTATTTAAATTATAAGAATTAAAATTAAAATAGACTTCATTTTTATTAATTTATTTTCTTTTTTTTTTTGAAATTAGAATTGAAATATGTTAGATTATTTCAAATTACTAAAAAAATCATTAATTAACTACTGTCATCATTATTATTTTGTATTTTAATTATTATGATGATTATAATTCAAAAATTATTATTATCAATTATTGTTAATAATAATATTATTATTATTATTATTTACATTATTATTAATATATTAATTAATTATAATTAAAAATGACAACAACAAGGGCATTATATATGCACTATATTTTTTTTGTTATATGTATATTCACTATAAAATTTTGACATATTTTTTATATTATTTTTTAAAAAACTTATATCAATCAACTACTTTAACATTAAAAATAATCATTTTACCCCTAAATGAATTAAAAGACTATTTTATTTTACAAAATTTTAAAAAATAAAAAATTATAAATATAAGAATATCCCTAAATTTAATAAAAATAAATAAATTACAAAATCTAATATGTTAATTTTTTATAATTATAATTTATTTAAAAATTATCATGTTAATTTTTTTTGTAATTATAATTTCATTTAATTCTTGTAAGTAAATTAAGTATAGAAAAGTTTGCAAAAATTAATATGAAAAGAAAAGCTCTCTATAATTATTATAAATTTTCCTGTAATTAAAATTAAGAAATTTTTCTATACAAATTAAATGAAATTATAATTACAAAAAATTATCATGATAATTTTAAAATGAAATTATAATTATAAGAAATTAATATATTTGGATTTTGAGGTTTATTTGTTTTATTAAATCTATGGGTAATCTTGTAATTATAATTGTTTTATTTTTTAAAATTTTATAAAATAAGTATTTTTTAAATTTATTTAAGGGTAAAATAGTCATTTTGTAGTGTGAAAATAGTTGATTAATATAAATTTAAAAATAAAAATGGTGTAAAAAATATATTAAAAATTTGTAGTAGTTAGATATACATATAACAAAAGAAAAGTAGCGCAATGATAATTTTCCTAATAACCATAACAATAATAATCTATTTAAAAAATAATTATAATAATAATCAAAATCAAAATCCTAATCATTATCATCATTATCGACATCATCATGATCATTAGAGTGGAACCGTGGGCATCGAGATGAAACTAGAGACGAAACGGAGATGAAACTGAGATGGATCAAACAGAGACTAAAATGGCAACCAATTACTGCTCCACTACCAACGGAACAACGAGGACCGAAGATCGTGGTTGATTTTGGCAGCGGTGGTGATGAAAGTAGCTGCGATGATGTTTGGTTGTGAGCTTTGATGCGAGAAAGTTTAGGCTTTTAGGGATTTTTTTTATTTGAATTTTTTGTATTTATATTTTTTATTTAAAAGATGATATTTTGAAGATATTGAAATGTTAATAAAGTAAAAATTAATTTTAAAATATTGAAATATTAATAAAATAAAATTCGAATTTTGAGAATGAGAGACTCAATTCTCATCTCCACCTTTAAGAATTAGTCCCTCATTCTTTCATCTCAAATAGAGGTGAACTACTTCTATTTTATAAAGTAAATATTATTAATAATTATGAATTTCTCAATTCGAGAAGTAAACACATTCATAATATATAATTCAAATTGAGTACAACACTATGATTAATGTTGGTGGAGGTAATTTTTATTTTTTAGACTAACCTCGACCAACATAACAAACTTTAATTTTGAAATAATTATCATACAAGGGCATGTTTGGTAGCCCTTATTACTATTAATACAATACAGCATAATATAATATAATTGTATTAAAATAATATAATATAATACAATACTACGTGTTAAATGCATCTTAAGTATATAAAAGACATAATCTGAATGGTATTCAAATAAATACGAACTTGTTCAAACTCGTATTCTCTTTCAGAATCAATATTGCTGGAGCATGATAATGAAATCCTTTTACGAGGGATCAAGTGTAAATGAGACATAATCCCACTAAGAGTGAGGAACTCAAATTTTAAAACGCATCAATCACATTAATCCCATAGGAAAGGGATTCGTCACAACCATAATATTCCAACATAAAATTTTATGAAAGTCTATTGCACTAACTTTTATTAGTAAAGTACAATAGCTTCATTAATTCACTAATGTTGTATTTCTATATATATTACTGGTTTTCTGAGTAATTAGTGTTTGATTTAATAAATTGAAATTTTATATGTGTTTAAAAAGGGAAAAAAAAGAAGACTATATATGAAATGTTTCCTATTTGACTGTAATTGTAGATTAAAAACACAGCAATTTTAACATTGTGAACCACTCATTGAATCTGAGATTCTCCTTTACAAAAATTAATATGGATAAATTTTCTCCTCTTATTGAGAGCAAGATTGCAATGATTTTAAAGTTTTTAAAGTTTGAATACAAAATTTATATACTATTAAATGTAGCTTCATCATAAAAAAATATGTGCTATTTTTTTTGTTTAATTTTTTGAATACTGATATTTAAAATAAAAAATCTACTCAATTTAGAATTTACAATTAGAAATTTATCAGGGTTAACCTATTTCTATTTAATTATGGCACAAATTCAAATGTATTTAACATAATTCATCTTCAGAATTATAATAGTGCGAGCTAATAATACTTAGAAAATTACTATCCTGAATCTTTTCGTATAAAAAGATGCAGCACTTGAGCTATACCATGTAAAATTTATTAGCGTAACATTTTTGTAATTATTATTTAATAACCTTATGGCATCACTAGCAATATCAGTTAGAATCTTAAGTTAAAAAATAATCTCATTAAGTCTATAATTTTGTGTTAAAAGTTATTTACAATATGTTTTTATATATTAGTCACTAATAAACTACTTATAGTAGTTTCAATCTATTGAAAGTCAAATATAGACAATAAATATCATATGCGTACAGATATTATTTGTATGATAACAATTAGTTTCCAAAACGATTTGACCTTATTTTTTTCGGGGAAGAGTCGTTACCACTCTGGATATTAATATTACTATAAAAAATCTATAAATAATTACAATCTAGAATTTATTGGAACTTATCGAAATTACAACTAAATTTTTTGTTCGTAATTAAAAAATATCTATGAAGTCCAAGCTTAAAACTGTTACTCTTAACTTGTACCATAAACTTAATTGTCGATGGGCTGTAGCCTACAGCCCTTCTACAGTATTGATATAAGTTAAATATGTTGATTTAATTTGTCCCTTCATTGATCTTCCATGTACTGGAGATAATTAATTAATAAATACCGAACCGTGTCGTGTGTCTTTCATTCATCATTATTGTGTTCATCAAACAGTTGGTGGTGATTGCAAAATCAATAATTCATTAATGACACAAAATGAGACTATATATCTCTTGGGAGTTGGGACCCCACGTTCAGATTTCACATGTCTGCCCCTTAGTGTTGTACAGTCCATTTCTAACTGGCCTAATTAGGTCCCATTAGGTCCATTAGTTCAACATCAAATTGACCCTTAACTTATTCTTTAGCTCCATTTCCTCAAAATAGGTCTTAAGAGTGGGTCACAAAAACTCTCCCAGCCATGGTCACTGCACCCGTCCATAGAAGCATAGATTTGTAGTCATTATCAATTAGCGACACGTTTATTCTATAAGTATAATGTTATTTTGACTATTGTTTTCGTTTGACGTTGAGGTATCTTAAGCTTTTTTGGGAGGGGCCCCTTTCTTATTTATTTTTTCTGAAACGTCCTTTGGTGGGACTAGGATACCAAATTTCACAAATATTAGGGTCTGTATGGTGGAAATGGAGATCATGGAAATTTATGAGGCGAGGCTCTTGCTCCCAGCTCCACAAACATGATGAGTTGTTGGGATGTCCCATCGATTGATGTACTCAAATTCTCTAATCCTGTCTTTTCCTTTTTCAATTGTTTTATTTGTGTCTCCTTTTTCAAGTGTTAATTATATGCCCTTTCACAAACAGTTTTGCTTGCTTTCTCTCCTAGTAATGAAATTCCAGTGTGCTTGACAAATTAAATTTTGCTTTTGCTTTGGTTCGGTGTTGTCCCACTCCCAAGTGTTTGAGCACTGCTTGTGAATTCCAAACATCTTTATCTTGATTTTTTTAAAATAAAATAATCATTTAATATGTTTTACACTCCAATTTGGAGTACTGTTGTAGGACGTTGAAAAGAGTGCCACAATATGCCTAGATTTTGCAGTCAAAATGCAAAGAGGAGACAGCTAAGCTGAGACAAGTGATAATTGGGGCTTTGTTATGACACACTTCACATGTTTTGAATTGAAATGTCACACCACATTCCTTTTTCTCGTAAAAACACTACAATTGTTGCAACTTTAATTGCCTTTGCCTCATAATATTTGTAATTTGTCACAGTTATGGGTTTTTTTTTTCCATTTAATTTTTTTCTTTCAATTTTAGTTGTTTGTTTTTGAGCATTTGGCTTGCTTGGTCTGTGGCCCTGAGCATTAAGCATGTGATTGACAGGAAGAGGGTGGACTAGTTGGGTGCTGCCATTTCTTGTCCCACACACAGCTTGACTCCTCTCAGGACACACACTTTTTTGGCTAAGTTTTCAAACTCTTTTCAATTTCTTTGCCTCCCGACTCTCTTGTGGATGCTTGAGGGTTCACTCCAGCTAATGGCATCATATTTCTTTTTTCTTGTTTTAATAAAAATAGAGTACAAAAAATTTACCCAATAAGCCAGTGGCCAGTTGTCAGTAGACTAGAGCTTGTTTAATCTTAATTAACAAAAATTTTTTTCTTCAAAGACTCGAAATGATTACTTACTTTGCAATATATATATATATATATATATGATTAAATAATCACTACATTATTAACAAAATAATAATTAATATATATATAAAAAGAGAAAATATTCTCATTTTAATAAAATAAAAATACACAAATATTGAAGGGTATATTTTTTTATTTGTCAATGACATTCTCATTTTATTAAAATAAGGATATTCTAACTAAAAAATTATTATATATATATAATTTCTCAAATCTTGTTTTACTATTTTACCATATACTATGTATATATATAATTAGAGTCTGATTATGTAATTACTCCATCATAGAATACTCTTTCATAATCATACGATTAAAATTACAATATATTTCATTTACTATTTATCATTTTGCATGTGTGGTTATGATTCTTACTCTACCTTAGAGCAACTCTTAGATAGCAATGGCCATATAATTATTCTATAATATGAGCATTATTATTTTAATAAAGTAAGAATGTACTCAATAAAAAAAAAATTATTTATATAGTCATTCTCTCATGTGGGCATATTCAATTTTTTTTTTAATGCGGATACGCTATTAAATAACTCTGTTTAATAAGTGAATTTAACACTAATTCTATTTTACCATATGACTTAATAATATATCAGCATAAAAAATGTGTCAATCCATTTGTGATGTGGAATAATTGTGATTTGCACTCAAATTGCTACCATCTCATGTTAGTAAAAATAACTTTTTTCATGAATCCAAACAATTTATTCTGGTTTTTCCATTTTTTGTTCACTCCCATTTTCCTTTCTTTCTTTTTTTTTTTCTAAAACTGATCCCCTCATTTAGAATATATTCTCATTTTACATTTCCTACCTTATAAACCTATGCTTCATTAGGAATGTAGTAAAATGAAAGTAACATTTAGTCCTAATAAATTAATTAGATATTAGAGGAAACTTCAAATAAGCTTATGATGTGTTTACTTTTCAGATTGGGAAATTAAAATATGGAATCAGAATTATTGATAACGTTTATTTTATAAAATAGAGCCAAGAATCAGAATCAAAATTGAGAAACTTATTCAAATTTGAGAATGGAGAATGAAAGATTGATTAGAGGAGCTTGGTCATTGAGAATGAGTCTCCCATTCCCAAGAATAACCATTCTCCTCTCCACAAAATTTAAAATTCCCATTTTATCCTCAATTTTAATTAATTAATACATTCTCTAATTAAGCAATAAATTATCATAGTAATTATTAATATGATAATAACTAATAATAATTAATATATTATTAAAAATAATTAATAATATATTTTTTAATAAATAATCACAATAATTGATATATTATTATAGTTAATTAATTAGTATATTTATTATTATTATTATGAATTATAATATTTATTACTATAACTATTATATTGAATTAATAAATTATAATTAATTAATTAAAATGATTATTATTAATTAATATATTAATACATTATTAACAAAAATTATTAATGATAATAATTTTTAAATAAATAATCAATATTATTAAAATATAAAATACTAATTACGACAATAACTCATTAAATACTTTTCAGTAATTTGTTACAATATATTTTATTCCGATTTCAATTTTTATATTTTAAGTAAATAACTTATTTTGATTTATACATCTCATTCTAATTATGGTATATTTAGATTCCAACAAATTTCGAATCTAGCTTAATAAATGCACTATTAAACTCATTTGGGCTTGGTCCAGTTAGAAAAACCCAACTTTTTGTCAAACTACAACATAGATAAAACCAAGGGCCGGGCCCATGTGTTTTGTTCATGCGGTGATATATGAATTTTTTTTTATTACATTAGGTTGGCTAATATATCTCTATTTTCTTAATTACTCTGTCTTATTTATCTTTGCAGTAATTAGCATGGAAAGAACTATAAATTAATGATAGTTACTTGAACAGCGAAAGAACCGGTCATTACTCATACTCATCAACTTAATTAATTGTTTTTATTGAAGAAAACTAAAATTTGAAGTACTAGTGAAATGGCCTCTCATCATCCAAAAGAAAATTAACCATTGCTATGATTTGTGACAAGATTTATAAAAACATAATCGCACCAATTTTTTTTAATCTTTTATCCCTATTTTTTAAATTAATGAACTTACAATAAAGTTAAGAACTGAGTTATTCAAAGTAACTTTGTCATGAGCGCTCAAAATAATTAAAAATTGTGCATTAGAGAATATGTTATTTGTTTCTAACACGTTATTGTTTAAAACACTTATTTATTTAATTTTAAAAATTAATAATTACTCAGCACACTCTTAAAAATACTAAAAAAATCTTTAATTATATTATCTACATGACTGCAGATGCTATTTTATTGAGATAATAAAATCTCTTACGATAAAAATAAGAAATTGAGAAGAAAATTAGGTACTACTAAGCTAAACAATTACCAAAAAAAAAAAAAGGGTCACCAACATGATTGCAAACTTAAATATTTGTTTCCCTCTACAGCCACCAATAAAATACTCCAACGTCTCTGAATTCCTACCTCCTCCAACAGCACTCCTCACTGCCATTTCTCTCTCACCATTTTCTTGTAAACGTCTGTAAAAGGATTAGTATCTTCCAATCTTTTTTTTCCATTTCCCATAAAGTTTATTAATTGAAGTAGTCTCCTTTAAATTTTCAGTATGATTAATAACAATATATGCTATTTGTCCAATTTTTTCTTATATATAAGATTTTTTCAAGCAAATCTGTTCAGTCATTTTCCAGTAATTGTACATAAATGTACAATCAAAGGGATTATAAGATACGATGGAGTTGTGTGGAGATGTAACGAGGGTGATGTAAAGAGGGTGATGTAAACTAACCTGCTAATTAAAGAAATTAATTGCATTATACGAATTGAGATTTACATCAATGAAATTAGAAAAAAAAAAAAGAAATTAGAGTTTAAGTTTATTAAGAGGAACATATTTAATTATTAGATGAACTTGTGCGTAATAATAAATTAAGTTGTGGGTATTTTAGGGATAAAATATTTTATTAAGATATAAGTATTTAAAGTAATTTTTACAGTCATTCAAATATTATTTATCTGATTTTTTTAAAATTAAAAGTAACACATCCAAATATTATTTATGTATTTCTCTTAAATTAAAAGATAATGCTGAGTTATACTTATATGAACTCAAGAGTTACAGCTAATAAAAGTGTTGCTTGATTATGAACGCATGTGCCAACAATTTAAAAAATGAACAGCTGTAAAACTAAAAGGATTGTATTGTGATTACAGTCTGTTAAGAGTATTGACTGCCCCATGAATTTGGTTACTATTTCAACTGGTAATTAGTACAAGTTTTGGCAAATTATCATCATAGTTGCCATAAATTGTAATTTATTTTCAGTATTTTAGAGACACTTAAATTGATAATCACTCGTTGTCAATGATACTGATATGAAAAAATATAAATAAATAACTAACAACAGTAACATAAGTGTAAAGTATGAAATTAATTTATGTGCCAATCCATTTATGTAGAATAAATGTGATTGCACTCAAATACACAATCAAAGCATGTTAGTGGAAGCAACTTTTTTCATGAATTTAAATAATATATTTTTGATTTTTTTCCTTTTTCATCACTCTCGTTTAGCTTATATTTTCAGTGTACATTTTTACCTATGATTTATTTGGGCCGTAATGTAATGAAGGTAACATCTTGTACTAATTAATTTATGAGAGATTAGAGGAAACTATCAAGAAACTTAAATCACTCTACTTTTTTACTTAATTGCTCTGAATAGGGAAGAAAATGTGAGCATTTAAAATGGCTAACAACTTGTCTCATATACTGCAGCTAGCACAAGCCAGTCCACCAACTTTTTCAAATAGAAAGCTTAGTAACAACCTAAATAAGCAAAAATTTTCAAACTTCGGACCTGGCAAGCATTTTATATCACGTATCAAACAATTTTTGATGTAGAAAGCATATACAATAGAATAAATTAAGAATGGTAGATTTTGAATTAATTTAATATTTAGTATTTAATATTTTATTAATTTTATTTAATTTTTATTTATAATTCTAATTTAATTAAGATTTTAAATTATATTTTTTTATTTAAAAAAATTATAATTATATTAACTCCATATTATAAGCTTGTTATTTATAATTTCTTACCACACTTATAAATTTTTCATAAGTAATATTTTAAAATATTCTCTTTTGTGTTTACCAATGTCATTAATTAAATATTTCCTCTATTTGAGAATTAATTTTTTCTTAAATTTTAATAATATATACTAAAATAACATCTAATATTACTTTCACAAAATTTCATCGTTACCCAGCAAAGCTTTCATAATCACTAACCATCCTACATACTTGAATACTTCCTCCATCATTCATTGATTCCACCAAGTTAAAAAATAAAAAAATAAAAAAACTGCAAAAGCCCGAAACCACCTTCATAACCACAGCACATGGTTCCTGCCGCTACCATTCTTCATTGTTTCCGTCAATATCCACCACCATCTGATAGCCCAAACACTGCCAACCAAATCCTAGCTGTCAAACACCGCCAATCCACACTTTAGCCACCGAAAATGAACCAAAATAGCCGCAAACCATCACACTAACGCCACTCAATTCGCAGCCCTCCACCGTAATTTGTTCGTTGCCACTACTACCAATTTGTTCACCATCATCAGCCCTTTTTTTCCCGTCTATTCCCGCTGCCAACCGTCGCCTTATTCACGGGAAACCGAACCAAACCTCCATATCGCTAATTCACTTCAATTTTTCGGTTAATCCACAATGATTTGATTCAAACCACCGCCACCATCAAATCTTCCATATCTACCCTTCCTTTCTTGTTTTTCCGACCATTATCGCTGGCAACAAAATCTTTTGCTAATTTACAGCTTTAGCCTAACAATCTCTTTAATTATATTATTGTTCTTTAAGTTTTTTGTTCTTACAAGAAAACTAAAAAAAGCCCTCCGCCCAAAAGTTCCCAAGTGAGAACGAATAGGAGGAGGATAATTGCCATTTTCAAAAATAAATGGAATGGATCTTCTTTTGCAGCAAAGACATTGAGTTTCTTTTCATGTAGAGACTTATTTATATGATTTTTTATTTTAATTAATAAGGTTGCTTTCTTTCCCCCTTCTCGGAGATTGCCAGGTGTGAGACGATCCTTTCTCTTAAGGAAAGAAGTCCAACAGTACTCAATTTAAAGATTGAATTATAAAAGGAATGAGTCTTCTCGTTGCAACAAAGGCATTAAGTTTCTTTTCATGTAGAGACTTATTTACACAGTTCTTTACTTTAATTAACAAGGTTGCTTTCTTTCCTCCTTCTCGGAGATTGCCAGGTGTGAGACGATCCATTCTCTCAAGGAAAGAAGTCCAACAATACTCAATTTAAAGATTGAATTACAAAAGGAATGGGCCTTCTCGTTGCAACAAAGGCATTGAGTTTCTTTTCATGTAGAGACCTATTTACACAGTTCTTTACTTTAATTAACAAGGTTGCTTTCTTTCCCCATTCTCGGAGATTGCCAGGTGTGAGACAATCCCTTCTTGTCAAGGAAAGAAGTCCAACAGTACTCAATTTAAAGATTGAATTACAAAAGGAATGGGCCTTCTCGTTGCAACAAAAGTATTGAGTTTTTTTTTCATATAGAGACCTATTTACACGGTTCTTTACTTTAATTAACAAGGTTGCTTTCTTTCCCCCTTCTCGAAGATTGCCAGGTGTGAGACGATCCCTTCTCGTCAAGGAAGAAGTCCAACAGTACTCAATTTAAAGATTGAATTACAAAAGGAATGGACCTTCTCGTTGCAACAAAGGCATTGAGTTTCTTTTCATGTAAAGACCTATTTACACGGTTCTTTACTTTAATTAACAAGGTTGCTTTCTTTCCCCCTTCTCAGAGATTGC
Organism: Murraya koenigii; assembly: GCA_025617385.1. Classification (NCBI taxonomy): domain Eukaryota; kingdom Viridiplantae; phylum Streptophyta; class Magnoliopsida; order Sapindales; family Rutaceae; genus Murraya; species Murraya koenigii. Next base: position 20,929,348 of record CM046816.1, read on the forward strand.
CAGGTGTGAGACGATCTATTCTCAAGGAAATAAGTCCAACAGTACTCAATTTAAAGATTGAATTACAAAAGGAATGGGCCTTCTCGTTGCAACAAAGATATTGAGTTTCTTTTCATGTAGAGACCTATTTACATGGTTCTATACTTTAATTAACAAGGTTGCTTTCTTTCCCCCTTCTCGGAGATTGCCAGGTGTGAGACGATCCCTTCTCGTCAAGGAAAGAAGTCCAACAGTACTCAATTTAAAGATTGAATTACAAAAGGAATGAACCTTCTCGTTGCAACAAAGGCATTGAGTTTCTTTTCATGTGAAGACCTATTTACACGGTTCTTTACTTTAATTAACAAGGTTGCTTTCTTTCCCCCTTCTCAGAGATTGCCAGGTGTGAGACGATCTATTCTCAAGGAAATAAGTCCAACAGTACTCAATTTAAAGATTGAATTACAAAAGGAATGGGCCTTCTCGTTGCAACAAAGACATTGAGTTTCTTTTCATGTAGAGACCTATTTACATGGTTCTATACTTTAATTAACAAGGTTGCTTTCTTTCCCCCTTCTCGGAGATTGCCAGATGTGAGACGATCCCTTCTCGTCAAGGAAAGAAGTCCAACAGTACTCAATTTAAAGATTGAATTACAAAAGGAATAGAACGACTCGAACAATCATAAAACTGTTTAGTAGAATATTGCACAAAATAATGAAAGCTTTATAATTAATGCAAACCCATATTACGACAATGGAAGAAACATTACTTAGCGTGAAACAAGATTTAAGAAAGAATTCAACTTGCCTAAAGAAGTAACCAAAATGCTAAAGATGTTGATATTGTTGATTCAAGAAATAATTTCAGTGAGCAAAAACATACCAATAGAACTAAGGAAATGGGTTGCTTTAGTAAGAATACAAAAACGATTCTACTCTTTCCAATTTCGGAGATGGCGGAGAAATAGAAGATGAATAATGAGGAATGCATCAAAATGACTACAACATCAAAATTGACTATCATTCAATAAACAATCATCAAAAGCATTGTAATCAATGCAACATCATATTGAGGCAATGAAGACTTCTACAGAAGAATCTTGAGAATGATTAATAGAACTTTAACTTATTCAAAGACATACTTATGAGCATTATAAAATAAATAAAGACATACTCAAAATTACACAAGATGAAGTAAGTTATGATATTAATTTGAGCACTGATTTGAATGGTATAATTAAAGTTCAAGAAACTCAAGCTGAAGCAGCATCAATTATTATAAAGGATAATACGATTGATATGATTTCATTGAATCAAGTTGATGACAAGAGCATTATGCTAAAAAAATATCATGCATAGATAATCAATTTTGAAGTTAAAGCTAAATCAAATATTTGTGAAGCTATGCAAATTGATCTTGAAGACTTTGCAATAATTGATATGGTTATGTCCATTCCTATATAAGACAAGAAAGTTTTTTCTTGAAGAAGAGTTAGCAGAAAAGGTGAAATTCAATAGAGAGCATATTAAATAAAGTATGAAGAATTAAAAAAAATAAGATCTTTTAATGATTTGTTCATATAAGTCTATATTTTTTAGAAGCGTTATAACCAAATGCATGAAAAAATTGAAATTTTAGTACTTTCGAGTTTCAAGAAAGGTTGATACAAAGTGCTATATGTTTGCATTACTATATCAATTACTCCATTACAATATCAATTATTCCTTCACTATAAGTTTCACTCTCAAGATAATTTTTGTTTTCAGCAAAACTTGAGAATGATTTTTTTTTTCGAAGGAACTCAATTTAGTATTTAATATTTTATTAAGATTTATTATGTTTTATTAAGTTTACTTTAGTCGTATTTGTGATTTTAGTCAATTTCTCTTATTTGAGAATGATTAGGATTAAATTAGCTATTAGTATATATAGGTATGTTATTCATAATTTATTTCAATTCTTTCAAGTTTGTCATAAATAATATTTCACGTCATTCTTTTTTGGGTTTATCTTTATTGTTAATTTGATGTTTTCACTCTTTGAGAGTTATTCTTTCTTAAGTTTTAATAATATACACTAGAAGGACATTTAGCACCACTTTCGCGCTACCTCATCTTTCTTATTAGATTTGGTTGGCTAATACGAGTGATCATGTATTAAATTTTCTTCGTCTCTTAAATATTGTGTAAATTATTGTACAAGGAATTTATAAAAATATTAAAAATGGTTCCAAAAATTTTCTATTTTATTGTGTACTTAACCCAGTTTCTTTTAATCTTTTTCTAGTATGAATGAATTTACAACTAAGTTGAGAACCAATTTACTAGCTACTCAAGGTAACTTTGACACTTTGTCAAGAGTACTCAAAAGTGATTAAAAAAATTTGAATGAGAAAACACCCGTCAATATTTTTTTTCTCTTAATTACAATGTTGTTTGTCATGAGTAATAAAAAGTGTGAGAGATTATGGATATAAATTCTAGCTTTCATAAGAAATGTGGCGGGTAGCTAAGGTGTACATGTGGGTAGTTAGGTACACTTATGTCACAAGAAGCAGATTTGGCGTTAAGAGTTTTTTAATCTACGTGGCACGTAGTGATTAAATAACTACTGCAAAAGTTATTTAAACTTTGTGACTGGATTGGAACTGCCTTTTGATGATTAGATAACTACCCAAGCTATTAATAATTGGATAGCTAACCATGATGAGAGGTAACCGCTATGGTAGCTTTTTTAGGAGTTATATTAGAGAGGGAGTTACTCTTAAGTTGAGGTCAACAATGAGAAAAAGGAGAAAACCAAGGTGCAACTACGGACCAACGTGGTTGGGGCTTTGAAAAATACTTGAGAAAACAAAGTGAATAGTTTTTGGGGAGAGGGAGAAATTGTAAGCTCAGTAACCTCTTAGAAATTAGTGTATTTCCATTGTAAAATCTTTGGTTATTAATAAAAACTCAGCAAATGTATATTTGTCCCCGTGATCGTGAATGTAGGCCTAATTCAGCCGAATTACGTAAATCTTCTATATATATTTGCCCCGTGGATGTAGGTCTAATTAAGTCGAACTACGCAAATCTCCTATGTTATTCTATTTATTTTCTTTGTGTTCTTATTGTTTGTTGTTGTATAAGATTTTTCGGGTAATTATTTATTTATTCCGCAATCGAGTTGAATTAAGGTACCAAGCTGTGACAAAGAACAGTCGGGGGTACATAAGGATCTGTTCGTGCCGATTAGTTTGGCTTCGATTCTAACAAAATGATTAAAAATGTGTACGTATGAGAACACCCATCAACACTTTATTGTAATTTAAGGACATCTTCAAGTATATTTTAAAGTAACAATATTTTAACAGCAAAAAAAGTGACTAAAGCAGTCCTTGAAAGGCAGAGAAACTTACCTCACTTAATGCAGCACCATAGTTTAGATATTTCATGGAAGTCAAGTCAGGCAAATACGAAGAACTTATCCATAAGCTCACAGATTGGAGATATGTCTACGATATGATTTTAAAAAAATGAGATGGAAATGGCCCTCAAGATAAGGAGGAAGAAAAATACGAAGGGATAATATGTTGGGTATTGTCTGTAAAAATATGTACGTATGAGAACACCATCAACACTTTATTGTAATTTTGCTGCATGGTCAATTTTTGGACTCTTAATTTGACAATCTTACTGAGTCAGCCAACCATTAGAATCGGTCTAATAATAAAAATCAAAGAATCCATTAATCAATTTACAATTGGGAAAAAAAAACAAATTACAATTTGTCATAATCTTTGTTTAGTAGCTAACATTGTTGCAGATATTTACGCTTCAAATAAATAAATCAATAAACAAAAAAAAAAAATTATCATGTAATGATCAACAGCTAAAATTATGTTTATGAATCTTGTTATTGTTATCATCATCAACAGAAGCAGCAGCAAATTTCTCGACGACATCAGAAAAAGCTGGCTGTGTTGCATGCTGATGATGCCGCTGCAAAGTTCATTTGAGTTAATGTGCAGTGGCCTCGGCCGCTGCCAGGTATGTATGTGCATGGATTGCCGCCGCGACTAGGCACAGGACCCTTTCGAGCCGATTGAATTTTTATCGGATTTTATTGCAGCCATTGCTCTTCATCTAGGGGCCTCGTTGCTGATACTTGATGACAAAATGACAGACACAGAACAATGGTACAAAAAATGAGCATGATTTTGGATAACTTTATGCTTTGATTAAAACCCATTTTGGGAAAGATTTTTAGAGGGATTTAGAGAGTTATGATAATATATAAATGAGATTTAACTTGTTTGTGTCACATACTTATAATTATAAGGTCTTTGTTTTGTGTTGACCTTTAGGCCGCGGTTTGAAAGTTGAATAGAGCAGGTCAGTCGGGTCTAATTTCTTCTACATTAATCAAAGACACAGATCTTGAAGAACAAACGATCGCTGCATTTACATGGATGTATATTCTATGAGCTGATTAATATTGAATCAGTCAGTACTTCTGCTGCATGTGATCTATGGTGTGGCAAAAACTTTTACGAATTGACCCGCTGAACCCAGCCCTTTAATTTACCATGTAGTTGGCCTTCGAAAAATGTTTTTGGGCTCTTGGAATGCCTATTGAGTGGTGATATATACTAATAATCCCCCACAATTCGTATACTCTGCCCACCCATTTAAATGATAAAATTACAGCAAAGTCCTTGTTGTTTTTTAAAAAATTTTAAATAGAAAATCAATTTGCACAACCATTCAATTAAATCATATATAAATTCTGTTTCTTTTCTACTTATATCCCTTGATAATTTTTTACCATTAAAGTTTTCTTAAAATAGGTTTAATTTAATTTGATGTGATAATTGATTATAATAGCAATAAGAGGGCGATAAAAATATACTCTCCTTATAAAGAAATACTGATCATAAATGTATATCTATTCGCAGTAAGACAATCTTGTAAGGTGGATTAACTGTAAAAAGAAATTAAAGGAAGCAAGTTCGAAATTATGTTTCAGTAATGCAAATATGCTGTTGTCTTCATAAGCAGCATGCATATAAACAAAAAATTCCAAGCTCTGTATATAGAATATTGCAATTTTTGTGCAGGAGCAAATGAACCATCCTTCCTACGTTAAAGATGAGATACCTAGATTAAACAATCTAATATTAATTAAAGAAAGTCAATATCCAAACTTTTTATCCAATCCAAAATTGAACAAATGTAATTATATATATCCACCCAAAAGGCTCCAAGCTTTTTGAAAATAAGGGGGATTAGGCTTTGGGGATGCTTTATTATATAATAAAAAATTTTGAGAAAGAGCGTGCCCACGTGTATCTAATCATGATGACATATTTATATACTTTATTTTTTTATTTTTGTAATTTTTTTAAGTCTTACATTAGCTTGTTTTTTCCATAGTATTTTAAAAGAGCTACATTAGTTTAAAAAAAAATATATGACATTTAAAAAAATACTACTAATGAAATATAAAATGTTACAAAAAATAAAATGTTATCACTTAAATATTTAATTGTAGCATTTTTTTTGACAATTTGTTACCGAAAATTAATGTTTTATAGCATTTTGTAAGAAAATGTTAGTACATAATGCTGTCAAAAGTGATTTTTGTTGCGGTGCATAATCATTTCTAAGGAAGCAATATAAGATACATTCCTCATTTAAGCCACCCGGCCTTTGGTCAGGTGGTGAGGACTGCCCTCCAAACTATATTATGGAATAAATTTTTTTTTTTAAAATTTTGAGTGAAGGTTAATTTATTTTTTTGTTCAAGTGTGAAGAGTAGACATCTCTCAAATATTAATAAAAATTTAAAAATCTGAGCAGTACTCCATACAAATTAATGTAAACTAGTCTCAGATATAATCTGATTTGTAAATATCAGTTATAATCTCATAATATATAAATTGTAATCCTTAACAATAATCTCGTATTTAAAAAAAAAAAAAATTCCTCATTTTTGGGTGTTACAATCTATCCCACTTTGGGGACCCATGACAGGGCCGTGTGCGTTGGGATCAGGGGTCAATTCAAATTGTTTAGATTGTTTTATTTTATTTTGTAAGCAATTAGACTAGAATATTTTAAAAAACAAGCAACAGTGGCATTGGGCTATATAACTACAAAATTTTTTTATTTAACTTCAATGCTGTGATTAGATTTTTGTTAATTTTTTAAAAAGATGTAATTAGTAATTATTAGATAAAAATATAAAATTAATTAAATTAGACACGAATATTTTTATTTAATTTTTTCCTATCTAATCTCAACTAATTCTTATTTCCTTGACACCAAACTGTTAAATAAGAACAAAATATTGAAAGGTCCATATATTTTAATAATAAATTGACTAACAATAACTCTATATATCCTGAGAAAATCAAGAAACAAAATAATAATGACTCAGCCAGACAATTAGAAGTTTAGAACATACATCAAAGGAGTTTCTTAAAAGTCACCGGCAGCAGCAAAGAATCGATTTTTAATAATAAATTTTATTTTGTGTGGTTTTTGAAGTGCAAGTTTGTGGAAACAAGATTTGCGGGTGAAACTATCAACAAAAACACTTTCTGTGTTTTTAGAAAATGCTATGCATTGAAGCATTGTCTTTTTACGACCTGCAATGCAATAAGATGATCATAATTATTTAAGTCAAAATAGAAGATCTTAAATGGAAGAAAAAATTAATAACATAAATTCTTTGAAGTTGGGTATAGTTTATTAATAAAAAAAATTAAATCACTAATACAAATTTTATATTTAATTGATGCTTAATTAACTGTACCACCAACTAGAAAAAAGAAATAGTAACAAACAGTGGCGGACCAGCCAACTTATTTAGGAGAGGCTTAGTTCAAAACTTTCAATTCAATTTTGGGAGGACTTAATTTTTTTTACTGCTTACTTAACTCAAATTTATTTTTTTCTTTAAAATTTAATAATAATAATAATAATAAATTGAAGGAAATTATCATAAATATTCAAATTTTAATAAATTGAAGATAATTTTCATAAATATTTGAATTTTATTTTTTTTAATTAAAAAAATATAATAATAAATTGAAAAATTTTGCATAAACATATTTAAAAAATTAATAATTAAATAATAAATACTTTAATTCCAATTCATATGATTTATTTAATTAATAATAAATATAAATAAAAGAGTATTTGAAAATAAGGATAATATTATAAATTTATGCTGTTAGGAGGGTTATTGACTATTATAAAAACGATACGAGGATAAATAATATATATTGATTACAGTAAGGGGGAAATTGACAATCTCTCAAATGATAAAAAGTCTTAAAATTAACAAAATGACGATAAAAATAATTATAAACTATGCAGTTTGATAGTGTTAATTAAAAAATAATACTATTTTATTTATTTATTTAACAATATAATACTATATAGTTTTTCAATTGTTATGTTGTATTAGAATTCTTTCTTTCAAATATCAATACTCTATATATAAATGGATAAGTATGTCACCACCTAATTAATGATCATTCTTTTCCGAATTTAGCTGGATAAAAAATATTATATATATATATAGAAAATTCTATGATGTCGTAATGAAAATAAGTAAACTACACATAGAATTAGTAAATGTAAAGTAAAATAAGTAAATTCATACAAGACTATTAATTATTTAAAAAATTAACATTGTTTCTACGGAATTTTAATGAAAAATATTTTCTTCAATTACAAAAAAAATATTTTCATTAATTTAACCATAAATTCTATATTTATTCTAGAACATTTGTATATTTTTTTTTCTCATTTTCTATAATAATATATATTTATTGCACAAGTTAATTAAGTATTTATCTTGATGTGAATGAAGAAAAATAAAATTAAAAAAATATTCTTATATTACTAGACACATATATGATATATCAATAAATTTAGATCTAATTTTGAGTCTAATGTATACTTCATGTAATTTCAAACTTTTTACTTATACTTAGAGACCATTTAGGATTGTCGAGAAAGTGTAGAAAGATACAAAATAATCTTATTTTACAACAATTATTAAAGATATCAAAATAATTTTTTTTTTAAAAAAATCTGATTTTAAGAATAAATTTTATCCTTAATAAACCATCCATGTATTACATAATTGCAAAATTAACATTATCCGATTTAAATAAAAAAAATCAATAAACATATTAATTAGGTAATAAACATTATAATGAGTTTTTATTTTATAATTGTGAACTGTTTTTTTTTTTTTTTGCAGTAACTCTTATATTAATTAATTTATTTAACCTTTAATTCATCTGCTTTAGTCATAATTTAAAAAATTTATATTTTATTTTGTACTTAATGTTTTACCTTTCTTTTACAAGTCTTATATTCTATTTTTAAAATTTATATTTTATTTTACAGTTAGTGTTGATATACTGGTTTTATATTTTATTTGCAAGTTTTTGTTTTGTTTACTGTTAACACATTAATTTACTAATTTTATATTAATGTACTTATTTTATATTTCATTTACAAGTCTTGTGTTCCATTTCTAAAATTTATTTTTTTATACGCTTAATGTTGATTTACTAGTTTTATGTTATATTTGTAAGTTTTTATTTTATTTACCTATAATATATCAATTTACTAGTAATTTACTTGTTTTACCAATAGTTTTTTGTTTTATTTATAAAAATTATGTTTTATTTTACAGTTAATGTTGATTTAATAGTTTTAAGTTATATTTACAAGTTTTTGTTTTATTTACTAGAAATATATCAATTTACTAGTTTTATATTAATTTACTTATTTTATTTTCCATTTAAAAATTTTATGTTTAATTTCTAAAATTTATGTTTTATTTTGCACTTGGTATTGATTTACAAGTATTCTATTATATTTACTAATAATATATCAATTTAATAGTTTTATATTAATTTATTTAGTTTATCTTTCATTTACAATTCTTATGTTTAATTTCTAAAATTTATATTTTATTTTACAGTTAATGTTGATTTACAAGTTTTATGTTAAATTTATAAGTTTTATATTTTATTTATATATTTTATGTTTATTTATGGTATTGTTGCCGTAACTTTAATTACGGTATCATATAATGACCTATATATAGTGAGGATATCTTTACTTTGTTAAAGTGAGGATGTCACTAAAATATAAAAGTTATAAATTTTAATACATTATAAACTATATATTTTTTTTCTGTTAGCATATTAAAATCTGTATTTTATTTTTTGTTTGTTAGTTTGCTCGTTAATGATATTCTTACTTTAATAAAGTAAAGATACCAAAATAATCACACACACACATATCAAACAAGATTATTAAGTGAATTAAAAAGCTTATTAAGATAACAAAAAAATCATCAAATTAAATTAAGACAAACAACAAAATCATCAAATTAAATTAAGAGAAACAAAAAAAATCAACTTTTTATATATAAGGCAAGCTATGACTAGTAATATAATATTGCGATATACAAAATTTTATTTCACATAACATAATGTAAGGAGACAAAGTACGTCAATAGATTGTTGACAGAATAACTAACTTTATTAGGAAATCTTAATAAAAAATATATTTATGGATTGAGAACAGGGGTTTTTAATTAAATATGCCTAAAAAATAAGGTATTTATGTAGATATACCCATACTAAAAAATTAAGTAGGTATGCTATTTTATGTGGTGTATTGACTAAAACATTCTTAAATAAAAATTAAAATACACAAAACTCACATCCATTTCACTAACATCATTTTACTCAACACAACAAAAAATCACTTCATCCTCTCAAAATCACTCATGAATACGCAATGTATTGAGATTTTGGTTTGCAACTGAGTGTATTATTCATTTAATTAATAAGGTAATTTAAACATTACATTTATTTTGTGTCATTTATGCATTTTATTGATATTATATTATTTTTAGAGTTTTGATTAGGTTGTGATAAACAACAAAACAACAAAATAACTCGTATTTTCATTACATTTGCATCATATGACTGCTATGTGATAGATTTTCTAATACATTAGTTGAAATCTTATTTTGTGCTAAAAATTTTTATTCTGCACCTGTTATACATGACTGTAGTTATGTATGCTTGAATTTACACAACTACAGTCGTGTATTTTAGTAAGTTACATGATTGCATTCGTGCAGACATGAATTTACACGACTATAGTCCTATATTTTAGTAAGTTATACTACTGATATTGTGTATGTATGAACTTATACGACTACAATCGCGTATGTATGAATTTTACACTACTGCAATCGTGCAAGTGTGAAAAATGTTGTCGTTATTATGACAACTTAACTTTGTATTAGTGCAAAAAAACTAAAATTTTCACTAAATGTCACTTGACTTTTTGTTGGATTATACTTGTGTATTTTAACAATTTACATGACTGTCGTGTAAAATGGGCAGACAATTCCAATGCTTTTATATGCTTTATTTGATTTGATTTTTTTAAATTTTTTATATAGTTGGACTGAATAAAACAGAAGCATGCACGTGTACTATACTAAATCTTACATACCTGTCATTTTGGTTGTCTTAATTTCTTTAATATTATACTAGTTAGTTGTTAAATTTATATTTTCTTATTTCGCAGGTGGATAAGCATGTTTGTATGGCTTATGTTCTTTTCAAATAGAGGCGACCAGGGGTTTATAATGCATGGGCCGAGTGTTTGGGCTGAGCATATTAATAATTATGACGATTGTGTAGCAGTTTATGTTTTCTTAAAACTTATTTATGATTCGAATATGTATTGGACCAATGTTGTTTGATGTATAACAGCTTTTGTTGTTTGTTGGATTGAAGTTTGATATGTTAAAATTATGTTAATTGTGTTATCATTATGATGAGTGTTTTATGTAGTTTTAATTCTATGTCCACGTACACAGCTATAGTCATGTACTTATGAAGTTACACAACTGTTATCATGTATATCTAATTTTACTCTATTACAACCATTTATTAAGAGATGAACAAATAATGCTTCTGTGATAGGTAATGATTCATGAAAATATATATTTTTCTTAAGATAATCGATTGTAGTCGTGTATCTATGAAAATACCTGACTGTAGTCATGTATCTATGAAGATATTCGACTGTAGTTGTGTATTTGGGCTGAGCATTCCTTAAATATATATGATCATCATGTTATATTACATACATGTACAAAATTATCATGTTGGCAATATGTGCTGATGTTAAGGCCATTGGCTAGGACTTCTAAGTACCGCAACCAAAATGCTCCAATTACCACTGACAAAATTCATATATATATATATATATATAAATAAAATAAAATCATCATTATTATTTTAAAAAGTTATATATATCTCCTCAATTTCATACCCTGATTTTTTTTGTGAGATATTTCGTACTTGTAAGATGAGCTAAGGAATCTTTGGTATGACTTTAGTACAATTTGGATGTACTTAGTGATATAATATCTTCTGAAAGAGCAAAAGAAATAGAGAACAAGTGTCTTACAAGACAAAAACTAGTATAAAATATGAAGAAAGAAACATAGAATAATCAGATCACATGCACATGGCCATCAATTCAAACAAACTAGATAAGCAAAAGAAACAATACAAAAATTTTTAACAATTTATTGTAATTAGTCACTAGGCAAAGTTATCAAACATTGTATTCTTGAAAAATATAGATAATTAACTTAATAAAAATGTTAATTAACTTATCACTCGAACCCTTTTTATTCAAGTTCTCAATAAAGATTTGTAAGAAGAAGAAATGGAGGCCATTTGATCATGGGTATTTAACAAGCTCACTAACATTGATAATTTGTAATATTATTGCTAATTAAGTGATGATTAAGATTAGTTAATAATGAGTATATATATGATAATTTTACAGGAGTAATATGGGTATTTACAATAAGGGTATCATTGGCTTATGCAAAAAGGAGGAGGAAGAAATCTTACAAGGAGAAGAATAGGGTTGACTGAGCAAGAAGAAATATCATGAAGGAGAAGAATGAGTCCACTTGTGTAATTGGAGATATATGAGGGTATTTTAGACATTACTCATCCTAAAAGGCATATTATGATAGTTTTAAAATATAGGGGTATAACTAGATCAATACCCAAGTTTTAGGGATACCCACGGTAAATTCCTTTTGAGAACATGAAGTAATAGAGATAGCTAAAGGGAAATATATTAGCTACAGGTAATAATCGTGAACTGAAGTTAATCCTTCCTTCGTGAGTCCTTCCTTTTATTTGGAAAAGGCTATCTGCATAGGATTGGTTTCTTCATCGTACAAAGATAGGCCTAGCTAGGGGAAGCATAAGCAAGTAGCTCCTGGTCATTTCCAAATTTGGCCATAACTTCTTCCTCCAAGTGAACTCATACCTCAATTCCATTTGCAGATTTGGTGTCAATCAAAGCAATTATATTTAACAACGTTTTAATCGAGTGAAAGAGACTGGGAATGAGGATGGAATAGGGTTAATAAGCATTGGAGTCCATATGTTTTATATATTTTCAAATTAAGATATAATTTATCTATTTCTATCAAATAAGTCCCTAAATCAACCCTAGGTTAAACTAGACTTTATAGTTATGTTATTCAATATGAAAACCAATTTGGATTCAATATTGATCATGTTTGCTTGTGCTTACTTTTCCATGAACAATGGAAAAAATATGAGAGAGAAAGAAGAAATATATAACAAAGAGATGAAAGTATAAAATTTTTAAAATGTAAATTATTTTTTATGAACTCACAGAAGTTAATTGGTCAAATAAATAAGAGAAATGAGCTGAAATTTACCATGTATATATATTGTATATAAGGAAAATGATAAAGAGCCCTAACATTGACACAATAACAATAAAACTAACTGTATACCGTGCAATTTGATAATGTTAATGGAAAATTAATACTATTATTTTACTTTACAATATAACCATATAGTTTTTCAGTTGTAATGTTAACATTCACTACTATAAAAAGGCAAAACAATGCCCTTATTTTATGACGGTTTTTCTTAACAACCGTTATTAAAAGTATTTGATGACTGTTAGTACATGAATGGTCTTAATATCTAATATGTACAATGGCAGTTTTATTATATAACAATCATTAAATATCAAGCTAAAATATAGTTTTACTTTTAATGACGGTGTTGTATAAAAATGGCCATTAAAAGTATAACATTTATAATGGCGGTTTTATTATAACAACGGTCATTAAATGTTACTTACTTTTAATGGTGATTATGTATAAAAATGGTCATTGGAATTATAACATTTATATTGATGATTATTAAATTTCAAGCTAAATATAGTCTTACTTTTAATGATGATTGTGTATACAAAAGGTCATTGAAATTATAACATTTACAATGACATTTCTATTATTTCAACGATCATTATTTCAACGGTCATTAAAAGGCACTTACAATTCGGTCCACTTAATTTATTTGATCTGTAAAAATATGATTTCTAAAAATTCGATCTTTGGATTGGTGCATTGAATTGGATTAAAATTTTAAAAATTCACATTCGATCGATTGGATATGAATTTATTTATATAAATTCATAAAAATTTATGAATCTAAAAAAATTAAAAAATATTTATTTAATTAAAAAAACATGAAAATATGATATGATTATTTATTAATAAATAAATAAGTTAAAATGTAGTTATTTTTTAACCCATATTATATGTTGTCTAATAATAATATAAAAAAATATAAGTGAATAATTAAATAAACATTCCTAAATACTTAACTTTTCATGCATTGCTTAAAAAAAAAAAAAAAAACCGATAAAAGGAACAAAATAACTTGCAATCCCTAACCACTCACGTGTGGTAGAAACTACGTCTAGAAAACACGCACTTGACAAGCCTAAATTTTGCACTCAACTAAAACACTCACACTTTACAGCGGCTGTCATTGTCACCACTCGTGAGAAAAAATTACAAAACCCTAAGTCAAAATAAATTTGTTGCCTGCTAAAAGAGACGAAACTGGGCCGAAGTCGCTACTCTCATTGAAACCCAATCGGTCATAGAAGAACATCTATGTTTTCTGAATTACTAGCTGAGCGACAACCATTTCATAGCCAAATCAGCTACTCGCCGGCAGACTGGAGGAGTTTGTGAGGTGGTGGGGTGGCGGTGCGGGGTGGTGGGTCAATGGGAGGTTATTGGCCGGTCTTGGGAGGTGGTAGCTCGGCCGCCGAAGCGTGCAGCAGGATTCGCGGCTCATCACCGGTCGGTTTGGGGAGTGTGGTTTGTGATTTGTGTGGATGGGTTGTTGGATTTGGGTGGGTGGAATTTGGCACGAGGTGGCGGTGGTGTGGGGGGCCGTGGTTGTTGAGGTGGCGGCAGTTTTAAGCCAATGAGGGCTATTTTGCTTGGATGGGGGCCGTAAGGTGCACGGTGATTCAATTACTTTTTTTTTTCCCTTAATTTATGTCATGTTTAGGGTTTTAAATTGGTTATTTGTTTCAAGGTGATTAACATGTTTATTTATTAATTTTTTTTGGGGTTTGGTAGATTGGGGAATTTACCCATTTGTATTATGTTGATGATGGATTGATGTGTCCAACACATGTAGGCATTGCTTTAAATGAGGTATTGCATCTGTTTACTATTTGCTTCGTCGCCGGATGGCTTACATTTTATGTATGTCTTTTTAGTTGAATTGAATTTTTAGAATCTATTTTACAGATGAGTTAGTCCTTTAATCTTGTAATTATTGATCGCCAAGGGCCACGGAAATGAGTATTTCCTTCTCTTCACGTCTGTCTTCTTGTTGAGCTTGTGACTGTGTTTAAATGATAAAAACTAGACTTTGACAGCAAGGTATTCTATAAATTGTTGTTTATAGAATTATAAATTCTGGAATCTTGACTACTTCCCGCTAAATGCTTCTAGCTGCTGTCGTCATGGTCTTTTATATTGTGTATGTCTTTTCTACTAGTTTTGGCAACTGCTTAATAGTGATATTTATTCTTTTGATCCATCAAAATGTTTGCTTTAGTCTAACTTCTCCATCATCAACATTAGTCCATCTTATTTCTAGATACTACTTCATTTTCATCATTTTTGAATCAATGTTTATTCTGGAAAGTTTATTTTATAAGGAAAGAAGTTCCATGAACTTATATTAAGATAGTCGATTCCTTGAAACCTTTAGCCTTTTCATTTTCGTTCCCCTGCTTGTGCTGTCCATTTTCTTTTCTTTTTTTTATCTTGTCTTTGTTTTGGGTTGTAATAACTAACTTTAGCTAAATTTTTGAGTCGAAAATGGTTGAATATGGAGTGTAGTGACTCTAAAAACATATCTTTTTAGTCTTGGAGTTAAAAAAATAAAAAAAATAAAAAAAATAAAAAAATTAGGCAGTTTATGTGATCTTTTGACACTGGATGATATGATGACTTTCAAATTCTTGTATTTGTATTATCTTTGTCCTTGAGTTATGTTACATCATATTTGCTATTCTGCACACTGATGTTAGTGACAAATGTGAATTGAACGAGCTGACGAGTGAAATTGATTAAGTTACTTGAAGCAATGCAAAGGTCATAATAAATTCCAAGAGAGTTTTTGAGCCGATCATTTTTCTTGGAGAGTAACCATTTTTGCCCATTTTTCATACAATTTACTATACATAGTCTCTATATTTTCCTTTAAGTCAAACATTTAAAAAAAAATTGTGTTGCTACATCTAAAAGTCCATTGAGTTAGTAAAAATAGAAAACTATTTAGAGCCCTAAAAGATGATGGAAAGACCATCTTGATCCATTTGAGCATTTTTCAGTCATTCATTTTGTAAAATATTTATATTTATCCCTTTTGAGCATAGATAAAATAACAAAAAAAAAAATTGTGTTTTCTTTGTTAACTCATCATCCTGTTCTACTCCAATTTAGAGTAGTACTCTACGTTTTATATGTTCCATCACCTACTCATATTTAAGAAAATTTTAGATGATTATTTTTTAAAAAAATTTGGTGCAATATATATATATATATATATATATATATATATATATATATATATATATATATATATATGAGAAAAAAATGTGCAATTGAAGAAAAAAAAGAAAAAAATAATAATAATAAATGAATTGCACCTTATAATTTCTAAAAGATCTTTATTTTTTTCTCAAATAAAACTTTATTTTTCCTATTGTCACTTCTTTGTTAACCATATCCTTAACCTACATTACGTCCTAATAAAAGTCTTTCTTGATTTTAGAGATCTATAGTCTGAAATAGAAGCTAGTGATATGGACTAAAATGATGTAGTTATATTGCCATTCATTAATTTCTTGGTGAGAGTGTGTGATATTGCTATTCATTAATTTCTCTCAAATTATCATTTTTAGAGTGGCTATTTTTCTTAGGTTTATATTCTTCTGAGAGTGTCATTCTAACCTGTGAGATTTTGGCGTTAACATGTCACACTTGAAAGTGACTTAATTAATGTAGTTTTGATAATCAATCAGTTTGTATATATTTGCTTGACTGACTCATGTGGATGGTTGATGTGGGAGTGATATCTCTTTAGGCTGGAGATATTACTTATGCTTTATTTGATTATTGTCATTAATCTAATTGAAGAAGTAAACATAATTACCTTTTAAAAAAAGTTGGTTGAATTTTGTTCTCACTTAATTTGCTAGGGACTAGCAATAAGCTGGTTGAGGGGTGTGTTGAGTCCTAGAGAGTATATATTTATAAAGGGTAAATCATCATTTTACACTCCAAGTCTCACTAATATTTCCACCTTTATATATTTTAAGTCCTTTTATATTTAACTGTTTATGTTTATGTGTATTTTTAATACTTTATGTATTTTAAGGGTATTTTAGTTATTTCTCAATAAATGAGAAATCAGACTACAAAACGGACAACATTTTTGAACTCATAACAGTTGAAAATCTTAGGAAAGACATAAAAGGCAAAATCGTAATTTTAAGATTTTGATGAGCCTCATTGACATTGCGTTGACTGGTGACGTGGCTTTGACTACTGACGTGTCATTGAATACTGACGTGTCGTTGATCGACGATGTGGCTTTGACAGATGATGTGGCAGAAGTCTATTGAACTGAAAAATGAGTTTACAATACATGCAATGTACTGAATCATATTTGTTGACATTTGTATTGACCGATAACATGGTAGAATATTAGTGAACTGAAAAACGAGCATACCGTACATGTATATACACGGAATGACAGCCCTGGTGATGTGTTCCAACCAATCAGAGAGTGCCACGCGGTGCAATCCTAGGCGTTCGAATTGTTTTCATCCGATGACCATGATTTACCCGTTGTATCTATAAATAGGGGGCTCCCCCCTAATTTGACACCCTTGAATCCATTTTTGGGTTATATTTTCTGTAATTCATTCTCCATCTTATATTTTCTATGTATTTTAATAAAATTCTCATTTTACCCCTAGTTATAAAATGAGTAGCTAATTTATATCCAAGCTTGGTTTAAAGGTGAAGTCTCAATATGATCTATGAGCTTAATTTGTAAGTTTATTTTCACTTTCTCTAATTTATTTAAATTGTTTTGACTTATCATAGACAGATAGCAATAATCTTGTCTATATATTGCACTGGTATAATGGGTCCCTAGTGTACGATTATTACTATTTAGCATGATGAATACTTTACACTATATTTATTAGAGAAAAACCTCCTTCTAATTTATGTGGTAGGTCTTGGCTCATTGTTGACATAAAAATTATATAGGTTAATTAGTGGAAAGTTTTGCCACCTTGTCGACAGTTACATTATTATTACCTGGCACAACGTATTCTTGATACCACATTTAACATAAGATTATTCTTGCTCGCATAATGAGTGCTTGATGTTATATTTATTAGAATTAGGTTTATGATGAGTGGAAATAAATCAAGAATACCACATTTAACATAAGTTTATTCTTGCTCGCATAATGAGTGCTTGATGTTATATTTATTATAATTAGGTTTATGATGAGTGGAAATAAATTAATTGGATCTAAAAAAGGAATATTAAGCCCATGGTGAAATATTGAGTGTAAGTTCTAAGTCCTAAGACTCAAGCACTTTATCTCATTGATCGATTCCTAATTTATTACCAGTATTTTAATTTCAATCTTAGGATAAAATAAACTAGGAAATTTTAGGATAAAATAAACTAGGAAATTTTACAATAAGCATATTAAAGAATAATAATAACTCTACATAATTAAAAATCCACCTACTCGTAGGATCGACACTCGTCACCCTTAATCTATACTTTAATAGATTCGTGCACTTGCGAGTTCAATAAAATTTGCACAACATAAATAATTATTCTTATTGGAAAATTAAGATGAGAATTTACTTGCAAGCTTTAGATTATGATATATAAGAAGTTATGAATGATGGTCATTTTTCACCTGTAATAAAAAATGAAGAAAGGGAAGAAATTCCAAAATCTTTTAATTAATGGAGTGAATTGAAAAAGAGAAAAATGTCTCTTAATTCTAAAGCTATGATTCTTTGTTTTGTACTTTAGACAAGAAATAATTTTATAGAGTTTCAGGTTATAAAAACACTTATGAAATTTGAAATAAACTTGAAGTTGTTTATGAAGGAACAAATCAAGTCAAAGAGTCTAAAATCAGTGGATACACTAGGCAATATAAGTTATTTCAAATAGAACAAAATGAGAGTGCTCATTCTATATACACTAGATTTACAAACATTGTAAACACTTTAGGAGCACTAGAGAAGTCTAAAACTGAAAAAAAAAATCATTAAGTCTTTATTAAAAAGAATGGAGACCTAAGAGAACAGTAATTGAGAAAGCTAAGGACTTAAATACTTTGTCTATTGATAATTTAATTGACTCATTTATTTAATATGGAGAAGATTTAGCCATTGAAAAGGGAGATAAAGATAAGAAGAAAAAGAACATTAATTTGAAAGCTTCAAGAGTTTAGAGCGATGAAGAAAGCGAGCTTGAAGATGAAGATATCACAATGATTGCCAGAAAATTTAGAAGGATCTTCATGAAACCAAGTGAACGAAAGAAGTCCAGAACCTTCAAGAATAAAAAAAAGAAGAAAGAAGCAATTATTTATTTTAAGTGCAAGAAGTTGGCCATATAAAATCTGAATATCCTCTTCTCAACAATCTAAAAAAGAAGGCTATGGTGGCAACATGGGATGATAGTGATGAAGAATTAACCTATGAAGAACAATTAGAAGAGGTGTTAAACTTGGCACTTGTAACAATTGGGAATGAACATTTGATAAACTTGATGAAGGATCAAAAAAGAAAAAGAATAATTTGTACTTGGATAGTAGATGCTTGAGACACATGATCGTGACTACTATTAGTTCCTAAGATCTACTAAAATTAAAAGGAAAAATTCTTGGTATAGAAAATGTAAAGAAAAAGAAAATAAAAAAACATGAAGAATCATTTTTCGAAAAGCTAAATGATTCTCCATGTGAGAATCAAGAGGAACAACAAGGAGAACAACATGACTCTGAACAAAATGGTAATATTTCTCAAGCACTCCTGAAAGAGTGGAGCTGTGTTTCTTTTCATCTAAAAATTTAACCTTAGGAAATCCTTCATGTAGATAACTACTAGATCACCAATTAGAAATACATGTGAGCTATATTCATATCTCAAATTGAACCAAAATCCTTTAAAGATACAGGAAATGGTGAATCTTAAATTATAGCCATACAAGAGGAGTTAAATCATTTTAAGAGAAACAATGTGTGGAAATTAGTTTATAAACCAGAACACCAATGTGTCATAGGCACTAAATGGATGTTTAGGAATAAAATGGATAAATCTAGTGTAGTTGTGAGGAATAAAACTAGATTAGTAACTTAAGGATACAACTAAGAAGAATAAATTGATTTTTATGAGACTTTTGCCCTAGCAACTAGATTTGATTCTATTAGGATGCTTTTAACATTTACATGTCATAAAGATTTCATTTTATATCAAATGGATATTAAGTGTGTATTTTTAAATAGCTTCATTATGGAAGAATTGTATGTGAAATAACCCTGTAGTTTTGAAAGTGAAAAGTATCTAAATCATGTTTATAAATTGTCCAAAGCATTATAGAGTTTAAAGCAAGCACCAAGCGCATAGTATGATAGGCTTAGTAAATTTCTTTAAAAAATAATTTTTTTAATGGATAAATTGGGTACTACACTCTTTGTCAAAAATAAAAACCAAGACATACTTCTTGTGTGAATTTATGTTGATGATATTATATTTGGTTTTTCTGATTAGTCTTTATGCAAGGGATTTTCATCTT
The DNA here is from genome assembly GCA_025617385.1 of Murraya koenigii. Taxonomy (NCBI): domain Eukaryota; kingdom Viridiplantae; phylum Streptophyta; class Magnoliopsida; order Sapindales; family Rutaceae; genus Murraya; species Murraya koenigii. The sequence goes on from CM046816.1 coordinate 20,949,670, forward strand.
GTATGAATAATGAATTTGAAATGAGCATGATGGGGAATTGATTTTTTTCCTTGTACTTTAAATTAAGAAAAATAATGATAGAATTTTCATTAATCAAGCTAAGTACGTGATGATTGTATGATACAAAGCATATTTGTGTTCAATTTAAACTCTAATAAGCACATCAATTAAACTGGAAAATAATTAAAAAGTTAAAAAAGTTGACATCAAAATGTATTGAGGTATGATTAGATATTTACTTTATTTAACTGCTAATAGACCTGATATCATGTTTAGTATATATTTATGTGCAAGATTTCAACCGTGTCCCAAGGAGTCATTTGCTTATCGTGAAAAGAATTTTTTGATATTTGAGTAGAACAATTTATCTAGGTCTTCAGTATCATAAGGAAAAACATATAAATTTACCATTTTACTTGGATGTCCACTTTACTGGTTATAAAGTAGATAGAAAGAGTACTAACGACACTTTCAACCATCGAAACTAAATGTATAATTTATGGTAGTTCTTATGCACAAGCTATTTGGATGCAATAAACCCTTAGAGATCATATTCCTATTAAGTGTGCCAACACTAGTAATGCTATAAACTAGTCAAAGAATCCAGTCCAACACTCTAGGTATAAGCATATAGAGGTTAGACATCATTTTTTACAAGATTATATTCAAAAAGGGGATATTGCATTAGAATTTAAATCTACAAAAAAAAACATACATATATTTTCACAGAATCTCTCTATAAAGAGCAATTTACCAAAATCCGTCATGAGCCTAGGATGATCAAATTTTGACAATAACATATCTATTAATAAGATTGATGCTACCGATTTGTATGATTTTATGCCTTTGATGATTGTATGATACAAAGCATATTTGTGTTCAATTTACTATAATTTTATGATTCTGAATGATCATAATCATGTTCCATGTATTAAATGGCTTGTTAAAAAATTTTGAATCACAAAATGATTTGATATTCATCAAGATTCAGCAAAAAATAAATTAGTGTGCAAAATACAGAACAACAGGTCAATCAGTTAAAGTTAAGCGATTTGCTGTTTAGAGGTAAAATGATTGTTGATCAGAAATGGTGTGCCTTTTATGGATAATTGTTAAGCCGTTTCCCAGATTTCACTTACTGGATCTAAACTATATGCCATTTATGACAAATGGCAAGTCGTTTTTGCAATTATCAACTAAACGATACACCACTTATAGAAAATGGTAAGTCATTTTCTCAACTCTCACTCCCTGGGCATAACCGGTATGCTAATTAGTGCTAAACGTTAAGCCGGATTCGCATTTTAAGTCTTTGCATACTCTATTTTTCCTCATTCAGTAAATCTCTTCCTTTCTCTCTCTAAAAATTCTCGAAAGCTCTCTCTTTCTCATACTCAAATTAACCATTTTTTTCAATTCTCACACTAAATCAATCCCAAAAAAATCATTATTCTTTATCTTTTAAACACAAAATCATTTAATTTTTTTTCCATCAAAATTGATAACCCCTAGATCTAAATTTAGGTTTTCTATTAAAATTTCTCACTTCAATTTGATTTATTTTTGGTGGTTTTTTTTTTGGATCTAATTGAACCTATACATCACTTCCAAACATCATTCTCTTTGATGTAATCAGTTTATTTTCTCTTAAATTTCACTTCTCTTCAAAACACCATTTTTTATTAATTATGTCAAGTTCAAGAAGGCAAACTGGAAAAAGAAAGGACAAGAAACATGTCCCCAAACCCAAATGACGACGATATGATAGAAACACTATGGAACAGCCTGATTTCGAGTCGATGCATTTTTTGAACAAGCGTTTGGCCAACCTCCTCTATCTAAAATTCATAACTTGTATAATATTTCCTTCCTTTTATATTGAGATAGATTGCCATTGTAGCCTCAAGATTAATAATAGGAATTTTCTATAATTGGTAGAGGAGTTAGTTGGGTGAATGTTGTTGTAATTGAGGAGAATGTGAATCCTAATTGGTGAAGGTGTTTTACTCAAGTATGGATGTGGAGTAAGAAAATTAAGTAATCACTAATTTTAGTATAGTAGCCATATAATTTGATGTAAGTGACCTGAACACTCTCTCAGGAACCCCAGAAAAAGGTTTAGAGATTTATTCTGCTAGGTGTTGCAACTTGTGCTTTATATGCAATATGTGTAATATATGTCAGTTTGTAAGTGAACACAACAATTAATATAATGATGAGTATTTAGTTCGTCTCCACAGGAATTGATATATTGAGACTTGCTACAGCAGTTTTAGTGAAATAATAAAATAAGAATAAATGTTAAGATTAAAAACCTAATGAATTTAAAAGTGAAATAAACTAAATACAATAAATAAAAGCTAAAATCAACCACAATGATATACTTAATGACAAAAGGGTAGTTGAATTCTAAACTCATTTAATAGTTATTGACTACTCTTTACTTAAGGTTTAGTTGCTACAACATCTACTACAACACTAGAGAAAATCACTCATGCATTCTCAGCTATCACCTGTTAGATATTTTATATCTAAAAGTAACCTAACAGGGACTAATTGTTAAGCTAATGTTTAGATATATCATTATACGTCCTAGGTTACATTTACCATCCTATAAGGTAAATACTTATGATTAGTTCTTCACTAATTTTAGATTAAGCATGACCCTATTTAAATCGAGATATACTCAACTTAGGGAATCTAATCTAAAACCAAGTATTGGTTTGACAAGTTCTATTAAGTCAGACATTTTTATGCTCTTTCTTATCTTTAATCTACTAAATAAGTAGTCAACCGAATAAAGATTTGTAATAAATAAAGTTAAGATACAAAGAGAGGTAAAGTGTAACTTTTTAGACTTTGAGTATTTTACCTTCTTTTCCAAGAGACTCCTCGAGTTACAGTTATGAATTTCCTTTGATTCTTGTGAGTGATGGCAATGAGTATTGAGGATGATGATGGGTAAGGATGGATGATAATGGATATGTGTTTCCTTAAAATGAACCATTTTATATCTTAAAATTAGGGAACCTTAATAGATAATGAGGACACATGTCAATAATAGGTAACCTAGGACTATATTGTATTTTATGTGTTGTCTGCCACTATTTTGTCTGCCCCTGACAGTGATAGTGCAGTAACAATTGCAGTATTCTTTGTCTGCTAATGCGTGACAATTTGGATAATTTTTGTCTGTTATGCTCCTGGATTACTGCAGTAATTCCTCTAGCATTCTCTGTGATTCAGGCTTGATTTTGTTCATGTGCAGACCTACCTTTTTGTTGTTTTCCACAAGCCTATTGCTGCATCAATATGATCATTCTTATACAATATTTTTCATCAAATCATAAGGTTTTAGGGCCACCTATAATTGTGCACAAAATTATATCATGAAATGGTCTTCAACATATAATTTTATCATAACTAAACTTAAATACATGCACATGTAAAATGTAATAAAAATAATAAAACTTTGTTATTTACTCTCTAAGTAATGCAGGTTTGGGTATAAAAATATCATGATAACTCTTATTTCATAGTGTTATCACACCCCCAAACTTAAATCATTACTTGTCCTTAAGTAATGACAACAGCACAAAAAATTTAATCACAAATTCATACACAAAACAACTTAGCTCTATTATCTAGATTGTTCTAACTCATTAACCCTCAAATTTTATTTTTAAACATGCAAAGTTACAATCAACAGTTTTAGTTCTAAACTTAGGTTTTATTCTGTCCAATATGTATGTGTGTCACTTAGATCAAGTTCAGAGTTGCTACAACATAACAGAAGCATCATACACATCTCAAAGATAAAAAAAATAAAAAACACTTTCATTTATAGGGGGCATGAGTCATAAAGAGCAACAAACTGTGCTGCAGCATTCATTAATCATTTATTTAATTCAAAAAAAAAATTTTTATGAGTCACAACAAGCTTGAGACCTTCAATATAACGCAAATTTTTATGTGAAAGCCAATAACTTGTAATGATGACACCCAATTACTTCATCAATGTACAAATCAGAGTTGCTGAAGCAGAAACATCTGAAATGCTATTGCTATAATCTTATCTTTAGACATTTTTAACTCAATGCTAAACTTAAGTTTAATGCACAGACCTGGATACTCAGTTTCTTAGACAGATGAATTAATTGATTTTTTCTTTTGGGTTGTAGCAGCAATGCTCATGGCATTTGCTGTCTTTCTACTTAAGCTTGCATATAAGGTGCATACACAACCCTGGTTGCTCAACAACTACGCTATTCAAGCAAAATTTTATTTTACTTTCAATACAGCTTGTAAAATTTTTTTGAAGAATTTCCTAATATCCTTCTAAAATTGAGCTATTCTTATTTATAGTTTTTGAAATTTTTCTAATTTGTTCAACCTAGTTTTGCTATAACATACTCACAGAACTCAATCAAAGTTTAAGTATCGAGACATAATTTCAACCTTCATCCACAAAGTTTCTCTATTTGAATGAAACTTTTTCTATATTTCATTAGTCAAATAATCTTCATTGGGTTTCCTAATTCAAGAATAGATACTAGATAAATGGAGCTATAAACTTAATCACATATATTTAAGAAACTATCTATACAGCTAAAAAAAATATCATTCATATTCTCACAAACTAAAATTAAATTCTCAATACAACACAGCACAAATTGAAATTAAAACAGATTACATAATCATACTAGAGCAAAACACAACACAACCCCCCCCCAAACTTAAGAGGTGTTATTCTTCACATGCATACAAAACATACAAACATAAATTAAAGGCATAAATTTAAAAATATGCAAACTCAAACAAAATGATTAAACAAAATAAAAATTTTCAGCAATTGTAGAGATAAATTTGACAAGGAAGTGATACTCTTCTATTGGAATCATGCTCTAGTAGGATGTTGAACATGTTCACTTCTTCTTTGTTATACTCCTTAAGCTTTTCCTTAGTAAACTTGTTTCTACAGTAGTTGACTTTTTCTTAGTTCTTTTAATTGGGCTAGTTTACAGAGTTCCAGTAACTTCTTGAACTATAGGTAGATCAGTTTTTACTTTTTTGGGCTCAGTTCTTTTGGTGCCTGTGATGCTGCAACACCACCAGAGAGTTATGCCCTTTTTGTGCTTGTTGGATACTCTGGAAGTAGTTTTGGGAGACTTGGTGGGAGTCTTCTTTGTTGAAACAAGTGGAGAAGTTGTTATTGTAGCTTCTTCAATAGTGATGCTATCAATAAGGTCCTGTAAGCTTTTCTTTTCTCATGTTATCCTTGCAATCCTACTGATGGCTTCTTTAATTACTACATCAATATCTTCTTGCTCTTTTGTTGTTGATCCCTCATCAATTAAAATTTATTCATTTCCCATGCTCCGGAGTCACAATTAGAGGCTCCTTTTTTTCTCCTCTTCATTTCTCATCTTCTTCTTTTTCAACCTCTACATCTTCTTTTTCTTATGGCTATTCATCTTCTTCTTATTCTTCTTCTTCACTTTTTTCTGCTTCCACTTCTACTAGTTCTTTTGCTGAAGCAATCTTTACTGCCTTCTAAAAGTTAAACTATTGTAGCAGGGATTCAGGGAAATTTTTGTTCTTCGTCTTTATGATATTTTTAAGTTTCAAAATGCAGTAAGTAGGCCTTGAATCTAAGATTTTCTTTCGTTTATGCTTCTACACAAGAATTAATGAATTTACTCAATTCTTATAGCATCTTCTCAATCTCTAAAGCTTTCCTCGCTTTAACTTTAGTAGGATGTTCTGGGTTGCTGCAACTATAAATTCTCCAATAATTCTCTCAACTATCTTACCAGTAAGAGCTCTTTAATTCTTGACTCTCTCATCATTTGTATTATTTTTACTTTAGAAAACTTACAAATACATATAATGAGAGATGTAAATAATAAGGCAGTAGACTTTTACTTTTTCATAGCATACTCTCTAATCTTCTTCTCTATAATCTTCCCAACATCAATTCTAAAACTCTTCACAATAGCATACAACAGTATGAGCTTCTCATAGGATATAGTAGTAGTGTGTTTGATAGGTATAAATCTAGATTTTAAAAATTTCACCCACACTTTCGTAATAAATTTCCAACCAATCTTATTTACTACACTTTCCTCTTTATTTACTCATTTATTGCCTTTTACAATAAAAGCTTTGAGCACTTCATTCCACTTCTTTATATTTATAGTTTTGACTAATTTACTGTATCTAAAATCTATGGAAGAGGGTAAATTATGTATTACTATAGAGTCTGGAGGGATTTAAACTTGCCTCACCCAAATATTGCACTAATCCTACTGCAGTATGTTAAAGTAAGACTCTTTGATGATTGGTAGCACTGAATCTTGAAAGTGAGCACAAAATTTTACCCAGCCTTGCTTTGCTATAGCATTGAGGAAAGCATTAATTATCCTGATTAGTTACTTAAAAAATTGAAAACCGTTCCCCTCTAAGATATTTCAATGTTCAATAAAGTCTTTATACTTTTCCTCAACACTATAATTGTATAAACGCTGGGGATCTATCAATCTTTTAGCATCTGTCTTAATTTTTAGCATTGCTCTAGCACTGGAATGGGTTTGGTAAGTTTGAGAAAATTTGGATTTAGAGAGAGAGAGAGAGTATAATTGCAGAAATTTTTAAATTGATGAAGAAAGATTGTCTTGTAAAATGTTTGATACAGATGGCCTCAATTTATAGTGGAAGAGAAAATTAAGAGGGAAAGATTTTAGTTGCTAGAAACTAAGGATTTCATTCCTATTTAAAATTCAAATATTGTTATCCTCGTTGTGAGTCGACATTGATACAAAAAGCAGTACTAATTTTTATTTTACCATTTAAAAATAGTAGTTTAGCTTTTACTGACACAACTACTATAATATTAGATAAAATATTGAAGCATAATCATTGTATACCTAATGCTGTAAACAATACTATAACATAAACACTGTCAAATTTTTCTACCCAAAAATATATTTACATTCAAACATTTTTCTGCTAATTTTTGATTAAAAATAAGAAAACAAAAAATAAAATAAAAAAATTAAATTATAAAATAGAAATTAAATTTATAAATCAAAACAAAATAAAAGAACAAACTAAATAGCAATAAAAATTAAATTTCAACAAACTAAGTGCTTAAAAAATTAAAAAAAAAAACTTATCTCATCGGGTTGCTTCCTAACTCAACGCTTGGTTTTAGCTCATTTAGCCTAACCTTCCCTAGTTGATCAAGCTGGATCCTTTAAAAACAGATCCTTCCTCAGATTGTTCATAACAACTTCCATGTAGTGCTTTACTTTTTGTCTATTTACTTTAAATTTCTGACCTGTCCTTTTATCTTGAAGATCAACAACTATATAAAGATAAACAGTGATGAGTTTGAAAGGTCCTGACCATCTGGATTTTAACTTTTCAGGGAAAAGCTTTAGTCTAGAGTTATAAAGTAAGACTTGTTAACTTGGAATAAGCTCCATTTGCTAGATTTGTTTGTCATGCTATTGATGAGTTTTCTCCTCGTAGATTCTCATATTTCCATGGGAGAATAGTCTAAACTCTTCTAGCTCACAAAACTATAAAAATCTCTGCTCTGTCGCAACATTCAAGTCTATGTTCAGTTGCTTTAATGCCCAATATGCTTTATGCTCTAGCTCTAATGGAAAATGCAAGCTTTGCCATAAATAATTATGTATGGAGACATGCCAAGTGGTGTCTTGTAAGCTGCTCTATAAGCCCATATGAAATCATCTAATTTAGTAGAACAATCCTTTTTATTAAAATTCACCACATTCTCACAATTTTTTTTTTCTCTCTGTTGGATAATACTGTCTGACCATTCGTTTGTGGATGATATTTTATAGCAACTTTATGCTTGATCTCATATTTAGCTAATACTACAACAAATATCCTATTATAAAAGCAGGTTCCTTCATCACTGATGATGGCTCTGGGAGTGCTAAGTGTTGCAAAAATATTTCTTTGAAAGAACTTTACCACTGCCTAAGCATTATATATTGACAGTGCTGTAGCCTTTACCGAATTAGACAAATAGTCTACAACAACAAAGATGTATAAGCTTCTAAAAGATGATGGGAATGGTCCCATGAAACCTATCCCCTATATGTTAAATAATTCAACTTCTAAGATGTTGGTCAGTGGCATTTTATACTTTTGAGAAATGTTCCCTATTCTTTGACATCTATCATATTGCTTTACAAACTCATAAGCATTTTTAATAATATAAGGCTAGTAATAACCTGATTGAAGAACTTTTGCTACTGTTTTATGTCCTCAAAAGTGTCCACCACATACTGCGATATGATAAGACTACAGATTGCTTATAATCTTTTCATCTGAAACACATCTTCTAATCACATGATCTGAACACATCTTGTACAAGTAAGGCTCATCCTACGAATAGCTTCTGAAATCATGGAGAAATCTCTTATTTTGTTAGCAGCTCAGGTCAAGTGGTAATAATCTACTCACCAAATACTTAGTAAAATCAACATACTAAGAAAATATGAACTGTTGCAACAGGTGTGCATGTTATAGCATCAACAACTACTCATTCGAAAATATTTCTTGTTAGCCCAAGTTATTTTTCTTTACTATTTTCATTATATGAGAGTTTTTTGTTTGCAAGGAAAAATAATTTCATTTTATTAATTATTTTTTATTTTCTTAAATTTATGAACTAAATTAAAGAAACTTTGAAATCCTAAGTAGATTCAGCAAACAGCTAACTAGATTCAACAAACGGTAAGCCGGTTACAAGACAATAGCTTTCTGGATTGGAAACAACTAACCGAGTTCAATAATCGGTAAGCCGATTATATGAAAATTCAAACTTCGGTCTCTAATAGTATTATAAAGCGACATGCCAGTTATCATTAAGCGGTGAGCCGATTATAACTAAAATGTCCATAACAGCTAATTTTATTCTCCAACTATAAAAGTACTCACTCAAATCCAAATTATAGTAGGAAAAACACATATATCATTAGCATTCAAGAGCAATCAAAGCTAAAATTATTGTAATCTTCCTATTCACACATTAAGTATTCATCTTTAATCAATTATATAGTGTGAGTAAAGTTGTGTTATAAGTCTTTACTTATAAACAAAAAATTGTGAATTGTAAGTGTTGGAATATACTTAGGTTAAGAGATTGGGGTTATTCTCTTGTTGTAAAGGTTCATTGACATCTTAGAAGTCAAGTATAAGTGTTGTTGAAGCCTTAGAGGCGCACTTAGTGAAAACCTCAAACTTGGTGAGCTTGGAGGTATGGACATAAGCATGGTTGGCCAAACAACGTAAAAATCCTTGTGATTGTAATTCTCTTTCTCTTACTTGTTTATACTTACTATACTTCAAATTTCAGTATTTCGAATTTGCTTGCCTTATTAAGATTGAATTAAGTTTTAATTTAGTAATATTTTTATAATCTCAATTCACCCCCTTTTGGGTTGCTTATTTAGTATTTCATTTGGTATCAAAGCAAGGTGCTCTCATTATCGGCTTAATCGTCTAGAGTTAAAGATCTATGGCAACTCAATATAATTCTACATTTAAAGAAGGACAATCTACCACTATTCCACCATTCTTTAATGGTAATGACTATCTTTATTTAAAAAAAAAGAGGGATGAAGTTTGGGAGATTATTCATAACGGACCATTCATACCTGTTATGAAAAATGAAAAAGGGGAAGATATCCCAAAGTCATCCAACCAATGGAGTGAAGAAGAGAAAAAAAATTGCCTTTGAACTCCAAAGCCATGAATGCTTTATTTTGTGCACTTAATAAGAAAGAATTACATAAAATGTCTAGTTGTGGGAGTGCACAGGAAATTTGGAACAAACTTGAAATTGTCCATGAAGGGACAAATCAAGTTAAAGAGCCTAAAATTAATAAATATACTAGACAATATGAATTGTTCCAAATGGATCAAAATGAAAGTGTCTATATTATGTATACTAGATTTACACACATTGTGAACACTTTGGGAACTCTAGGAAAAACTTTCTCAAATAGTGAAAAGTTAAGAAGATAATTAGGTCACTTCCTATTGAATAGAAACCTAAAAGAACAACCATAGAAGAAGCTAAAGTTTTAAATATCTTACTTATTGATGATTTAATTGGCTCTCTTATTTCCTATGGAAGATTTAGCAGCTAAAAAATGCAATGAGGAGAAGAAGAAAAAGAGCATTGCACTTAAAGCCTCAAAGTATGAAAGTGATGAGGAAAGTGAGTTTGAAGATGAAGAAATAGCTATATTGGCAAGAAGAATAAGAAAATTTTACAAGAAAACAAATAAACGGAGGAAGTTCAGAAGTTACAAGAATAAAAAAGAAAAGAAATAGCCTATCACTTGCTATGAATGCAAAGAGCTTGGACACATTAGATCGGAATGTCTTTTCCTCAACAAACTTAAGAAAAAAACCATGGTAGCTACATGGAATGACAGTGATGAAGAATTAAGTTGTGATAAAGAGCATCAAGAAGTGTCAACCTAGCTCTTATGGCATTCTAGGATGAATCACTCAACGAGCTTAATTAAATAAATAATTTTCGTACCTATGATGATCTATATAATGCTTTTAAAGAATCACATGATAATTGGACGAGAATAGGTAAGAAGAATGCATGTCTTAAAATGAAAATTATAAAACTCACAAATGTGAATGAATATTTAATTACAAAACTAATAGTTGAGCTTTTTTCAAATTTATCAACTAAATTGAAGAAGATTTAAAATCCTAAGTAGATTCAGCAAACCAATTACAAGACAGTAGCTTTCTGGATTAGAAATGGCTAACCGAATTCAAAAAACGGCTACCAGGTTACGAGACAGTGACTGTCTGGAATAAAACGACTAATCATATTCAACAAGCGACAAGCCAACTATATGAAAATTTAAATTTTGGTATCTAACAGTTACATGAAGCAGCATGCCAGTTATCATTAAACGGTAAGTCGGTTATCACCAAAAAGTCCATAATGGTTAATTTTTTTCTCTAACTATAAAAAACTCATTCAAATCTAAATCATAGTAGGAAAAACACATATATCACCGAGCATTCTAGAGCAATCAATGCTGTAATCTTTTTATTCACACATTGAGTATTCATTTTGTAATCAATTATATAATGTGAGTGAAGTTGTGTTAGAAGTCTTTACTTGTAAATACAAAATTAGGTAATTGCAAGTGTTAGAATATACTTGGGGTTAAGAGATTGGGGTTATTCTCTTGTTGTAAAGGTTCATTGATATCTTAGAAGTCAAGTGTAAGTGTTGTTGAAGCCTTGGAAGTGTGCTTAGTGAAAACCTCAAGCTCAGTGAACTTAGAGACGTGGACGTAGACACGGTTGGCCGAATCACGTAAAAATCTCTGTGTTTACATTTCTCTTTCACTTACTCGCTTATATATATTACACTTTAAATTTGAGTATTTCAAATTTGCTTACCTTATAAAGATTGAATTACGTTTTAATTTAGTAATATTTTTAGAATCCTAATTCACCTCCCTCTTTGGTAACTTAGTTAGTATTTCATTTATGTAATATCTTACTTAGTCAGAGTGCTAGCATATACTTCTAGCTTTAAAAGATAGTTTGCAACTTGATTATCAATTTTTTTTAATCATTGATCTCAAAGTCAAACTCTTATAGCAAAAAAATTGACTTAATCAGCCTTGACTTGAATTCTTATAAGAAATCAAATATTTTATAGCTGAGTGATCTGTGTAAACAGTTACCTTGGTACAAACCAAATAGGCTCTGAACTTGTTAAATGCAAAGACAACTGCTAGCAATTCTTTTTTAGTGGTGGTGTAGTTGAGTTATGCATCAGCTAGGGTCTTACTAAGATAATAAATAGAGTGAAAAATCTCGTATTTCCTCTGCCCTAGAACTACTCCAACGGAATAGTTAGTAACATCACACATAAACTCAAAATGTATACTCCAATTTGGTGCTACAATAACTTGTGCTATAACAAGAGTTTTCTTCAATATAACAAAGGCCTTCAAACAATCTTCATCAAAATGAAAGGGTTTGTCATGCTCCAGTAGCATGCATAAGGGTTTTACAAGTTTGGAAAAATCCTTAATAAACCTTCTAGAGAATTCAGTATGTCTAAGGAAAGTCTTTATACATTTAACTAAAGTAAGTGGTGGAAGTTTATCAATTAATTCTATTTTCGCCTTATCTACTTCTATCTATTTTCTATAGATTTTATAGCTTAGGACTATCCCTTCTTATACCATGAAGTAACATTTTTTTCCAATTTAACACTAAATTTATTTTTTTCACATCTTCTGAGTACAATTTCTAGATTATACAAACAGTCATCATATGATGCCCTTAAAACTGAAAAATTATATATAAGTTCTTCAAGTGTTTTCTCAACCATGTCTGAAAACTCCTAAAAAGTTATTTGAGAATTACATAGGCCAAATGGCATCCATTTAAAGGTAAAGAGTCCAGAAGGACAAGTGAATATTATCTTCTCCTGGTCTTCTGGTGCTATAGCAATCTGGCTGTAACTTGAGTATATATCCAGGAAATAGTAATACTCATTTCCAGCAAGTTTATCCAACATCTAATCTATAAAAGGTAATGAAAATTGATCCTTTCTAGTGGCCTTATTCAGCTTTCTATAATCAATGCAAACTCTCCATCTAGTTACTGTTCTTATAGAAATGAGTTCACTCTTTTCATTTGCCACAACAATCACTCCACCTTTCTAAAGATTACGCTGTACTGGGTTCACCCATGAACTATATGAAATTGAGTAGATGATTTCATCATCCAGTCATTTGATGGTCTCTTTCTTCATAACTTCCTTCATGATGGGATTTAATCTTCTCTGTTATTGCTCTACAGAGTTACTGCAGCAATCCTCTAATAAAATCTTGTGCAAGCATATGAAAAGGCTAATTCATTTGATATCTGCCATGGTCCATCAAATGGTTTTCTTATAATTTTTCAACATTGTCACCAAGCTTTTCTCTTATTCTAAATTTAAAGAAGATGACATGATTACTGAAAGTGTGTCATAGTCACCAAGATAAACATATTTCAAGTGTGAATGTAAAGATTTCAATTTTAAAATAGAAGATGACTTAATAGAAGAAACAAAAGGTTTTACTTTCATGTTTGAAAGATCAAGTGATTCAAATTACTTGATAGATTGAAAAAATTACTCTGCTCCTAGCCATATTATGTTAGCTGCTTTAAAGTCTTGATATTCATCTTCAAGTTTACTTGATAAATCGTAGCCTTGATTTCTTTTTTACTGCAATAACTGTTTAGTCTTTCTGTTATAGCACTGATAAAATTATAATATCTCATCGAGACTCTTCATGGTTTCTAGCATATTAAATGTCACTTGCTAATCATTAACATTCATGGTCAATTCTGTTTTTTGCACATTAATTAAAGTCTTTCCTATGGCTAAGAAAGATCTTCCCAAAATAATAGGCACTTTATTGTCAACTTTAAAATCCAACACTATAAAATCAATTGGAAAAATGAAAATTTCCACCTTTACCAATACATCATTAATCTTGCCATTTAGATAGGCATAAAATCTGTCTGTAAGTTGTAATGTCATTGATATTGGTAATGAAATTAATATTGGCTCCTAAATCACAAAGTGTCTTGCCAGTCTATATAGTTCCTATAGAGCATCATCCTTCAATTTTCGAGGCATCTTGTTATGAAGTATGTGGCTGTATTTTTATGTCAAAGCTACTGTTTCAAATTCTCTTAGCTTTCTTTTCTTTGTCAAATTATCCTTCAAAAACTTTACATTATTTGGCATTTGCTCAAGAGCTTCTATTAAAGTTATGTTGATATTAGCTGCTTCAGCACTTTTAAAAATTTACTCAACTGTTTATCTTGTTTCTGTAACTAGAATTTTTGGAAAAAAAATATGATAGTGTCTGAATTGCTAAGCAGTTACTGGTTACGAAAACTACTTCTCTTGTCCCCTGCTCTTGGCTGGTGCTACAACATCTTTTTCAACAAGTGTTGGGTTATCATTGTTTATATATGTTATAACATTACTATTCTCACTAGTATTTCATACAGTAGAATGTTATGACTCCTCTTCAACTCGAGTGTCTTCTTAGATTAAAGTGGGCTCAACTCTTCTTTTTGATACCATAACCAGAATGTGAACATCCTTTCTAGATCTTAAGTTAATCACCTTACAATGCTCTTTCCCTTTTTTTGTTAGGTCTTCTATGTTGTTTGGTAAACTTTCTTAAGGTATGCTGCTTAATGTTATAGCAAGTTGTCCCATTTGATTTTTCAGATTTCTCAAAGATATTTTTTGACTTTGAACAACTGTTTATTCGTCATAATATACTTCTTTAAGTAAAGCTTCAATCGAGCTAAGTTAATCATTGTTGGTGTTTATTTGCCCTTGATTTCATTATTGAAATCCAAGTGGTGTTGCAAGTCTATTCTGTCCACTGGGTGCTGTTGCATGTTAATTCTGGTTCTGATTGTGCCATGTGAATTTTAGATGTTACCTCCATCCAGGGTTGTAAGTGTTTGAAACGGCCTGTTGCAGTTATCCACATAGTTAACTGAAGTATGATTTATTAAACAAGTATCACTCTCTACACTAATCACAAAATACTCCAGTAACTTTATTGACAATCGCTGGAGTAGTGGATATAAATTTCACCATATTTGTCAATAATATTACTTGGGCCGATAAAGCCGTTAAAATATCTACATTGTGAACTCCTACCTTTCTTCTTGCTGTAACTTGTTTGGTAGATGGCCATTAATAGTTGTTGGCTATCATTTCTAAAATATCATAAGCCCCATTGTAAGACTTAGATAACGAAGCCTTATTTGTTGAAGCATCTACCATCAATCTAGTGCTTGAGTTCAAACCATTTAAAAAGTTTTTAACTAAATACAATAAGGAATACCATGATGAGAACATTTCCTAAGCAACTCCTTAAATCTTTCACATGCATCATACAAGTTTTCACCTTCAAGTTGATAAAAAGAAGTGATCTCTTTATTTAGCTTCGCATTCTTAGTAAGTGGAAAGTATTTCATAAGAAACTTATCAGCCAAGTCATTCCATGTAAAGATAGAATCATATGGTAAAGAATCCAGCCATGCTCTTGCGTAATACCTTAAAGAAAATAGGAAAAGCCCTAACCTCTATGCTTTTAAAATGCTCTAGTAATCTTGAAAGCATTACTCACTTTAAAAAATAGCTTAAGATGAAGATAAGGATCTTCTGATAGCAACATATTAAACTAGCCCACCATCTATAGCATTTGTAACGTTACTGATTTGAGCTCAAAATTATATGCTTACACCTTAGACCTTAGTATTCCTAGATATATTATTTGTAGAGTGAGCACAACATAATCCCTTATGGCTCTATCCCTGTCATCAACAATGTAAATGATATTGTTGTTTTCTGGCTGGCCTTGGCCATTTTGCCCTTTTTGGACTCTCTATGCATTAGGTGGGTCCATTCTTCATTCTAGATTTATATCTCTTGTGTTTTCCAAATCTGCCATGTCAACAATTGATCTCAACTCTCTATACTCTTTTTTTAACCTTTTTGTTGTCCTTTGTATTTCTATATCAAACTAAAATTCTACTAATTTGAATTTTAGCATGCAAAGGTTGCTAGAGCAACTTTGTCAATATAGCAAACAAATCAAAAGAAAACTAAAATTGATACCAAATAAAATTAACTTCACAACTCACAATATGCATTCAATCCCTAGCAACAACGCCAAAAATTTGTTGCGGCTTGTGCTTTATATGCAATGTGTAATATATGTTAGTTTGCATGCGGACATAATAAGTAATATAATTATGAGTATTCAGAATGTCTCCACAAAGATTGATGTGTTAAGACTTACTGCAGCAATCGTAATAATGCAATTTTAGTGAAATAATAAAATAACAATAAATGTTAAGATGAAAGACCTAATGGAATTAAAAGTACAATAAATAAAAGCTAAAATCAACGACATGGATATACTCAATGACAAAGGGGTAGTTGAATTCTAAACTCAATTAATACTATATCATTTACTACAATAATTGGCAGAATCACTCATACATCCTCAATTGTCATCTATTGGATTTCTTATATCTAAAAGCAACCTAACATAGACAAGTTTAGTTCATCCCTATGTTTAGTTTATCACTAATTTTATATTAAGCTTGCTCTATTCAAATTGAGATAAATTCAACTTGGGAACCCAATCTAAAACCAGTATTATCTTGGCAAGTTCCACTAAGTCAGACATTTTTTATGCTCTTTCCTAGCTTCTATCTACTAAATAGGTGGTCAACCAAAATAGAGATTTACAATAAATAAAATTAAGATAAAATACTATTTTGGTGGTTTTAAAAAAAAAAAAAATTAAGATAAAATACTATAGTAAATCATAAGCAACACACATATATATGAGTCAAATAACCATTAAGATCATTTAAAATCCATCTACTTTAATGTTTACCTCAAATGAGCTTTAAAATATTAACAACGCAAGAGTATGTCATCGAATACTTCATCAAAAGTAAAATTAAAGCAAGCAAATAGAATAATAAAGTTTATATACAAAAAGAGGTCAAATGTTACTCTTTAATCTTTGAGTATCCCTCCTTCTTTTCCAGAAGACTCCTTCAGTTACAGCTCTGAATTTCCTTTGATTCTTGTAAGTAATTAGAATTAGTATTGAAGATGATGGTGGTAAAAATGGATGATAATGGATATTTGTTTCCTTAAAATGAGCCCTTTTATATCTTATAATTAGGGTAACCCTAAAAGGTAATAGGGACACTTGTCAACATTTGGTAACTTAAGATTACATTGTATTTTGTGTGCTGTCTGCCACTTCTTTTTTTTTTGCACTTGACATTGACATGGCAGTAATGGTTGCATCAATCTTTGTCTACTGACGTGTGATAAATTGGACAATTTTTGTGTGTTATGCTATTAAATTACTATAGTAATTTCTCAAGCATTCTCTCTTATTTGGGCTTGATTTTGTTTGTGTCCAGACCAGTCTTTTGTCAATTTTTGCAAGCCCATTGCTGGAGCAATATGACCCCTTCTTCTATAATATTCGTCATTAAATCATAAGCTTTTGAGGTCACCTAAAATTATGCGCAAAATTAGAGCATAAAACCATCTTTAATACATCATTTTATCATAACTAAACTTAAATACATGCACATGCAAAATGTAGTAAAAAAATATAATAAACTTTGTCATTTACTCTTTAAGTAATGCAAGTTTAGGTATGATATTAGAGTTATCACTAAGAAATCCCTTGATTTTGTTAATTATTCTCATGTTAATACAATTACAAACATATGTAGGCGTATTGATTTATCTAATGATGTTTGTAACATCCATCTTCGTGCTCAATGTTTATGTCTATAATCTTGTGTTTTATATTGTATTTTTCATACTGTAGTTACTATTAGGCTAGGGCATACTGAGGAGATATCCCATATAGATGTAGCCTTAATAGATTGTATTTTTAGGGGTCGTCCGGTTAATTTTGAGTATACCATTATTTGTAACATGCTTAGTATTTCTGTTATGGTTAATCTTTCCCTCCCATTTAGTAACCTTGTTACTAAGATACTTAAGTACTTTAAAGTGTCCATAAATAAACCCACATT
Source organism: Murraya koenigii (assembly GCA_025617385.1). Lineage (NCBI taxonomy): Eukaryota > Viridiplantae > Streptophyta > Magnoliopsida > Sapindales > Rutaceae > Murraya > Murraya koenigii. Next base: position 20,967,376 of record CM046816.1, read on the forward strand.
TAATCCTACCAAAGCTATAGGATATAAAACCATATATGCTTTAGGTTTTGATTGGCTAAATGAGGAATTGGTAAAGATTACAAAGAACAAGCCTACTTTGGTAGCACCCACTAATGACCACCTTTTCAATGTTGTTATACCCATTGATTAACTGTCTGATTTCTTTTTACCTTTGCAAGGTCAGCGTAGACATTCGAATCTACCACTATCAGTGCCTAATCTTGATACTTCTTCCTCTGTTGTACCTACTCTGGAGACCTATGCTTCTGAAGAGATTACTCTTTACCAGCTTATGGATAAGGTTCGGACAATCTCATGACAGAGATACCGACTTTCAACGAACACATTGTCAAAGTGCATCAACGTCTTTTCCAGTAACAACAGCAGCTACTTGATGGGCAGTGATGTCTCTTCGAGCACTTTGGCATTCTTTATACATTTCCACCATCTCAGTAGCTTTTATCTTATGCTTTGTTTATGTTGTTAGGCCTTTTAACATTTTTTTACGTCATTTCATTCTATTATTATAAGATGTTGATGTTATATTTTGGATGTTATGGATATTGATTAACTATTTGGCTTAATTGATATTTTAGACATTAATTATTTATCTATGCTTATTTTAAGATTTTAATGATTGACAGGGGAGCATATTTACAACTTGCTATTGATCTTTTTTACGATGAAGTAGGAGATGATAAATTAAATGTATTTTGAAGTGTTTTTGTGTTGAATTTTGTTTTCCTAAAACATATGCATAGTTATATAGGAAGATTTTAAATTGTTGAAAATGTTTTATAGCACACATGCAGAATTGCAGGGGTAGCTTTAAAATATTTTCAAAATTGTTAATCCATTTTTTTAGGCATATATTAAAGGAGAGCCTTTATAAAAAGTTTAAAATACATAATGTATTTTGTTATCATCAAAGAAAGGGAGATTGCTAGTCTATATAACAATATAACATTTTGATTTTGATAATAACAAACCACGTATTTTGGGTAAAATTAAAAATACACATTATTGTTTTAAAATAAGAAAATGGATGTTGATTTTTCAAAGTTCTTAAAAATATTTTCCTTCGAAAGGAAAACTTTATCATGGGGATATGATTTCAAATTCTAAGAAAAAGCGAGTTTCCATAGAAGTTTTTCAGAAAAAAATTATGGTCTGTTGAAAAACGGGATACAACTTAAAGAAAAATGGAAAACTAGATACATCAACATAGCTTTTTGGAGACAACTGGCAAACTGAATACATCAACATAAATTTTTGGAGACAACAACAAATCGACTACATCAAGATAGCTATTTAGACACTAATGGCACACTAGTTAACAACAAGTGATAAACAGGTTATTCAAAAATTTAAATTTTGGCTACAATAGTAAACTCAATAGGCAAACTGGTTAATGTAAACGGCAAGCCGCTTATGTCCAAAAAATCTATAATTGCTAGTTTTATGACTCTATCTATAAATAGCCGAGGAGGACATTATTGTATGCATTGCTGAACCATCTTGGCAATCTTTATCAGTATTCAAAAGTGCTCTAATCTTACATCTTGTATACATATACTCATTTGAACTACTATTTGCTTACATTTTGTTAGAAGTGTGTATTTCTTTGCACTTATCATTTACATATCAAAAGTTTAGTAGTTGTGATTGTAGGAAACATTGGGGTAAAAGGTGAGAAATTTATCTCGAAATTGTAAAGATTGATTGACACTTTGAAAATCAGTTGTAAGATATTGAAGCCTTTGGATGCTTTGATAATAGAATCCTTAAGCTTGATTTGCTTGGAGGTGTAGAAATAGGCGGGTTTGCCGGATCACGTAAAAATTCTTTTGTCTGTCTGTCTTATCTCTTTATTTTTGTTTATTGCTTAGAATTTACTTATATTGAAATTGTTTGAAATTTTAGCTTAAATTGTATTCCATTTTTAAGCATATTTTTAATTACACAATTCACCCCCTCTTAGGTTACATACTTAGAATTTCACTTAAAGAAAAAATAATAAAATAAATTCTTTGAAGTTGATGATATGTTTATTAATACAAATTTTATATTTAATTGATGATTAATTATTTTACCAGAGAAAAATAAGAATAAAAAAATAGGTAGTTGACCATAATTCAATTGGCAATTGCCAGGTACGTGAAACTAGGATAATTTAACATATAATGCTAAGGAATTAATTAGTTAACTTGTTTGTTTTTGGTTTTAGTCCATATTTTTAAGAAGTTATTTTTCTTTTCTGAAAAATTATTTATTTCTTAATTTAACAACGAAAACTTGGCAAGTGTCTGAATAAAATTAAGCATCTATACAGCATTTATTTCAAAAAATCTATCATTTTTAACCTTATTAAAACCTTATATTTTTTAGGGTTTGTATTATTGACATTATTATATCAATAATAATGTAATTTATTTATCGCTTTTATTAGAGATTTATTTCCTTTTGTTAGAGATTTACCTATTCTTGAGAATTAATTAAGATTAGATTATTTGAAATATTGGAGAATATTTTTGGAGGCATCAATGAAGCAAATTGGCAGGTAAGAAGGATTACATATCAAAGAGTTCTAAATAAAGATGATTACTACATTGGTAAGTTTATCAAGTATTTACAAACTATTGGACTCTTAAGGAAGTATATAAAAGTATCAAGTAATTATGGAATATTATACTCTTAAGAAAATATATCTTGATATTCATCTCTAGGGTTTAGGTGAAATACTACACCTATATAATGGAAGTATTTCACATATTGAAGAGTGAATAAGACATATCGTATTTTATATTAGAAAAGCAATCAATGCAGATAACAAATAGAAATCTATTTGGCCGCATATGATGTTTTAGTTTTCTTCATCAAATCTTTATCACATCAAGTGTTTTATTAGATATTCTTTATATTTACTGCAATCATTTATTGTGTTGAGGGGATCTAAGGAAAGCAGCAAACACAATTAAATACGAGGAGTTCTTGCAAAGCAAGATCAACTAAGTTAGATATAACAACGTGGCGATAAGAGGGTGCCTACAATTGTGTAAGAATCCCCTCGGTTGTAATCTTTTCATTACTTAGTGAATTACTCATTGTCTGGGCGTGGCCCGTTGAGGTAGGATTATGATCCGAACCATGTAAAAATTCATTGTATGCTTTACTTTCTATAATTTATAGTTTCTAGCATATTTATGATGAATCAACAATATCATGAACAGTGTAATAAATAGTTATGGAGATCAATAACTGTGAACAATACTCATAAATAATAATAAATAAAGTGTAATTGGTGATCGGTGATTTCAAGATTAATTAAATAGAGAAATTAATTTACCTATTGATTTATTTTGCCTACACTTATTAAATTAGATATAAATTATTTACATATTTATTTATTGTCAATGGAATTTACAAGAATAAAGTTATAAAAGCAATGCTTTAAAGATATTTTCTTGTGGTAACAAATAACGTTCCTAAAGCTTGCGTCTTGGGTTTGAGCTTCATTGCTTGCATGAGATAATACAAAAATATATTTCATTATGAACAAATAAAATTAAAATTAAGGAAATTGTAATACAAGAATGTATTTCATTCTAAACTAACAAAATTAAAATTAAAAAAATTATTCATATTGAAAAAATGCCACTTAATAAACAGATTTTTCTTGTTACTCCAGTACCACGTAAACGAGTGAAAGAGACTTGGGAATGAAGATGGATCAGCATTAATAAACATTGGAGTCCATATGTTTTATATATTTTCCAATTAAGATATAATTTATCTACTTCTATCAAATAAGTCCCTTAATCAATCCTTGGTTAAACTAGACTTTATAGTTATGTTATTCAATATGAAAGCCAATTTGGATTCAACATTTATCATGTTTGCATGTGCTTACCTTTCCTTGAACAATGGAAAAAAAAATATGAGAGAGAAAGAAGAAATATATAACAAAGAGATAAAAGTATACAGTTTTTAAAATGTTAATTATTTTTTATGAATTTAGAGAAGTTAATTGGTCAAATAAATAAAAGAAATCTGGTGAAATTTACCATGTATATATATTGTATATAGGGAAAATGATAAAGAGCCCTAACATTGACACAATGGCGATAAAACTAACTGTATATTGTGCAATTTGATAGCGTTAATTGAAAATTAATACTATTTTTTTTACTTTACAATATAACCATATAGTTTTTCAGTTGTTATGTTACATTGTATTAGAATTCTTTCTCTTAGATATCAATACTCTATATATAAATAGATAAGTCTACCACCACTTGATTAATGATCATTCTTTAGAGAATTTAGCTAGACCAACTATATTATTCTTCGTATCATCAGAGTCATATACATTGTGAGTGCCCTCATTTTTTTTCTTGTGGACACATTTTTAAACTATGGGACTTAAGAAATTTATATTTTAACTCTCTTAAGCCCTGCGGTTTTATAGTTCATTTATACTTAACTTTTTTAAACCGTACGGTTTAAAAGCATTTCCCTACACCTGCGAATAATATTATGTATGTATGTATATATATAGTCATTCTCTAGTGAAAACATTCTTACTTTATTAAAAGTAAAGATATACTCATTTTGTTCACTATAATATAAATAAACATAGATTTCAATATATTAAAACTGTATTTTTTTATCTTTTAGTATATTGAAATATGTGTTTTTCTATTTATTAATGGTATCTCAAATGCCCTTACTGTATATATATATATATAGTGAGTAGTATTGTAATATTGCAATATACAGAATTTTATTTCACATAAAATAATGCTAACTAGACAAAGTACTTTGATAGGGCGCCCACAGAACAAGTAAATAATTGGCACCAGGTAGCCTTCTTACGAAATCTTAAGCATAAAAAATATATTTTATGGATCAAGAACATGAAGTAATGGAGCTAGCTAAGGAGAAACATAAGCAAGTAGCTCCTGGTCATTTCCAAATTTGGCCATAACTTCTTCCTCCAAGTGAACCCATGCCTCAATTCCATCTCCAGATTTGGTGTCAATAAAATGAATTACATTCTTATACGGCACACGACCCCAAGCAACCCACACAGGCTCCCCCAACCCAAAATCTACTTCATATAGAGGAAACTTACATAAACTTGAGAAGATGCAAGAACCCAATTCTCCTCTGTTAAAACTTTCACCATTCGTTATGACTAAGTCAATGATATTTGAGTGTTCAAGCCTCATTAATTTCAGATAATCCTTGTCTATTTTGCATATCGCGTCTCTGAACTTGTTGACTATTCGATCATCATCATCCTTTTCTTCTAAAACTATCACAGCAATTGAAAAAATATTCCCAAAAGAATCAGCCGGCAGCTGTGGTTCCATCCTTTTACGCAAATTGACTGCATGAGCCAGCATACAAGGTCTTTCAGGACTAATCTTGGTACGAGTAGAAGCTGCAAGACGACTCCATATAAAAGCTGACAATGCCTCAACACGGGTTGGATATATCCTATTGTCATATTTGTCTCTAAGAGCAGCTATCTTAGGCCCCTCAAACAGAAATTTCTTCAACACGACTTTCTCAGACCTAGGATCGACGCTCGCGCTCAAGCTCAAGCTGCCACCTGCATACTCGGGGGGAAAGAGCCTGGCGGTCGCAAATTCTGGAAGAACTTTTTCACTCTCGCCACGAGCAGTAGCAGCCCAGTTTTTGGTAAACGTGATCAAAGAGGAACCATCTGCTATCTTATGAGAAATCATCACAACAATAGCAACACTGCCACAGTTAAACATGTTAACCTGAATGGCAATGGCTAAACCATTGACACCGACAACATCTTTTTCCTGATCAAATGGGTGGAGTTTGTTGAACTCGCTTGGAAGTTCAGGTTCGTTGATGATTTCTGAAAGTTGGCAGCTGACTTTAGCCTCCGAGAAAATAACTCCCTCATCGTTACAATCTACATAGTTATTCTTGATGCGTCCGGCTAAAGGATAGTACTTGGTTAGCACATTGGATAATGATGATTTAAGTGAGTTAATAAAGTGGTTTTTGTTGCTAACAAGTTTGTGATCATCAAGATGATAGAAGTATAGTAAAGAAATATATAATGGTGGAACGGTTTGATCAAGATAGGAAAATTGGTAATGGCGAAGGTGATTTGGGGTCGGAGTTGATGGTCTGATCATTTCTCTAGAGACTGTTTCAACATTGATTTTCATTTTACAAGGAAAACTTAAGATACCTAATGTTGCCAATTGGCTGTTTAAGCTTTCTCTATTCTTAAAATTATGTTGATGAGTCCATTACTTACTGCTATGAAACCTATATATAGAGTTGTAATGGTGAGAAAAATATGGTACATGTTTTCTCTTTTTCTAGAATAGAATTTTAGCGTTTTAAATTTTTCTTATTTTTGACTTTTGAATATAATAGATTAACATCTTCTCTTAATTTTTTTCTCCTCCTATCTTTTATTTTTTTAAATCTACTAAAAATAATGGCTAAATTATAATAAAGTGAAAAAATTAGCTTAATTGTCAAAAAAAATTCAAAACTCAATCTTGGCCACTTATTAAAATAGGAGAGACTAGAAGAGAAAAAAATAAGAGATAATAATTATCTGAGTATAATAGTCTTAATACAACTTATTTTTCTGTGAAAAATTTATAAAAATGACTAAAATAAATATAATGTTAAATAACATAAGGCTGTATAAGCTTTCTCTATTCTGAAAATTACGTTGATGAGTTGACTAGTCATCGCTACGAGACTTATCTACAGATTTGAAACTCTCTCCTTTGTGTAGGGTAATGGTAAGAAAAATGTGGTAAATATTATCTTGAATGAAATTTTAGTTTTTTCAACGTTTTCCTATAGTTGCCTTTTGAGCATAATAATCTTAAGGATTAGGATTCATTGTTGATGATAAGAAAAATGTGGTAAATATTTTCTCGAATGAAATTTTAGCTTTTCAAAATTTTCCTATACTTGCCTCTCGAGTATAATAATGTTAAGGGTTATGACTCATTGTTGAGTTGAATTTTTCCTGAGCATTGATTAATGGTTTTGATTTTTATTTTATTTTATTTTTCCATTTGTTACCTAACAACCATTGATTAATTGCTTAGCAAAAACGCAGTTAAACACTAAATTTTTATCCGAGTTTTAATACGACTTGTTTTATTGTGAAAATTTTATTATAATCATTGGTAAATTTAATGTTGAATAACATAAGGATGTATATATATTCGGATAAATATTTGTTTAGCCTATATAATTTGAATTAAGTGTTCGTTTAATTTTTATATTTTGAAAAATATCTCAAGACAATCATATTGTTAAATATATGACACTTTCGCTCTTATTTTTTCTTTGCCATTACAATGATAATACTCTTACTATAATCTTGAGAGCATTAAATAATTTATCTATAAAAAAGTTAATTAGCAAATTGATTAATAATTTTCAATCTAAAAGAGCTAGTATGTTTTTACCCTTGAGACAATCTTTGTAACAATTATTTATAAATAAATTAACACCAGCAAACTTAAAGCTATGTTTAATACCCTACAAGAGCAAAAATATTCTTGCGAGAGTATTATGCATACAACCGAAATGACTCCCGCTAGATAGCCGACCCTTTCTCTCTTTTTACATGCTCATGGACGGATAAAAGAATAGTAAAATTAAAGAAAAATAAGGGCAAGAATGTCACATAGGTAAGAGTATCTTGAGATATTTTTTAAAATATAAAGGCTAAATAGGTACATAACTCAAAATATGATAATTAAACAAACTTTACCCTATATATTCATATGGTGGTAAAGAAATGGCCATTAAAATGGACATAACATTGAATGGTATAATGTATACATGTTATATTCATGAATATGTTTATTACAAATTGTACTCTCTCTCTCTCTCTCTCTCCTCTTTTTTCTTCTTTTAGGCTTGCTATCTTGAACATAATTGATAATCTTTCAAAAAAAAATTATTTCTAATAATCATGTTTGATTTTTTATCTTATAATAATAAAAAATGTTTCTTAAAAAAAAATTGGAAAGCTATCCCTCCTATTCTTTTCAAAATAAGATGGATAATTTGTTAAAATTTATTTTTCATGTTTCTACCAAGCAATAAAATTAACTTTTAACTTCTTAAATTATCCTTTGAATACCTCAAAAATAATCTCAAATGACTAGGGGCGAAACATAAGCAAGACAAAGTATGGATCGTGGCCCCCATAAGAAAAAAATTAATATGCCCAGAAATTAAGTTAAATAATAAGAGAGCTTAAGAAAATCTTTCTCGTTACTTGTATATATTTATCAAAATACCAACATATATTTACCCTTAAAACAAGCTAATATTTATTTGTGGTACATGTTTGACTCTCTTCATCTCTCGTAAATTTCCAATTTAGCTGCTCTTTCCTTTTAAACCTTTAATTGTGACCAATTCTCACTTTTTTTAATTTCATTCTTTGAGAAGATTAGTTTATTAATTAGCTTCTTTATTTAATTTTCGAAATGAGAGATGATTTCTTGCAAACTATTAGGTTATTTAAATCTTAAAGGAAATTGCAGAAACCTTTAGCTCAAAATCAATAATACATGATTTTTGTTCCATGGAAAAAACGAAGAGCCTAAGTTTACGAGATTTTTTATTTTTATATTTTATATTTTTACTTGATGTTTTGATATAGAATGTGAAAATTTTATTGAAATATAAACACATTATCAAATTTATTTCTTTTTGAATTATTTTATTTTTGTTACTAAATACTTCTTTAAATAAAAAATTTATATTTTCATATTTCTTCTTTATTTTCATCTTATCTTTCTCTAATTCATCTTCTAGAACAGTCACTGTCTACAGTGAAATAAAGTTCAAAATAAGAGATTTTCATTTTTTTTTTAAGAAAAACATGTACAAAATTTGGATGCAAAGTTAGTATTCCAAATAATATGGCATTTAACATGTCGTCATTTATTCATTGGTTCTATGAAATTATATCATTAATGATAAATTAAAAAGTTAATTTTTTTCTAAATATATGGTAATCATCAATTGGCAGCAGTTCGTTTAAGATATAAAGTTTGCATTCTAATTTCATAATTATGACATCATTTTAGATAAAAAGTTTGCATCCCAATTTTATAATTATGCATATCATTTTTCATTTTTTTAATTATGGATTTTAAGTAAGGCATTTTTTGCGTTTAAAACTTCATGGATGCTTGATACGATTTGTTTAAGCTTTTTCTACTTCGAAAATTATGCTGATGAGACGATTAATTATACCTATGAAACTTATATAGAGCTGGAACTGTCTCTTTTTGTAGGATTTGGTGAGAAAAACATGATACAAGTTTTCTCTTTTTCTAGAATAAAATTCGTCAGCTCTCATAGTTTTCTTAAATTTTCCGTTTATAGGTAAAACTTTGAGAATAGTATTAATATGATTTATTTTATTTTATTGTGAAAATTTTATATAACATTGACTAAAATAAATATAATACTAAATAACATATATATATATATATATATATAGATATGGGTGAAGGGAATGTTAATTAAAATAGGCATAATATTGAATAATATTTAATGTATATGTTATATTGGTTAATATACTTGTTACAATTTGGACTTTATTTTATTTATTTATTGCTATCTTAAAACTAATTAATAATCTAAAAACAAGTTGGCTTTAATATATATACTCTTCCCTGATTCTTCTAGTATTCAAGTTTGATGCCTTATCTTATAATAAATAGAATATAAAATTGTTATTAATTTCGTTAAAAATTTTAGAAGATAAGGGTCATTTTGGTTAAATTTTATCCTCCCTGCATTGAATAATTTTAATAAAGAAAAATTTGGACTTGCATATTTATGTGATAAAATATTTGAAATTATACTTAAAAATAAAAATGCTTCTTAAGAAACAGATTTGGAATTCCTCCTATTTCTTTTGACAATTATTATAATATGGATAATTGTGAAAGCTATTTTTTTAATTTTTACCAAACGCTAAATTTAATTTTTAATTTCTTAATATCACATCTGACTACCTCATAAGTAATGCCAAGAAACCACGCTATAATATAGTAGCCTTGTCCCACCAAATTGTTTTTAGTATGGTGTATATTTCTTCTTTATTTCCATTTTCTCTCTATTATTCATTTTCGAGAACAGCTGTGGACCACAATAAAATAAAATTCAAAAGAAGAGAGTATTTTTTTTTTTTTTTAGAATAATGACACCTCTATAAATTTGTTTACAACATTTGTAATCTGCATAGTGTGGTATTTAATGTGTCATTTATTCATTGGTGCTATGAAATGTCATCAATGATAATATAAAAAAAAATTTCTAAAGAGTTGCCAGTCATCAATTGGTAGCAACTAGCACATCATTTAGGATATAAAGTTTGTATCCTAAATTTGAAAGTATAAATCATTATTCATTTTTTTAATATAGATTTTAATTAAGGAATTGTTTGCTTGAACACTTCATGCATGCTTAATATGACATATTTTGAGCCATTTATTTGATGTAGTATTCCTGTCACACTTAAGACTTATTTTATAATTTGATAAATATTTCTTTTTTAAGTAACATGGTCTTGAACTCTCGAACTTGTTGCGCCGCGCCCTGCAAGAATAAAGCATGGGCTTGCCTGGTGTTGTTGATCTGTTGATCCGCTAAGTGTGAATCCGGGAGTCGGGCCCATAGGTTTCCTACATTGACAGTATGGCCGATGACTCTTGTCTTGTGTCTTTGGATGGCATGGTCGATTGCTGACTTGTTGGGACTGACCAAGTGATGTTGGTACTTTGGTTCCTGGTTTGGACAAGGTTTGATATATTCTTCGCCACCTAGGCTGTGTTCTAAGACGCTTTTACGATTTGTAGAGAACGTTGATACATTTTGTCTTTGGAATAAAAGTCGGAAATTGCTGCTTTTCATTTCAAGAGAAACTTGGATGAATGCTGAGGTACTGCGTACATGTAACGGTGCTTTGCCTCTATGAGATCCACTATGCATCTCACCGTTTGTTCCATAGTGAGATCCACCGGTGGTTCTATTTCGGGACCTACTATTCTGCCACGTGATAGAGTATCATTGCATGGCTCACCACCTCAGTATGTTAAGTCGATAAGTCTGTCTTATGCAAATTTTTTTCGTCATTCTAACATTTACAATACCTCATGTCTATATGTTAAATTAATTAGTTGGATTCTTCGAAATTTTAAAATTCTTTTAACGCTTGAGGCTCTATCCGTGATGAACATTTGACACAATAACTCACATTAATCAAAGTTGTCAAAAAAAAAAACCACAAATATATTTATAGTATTTATTTTTTAAAAAATAATTTTTACCTTATTAAAAATCTTACACTTTCTTCTCATTTAAGAGTCGGCCGTTTGGGGTTATTTGAAAAGTGATTTTAAGAAATTAATGCTAATTTTGAGAATTCAGCCGTTCGAATAATAATTCGTGTGTGTGACCTAAGATCATTAAGTGAATTAATAAAAGTAAGCTAAAGTTAATTAAGATAAGCAGCAAAATCATTTTTTATGGGGTTATGAGCAGTGTAATATTTCAATATAAAAATTTATTTTAGCTTAATTTGACATAGAAAATATTAAGGAGATAGAGTGCTGATAGAGCGCCGATAGAATATCATTTTGACATACGTAGAATATAGTGTCCATAACTAGGTGATTGGCGCAAGCTAGCTGATTTCAGAAAATCTTTAAGCATTACCTTTATTTTGGAACATGAAATGGAGCCAATTAACTAAGGGAAACATAAGCAAGTAACTCCTTGTCATTTCCAAATTTTGCCATAGCTTCTTCCCTCAAGTGAATGGCTCAATTCCATCTCCAGATTTGGCCCTCGTGGTTTTGCTTTTGAATTATCCAGAAAGCCTCGTACTGGTTGAAAAGGGTCTCAGCATTCATGATATGAGATAGGTCCTACTCAGATCCCACCCTTGGGTGCTATAATCTATTAGTGTCTGGGTCGCTAATCCACGCCATGACGTAGGCCCGACTCTGAAACCATTTTTAATATCCTGCCTTCGATAAAATAATGGAGCTGTCTGGTTTGACTTAGGCCATTCGGTTTTACATTTTAATCCTTTTACGCTATGTTAACATGGTGCAGCAAGAGAAAACAGCGTGGATTTCTCGTATTCTAATATTTATATATTTTATTTTGAGGGAGAGTATAAATGAATTCTATTCACTTGTAGAGTGTGAAGTGAGATCCTCCCACTCTTATAAGAATTTTTACTCTCACCTCTTTTTTTTTTTTTTACCCTTTTTTTTTATATAAAACATAATTATATTTATTAAAATAAAATATTAAATATAATATAACTATATTTATTAAAAAAAATAATGTTACATTTATTTAAAAATATGAACCTCATATTTATTTAAATAATATTATTATATTATTTAATATATTACATTTATTAAAAATAATAATTTACATTGATTTTAATTTAAAATAATATTATTATATTCAAAAAGAATTAATAAGATTATTATATAATATCTTTATTTGAAAATATAATAGTATTACATTTATTTAATATTAATAAATAATAATAATAATAATAATAAATAGTTTATTATAAAAAAATTTTGATTTTGTTTACTCTAAGAAAATATTAATTTTGTGATTTACATAATTAAGAATATTAATATTTTATTTTTAAAATATATTTTTTATTCACTTTGTAATTAAAAATTACAATTCTTTAAATAAGAGTAAAATTATAATTTGAAACAATTCACTCTCAATAAAATTCAAGATAAACATATAAATAAAATTTTAATTTTTATTCCATACTCTTATTCCCGTATAAGTAAATAACCTACTTTCACTTACATTCCACATTCTCAATCTCAAGATTCCCACTCTTTCATATTCTCAATCCAATTCTATAAGTAAATGTTATCTTAAAAAACTTTATATGATTTGATGGGGACTCACTAAATATAAATAGGCCGATAATTATTTCTAACTAGATAATGTTGAAGTTTCAACATAGATTCTGATACTCCTCACTTTCGGGTGTTAGAATGCAATTGCTACATTGTATTTTAAAATTATTCTTGTTTAATTGCTGACAAAATAAAGTAATGCAAACTAAACAGTTTGAATTTCAATATTTCTCATCGTATAGTAGAACTAAAACCTCTATAGTCGTATGACCCTGCTATATTTTTCTTTTTTCCTATCTAATCTCATCTGGATCTTGATACCCAAATTGTTAAATACGAAAAAAAAAATTTCATACATGTCAATGATAAATTGACTAACGATAACTATATTCACCGAAAAATCAAGAAACAAAATAATAATAACTCAGTAAGATCACTTAAAGTCTAGAACATAACTCAACGAGGGTCATTGCGGCAATAAAAACTCGATTTTTAATCATAAAATTTGTTTTGTGTTCTTTTGAGGTGCACATGCGTTTAAGAAAACAAGACTTGTGGGTGAAACTGGTAGCAACAAAATCACTTTCTGTGTTTCGATAAAATGCTGTGTTTTGAAGCATTGTGGTTTACGACCTGTAATGCAAGAAGATGGTCAAATTAACAAAAATTGAATATCTTTAATAGATTAAAATTTAATTTGATCATATGTTTTTTAATACAAAATTAAACTAGTAATAAAAAATTTATATTTAATTGATGCTTAATTAATTACTCTACCACTGAACTGAGACTCGCGTTATAATAATAATAATAAAGAAAAAGAAAAAGAAATAGCAAGTTGACCATAAAACAGCTACCACGCACGCAGGTCCCTTTTCGAGTATCTAAAGCCTTAATCGAGTATTTTATTTTTTATGAGGCTTCTTTTTATTCAATAACTTCAATACTAAATATATATATATATACACGAAATAGCTCAAATCTCATTTCATCTTTAATTTTGAATTTCAACAATGATTAAGAATATGCTAAAAATTTTCAAAACCATAACCTAAAAGTTTACTTCCATTAGAACTTTTATAAAATTAAACAAACAAATAAATAAGAATAATATTATTTTTAAATAAGGTATTTAGAATGGTAGCATATAGAAAGTTGATATAATGAATTAATACTCAAATAATGAATATGAACTTTATATTTGAAGAAACTAATTTTTTTCTTTTTTAAATGAACTAATGCATTTAATAATTTTCTTGTAGAGAAGAGAGCAAGAAATATTTTCATCAATGACTTTTTAGATTATAAGATTTTTAATAGAAATTAAAAAGAATACTTAAAGTCAAAGATTCTAATATTAAATAATTTTTTTTAAGAAACTGAAAATATAAAAAATTTATTTATTTTTCTTAGAAAAGCTAATAATAAATGAATTAATGGATAGACAATATTATTAATTATATCTTTTTAACACTAAAGTTGCTAAATATAGATTTTCTATTAAAAAATAATTCTTAATTGTAAGATAATTATTAATTAGAAAGATGTTTAATAGAATTTCTTATAATTTAAAAAAATCTTTATTAATTAGAAAAATATTAATTAAGTACTCAAAAAATGAGGCTTTTTTTAAATTAAAGTTTTAAGTGACCCTCTTGTTCTCGTATACTTAAAATCATCCCTACATGCACGTGAAATTCAGGATAATTTAACATGTAATACCTAAGAAACTAATTAATCGCAGAATGCAAAGCAACTTATTAATAACTTGTTTATTTGTTTGTTTTTGTTTTTGTAGATATATAAATAGAATAAGCAAAATAAAATTTATATTACTTATTTAAAAATAACATTTTTACCTTATTAATCTTACACTTTCTTTTCAATTAAGGACCATTTGAAATTACTGCGGGAGATTGAAAAGTAATTTTTAGAGGTAAATTTTTCCATTGTCTTCCGAAACAATTAATATTATTGTTTGTATTTTTCTCTTATGCAAATACTTGAAACTTCACTAAAAGATGCTGAATTGACACGACACGACCTGACCTGACTTGACCCTTCGATCGAATCTAAAGCGGACTGCATGAAAACTCATCGTATCATTTATCTCATGTTCAAAACCAAAGCTCATAACGTAAATTTAATCCATTAATATATAAAATAGGCCTCAGGCCTCTACTATATACATATAATAATATATATGCCTCATCCGAAAACATATTCGAAGCTTGTAGACTTCACATCTTACTGTACATACATGCATCTTAAATATATACACGTGAACATAAATATGCTCAAAATGTAATTCAAACAGCAATACATGTCGTGGTCTAACCTCAACCGGTTACAAACTGAACTATATAAATTCTGCGAAAACCTGAGAGAGATAGGGTAAATAGAATAATAGTGAGCTTGTGGCTCAGTAAATGAATATAATTATATATAAAAATAATAATAATATTACAGTAGTGCACTAGTGCTTATACATAATTACCGAATTGAACATAATACATAAGCAAACATAAAATCACATGTACATTCATGACAAAACTATATTAAATAGTACTCAAGAAAAATATTTGTCATACTTGACAGAATCATTATCGCGTGAGCAGAGTAAGAAAAAAACCTCTCAATACCCAGCATAATTTAACTACATCACACAGGCAAAGGAATCTAATTCTTAATACATATGCACAGAGAATCTAACGAGAATGATACACATATGGTGATTAGCAATCATATTTCATGACTCAATCGATCATATAATGTATGTATATAATCATAACATGATACTATATCATACTATCAAATATAAATAATTCAGGTAATACATTATAGTAATAATAAGAATCCATTCAAAAATCTTGGTTCAATTACTGTTTTTTGGGGTTCTTGTTGATTCTTGTAAACGTAAATTTCTCCTAAACACAGGGTTCAAAAATTAACTATTAGAATTTATATAAAAATTGATGTGTATCATGAAAATTATAACATAAAAGCTCATATTTTCTAAATCCATTATCCATTAATTCACTAAATATATGTCTAACTGTCCAATTCTATTTCATGTAACTTTTCCTTAATAACTTCCAGTATTGCTTGATTTTTACTCTCAGCTTCTTAATTTCTTTTCTTTTCTTTCTTCTTATTTTTTTTTTCCTTCTTTTTTCTCTCTTTCTCTCTGTTTCTTTCTTTTCTTCTCTCTGTTTGCTTTCGATTTCGGCTTCTCAAAAGTTTGAAAAACGAAGTAGCTTCCATTTCATTTAAACTTTATATATATTGTACCAAATAAAGCATTTAGGAGGCATCAAGCATGAGGTGGCAAGTGAAGTAGGAGAAGCATATTAGTGAAACATGCATGTGATCTTAAGCAAGCAAGCAGCTGGCTTTTTTTATTTAATAAGATAAGCCACATATGACTTCATTTGGTGGCTCAATACCACAAACGTGTGCTACATGAATGCAATCCGTTAGATATGATCGATGGCTTAAAAAAAAAAAAAACAGGTTTAAGGTCAAGTGGAAAAGAACTGTGCATAGTGCATTCTGCACCACGGACAGTGTCGGGATGGGCGCGAGGCCCGGCATTGCGCATCATTCGTGCCATAGAGGCTGCCGAGCTTCACCCTGCCCGCATTTCCTTTTTTTTTTTTTTTTTTGAAGGGGCTAAAGAAATGTCTCCAACTGCTGCCAACAGTCTTTCTTCAATGTTCGATTATATTCTATGTTAGAACATTTATGTGAATTCTATTTTAATCTAAGTGGTCTTATTCTGTGTCCCGTGCTAGGAAGCATTACTCTTCTTTTCATTCCAAATTCAAGAATACGACTAATACGATCGATTGGTCTGTGTGCCTAACGGACAATAGATGCAGGATCCACGTGATAATTATAAAGGATTTTATATCCGATGCTCAATTCTTTATAATGTTCTTTATTTATATGATAATATGTAATTAACATTTAATTAATTTATATTCTTATTCAATATCATCTAATTATAGAAAGTTTGCAAACATATATATTTAATTATAAATAATTATCACAAATAATATGATATTCATCAATTGGTTGGTAAGATAATATAATTAATTCACTTTGATTTTGTATAGAACTTTCAACCAATTAATGAATATCACATCATTTGGAATAATTATTTAGAATAAAAAAATTTGAAATATGTAGCATTACTCTCAATCAACAATACTATACATCTCAAATTGTTTATCCTAAATAACTATCACAAATGACATGACATTCATCAATTAATTGGTAAAATAATATAATTAATTCACTTTAATTTTGTAAAGAACTATCAACCAATTAATGAATATCACATTATTTAAAATAGTTATTTAAGATAAAAAAATTAATAATTTATAGCATTACTCTTTTTCAATTAAAAGAAACAACAAAATCAACTTTATTTAACATGGAAAAATTCTGAAGTGGGGGATGTAGTCTCTGTATCATAGAGGGGCACAATTCTTTTGTTGGCAGCCAAACAAGTTTTTTAACTGGCAGCAACCAGTTTTTCCATTCGGTGGCTGCCATTAATATTTATTTTATTTTAAATAAAGAATTTATGAGGCAAAAAATTTAGAAAAAAAAATATTAATAATACTAAGAAAAAAATCAATTAAAGTAAATATGAAAAAAAAAATTTTATCATAAATATTATGAAAAATAAAATAAAAAGAGTTGGAGAAAAAATTTAAAAGATTAATTTATATTTTGTGTTCATTGTTGTATTATTTGTATAAAATATTACATATCCTATGTTCCATATTTCATATTTTTATTATACAAACACCCCCAAATTTTCTTTTTATACCACATTTTATGTTTATGTTCAAATTTCATATTTTAAGTTAAGAGTTTTGTGTTATATGTTTTATGTTACTGTTACAAAAGTACTCATATTTTGTGTTCATTGTTGCATTATTTGTGTAAAATATTTTATGTTCTTTGTTCTATATTTCATGTCTTTATTATGCAAACATCCCCAAATTTTTTCTTTTTATACTCCGTTTTATTTTTGTGTTCAAATTTTATGTTTTAATTTAAGAGTTTCGTGTTATTCGTTTTATGTTTACTGGTGCAGAAGTGCTCATGTTTGGATGAATCATGCTGATCCATTAATACTAACAATAATGTAAGTTAATATCTTATTCTTGTTAAGAAAAAAAAAATATTATTTTGTCTTCTCGCTTCTCTCTAAATATTAATGAGTTCTCAAATTTAGCAAACAGAGTTTGCATGAATTCGGGTATAATTTATTCATACAAGGCTTAGGTTCCTACTAAAAAGAATGATATATATAAATAATGCAATGTATTTTAATTTTTTTATTTTAAATAACAATCGTAAAACTTATTATGTTTCTCATATACATATTATTATTAGGTTATGTGTATTGACTTGCCCCAATAGAGTGGTTTTAGAATTATTTTATTTGATTAGTCATCCTAATTCAATTATTAGAAAGATGCAAGTGTCCCTCGCTTATTAATGCTAATTCGTCTCTATTCTATCTTTTGTTTTTTTTTTCTTTCCCTCTCTCTCTATTCGTTTCATGAGACCATAGAAATTTGTCTTCTTTATTGCCCTCTTATAATCGTTGTTTATTATTATTATTATTATTTTGGTACAAAAGGAGCACTCAACAAAAGCTAAAGGCAAAACAGAACGGGTGTAAGACATCCCCATACACGTCATGTTGCAGCCAAAAATCTAAACCAACGGGGGGAGTCTCCTGCACATGAAGTCCCAAGGGAAACGAAAAAGTCAAATTTACAAGGAAGTCAGCAAAGTGATTCGCCTCTCTACACACATGATGGATGCTAACATTCCATTCACGATTGAGGATTTCTTGGATAGCATGCAATAGGGGACCCGAAGCATTGGGAGCTACCATGTTATTAGAAACGAGTTGAGTCACACATAAGCTATCGACTTCAACTAATAAATTTCTAATCCCATTTCTCCAAGCAATAGTGATAGAGCACATTCCAATATTCATACAGAAATCGCCACACCACCGACTTTGAGCATGTCTAATCGAGCCACCAGCTCTCGCCAGTCCATAACTCTTGCGTGAACCATCAGTATTAAGTTTAAAACTAGGTGAAGCAGGTGGAATCCATCTAATCCACTTTGCAATTTGAGGAGCTACAACTGGTTTGACTGCCAAGCAAATCATTTGAATTTCCTTCACACGAGCATAGACATCCTGGATAATAGTGATGCTACATATCATCGAACTTGTAAACAGCACCTTATTTCGCCAATTCCATAACTACCAAATCGTGACTCCAAAGGTACATGACCAGTCTATATTAAGATTCCAAGTATTCCTGAGATTGCAGCCAATCCACTCATGAAGATTCAGAGAGAAAAAACTAACCGTTAGCTCGTTGGGGAGTAACAATCTCCAAATCCTACTTGCCATGGTACAATCCCTTAATACATGAAGAGTATCTTCGATGTGATATCCACAAATATGCTCTTGTAAGGCAAGAAATTTGTGGTTCAAAGTGCATCACCGATCTATTTAACAAATGTTATCATTAAATCTTTTAATTAGTGTGGTGAATTCAACGATGAATTCATCAGAAAACTAGAATGAAAAAGAAATCTGCAGACAATGGTAAGTAGAAGGGGGCCATAAGATATTATCCAATATGAGAAATGAAGTCTCAAATTATGGACGAATATTTCTACAAGGATAAAATAACACCGATAATAATAACAAAAAAGAAAATTCTATAATGCTGTAATAAAAATTACGGCATTAATATCGTAATAAATATAAATATTATAAATTACAGATAAAATTAGTAAATGTAAAGTAAAGCCAGTTAAAAAAATTAATAAATTTCCTACCGAATTTTAAGGAAAAATATTTTATTCATTTACAAAAAAATTACTCATTAATTAAAAAAATATTAGTTTAAAAAAAGTAGAATAAGTTTTATTGAATTGATTTAACTAAATTATATATTCATTCTATGATATTTATCTACTTTGTTTTCTCATTTTCTATAATAATATCTATTTATTACACAAGTTAATTAAGTACAATTACTTATCTTGATGTGGATCGAGTAAAAATAAAATAAAAAATATTCTTATATTATTAAACACATATATAATATATCAACAAAATTAGATCTCATTTTGAGTCTTATGAATATTTTATATAGTTTCAAATTTTTTTACTTGTACCTATAGATCATTTAAAATTGTTGTTAAGAAACCGTAAAAAGATGCAAAATAACTTCGTCTTACAACAACTATGAAAGATATCAAAATTAATTTTTTTTTAAATCTAATTTTGAGAATAAATTTCATTCTTAATAAAGCATCACATGTATTATATAAATGTAAAACGAGTGTTATTCAATTTAAATAAAAAATAATCAATAGATATATTAGGTAATAAACATGTAATGAGTTTTTATTTTATAATTATAAGTTTTTTTTAGTAATTAATTTACTTATTTTAATTTTTATTCATAAGTTTTAAGCACAATTTGCAAAAATTATATTTTATTTTGCATTTAATATTGATTTATTTGTTTTATCCTATATTTGTATGTTTTCATTTTATTTATCAGTAATATATCAATTTATTAGTTTTTTAATAATTTATTTGTTTTACCTTCTTTTTACAAGTCTTATATTCCATTCTAAAAAATTATATTTTATTTTACGGTTAGTGTTGATATATTATTTTTATATTATATTTACAAGTTTTTATTTTATTTATCAATAATACTTTAATTTACTTGTTTTATCTTTCATTTATAAGTTTTATGTTCCATTTACAAAATTTATGTTTTATTTTGCATTTAATGTTGATTTACTAGTTTAATGTTATATTTGTAAGTTTTTATTTTATTTACTAGTAATACATTAATTTATTAATTTTATAATAATTTACTTATTTTATCTTCTATTTACAAGTCTTTTGTTTCATTTCTAAAATTTATATTTTATTTAATATCGATTTACGAATTTTAAGTTATATTTACAAATTTTGTTTTGTTTACTAATAATACATCAATTTACTAGTTTATAATTTACTTGTTTTATCTTTCATTTACAAATCTTATGTTTAATTTCTAAAATTTGTATTTTTTCACTTAATGTTAATTTACGAGTTTTATGTTATATTTAAGTTTTTATTTTATTTACTAATAATACATTAATTTACTAGTTTTATATCAATTTATTCATTTTACCTTCCATTGACAAGTCTTATGTTCAATTTCTAAAATTTATGTTTTATTTTACAGTTAATGTTAATTTACAAGTTTTAAGTTAAATTTACATAATTTATATTGAGTTACGGTATTAATGCTGTAATTTTAATCACGGCATCATAGAATGATCTAAGAAAAAATAAAACAGCAACATTGCACTAAATTATAAAACAAATTCATTCAATTTAATTAATGACTTAATATTAGTTTATAATGGAAAATAACATGGGTGTCTGGTAACCACATATGAAAGGGTATAATCGGTAATTTGACAACAAAAGCAATAAAAAATCTAATATAAAATAATATTTCCAATGCCACATGATACGACTGAACTGATTAATAATAGAAATTCAATTCAATTAAAATGGAGAAAAATCAACCCAAACTCAAACTAAATTAAAATGGTTTAGGTTCAATTCTATTGTAACAATTTTGGGTTGATTTGGTTCAGATCGACTTTAACTACTCTAATGGCTAATTAAATACAACAGATTATCGTAATTTCATGGATTATGGGTGTTGGTCTCATCGGCATCAACATGTATTATCTCTGAGCAGACACTTCAGGGAATTGGCTAAATCACAACAATCTTCCAAAGGTCGGCATTGTGTTCATTGGAATATTAATTTTTACTTTGATGGCCATTTATATAATTTCCTTCATCTGTCCAACTTTTAGAAGAGAAACAGTTGTCACTCACCCAGTTACCATATTTGACTACCCTTGTGAATGATGCATGTTTGTTTGTTTTTTTTTTTCAACCTTTTTTCTTATTTCACCTTGTTCACAATCTTTATAACACATCTTTGTATGTAATACTAAGATAAAATAAATAACAAATTAGTGAAACTAATGTTAGCTACTTTCTATTGATTTGCCCTTTTTAAAAAAATATAGGAGGATAATAATGGTGCCAATGATATGTTTCACTGGCACAGATTGAAAATTGAGTGGATTACAATACTATGGCGAGCTAAATTGAAGTAAGGAAACCAACAAGACCATGAAATGAATGCCTTCATAACACAGCATTATTGAAGCAAACACTCATACAGGATAGCTGCTAATGAAATAAAAAATTCGCAATAATGTAATGTCACCGGAGTAACTAAGGTAAGCATTTACTTGAAATCTAATAACTAACAAGAACTACAAAAACAGTAATGAAGCGATAATACTTTGCACAGAAGGGACATACCCAACATTTCTAAACACTAGACCAACTCTCAATTCAAAAGCACAATAACTCAAATAGGTGCTGCACATGTGGTTCTAAAATGGCCTGTCTGATTGCATCGACTACAATGCACAACTCGCTTCACACGTCCCCTGTCTTCAGCTCGAACGCGCTTCTTTCTGGGTCGACCAGGAGGCCGAAGTGATTTGGGTGGATGGATAACAATATCAGCAGATTTGCTGGCATTTGGATCTCCCTCAGATAACTCCTTCCATAGACTTTTATCAGGAATTGGATGAATGGTCTGTGAATACGTCTTTCTGTAGGTTGCTACGGTGAAACAACTCTCAGTAAACCGATGGACATTCTGCCGACAAGAGAGAAGGGCAGCCACAGCATGAGCACAAGGCAAACCATACAGCTGCCAGCCCCGACAAAGGCAGCATCGGTTTCGAATGTCCACAATGTTCGTTCCCTCATGAGATATGACTTCGAATTCAGCTTCATTAGCACGAAGCACCTGGTAAGTGCGTGCACGTTCTAGAGCCTCTGCAACACGCCTCTCAGCAGAAGGCACAAGTATTGATGTCCACTGCATACTGGTCTCTCGGCGTTCATTGAACCAAGTCATAAGCTGCCTCCTAATGCATTCCATCATTTGTATAATAGGAAGACCAGAGGCTTCTAAAATCCAAGAATTTAATGATTCAACTATATTAGCTGTCAAATGACCGAATCGTGTTCCTTCAAAATAAGCTGTGGCCCACAACCGAGGGGGAATTCGTCGGATCCAGTAAGCAGCATCTTGAGATATCTCCTCAATCTCCAAGATTTTTGCTTCAAATTCGATTACAGTCAAAGCATGAGCAGCTTCCCACAAAAGGTTGACAAGAATCGTGTTATTGAACTCCTTTCGAAAGCTTTCACTCAAGTGACGCATGCAAAACCCATGGAAAGCTGTTGGAAAGTTTGCTTCCACGCCATCAACAATGCCCTTCTGCCTGTCTGACAAAATTGTAAGCCTAGGCATGTTTTCAGTATTAATCTCAAGCAGGTTATGAAGTTCAGAAAGAAACCACATCCAATTATCATCATTCTCCTCATCAACGACACCAAATGCCAAAGGAAACAGAGCGCCGTCCCCATCAAAACCAGTAGCAAGAAGCAAAGTACCAAGGTATTTGCTTTTCAAAAATGTCCTGTCAAGCCCAAGGAGTGGCCGACAAGCATTCAGAAAACCATATATTGATGCCTGGAATGATATAAAGAGTCGTTGAAAGCAATTATCTGCAGGGTTTCCATAGACAGACGCAATACTACCTGGGTTTGTCCGTTTAACCTGTTCACAATATTGAGGAAGCAAGCGATACCCTTCTTCAAAGGAGCCGCGCATAGCAGCCATGATGCGCTCTTTGCCTCGCCAGGCTTGCTTGTAAGATAAGGTAATACCATGAACCCGGTGGATCTCTTCCAATATCTCCTTTGGCTTATAATTAGGGTTCTCCCTGAGCCGTTGCTCCACAGAATTTGCAACCCACTGAACTGAGGCTTGCTGATGGCCAAGGTGAGAAATTCCTCCACATGTATGGCTCTCATGAATGGTCCTGATCGTGAAAGTTGGAACACCCGGGAGTTTTGCTGCATGAATTCGCCATGGGCATCCCTCAGATGCACATTTGGCAGTAAAACGAGTCTTGTCGGATTTTATGGTCTGCATTTCAAAGTGAAGGGCAATGGCTGTATCCCTCAATGCCCTGCGGCAGCTCTTAACATCCGGGAACTCTTGCCCCACCGCCAGCTCAAATGCAGAATTTGGAGTAACAGTACGAACCTGTAATACAGGACTGCCACTGACCACCAGCTGGGAATGGTGGACACTCATATCCTGAATGGGCTCTATTGCCAATTCTTGGTGCTGGTCCACCGCTAAGTCAAGATTCTCATCAAGTTCTTGGTTTTCTGAAACAGCTAGTTCATTGTTCTCTGATAAAGCTAACTCGTGGTTTTGAGCAGGAAGAGGCATCTCATGGTCACCATGTTCAGGTTTCCGTTCCATAGCTAATTCATTCTCATGTCCATAACCATGACCATCACCTCCTTCTTGATCGTGGTTCTGTCCTAAATCCAGATCGTGGTCATGAGGATGTCCTAAACCCAGTTCATGGTTTTGCTGTCCCAAACCCAAATGATGCTCATGGGTTTGTCCCAATTCCAAATCATGGTTTTGGTTCATACCCATGTTATGATTATGGCCTAGCACCAACTGTTGGTTCTGCCCCATGCCTAAATTGTGACGTTGCCCAAGAATCAAATCATGGTTTGCCATTGGAGAAATCAATTACAATAGATAACCAATACCAACTCAGCTCTCAGAAATGAACTATAAATTTGCAATGATAGTCAAAGTAAAAGCTTATTCAACTCTGTCCATGTACGCCTGAAAAGTTAATAGCAATAAACTGCTGTTAAATCGAAAGCCATACCATTATTTCAAACCAATCTTCAACACTCAAAACCAAACGTTTAATGTTCTCCCATTAACGAAGCCAGACAACTCTGAAGACCAGAAAAATCCAAACAGTACATAAATATCCAAACATAACAAAACAAACCACCGGCAAATCCAGATTTCCAACTCTCATTATTATTGTTGTTATTTATAACCTTCAAACAATCAAGCATCTAGAGCAAACAATTCATATGAAATTACAGACTTAGTGAATTGATTTCAGTATCTTGCTAGCAACACTGCTCTTGTTAACAGAGACAAAAAGTACTGTCCAACTCAACATGGAAATCCTAACAAATTGCCAAAGATGCTATGGACTATAAATTTGCCAAGTCAAAACCACAGAGAGATTTATTTCCGAAAATCCTAACTACATTAACTAGAATAAAGAACAAAATATAAGGAAACATCAAATTAAAAGCCTATAAACAACAAGATCAAGAGTTCCTCACCGATTCCTGATGGCCAAACAAAAGCAGTAAGCACAGCACATACAAAAGAAATCCAAATAACAATTATCGAGCCCAAGTGCTAAACTTATCAAACAAGCAAATCATACCAATAAGTCAAAACAATCACAAAATTCAACACAGAACCCAAATAAGCAATTTTAACAAAATATTAACAACAACCCACCAAAAAGCTCACAAAAACAAACATCATCAGACTAAGTACAAAAAGGGGGATTACCTGAACTCGTAGAAACCCTAATTCGAGCCACCAATTAAAGACCTTCAAAAACACACTCGAAATTGATAAACAAGCAGAAAAACTAACTGGGTATTTATCAGAAGGGGGAAAGAAGCAAGCATCCGAAACTAAAAGACGCCAAGGAAGTGAGAAATTAAAAATAGGGTTTTGAAAATTGGGAGTGAAGAGGAAGAAAGGCAAGATTTTTGAAAGTGGGGGAGAGAGAGAATTGGCGGGTAAAATGATTTGGGGAAGAAGGAACAAAAAAAAAATTTGAGAGAGAAAAGGGCAATTGAAGGAACGAAGGGTGAGATTGGGAATGGGGAATTACAGGGGCAGAAGAGGGAGAGCGATGAGGGATAGAGAAGGGAAATACAAGAAGACGGCGTTTTGGTTTGCTTGAGAGAATAAAAGGGTATTTATGTCATAATGTTGGTTTTGGGATCATTTTTGGGGTTTGTATTTTGGATTTACTGTTTTGGCCCTTTCTAAATAAATATAGAAAAATATGAGTGACAGATCATGTTGATGGGCCTGTTTTTAAATTTAAAGAAAAAGAAATTATAGGGAAAATCATCTTCCATATAAAAGTATTGAGTAATAGAGCTACAAAAAAAATATTTATAAAATTTTAATAAAAGGTATAAAAAATTAAAATTTAGAGTAATTATAAACAACTTATTTTTTATCAAGATATTTTTTCTTGTTATTATTTATTACTAAATATAATTTTCATTTGAACTTATGATATATCATTATATTGGATTGATAAGTAAAGATTTAGTAGGTAAGGATACTCATGACATTGTCAATTAGCCAGTAGCAATGCCAAGTTAATCTTATGGATGATCTTAAGAAAATATAGTGTCTATTAGATTTATCAAGCAAATATTTTTTGGTTGAATCTAAAATTATTGGAATTGGCACTATGATGGATTGGATCACGTCGACATAAAAATTATTTAGAGATTACTTTTATTAGAATTTAGGGTAAGTCTATTTGAATTTAAAGAGTTATAGTAAGTCTTTATTTGATGCCTACAATTCAATTAACTTCTATATAGATACATATATAAATATACATCCAATGCATAAGACATATAAGAAAAACTATAAAGAAAATATATAAAGTATGAGAGTGATAAAATGAGAGAAAGAGGCAGCAAACTCTTGTTGAGAGAGTTTTTCATTCTTGTAATAATCCTTTGACTACAATCAGCAATTACATAATCTCATTGTAATTTATTTTTGTATTCGACTATCAAAAAGTATGATTTTTTTATCTCCTTATTGTATTATGTTGATTGGTGCATGAAATACAACAAGAAGTCTAATAGAAGCTGGTGTTGAAAATGGAAAACAAATAAAACAATCAAGATATGTATATACAACATTGTGTGATTTGTTGATAGAGATGTCAAAATATCTTAGGAGCAAGAGCCCTTGTAGATGCACCATTGTTGGAGTGGGGTATTGTTACTTTGAGACAACGTGGAATATTGTCTATCTGAAAATATGCAACAAGATATGGTGTTTCTAGTATTTGTTTCAATGGGCTAAAATTACAGGACTTTCTTAAGAATCAAAGAGCAAAAGCTCATAAAAAATGAGTGCATGTACCATAAGGCATTGTTCGGTTGGCGTTGGATAATGTCGGAAAAGAATTTGATTTCCTTTCAATTAGTCATTCCATCGTTCGGTTGGCCAATGCAAAGAGGAATTCAATTTTTTGAATAAGTTCTAATTTCCTCTAAAATCCAGAAACAAATTCTTGTTTAGAGGTCATGAATTTAATTTCATGTCTCGTGTCATTA
Organism: Murraya koenigii; assembly: GCA_025617385.1. NCBI lineage: Eukaryota > Viridiplantae > Streptophyta > Magnoliopsida > Sapindales > Rutaceae > Murraya > Murraya koenigii. The sequence continues at coordinate 20,994,805 of CM046816.1, forward strand.
GCGAAATTTCATAACTACCCTTAGATGGAGTCTATCTGTAAATTGTTAGGGATGTAAATTTTGACATCAACAGAAATAATTTGTTATATTCTCTTCTACAGAGACATGTATAAAATAAGAAATTTGATATTTTTCGGTGCTTAATAATATATTCAATAATGATAAGCCTACAAATAATTTTATATAAATTAATGTGTACAAACTGATATGGCATGAATAACTTGATTAAAAAGTGATAATAATTATTTTTAAAAAATTATGTGGACCCATGATAATTTTATATAAACAATCTTCTCATTTCACATCAGTTTGTATACACTTGTTTATATAAAATAGTTGTAGTTGTATCATTACTCTAATATTTTATATAATTTCAGGATCAAACAATTATTAGACAAACAATAATTATTAGCTCTTTATATAGAGGCAAGTAAAGTTGAAACCTTATCCTCTTAAAAATGCGGTTATTTTTAACTTTAAGTTTAAATAATATTTGAATTAAATTATATTTCAAATCAAATTAAGTCTAAAGAAATAAAATAAAAATTTTCAGTTATATTTAGTAAATTAGTTAAAATAATATTTAATTAAATTATAAATATAATTGTAACTTATTTATTTATTTACTACTTTTTCAAATTAAATTAATTTCTAATTTTAAATTATATCTCATAATAAATATTGAAAGCTTAATACTAGAGGGTAAATTTATCCAAATAAATATCATGTATTTCCTATTCTGGAAAATTTTATATCAAACCGAATAATGAAAATTAAATTTTCCTCTCCCCTCTTCTTATTTCCATTCCTCTCCCCATCTCTCATTTCTTGCAACCGAACATCACCTAAGGTGGGGGTCATGTCTTCTAACTAATAATGCTTATTAATGGATATAGTTCAAGAAGTTAATAAATTTATCAAGATTAGTTTAGAAATTGATGAAAACTTTATGTTTGTTTCATTTTTTTTTTTTTTTGAAAGAGTTTTATGGGTACTTAAACCCGTGACATTAATATTATTTGAACATACAATCCTTAATCAGGCCACGCCCAATAATGAAATGAACTTGTGCAATTGTATGGACGTGAACTTAGGTTTGTTTGATTGAGTGGTCAGTTTAAAAAATTCTTTGAAGGCTGTTTAATTTTATAATATCAAAAGTGCTTTTAAGCTGTTAAATTACCAAAAAGAGAATACTCAGTTAGTTTAAACGGTCAAATCATTGCCCACAAAAAAAAAAAAGGTCAAACATTCCGTCACATTTGCCACGTCATCACCACACAACTATTTTAACTTCTACCATATAATCATTGGTCGGCACCGTACAACTAGTGCCAAGGTCCGTTTTCATTGGTCGGTGACGTGATTTCGTCACCTACCTCTACCAACAATTTTTTTTTTTTGTGAAAAAGTCAAAAAGCCAGAAAAATTGTAAATAGACAAAAAAGAAAGGAAAATGATATCACAGAAGTTTGGCCAAATTTCGAAAAAAAAAAGATAGACCCCACCATATAAAAAAAAAACTCTTTAGCGAATTTCTTTGATCAAATGAAAATATTTTATATCAATATTTTTAATTTTTGAAATATGCATCATACAATATTATTTATATTTGATTATTGCAAGTACAATCAATATTTTATTCTCCAGAATTTGATCAAATAATTTTTAATTAGTTTTATTTAATTAATCATTTGAATTTAAATTTAAAAAATATTAAAAAATTAATTTAAGCAATTGGATTATAACATGCAACAATGTCGATAATTCGACAATATAAAAAATAATTACAAATAGTGTATTCAATAATTTAATTTTTAATTTATATATTCCATGAGATTAGGTATGATAATGGATACTATTCGGAGTGAGTTTGTAATTATTAAATTCATACATACACAAATTTTAAATTATCAAATCCACTCGTAACTCGCAGTAGGGTTTTAATTCTTTTAAGAAAACCTGCGTATAGTAGATTTTGAAAATTATCAAACTCGTAATAATATCCGACAGATTTTTTACGAGTTTTCTCTTTTAAAATCATAAATATTTAATATTAAAATTTATAATAATAATTAAAGTTTCACATAACATACCAAATTTTAATCAATGTATATCAATAACTAAAATTTAAACACCAAACCATCACAAATTCTCAAATTTAAATATGAAATACATTAATCCATTAAAAAAAAAAATCACAAACTAGCATCTAAAGTAACACCACTGTATTACTAATAATTATCATTTCATATTCTCATTTAAAACAAGTTTTAAGAGTTATCTTTATTTTATTAGTATTCATTCAACATGAAATAATGATTAAGATTAGTATTTTCTAAAAATAATACTTTTTAAATACTTATTTGAATAATAAAATTATAATAATAAAATAATCCATATATTAAGTTAAAGAATAATAGTTCATAAAAAATTATAATAAGTATATAATAATCTATATATTATTATATATTTTTATTTAGTTTATGTTATAACTTTAGTTAAAGTTTAGACATGTTGTAACTTATACACATATTTACACTTTACATTATTTAATTTTATATTTAAATATTTTTTAATTAAAACTAAATTAAAAATATTTGAAAAAAAATTATGGATTTTATATTTATAGGGTATCCCATAGATTTTTAATTAATACTAAACCATTAGTAAATTAGTGCAAGTTTTAATTATAATACCAAATCCACTTATAATATGCAAAATTACCTACAGCGAATAAATTTTGACAAATAAATTTAGATGAATTTATGAGTTTGTAGATATCATTATCATTCTTAGATGAGATCTATTGGATTTATATACTTTTATTATTAATTATCAATTATTAACATTTTTATTACATAATTAGAGATAGAGAGAGAGAAAAAACGACTCTTATTTATTTAATTAAAAAACAAAACTCTGACATTTCATTTTAACTGGAATTGTAGCAGTTAATAGACAGAAGTAGACGAGGAGGCTGCCTTCAAAAGCACTTAATAGCATATTCGGCCTGTCAAGTGTCAACTTTCGGTACGTGTCATTATCTCTTTTTTTTCAGCTCAGCAGCCGACTTTTTGGCTTTTGTCTGTCGGCTTTGTAATGTCAAATTCCATTTCAATTTTTTTTCTTTTTTTTCCCAAATTCTGAAAACTACGTGCGCTTTCATTGTTTTGCAATGTAATGAATAAAAACATTTGTTCTTGTTCTTTGTCTTTCACAAATACTACATGGGTTCTGTTTTTTGTCATGATCGAGAACGTGGGTAGCTTTGATTTCATGTTCTTGTTCTAAATTCTCAGTCTTTGAACAGGTCGGATTTTATCTGTCTTTATTTTTATTTCTAATTTTCTTTGTTTGACTAGTTGTTTGTCAATACGATCATTGATGTGAATTGGAGTGAATTATGATCTTGTTATTGATTCTCTATTAGAATTGAGTTTGTTTAAATTTCATTTATTGGCTTTATATTAGTATTATTGACTGATCTTCTTTACTTTTTGTCAACTCCTGGTTGTCATTTTCATGCGGCAGTAAAATTTGAAGGTTTTGAGTCTATTCTGAATTTTCATGTATGCTGATCTTGTATGTACCAAGAGTTTTGGCCTTTTTTTTTTAAATCGCTTTGATTTGGTTGTTATTAGATTAGCTTCTTATTTGTTGGCTTTGTGTTCACATGTAAGAGAATTTAGTTTATATTTTCCAAATTAAAATTTATCAACGGGAGACTTCAAACCAGTGGGATATTTATCAATGAGAAATTGGCGCATATGTTTTTGCTTGTGTGTGTTGAATTTTAAGAATTTGGTTTATTAGCGTTTGATTCAAGGCCTGCTCTAGAGTTTTTATTGATTTGGAACTTCCATGGGAAATGTGTCTAGGTCCAGCTTTGATATTTGTTTAATTCCTTGGATAAAGTGCTTTTGATGAGATTTTGTTGTATGTATGAGTCTTAATGCTTTAGCCAGCTTCCGATAATGAATTATGTATTTCAGCTGTCCGTATTGGATTGACTTCCTGTTTTCCTCTCTTTCTTTTTTGTTTTAGCTTTCGGTGTGGGGTAGATTTGGGTGGTTCCTTGAATTGTTCCAGGTTCTAACTTGTTCTGTTTGTTCAATTATGATTACAGTGTTGATCACATCTTGGAAATTTAATATTGTTCTGAGAGGATTGGAGTTCTGTGTGTTCCGAACAACTAATACATCATTTTTTTAGGCTACTTAAGCTTTCAAGGGCAATAGGGCATGGCTGCTAGGGGAAATTCATCTTTGAAACCACAGAAAATTTCCCATGGTTTTGTCAGAGCTTTGGGATCAGCTGCTCTTGAATGGTTGCTGATATTTTTATTGTTTATTAATGCCATATTCTCATACCTAATCACTAGATTCGCCCGTTATTGTGAGTTGCAAACCCCTTGTCTGCTATGCTCGAGACTTGACCATGTTCTGGGCAATGAAAAGTTAAATCCTTACAGGGATTTGATCTGTGGCAAGCATAGGTTGGAGATTTCATCCCTAGTTTTATGTCATGCTCACAATAAACTTGTGGATGTCCGTGGAATGTGTGAGAATTGTCTTTTCTCATTTGCCATGGTCAACAGATCAAACGTTGAAACATACAGATTATTGGTGGGTAAGGTGGGGGATGATTCTAGCTTTGGATCAGATGACGATCCATTGCTTGAAGGTCATAAAAACAATCAATCTAGTATAAGGGATTGTTCTTGTTGCTATGAACCATGGATTGCAAGAGGGAATGCCCAAAAGTTGATACATAGCAAATCAAGTGGGTCTGACCCTGCTGAAGTCAATGTTCCTTCGTCGAGTGCTGATGAACATAGCCAGCATTTTGAAAAGAGAATTGAAAAACCATCAGTGGTGTTAAGAGCTACTCATCCAAAGAGTTGTGGGAAAGATCCTTTGTCTCATGTAGAGTACACAGAGCTGAAGGTTGCTTCCGACACTGAATCTGAAGTCCTTTTGTCAGATGATGATGATGTATGTGCTCAAATACGTGAAATTGATGGTCCCATTGAAGATCTTGCAGCTCAATATGTGCAGCTAGAGCCTCGCATTATCATCCTATCTGACGATTCAGCTCGAGAGAAACTGATAGATCACGTTTCTGCTCCTGAGCCTTCACTTCCAGTTTCTCAGGTAAATTCAGAGGTCATTGAACTCCATAGTGGCATATCTGTAGCCTCTACTACTGCAGTTGGATATGGATTGGAGGACCTAAATTGGGAACATGTTGACATCAAGGCTTATCCTTCTGCAGTTACTAATCTTATTTCCCTTGATGATGTTTCCCCATCACCAAAGCCGGAGAAAGCTTCTATTGATGTGTCCAATGAGAGCAAGCTTATATCTGTTGATAACGTCTCTCCATCATCAAATTCAGGGACTAATTATACAGATGTGTCAAAAGAAAATGTGCTTATTCACATTGATGTCCGCCAATCATCAAAGTTCAGGGAATCTCCCATTGATATTTCCAAAGAAAGCAAGCTAATTTCCCTTGATGAGGTCTCTCTACCATCAAATGCTGTTGAATCTTCTGTTAATGTATCAGAGGAGTGCAACCACAATGCCCCTCTATCAGCAATTGCCGAGAGAGCTTCTATTGATGTATTGAATGGCAGCATGCGTATTTCGGTTGATGATATCTCACCATCATCAAATATGGGGAATATTTTTATGGATGTATCAAAACAGAATCAGCTTATTTACCATGAAGTCCCGCCACCATCAAAGTCCGTGGAATCTTCGATTGATGTTTCCCAAGAGAGCAAGCTTATTGCCATTGATGAGGTCTCTCTACCATCAAATGCTGTTGAATCTTCTGCTGATGTGTCAGAGTGCAAGCTGATGTCCGACAATGATGCCCCTCCATCATATGGTGGGGATAGTCGTTCTGAAGTCTCAAAAGGTAGCAGATTTATTTTCCTTGATGATGGCCTGCAACCATCTGATCCTATGGAATCTCCTTTGGAAGCACAGAAAGAGAGCTGTAATTTCAAGCTTTTCATTTTTTTCTACTTTTTTTATCTGTTTCTACATCATGCAGAAAATTTAAGACTTATGGAAATTTTATATTTTAACCTATTGTATCATGTATATGAGTGTGATACATCTCCTCCTGTCCTTAGAATTTGCTATAGAATAGGGCTTTGAAGTATTCATTCTACTCTTGTCATGGAGTTTCCAATTGTATATTCATTGTTCGCCTGAACTGCTGTAGGCATTTATGACTATCGATTTTAACCATTTTTCCTGTATTAAATGTTTCTCTTTGTAGGTGCTACAAGAAGTGTTGAACTTGAGGAGACAGAGCATGAAGAAATCCGTGAAGCTGGAAGTGTGCCGAATACATCAAATGAAACAGCTACGGAAAGAAACCCTGTTTCAAGTGATACTGCTGCACTGGCATCCAATTTATTGGATCTCAGTGATGCATATAGGGTAGCTGTTGGCAATAGAAGTAGACAGTTGTCTGGTGTGCTTGCTGAGCAATGGTTTGGGAAGGATTCTTCCAGACTTAGTGAAGATCTAAAGCTCTTGTTATCACAACTATCTGCTCGAGGATTTGACCAATTACTGTCAGATATGAGTCCTAGAATTCGAGCAAATAGCGAGGAATTGAGGACTTCTGATACTTCTAGTTCTAATGGAATGAAAATACTTCAAAAAAGGATTTCACTTGAGAGAAATGAGTCTGGTTTTGAATCTTTAGATGGAAGCACTGTCAGTGAAATCGAAGGTGAAAGTTTGGTTGATCGGTTGAAACGGCAGATTGAACATGATAAGAAATTATTGAGTGCTGTGTATAAGGAACTGGAGGAAGAAAGAAATGCTTCGGCTGATGCTATAAATCAAGCAATGGCTATGATTACTAGACTGCAGGAGGAGAAAGCATCACTCCATATGGAAGCCTTGCAGTCCCTCAGAATGATGGAAGAGCAAGCTGAGTATGACATGGAAACACTGCAAAAAACAAATGACCTTCTAGCTGAGAAGGAGAAAGAGATTCAAGATCTAGAAGAGCAGCTTGAATTTTATAGAAAGAAGTACCCAAATGACTCCATGGTGGAAAGCATTTTGGAGCTAAATCCTGATTTCAAGGAAAAAGAGATTAGGGTGGATCATTCGGAAACTACGTGTATTCAGGAAAGTGAAAATGCTCGTAACAACTTGGTGATCAATAGTCCTAAAAAAGATATGTCATCTGAGGATATGAAAATAGTATATGCAAAAAATTCGGTGTTAGAATTTGAAGGTGAAAAGAAGTATATTTTACAAAGTTTGAAGAAATTGGAGAAGAAGCTTTATATGTTCTCATACAATGGGCTGTACTCAGCAGACTTGGCTAATGGCAGAAATTCTGGAAATACAGTAGATGATGCAAAAGACTCCAAACGACTTAAATGTAAAGGAGATTCTGATGTAAACAGCAGGACCGAAGGGAATGACTTGTCGATGCTGAATGAAGCATGTGAATCAAGTGGGAGTCCGCATGATCAGGGATGCAGTTCCTCACTTGAAAAACCTCAGTTCAGTGGCAAGGAAATTAGTGAAATGGATCGTGGTGAGAAAATCTCACATGCACTTTGTGAAGGACCGGATTTGGTTTCTCTTGAAAATGAGATTTCAGATCTGAATGATAGGTTGGAAGCACTTGAGTCAGACCAGAACTTTCTTGAACTCACGATTAACTCGCTTAAAAAAGGAGAGGACGGTGTTCGATTCATCCAGGAGATAGCTTATCACTTGCGAGAATTACGAAGGATTGGGGTAAGAAGAAGAGAAGAAAATGTTGTTTGAGGATTAATGCTTGTTCAACTCAAAGGTAAGAACTTCAAACTCCTCCTATACATGCCTACATGGTATACGTGAACACATCTTTTTCTGAAAGCTTTCTACTTCAACTTAAGTTGTTTTTCATTCACCAGATTGATTGTTTTTCATTCACCAGATTGATGCATCACATCGATGATCCAGAAAGAAGTCTCAAATATAACACGGCTAAAACAATGAAGACTGGCAAACAATTGTACAGAATTCACAGCATTTCTCCAGATACCAAGCATGCAAAATAGAGCTTGAGTTTATACAGTGTGCTTCTGTTTTTATTTCTCCTTTCCATTTTTTCACTTCCGGTTTTCTTTTTCTCTAGCTAACTTATTTCTCATGTAGAGTGCTATCAATTCAAGGATTTGGTTTCATTTTTTTTTTCCCTTTCCCCACAGTATAACTTTTCTTAATTGTGAGATTGGATGAGTGAATGCATTTGCTTTGTACAAGTTTTTGGGTAAAGTCGGCAGTGTTTTGTACATTAAAAAGGGTTGAAATCAACTGTTCAACCTGATGCTTTGTACATTAGACCAAATTATTTTACATGTAAATCTGATTTGCTGCTTTGATTTTTTTTTTTTTAGCTATTGTTAATTTACTTCTTGTAATGAGCATCGTGGCCTTGGACTTGTACTTAAATGATTAAAATTTAACTACTAAGTGAATAATGTTATAAATTCTTTTTTTATAAACTAATGTGTTATGATAGGATTGATTGAATTTCATTTTTTAACCATTCATATGTTTCATATTAATTTATATAAAATAATTTTTATATAAAATAATTTATAAGTTTATAACTATATTATTTACTCTGATTTACTTGATTTTGTTGTACTGTAATTTTATTGTCTCTTAATTAAAGGAAAAATAAAGCAGTACATCTGCAAATTTGTTGTAATAAAGCAGCGGTTTATTAATTATTAAGGAAAAGAAAATCACTGGTTTATAATTGTTATAATTTTTTATATTAAGCACACTGGTTATTTAAAAGAGAACATTGATTTTCTAAATTTGATTAGGGACAATCTTACGGATTGCATTTGGTTGAAAAAAAAAAAAAAACTTAATTAATAAAAAATAATAAATATTTTTAGAGTAATAAATTTAAAGAGTTTTGTGAAAAAATAATAAATAAATAAAATTTGTACGAATCCCAGTACGAGAAATATAAGCCGTATGAAATTGACAAACGCAGAGAAACAAGTTGCAGCTAAGCGAAAGAAGCGGCGGCGGCGGCGGCGGCGGCGGCAAAGCAAACTAAAATGCAAAAGCTTGACGGCGCAGTGTTTTCGAAAAACACTGAATCTGTTTTGGCTGCGTCCACCAATTTCATCTTCAATCCTTCTTCATCTTCTTCGAACAAGTCTTGGCTCCGAAAGCCACCCAGATTAAACTTTTCTTCAATGTATAAAAAACCCAACAGCAGCAACGGCAACAAGTCTCATCAGAATCCCGTTTCAATGGCTTGCCGTGCCTCACGTGACTCTTACGAGACTTCCCCTGCCAGGTCCGTACTCTCTCTACTTCACTTGTTTTTTAACTGTTGTTTGGATTATTCTTTATTTGTTTTGCCACAATGGACAATGAGTTAAGTGGGTATTTGATTTGTTTATTTACTCATTATTTAACATGGAATTCTGCAAATTGATTGTAAATATAGGAAGGATGATTCATCTGTTCATGGGCTATCTGAAACGATTGTTGGTGTTTTGGGGGGAGGTCAATTGGGTCGTATGTTATGCCAAGCGGCTTCGCAAATGGCCATTAAAGTTATGGTTTTAGACCCGCTTGAAAACTGCCCTGCGAGTGCTGTTTCATATCATCACATGGTTGGTAGTTTTGACAACAGTGCTACAGTTCAGGAATTTGCTAAGAGGTTTGATTTTATGGCCGTGCTATTGTCTTTCTAGTGTTTGTGGCAAGAAATTGTTTGCATTGCTGATTTTGTGCTTGGTAGTTAGATGTGGAGTTTTGACGGTTGAGATTGAACATGTTGATGTTGCCACAATGGAGAAGCTTGAACAACAAGGAGTTGATTGTCAACCTAAAGCCTCTACTATTCGGATAATCCAAGTATGCCTTTCTTCATTTATCCATACAGTTTGGCTTCATGTAATATTACAGAGACCTCTTGTATGTTTGACAGCTATTTCTATGAATTTTCAACTAATTTTACCTTAAATTTTAGTTGTTGCCCATGTTTATTCTTGCTTTTTTGATGTTAAAGATAATTCTGTTCTGAGCTTCATCTGCGGTTTCTGTTTTACAGGATAAGTATCTTCAGAAGGTTCATTTTTCTGGGCATGGCATTCCACTTCCTGAGTTTATGGAGGTTGGCTTTTATTAGTAACACCCCATACTTCTTTTGGGCATATCTCAATCTGATTATTATGGAAAGAAATTATGTTTCAGATTTTGATTTGTTTATCTTAATATGGCTGATACAGATAAATGATCTAGAAAGTGCCAGGAGAGCAGGTGAGCAATTTGGCTATCCTCTAATGGTTAAGAGCAAAAGGTTAGCCTATGATGGGCGTGGGAATGCCGTTGCAAAGAGTGAAGAGGAGATGTCTTCCGCTATAACTGGTAAATGATCATTTAAAGATAACTATCTGAATTAGATATAGATTGGTTTCGTTGCAATGCACTAGACATATAATTTTCTGTTTATCTTTACTTGCACCATTTCCCTCATCTTGATAGCTGTTGTACCTAGGCTTTAGCATCCAGATGGTATGCTCGTAGAAATTTATTGTAATTTCTTACAATAAAATTTGTTTTTCCTTGTTTTAATATCATCTGCCCTACTTTGAAAAACACTACCATAGGCTGAAGGTCGTGTTGCATATCAGTGTTATGTAGCAATTGTTTTGTGTAAAGATAGTATACCTTCAATTAATTTTTCAGTTTGTCTTTGTTCGTCCTGAGTTTCTGAAGCCTGTCAGAAGATATATTGTTGTTACTTTTAGTCTAGTCATTCCAAGTCTGTCCAAGTTTTCATTTCTTCTGCATGTTAGCAATCTTTCATATCTATTTTTCTTATTGTTGCTGTATTACATAAGTTTTTGTTTGGTTTGATTTACAAATATGATGGTAACTTATTTGTCTTACGTATGGTGTAGATTAATAATTTGAATTAGTGGATGGTCCTTTTTCTCAGTGATTTTAAACTCTCATTTTTCCCCTTTTTCAGCTCTTGGAGGATTTGATCGTGGTTTATATGTTGAGAAATGGGCACCCTTTGTCAAGGTCAATGTCTAACATGTACACTTAGTTGTTACTTAAGATTTTTTCATCTTCATAAATTCTTGCCCCACGATCCTTTTCTTTGCACCTTAAATTATTTGATGGTTAAAATGTAAATATTATTTTTTGCTATCATCTATGTGACTAACAGTTATCTTATATGTGCATAAAAAACCTATTTCAAAATATTCAGAGCAGGTTTTGATAGTCATTTTCCTCCTAAAATGGGATTATTCAATCATTTGCAAAATTTACCATTGTACTAGGGTCGGTGTCAATCATATAATGTAGCTTTTACAAGAGCCACTTGTGTGATTCAAGTTTATTAGGTTTTTCTATCAGGATATTATAAAACTGTTTAAAGTTTTTGTATGTGAACATTGTTAATTCAAAAGTTTAGTAGTATTCGAGTTTGATTTTATTTTCGTTATTGTTATTTTTTTTGTATTTTGTATTTCAATATGACATTTCCTTTATATACTGTTTACTGTTAAAGTTATCTTTCATGCGCATAACAAGAAAAATGCTATTTCGAAAAACTCTTGCTTGGTTTGTTTCTTTTTCTTTATATAACTTGAACAGTAGAACATGTGATGATGATATAGATTCCGTGATTTTCTAATTTTAATGATTACAGGAGCTGGCTGTCATTGTGGCGAGAGGAAGAGACAATTCTATCTTGTGCTATCCTGTTGTTGAAACAATTCACAAGTACGTTCTAGGTTCAACCTTCATATAGTTTGGTTGTGTCCAGTTTTTTCTTTGCAATGTTAAAAACTTGAGTAGTGCGTAAATTACGAAATGAATTTGATGACACATTTGAATTGGGATCCTAATCTTGCAGAGAAAACATATGCCACATAGTCAAGGCACCTGCAGTTGTGCCATGGAAAATCAATGAACTCGCTACTGATGTTGCTCACAAAGCTGTTAGTTCCCTGGAAGGTGCCGGTATATTTGCAGTCGAGTTATTTTTGACAAATGATGGGCAGGTAATAATCTTGCATCTTTCATCAATTCTCATTGACACATTTGTTTCCTTAACCGCTGTGTTAGCTTTCTGAAGTTATTATTTTGACCTTTTTGTTTTTTCATTTACATGGAAACAGATTTTGTTGAATGAAGTAGCTCCTAGACCTCACAATAGTGGTCATCACACAATTGAGTCTTGCTACACCTCACAATTTGAGCAACATATGCGGGCTGTTGTAGGTCTTCCACTTGGTGATCCATCAATGAAAACTCCAGCAGCTATCATGTATAATTTACTTGGTGAAGCTGAGGTGATTTTCTTTTTACAATTTTACCTCAAAATCCTATGCCTCCTCAAAATCCAATGCCTAAATCTTTTACTCTTTCGCGTCATGTGGTTGGATTGCTTTATGCGTTTCACTAGGTGTGTGTCTGTGCATGTATGACTGTGTGCTTTAATTTTACTCTTGCGGTTACCATGTCGTTTTAGAAGATAAAAACATTTAACTAAATGATGATTGTCATGCTAGGGCGATCTTGGCTTCTACTTAGCTCATCAATTGATTGGAAAGGCATTGTCTATTCCAGGGGCTACTGTTCATTGGTATGATAAGCCAGGTCAGGTTTTGTTTACTTCTACCCAGCCTTGTTTTTAATGCCTCTTATTGTATTGTTTCTCTGTCTTTCCTTGCACATAATCACATAATTAACAATCAACTGGATTGTTGTAATTATGCCACAGAGATGCGGAAACAGCGGAAGATGGGCCATATAACTATTGTTGGATCTTCTGCGGGCATAGTAGAATCACGTTTAAATTCGTTGCTCAAAGAAGACAGTTCCGATTGCCAGTCTAACAGTTAGTTGCCCCTATGATGGCTTGATATTGATAACAAATATTCATGTTGTTTGTGGACCTGTTTGATTGAAGTTTTTCCAATATACTCTGTGGTTTTCTTCAACCTATCTTCATGATATTTTTTTTGGGCAAAGTGAAAGAACATGACTTTGTTAAACAAATTAAAATAAAATAGGTGTATGTTTCTCAGTTATATTATTATTATTATTATTTCCTTCTGTTAACCTTTTCTCTTTGCTGAAACTAATTTATTTGCCTTCGAGTTTGTAAATGGTGACAAGTTCTGCCCAATTTTGGGAGTTTGATTCAAACTCCTCGTAGATTTGAATTCTTGTAGTTGATCAGCATTGGAATTTAAGTAATATATAATTTCCTTAAGAAGTTTCTTAGTTGAGTTGGCTTTTTATTTCAAATCAGGAAGTAGATTCCCTTAGATTTGAGTTCCTATTATATTTGGTGGTTTGGCTGCTACAGATAGGGCCTTGTGTTTCATTTTCTAGGAAGTCTTGATGATTATTGGAATAAAGAATATGTTTTTTCCTCAACTTTCTTGATATTCCTCCCCTTTCTTTAGGTTTCTCTGGGCTCTGCTATCAACTATATATGTTATCATTGTGGGAGAACCTGTCCTACATCAGTACCAATACATTTGGACTGTACCATTACAATTTTTTATGAGGGTTTATGATGCTATTTGCTTGGGTTTGTCGCTTACTGCCTCTTGAAGCATGATTTAAGTTGCTTCCTATTATTTACTTACAGCAGTCCTTCCACGTGTTGGGATCATCATGGGCTCTGATTCAGATCTTCCTGTAATGAAAGATGCTGCGAAGATCTTGACCATGTTTAGTGTTCCTCATGAGGTTTGTATCATGTGATTTAAAGTATCTGTTTCTACGTGATCTTTTGAAGTGAAAAAAATTGTGTTTCCAGGTTAGAATAGTTTCAGCCCATCGGACTCCTGATTTGATGTTTTCTTATGCCTCATCTGGTCATGAGCGAGGCATTGAGATCATTATTGCTGGTGCTGGTGGTGCTGCCCACCTACCAGGCAAGTTATAAATTATGAATTTGATCCATATGCTGTCCTAATGGACAAATTGTTCTGCAGGGTCGTATAACTTTTTCTTTATTTTAGGTATGGTTGCTGCGTGTACTCCCTTACCGGTCATTGGTGTCCCTGTGCGTGCTTCAGCATTGGATGGACTTGATTCACTGTTATCAATCGTTCAGGTAGACTTTTGTTTAACTAATATTATTCATGTTTAATGTCTGGGATACTATTAATTTAGCACTTTTTCTAGTCGGAGAGTAAGATGTGCCCATTTTCCTAGTTGGTTGCTTTTCTTGGATTACTTATTCTTCTTTCTCTTCTTTCTACTGATAGGGAGCTATATATACTGTAGTTCCATTTCGGTGCATTAAGAAGTAATCTTCTATATGTTATTACTGTTTAACACCTTTTTTTCCCCTCTTGTATCACATACTTTCTATTCTAGGCTGCAGGAGTAGAGCAATTTTGTTAGGTTAAGTTATTTGGTACATAATTTTCATGGTATCAAGAGAATGCTCAAGTGACAGCATCACATGAATGCTTATTGGATTATGTGCAAAGGTTTCCGTTCTCATGTCTAGTTGTAAAGCTGCACATACAAAATATTACTTGCATCGTTTTCCTCAAAATGACAATAATTTGTTATTTTAATCATTTTTCCATTTTTCCCCTTAATTTGTCTCTCCTAAGAAGTTGTGTGACAATTTTCGGTATTGATGACTCAGATGCCGCGAGGTGTTCCAGTTGCAACAGTTGCAATCAATAATGCAACAAATGCAGGTTTATTGGCAGTGAGGATGTTAGGGCTTGGCGATGCAGATCTTCGGGCAAGGTTAGCTTCTCTTTAACTCCCTTTATATTTGTAACTAATGCAAAATCTGATTCCTTTTGCACATTTTATGTGCAGAATGCAACAATATATGGAAGACATGAGGGATGATGTCGTGACCAAAGCAGAGAAGCTACAAAAAGATGGTTGGGAATCATATTTAAATCAATAACTATGTCGATGTGTTTCCGAGATAACTTTTTTTTTTTTTTAACCTCATTAACCCATAACTACATGATTTAAAATTTTTCAAGTCATTTAACCCAGTGTCAGCAACGTAATTAACAATTAGCAAGTTGGGTATAAACTTTTCTGAAAAATGCAGCAGACACTTAGTTTGATGTCAATGAAAAAAAATGAAGAAAGATTTAGTTTAGCTTGGGGGTGTGGGGGTTGGAGGGCAAGTGCTTTATGTGATTCTTTCGGTACAACAGCCGGTTCATCACTAGTTCAATTGATGATCTGAAACAAATTTTGTCTTGGGTGTGCGCGCCATATTTTGATGTAACTTGGCATTTTTGGTGCAAAACTATTGAGCCTCTGGTCGATCAATTCAAAATCATAGCAAATGTATTATGCATTGTTTATGTTTGCAGGACTTGATTTTATGCTAATATGACTTGTTGGGGTTGTTTGTTTTATTCTGAAATCAGTATAAAACTATGCTAATCATGACCATGTCCTGTCTGTATATGCACAATAAGCTAACTATTGTCATTGCTTCAATGGTCAGGTTGTAGAATTTTTAGTTTTCATTCAAACTATTGTTCGTATGACTGTAACATCTGCAAGTTAAAGTTTTATTTGCAAGTGAATTAGTGAAAAATAACTAAATTAATTAATTAACCATATAATAAAATGAAGTTACAAAATGATATGTTAGACAATTAATGTAGGACTTAAAAGCTCCAAATAAATCTGGAAACAAAGATTTAAATGAGCTACTGTTGAGTCTTGATTGAGAATGGTCGATCAATAACCCCCGAAGATCAGTCTAAACTCTTTATGACTTTGAAACAACAATTGATGAACACAATACAGAAAGGAAACTGAAACAAAAAACAAAGGCACAATTTTATAGTATCTTAGCTTAGAGATAGCCTACGTCCACTGAAGAATAGAGCTACAGTTTTATTTCTTTCGGAGAGCTTAAGCTCCAAGTTACGTGAAGAAGTTACAAGCTACAAAATCATCATATCTCTAGCCCACAAGGCTATATATACTGACTTTAGAGTTCTAGGAAGACCCTTTAGCCACCAGCTGTATGCTCAACTCGTGATTTAGTTTTAATGACCAAAACGACAACCAACCATGCTGGTATTTGATAGGTGTTGACACCGGAGAAAAGCACGAGTATGTCATTCACACTTGTTTTGTCCTCTAACCGACAAGTCACACCTGACCTGAGTTACCAACCGGCAGAACGGTCTTCTCTGCGAATCAGGTTCGCAGCTCATACTTCAACAGCAACAATTCTATAAGGATATACACAACACTTATTAATTCTTGCTTTGTAAACACCAACCATCTACATTCCAACTCTATCTCCATATTATTACTTAAACTTAGGTGATCACAGATGCTAAGGGTGCTCATAAGTAATATTTGAATTAACAAATTATGAAATTTAGAGCTGAAACGACAAATAAGCAGTCATGACTTATGAAAAATATCTCATCACCCAAATTTGTAATTGGATCCCATGTGTAATCCTCAAGAAGAATATTGTTGAGCTTAGGTACTTTGAATTACACATCTAGATAGGCATAAATCCCTGCAAGATATCAGAATGTACCAATCACCACAATTACATAATTTAGGAGAACATAATATGAATTTTTGCAATTAGAAAAATGATTTCTTGTGTTAAATTTAATGGTCTCTAGCATTATTTATATGAAGAAATGCAGTGGTTTTGAGGAATTTAAATAGCATTTATGATAGGAAAATACATCTAAATCCCGAAGAATTCGGTATATAATATGACATGTAATAATGCAATTATGAGAGTCAAAAGATGTATTATTTTATTAGTGAGAGTTTTTACTTTGTACTAGATCAAGCTTTTCTAGAATAAAGTTATCTTTTGGTGATTCATAGTATTAGGTAAGATTATAGAAGAAAATGAATCTCAGCCCTGTATTGTTTTTTATTAAAAGTTAGGAGGATTGAGAAAGCTCAAATCAATTTTGCCCATGAAAACTGTATGTAACAGACTTAACATATATTTATTAGTAATTAATTTTTGCCGATAGGTGTATTTAGAACAAAAATTTTTATAAATTATGAGTGTAATGAATCTATTTATGTGGATTTGGGTTCAGATAGCCCTACGTCCCATTTTGTATAGTTAAAACTTTAATTAAATTATCAATTAATAAGAGTAAAAGTTTGAGCAATCTAAAGGAGAGATGTTGATTTTCATTAGGAACACCAAAGCCAACAATAAATCAATAATGGGAATAATTTGTTAAATATAAAAAATTAAATAAATAAATAAATATATATATTAAGTAGAGTGTGTTGGAGAATTTGAAGGATTAAACACAAAGTTTATTAGAGAAAGCTCAAGAACAATTCACACACTCTCATAAATCACTCTTAAGGGCTTTGTTATACTTCCTATGCTCTCTTACTCTTAGATTTATATCTCACAACACAATAGCATAAGTATTTATAGTGAATACAACACAAACATAATCATAACAATACACATCACCTAGCACATTCCACTAACCTTTCATCATAACACCAAACATATTCCACTCACCTAACATGCTCTAAAGGAATCCTTTAATGGCATCAAATGTGTAAAGCTAGCCTCCACTCAACATTGTAGACCCATAATGATGAAGCATGATGATGGAGCATGATAATGGAGGACCATGTACAACTCAACACCTTATTATTTTGTAAACAAGTTTATTATTTTTTTTCAACAGAGTGGTGGACAAAGCATGTATAAATCCATTTTTAATTCCCTAAAAGATCAAAATTAGGTGGTCAATAAAATAAATCTTTATTCCATTCATAAAAACTTTAAATATGTGATAGGCTATCAATGAGGCTAAAAAATAAGGCTTGCTTTAAGATATATATTATTTCAAGAGCACATGGAGTTGAACCACTTCTTCAACTCTGTAATAACTAATTAATCTAGTGACTGCTCAATTACTTAGTAAATATAATTGTTCTATAAAACAGAAGTAGTAATTGCTTTGATTAATTACATCATCAGAACTCCTGAAGGTAGATGGATGAGAATCGTTTGTTCTGTTTGAAATTATCGGCAGCAAAAATAGGGATGGCAGGGCGTGTTAGGGTTGATGATCTGCATCTCTATGGTCATCACCGGTGGCCCTAATAAGCGCTATGGGGTTTGAATCGCCTTCACTTCAACCCCCAGCGGCTCCTTGGCCTTCTCCACTCAATGACCAAACCCTCTGGCAGCAGCAGCGTCCCCGGTCGTTGCCATTGCTGCTGAACAATAAATTAGTGCTGCCCCTGAGAAGCTGAAATAGCAGGAAGAAGGCAGCAGCTCAAAAACCAATAATCTTTTAAGTATAAGTAAGCATAAATAAGTATTTATACAACTTTGAATCACAATGTCCTGGTAAATTCAAAATTTTATAACGCGCGTATGTCTTCAACAAAGACTTGTGATAAAATAAGAACTTAAAGTACATACACTGTTATGCATTAGAAATGAAGATGCAATATTAAAGTTTAAAAGTTATGTCTCACCTTCCGATGATTACTGGTAAATCGCTAATTCGAAAATATCAAATTACCCTTATAATCTCCGTCTTCCTCTTCGTCGTCATCGTCTTCTTCGGATATTTTTCCTCCTTCAACACTGTTAACAATATTTTTTGACTGAAATGTCATTTTGAAAATAAAATTTATAAAGTTAAACAAGTTTCAAATTTTGATCTTTTTTCAAATGTGAATGATAAGTATAACCTCTACCATTATTTATAAGAAAATATGCAATGGCTTTGAGGAAATAAAATAAATTTTGCAATAAAAAATGTATAATTTTAAATCTTAAAAAATCTGATATTAAATTTCATAACTTAAATATTGATATCCCGAAGAATCCGGTACATAATCTAATATATAGTGTTATAATTATTGAATTTACATGGAGTCTCATCATAGCATTACTATTAGAATCATGATTCTTCTTTAAAATAAAATTCACATGGAAGATTTGTAATTTATAAACAATTAAAGAAAGAAACAACAGTAAAATCATAATCACGACGGCTTATATCTTTATAATCTTAATAAGAATAGCTGATATTAGGATTCTAATTTTTAATGTTAAGACAATGGCTAAAGTTGACAACTCTGAATTTACAGGATTAAAGTATCTTTACATAATTTAGAGGTTGGCCGAAGTTGTAATTTTCCACGTTTTTTTATTATTGAAAACTTTAATGAAATTCTCAATTAATAGGAGTAAAGTATGAGTATTCTAGAGCATGATATGACACGTACTCTGAGTACAAAGTTGAGTAACGTCGGTCCTTGTTGAGAAGATCCACGTACTCTTTCTCAACAAAGACTAGCATGTGTGCATTAACCACATTTATCGTGAAGCGAATATCACAGCGGACTTTCTTGTCAATTTCGCTATGAGTCAGTTTCTTAGGTTCCAGTTCCTTCATAATCCGCATTGTGGTCTTGTCCATTGGTTAAATCATGATATGTACAGCATTGTTTTCCTACGTTTTGTTTCGTCTTAGCCTTGCTGCCTCCCCTTTGTATAAAAAAATAAAAAAATAATAAAAATAAAAATTGAGCAGTGTAATTGCTAAAATAATGGGAATAAATTATTAAATAAAAAAATCAGACAAATAAATATTATTTACTTTTCTATTATTTCTCTCTCTCTCTCTTTATACCATTCTTAATAAACGAAGTTTCCATGTATAACAATCCTTAAACTAATACAAAATCATATAAAAATCTCTTTCAAATATGAATGCTATTTCACTTTAAATTTTAAATAATTATCTTAAATAATTTGACATTCATTAATTTATCGGTAGTTTTTTACAAATTTTAACTGAATTAATTGTATCATCTTACCTATTAATTAATGAATGTCACATTACTTAAAATAGTTATTTAAGATAAAAAATTTGAGATGTATAATATTACTCTTAAATATATAATACTGATAAAGTACGTGAGTCGTGAGAGACAGAAAATAAGGCTTGGTTTAAGAAATATATTTCAAGAGCAATTGGAGTTGAACCACTTCTTCACCTTTGTAATAAGTAATCTAGTGGCTACTCAATTACACTATATCTGCTCTATAAAAAAGATGTATGCAAGCGTTGTGTCTCAATTATCAGGAGTGAGTTAGAGTTGATCTGATACACTTTGCTCACTGTACCTCATCATATGATGATATAAAGTGGGAACCACCAGTGCTGGTGGCCCCAAGGATGGCTAAAAGGCTTGAATTGCCTTCACTTCAATCCCCAGCTGCTCCTTGGCCTTTTCCACTCCAAGAAAAATTCCACTGGCGGCGGCCCGGTGGTTGTGCTTGGTGCTGAGCAACAAATTCATGCTACCCATGAGAAGCTGAAATTGCAGGGAGAAGGAGCAGTTCTTCTGAAACCAATAATCCTTACATATGAGTACGCAATATAAGTATTAATGTGCGGACGTCGTCTCTAAGTACTCATGATATATTAAGAACTTACAGTATATATGCGAGTATGCATTAGAAATGAAATTGCAAAATGAAGTTTAAAATTTATGCCTCATTCTCCAATCATTTCTGATAAAATTTCTTACTTGCAGACCTCTTATAAAGTATATGATGCGGTAATTTTATACCACTATAAATCGCTCTTCAACATTAATTATAAATGTGTTGTACAGAAACTTTACAGTATCGTAAAAGTCTTTTAAAAAGGCTATCCACACTTTATAAAGTGCCTAAGATTGTCACCGGATTCATATTCTTTAATTTTTTATTTTTACGGTAAAAAATTTATTATATTTTTAATAATTTATTAAAATTATTATTTAAAATTATATTTATTATATATTATTAATTTGAAAGATTAATTAGTTTAAAATTAAAATAAGTTTCATAGTTTCGACGCTACCTGTATGGATTCGGACTAAATGAGTCAGCTCGTACTTGGAGCGGGACCGGTCACGTGCCTTGTTTGATAAGAGCAAAGCAGAGGCACCCATCCGGAAGAGACAGTTGGTTAGCAACATGGACCGGTTCTTACCTGAGTACCAAGAATGAGTAATATTTTCAGTACTCACAACGACTGCATAGGAGTTAGGGTTTCCTTTAAGGAGGCTCTTAGCGAGCTCAACGGATATGAGGCTTGGACTGCAGCCCATGCCACCAAGATAGTAGGTCTTGATGTCAATTCTAAGCATGTAACGGTTCACCATCATAGAAAAAAGAGCTGGGACTGGATTGAATAAGCTGCAGTTCACGATAAGGAATCTAACATCACTAGTTTTAACACCAGTTTTATCAAAAGGAGAATCAAGTGCACCGAACATGGCTGATTCAGTCTCGGCCAGGGCTTGATCAAAGGAAAGATTTGGAGGTTAGGAAGTTAATCCCCTTGGTAATACGTTTCGTCACCAATACAAGCCCGGTTCGCTATACGTTTCTGGAAATTAACGAAACAAATCCTCTTGGCATAAACCTCTATTTTCGATCACTTTTAAGAATTATTCAACCGACGCTTTGAGTTCTTCATCTGGTTTGTAACACGAGAAGTCGACTAGGTAAACCGATCTGGAACGCTTAGAACAGAAGAGTACTGCGAAGAGTAGTATAATTAGTGTGCTGGAAACTGCAGGTAGTTGTAACTCAGGCATCCGGTTCAGTTCTAGACCGGTCAGCCAGCCCGGAGTTGCACGAGTACCCATATATCCCATGTCCATACTGTTTGGTATAATTTATTTTATGGCCGATTTTAGAATATTTTGAACCTTAAGACAGATTTTTTTATGAGACATTTTTTTTAATTCAACAACTTCAATACTTAGAAAAACATAAAAAAATTTAAAATTTATTTATACTTAAATATTAATTTTAACAATAATAAAAAATATCTTAAAAGTTTTCAAAAATAAAACCTAAAAAAATAGTAAAGAAAAATATCTTTTTTACTTGCATTAGAACTATTACAAAAATAAATAAGAATAATATTATTTTTAAATAAAATATTTACAAATATAGTACATAGAAAATTGAGATAATGAATTGATGATCAGACAATAGATATGAATTTTGTATTTTAAGAAACTAATTTTTTTCATTTTTAAATTAACCGATGAATATAATAATTTTCTTTATAAATAAAAAATGCAGAAGGTTTTTAATAGAAATTAAAAAAAATACTAAAAGCCAAAGATTCAAATGCTAAATAATTAAGTTTTCTTAGATAATCTAATTTTTTTTCTTGGAAAAGCTAATAATTAATGGTTATACATTATTAATAATTATCTCTTTAACACTAAATTACCAAATAGATAGGCTTTTCTATAATACGTACTTTTAAAAAATTAATTAATTAGAGAATTATTAAAAAAATAATGAAAATATGAAATCTTTTTAAAATATGGGGTTTTAGGCAACTGCCTTGTTCGCCTATACTTAAAGCCACCGCTAGCTTATTTAATGGTTAAAAGTGCCTATTTAATCTCATAAGCTCTTTTCAAAATTTTTGTTGTTGTTTGATTGTTTTCTAAGTTTTTAAAGATTAAATAAGTTATTTTATCTCTATTAACAAAAACTCAAACTTTATGCTTTTTGGACTATTTTGAGCTTTTGTGGCTAGAGGTTAATTTTTTTTTAAATGTTAAAATATTTAAAATATCATTTACTTATTTCATAATTTTATTTCAGTCTTTTCATAATATAACTTTAAATAATTCACTTAAAAAAGTAATTTTATAATTTTTTTATTAAAGTTATCATTAATAACCAAATAACTAATTCTTGTCTTACTTAACTCCTAAGAAATATCTAGGGCATTTAATAAACTTCTTTAATAAATCGTTGCTAATTATAGAATTCTTTCATTAATTGATTTTTAATTTAGATATCTAATTAAACTAGGAAACAAATATTCATAATAAATTAAACATCTAATTAAACTGGAAATAAATATTCTTAATAAGGAAAACAAAAATATTGCTCAAGTAACGACCCTATCTTACATCATTCTCCCGCACTTGAAAAAGAACTCACCCCCGACTTATTGTATGGATAAAGCAACTCATCCGCATGAAACTTGAACAATTTAGTAACTTTGAAAGTTTTGGAAATGTTCCAATCCTCAGACAATTGCAGAACATAAGTATTGTCATTGATCTTACGAGACACAGGGAATTGGCCGTAATTCTTGTTGTGAAGTTTGGTGCGAATTATTGGAAATTGAATCTTGCAAAGGTAAGCCATAACTAAATCACTCTCTTGAAACCCCTTAAACCATCGATGTTTATCAGCATCTTTTTTTTTTTTTGTATTTGGCATTGGCAACATCTAAGTTTGTATGAACTTTAGCACAAACCTATTGCATTTGGTCCACCAGCTTCTAAACATCTTTAGTGAATTCAGACAATGTTGGCAAAATCATCAAATCTAGTGCTTGAAGTGGAGCCTGCACATACATGACCTCAAATGGTGACTTGCCTATAGATTAATTCTTCATGGTGTTGTATACAAACTCCACTTATGGCAGCAAAACATCCCATTACTTTGGCCTCTCTTCACATAGGCATTGCAACATGTTTTCCAAGGTGCAATTCACCGCTTTAGTTTGGGCATCAGTCTAAGAGTGAAAAGTGCTGCTGAACTACAACTTGGTCTTGAACTTATTCAATAGGGTGCATCAAAAAGTATTAGGAAACTTCACATCTCAGTCAGAGGTAGTAGATTTAGGAATTCCATGTAGCTGAACCACCCTGAAAGAACAGATCAGCAATTTGTTTTGCATCCACTTTTTTATTGAACGGAATGAATTGAGAAATTTGCTAGATATTGTTTACTATTCCAAGTATGGAATCCTGACCTTGCTGTATGTGCGGCAGTCTCAATAGAAAAGCTATCGACAAGTCCTTTTAAATACTATCAGGAACAAGTAAAGGCATATACAACCCAGTGTTCTGTGCATGCATTTTAGCTACTTGACAAAGTGGTACCACTCTAGTATCTTCCCAACATCCTTTCGTAACTATGGAAAAAATACTTCACTGCCATAAACTCAATGGTCTTGTCTCATCCTATATGTCCTCCCAATTTGCCACCATGCAACTCCATAATGATAAGTTCACAAAGAGAGCTACAGGGGATACAAAATCTGTTAACTTTAAAAATAAAATCATTATGCGCAAGAAAATCACTTGTAGTTATATAGGCACAACACTTTTCCCAAATTTATTGAAAATCTTTGTCAATAACATATAACGGCTGTAACTCTTCAAACCCATGACTTTTTTGTTCTCAAAACAGTTAGTAGCTAGGCTCTCCTACTTAATATATTTTCCACTTTATTCTAATACTTAGTTTTATGCTTCGTTACAAAAGTAAACTTTTGCATAAAAGACACCCAGCTCGTGTGCAACTTACTTAAATGGTTTTGGCCATTTATATATTTAAGTGCTTGATGATCATTGAATAAACAATCCTTTTATGCGACAAATAATGCTCCCCCTCTATCAAAGCCTAAAAAATAATATAAAACTCTTGATCGTAGGTCAACATTTTTTCCTAACTTCACTCAGCTTCTCACTGAAATACTCTACTAGGTGACCTTCTTGAGTTAACACTGCACCAATGCCTACCCCAGATGTATTATGCTCCACCTCAAATGCCTTTTCAAAGCTAAGCAAAGCTAAAATAGGTGCTGAACACAACTTTTTTTTTTTCAATAATGTAAATTTGTGCTCTTGTTCATTTCCCTAAGTGAACTTCCATTTCTTCTTACACTCAGCCATAGGCGCAACTACAATGTTAAAATTTCTAATAAACTATTTGTAAAAGTTGATAGCTTAAGAAAACTCCGAACTTTATCGATAATTTTTTATGTTGGCCACTCCATCACTGCCATAACCTTAGCATCATTCACCCTCACGTCTTCTGCTCCTACAACCTAATCCTACAGAATCTGATGTTCTTTAGGGCTCATCCAGTAATCTGGAAGATTTGACAAACTCATACCAAGCATTAAGTCAATATAATGCTGGATATCTCGTATAGGTGGAAATTTATCAAGCGTTTCCTTCAACACTACATCTAAAAATTTTGAAAGCAGTGGTTGTACAGTGTTTGAAACACCAGCTACTTCACCTTCTTCTTTTTATGCTATCATCATACACCTTTCACAATCTGCAGGCGTATGATTCCCTATAACTGCTAACAAACTTTGCCCTTCTACAGTTGATTTTGACTTATTATTTAAAGATAAAACTAACATTACATTTATACCCTTCTACCAAAACTCATATGCATTATGTTTACCCATATGTACCACATCTACATTATACAGCCACGATCTTCCCAACAAGATTTGATAGGCATCCATATCCACTACATCACTAACTACGTTAGTCTTATAAACTTTAGCTAAAGAAAAAAGAATTTTGAAAACTTTATTAACCTATGTTTCTATTGTTTTTTTAATATACCCAATTTTGTAGGGTGCGCGATGCATTTCAGTTCTCAACCCTAGATATTGGACTAGTGCCTTATATATTTTCACTGTCGTCGTATCAATGATCACCTTATAAAACTTTGTTGACAGTTCCCTTAGTTTTAAAGATTTTATTAATGTAAGTCGTCTTTTTCTCTTGGGAGCATATAAAATTTTTTAAATAATAAAGTTAACTTTATTTTATCAATTAATTCATCTGGCTCATCCTCTTCACCACGTGGTCCACGTCCTTGTTATTTTAATCTCATACACTCATTGGAAAGATGTATAAACGTCCCACAGTCAAAGCATTTTATTATTTTGTATAAGGATTATTCTGTTATTGTTGTTGTCTAACTACTGCCCAAAGTTAGACTTGATTATACTGAAACTCAGCTCTAAGCTGACTGCACTTGTGAAGAAGACAAATACTGCCTCGAGCTATATTGCGACCCTGTTAGCCATTGTTTTACTTACCCCTCAAATTTTTGTACAGTGTTAACTGAGGCAGAAATGTTCCAAAATATCTAAATCTCAATGAGATCATGTAGGTTTTTTTAATGAATTGTAATTAGAACTACACCATTTCATAGAGATTTAGACCTTTTAGAATGTTTTTGCCTCAATCAGCACTACACGCAAATCAGAGAGGTAAGTAAAACAATGATCAACAAGATCGCAATATAGCTCGAGGCAGTATTCATCATCCCATAAGTGCAGTCAGCTCCAAGCCGAGTTTTACCACCATCAAGTCAAACTTTAAAACCTCGCCACTTCCTGTACTTTGTCTCTTTTAAGTTGTTTTGGGTGTTGTGCAAATTTTATTGAACTCGCAAGCACATGAATCTATTAAAGTATAGATTAATGGTGGCGAGTGTCGATCACATGAGGAGGTGGATTTTAATTATGTAGAATTATTATTATTCTTTATTATTTATGCCTTTTTGTGAAATTTTCTAGTTTACTCTATCCTAAAATTGAAATTAAAATGGTTAGAATAAATTGGGACTTGATCAATGTAATAAAGTACTTGGGTCTTTGGATTCACACTCAACATTTCACCATGGGCTTAATATTCATTTTTTAGTTCCAATTAATTTATGAGGGAGGTATTTCCACTTCTCATAAACTTAACTCTAATAAATATGACATCAAGCGCTCATTGTGCTAGGAAGAATAATCTTATGTTAAATATGGTATTAAGAACACATTGTGCTAGGTAATAATAGTGTAACTATCGACAAGGTGGCAAGACTATTCACTAATTAACCTAGATAAATTTTATGTCAACAATGAGTCAAGACCTATCATATAAATTAAAGAGAGATTTTTCTATAATAAATCTAGTGTAAAGCGCTCACCGTGCCAAATAATATTAATCTTGCACTAGGTAGCCAGTATACCAATGCAATATCTAGACAAGATTATAACTATATGTCTACAATAAGTCAAAACAATTTAAATAAATTAGAGAAAGTAAAAATAAACATACCAAACTAAGCACATAGATTATGTTGAGACTTCACCTTTAACCCAAGCTTGAAAATAAATTAGCTACTCATTTTATAACTATGAATAAAATGAGAATTTTATTAAAATACATAGAAAATACAAGATGGAGAAGGAATTACAGAAAATAAAGCCCAAAAAATGGATTCAGGGGTGTCAAATTAGGGGAGGAGCCTTCTATTTATAGATACAACAAGTAAATCATGGCCACGGATGAAAAAAATTTGGACGCCTAGGATTACGACACGTGGCACTCTCTGATTGGTTGGAACACGTCACCAGGGCTGTCATTCTGTGTATATGCGCGATTTTCGGTACACTAATATTCTGTCATGTCATCGGTCAATGTAAAGTCAATAAATATGATCCAGTGCATTGTATGTATTGTAAGCTTATTTTTCGGTCCAATATACTTCTGTCACATCATTAGTTAACGCCACGTCAGCAGGATCTACCAAAATCTTAAAAATATAATTTTGTCCTTTATGTCTTTTCTAAGGTTTTCAGCTATTCTGAGTTCAAAAATGCTCTCTGTTTTGCTGTCCAGCTTCTTTTTTATTGAGAAATAACTAAAATACCCCTAAAATACATAAAGCATTAAAAATACACATAAACATAGATAATTAAATATCAAGGGACTTAAAATATATAAAGGTGGAGATGTTAGTGAGAATTTAGGGTGTAAAATGATGATTTTACCTTTTATAACTCTCTAGGACTCAACACACCCCCCAACTAGCTTATTGCTAGTCCCTAGCAAATTAAGCGATAACAAAATTCAACCAATTTTTTTTTAAAAGTTAATTATGTTTACTTCTTCAATTAGATTAATGGCAATAATCAAATAAAAGTATAAGCATTATCTCTAGCCTAAAGAGATATTACTCCCACATCAACCATCCACACGAGTCAATCAAGCAAACACATGCAAACCGATCGATTATCATAGCTACATTAATTAAGCCACTTTCAAGTGTGACATGTCAACCCCAAAATCTCACAGGTTAGAGTAACACTCTGAGAAGAAAATAAACCGAAGAAAAACAGTCACTCTAAAAATGATAATTTGAGAGAAATTAATGAATGGCAATATCACACACTCTTACCAAAATCTCACAGGTTAGAGTAACACTCTGAGAAGAAAATAAACCGAAGAAAAACAGTCACTCTAAAAATGATAATTTGAGAGAAATTAATGAATGGCAATATCGCACACTCTTTCCAAGAATAATGCCCACAGCTTAACATATAGTATGACACTAAATAAAATGAAATGATAGTCAAACTAACTCTTGTTTTTTTTTTTTTTATATGTGTCACTACATTATTTTAGTCAATATTACGAGCTTATACTTCAGACTATAGTTCTCTAAAATTAAGAAAGACTTTTATTAGGATGTAATGTAGGTTAAGAATATGGCTAACAAAGAAGGGACAATAGGAAAAAAAATATTGTTTGAGAAAATAAAATAGAGATCTTTTGAAAATTATAAGGTGCAATTCATTTATTATTATTATTATTTTCTTTTTTCATTTTTTTTTCAATTGCACATCTTTTTTTTTTCTTTTTCATATATATATATATATATATTTTTTTTAAATAATCATCTAAAATTTTCTCAAACATGAGTAGGTGATGGAACATATAAAATGTAGGGTACTACTCTAAATTTGAGTAGAGCAAGACGATGAGTTAACAAAGAAAACATAATTTTTTTTTTTATCTAGGCTCAAAAGGGTTAACTATTGATATTTTATAGAAGGGATGGCTGAAAAGGCTCAAATGGGTCAAATATGGCCATTCCATAATTTTTTAGAGCTCTAAATAGTCTTCTATTTTTACTAGCTCAATGGACTTTTAGTTATAGCAACACAAATTTTTTTTTTTTTTATGTTTAACTCAAAGGAAATTATAGAGATCATGTATAGTAAATTATATGAAAAATAGGCAAAAAGGGTTATTCTCCAAGAAAAATAATAGGCTAAAAAACTCAATTAGAATTTATTAAGACATGTGCATTTTTTCAAGCAACTTAACCAATTTTACTCATCAGCTCTCTCAATTCACATTTATCACCAACATCAACATGCAAAGTAGCAAATATAATGTAACATAACTCAAGGTCAAAGATAATACAAATATAAAAATTTGAAAGTCATTATGTCATCCAATGTCAAAAGATCACATAAAATACATTTTTTATTTATTTTATTTTTTATTATTTTTTTATTTTTTTTAACTCCAAGACTAAGAAGATGCATTTCTAGAGTCACTACACTCCATATTCAGCCATCTTCGAGTTAAAAATTAAGCCAAAGTTAGTTCCTACAACAAAAATTAGTAAAAACTTCACCAAGATTAAGACGCTTTACAATCATGAACTATTCCCTCCCCCCAACTAGAATGAAACATTATCCTCAATGTTTTAAAAGAAAGAAGTAGGGCTTAGAAGACATCATCTGAGTACTGCAACACAAAATGAAAGAAAACATTTATAGATGGAGAGTTAAATCTAATTTATGCTTCTTACTGCTGCTGCTACCATCATCAATCGACCAATCCAAAGAAGAGGTCCTAGGATCTGGCTCTGGTCTATATGCTTGTAAAAGATCAAGTAACTTGTTAGCAGTAGGAGCACAAATAAAAATTTTTTTTATTGTGAAAGGAATAAAATGATTTTTTATTGCATGGTTAAGAAATGCAAGTAAGCTATCAAAAAATTTATTAATATTTAGCAAACCGATGAGTTTTTGATGAATATTTAGATTGGCCCAAGATGCAAATGTAAATAATGCCTCTAAAATTGTAAGATCTCTTGGCAAGAAAATGAAAGCTTCAGCATGTTGTAGCATTTCAGATAGTCTTTCTTACATGGTGGAGACAACTAACTCCTCTCTAATTGGTGGGTCGGGCATGCTTACAAGAGGTCTTAAAGCTTTCGGAATAATGCCTAATACGTGGCTTCCTCTATTGTAGGCAGCTTCTGCAATAAGCTTTGATAACCCTTAATCACCTCCTCCATATACTAAGTGTATTTTTCTTTCTACTAGGACTCGACCAAGATCTATGGCTGCCTCAACAAACTCTTTATACTTTCCATAGTGAACCTAGAAACCACACAAATGTTCTTAAATTGTCTACTTGAAAGTGCTGCCATTGAGACAATCATAAAAAAAAAATAACTTGTGAATGTTTAACAAAATAAGCTCATATTTAAAGATCTTGGTAACTACCATAATGATACATAACTATAAAGGAAGTGGTACATTTTTCAAATGACGCCTAAAATTCGTGGCTTTAAAGCTAAAAGCAAAAAGTAAATAACAGGAAAATATAAAAAAAAATAATGCAAATGATAAAATAACAATAAATAAAAATGATACGTGCTGGTAATTGTGATTGTGGCTCACATGTTCCTCTAGTTTTACGTCCAGAAACGGCTTGAACACCCTCTATAGGTCGAGGATAGGCTTCCCATCTAGTTTTCTTATAAACTGGCAAACACGGTCGTTTATAGTCAAATTTTCGAGACTATATCTTGCATGTTCTTTCTGGAATAATGGCCATAACTGGAGAATTGCTCTCTGTACGTATCCACTGGGATGCATTTCAGGAGATAAAATGATATTATCCAATGACTCTTTATTCAAGTCATCCCTAATGAATTGAATCTTGTCTTCCCTGTTATCAGTAACCATTCCTAAAGTACACTTCTCTTTATTTTATTCCATTTTGGCACACTTATGAAAAGCAACTGGAAGTCGTTGAGCTCTTCATTTTCTTAAGTAGTTTCCTTTACCACAGCCAGGCATATATGCAATAAATTTGGGGGGTAACTCACTTGCCAATCGTACTTTGGCTTCAATTAACCATCGGATGTCAGAAGGGATGTTATTTTTCATAAGTAATCACATGCGTTCAGACTGAGCTTTATAGATTGTAAGGAGAGTATTCTGAGGAAGTGAAGAAAATCTCTTGTGAAGTTTTGCCAAAATTGTGTTTTTATCCATTTTGACTCCTCAGAATATCAGTTATTATGGGAAACTGAAGTAACCAACTTTGATTGTCACAGAGTACCATTATCCGCCACTTAACCAGGGTAACAAATTAAAACATACTTAAATAAAATAAAGCCTGAGAAATCAAGTAACATGTGAAAGCAAACAAAATAAAAACACACAAAAAAAAAATGCGTATAAGCAAATAACTACTTACAAACGTCTTCTTATTGAATTTACCTCAATTTCCAATTGGAATTCATAGATACCACCTTTGATTTCCTTGAGTTGTCTTTCTAAGTCTTTAAAGTGGGATACTAATGCTGGTGGTCGAAGGTCCCAAATAGGATGTGATTGACAAACTTAGAGCAAGCCGTTTAGATGACGTTTCACAGAAAGAAGTCACTTTAGTTGGACGAAGATGATCTGTCTGATTGAAGTATTCATGATAAGTAATGAAAAAAAATATGATTAGTAATCAAACACACTTTAACAGAAAATAAATAATTTTGAATAAATGAATAGTAAAATAAAATGATAAAAAGAAATTAAATCACCGAAAAGAAATAGAACGGTCTCAATTCAAATCTGGTGGGTCATTCAAATTGATTTCGGTGTCTTCATCATGTAGTTGGTACTTTAGATATGTCTTTAATCTTTGGCCATTAACCTTGAAAATGACACCGTTCTTTGGATCCTTAATTTTAATTGTTCCATGTGGAAAAATAGTATGAACAATAAAGGGGCCAGACCATCGAGAGCGTAACTTATCTTGGAACAGATGCAATCTAGAATTAAATAAAAGCACTTTCTGACTTGGGGTAAAATCTTTTCTCATGATTTACTTGTCATGAAAGACTTTCATTCGCTGTTTGTAAATCTTAGCATTTTCGTACGCTTCATTGCGAATTTCCTCAAGTTTTGCCAGGTGTAATCTTCTTTCTTGCTACATTGCTGCATGTCAAAATTAAATTTCTTGATGGCCCAATATGCACGATGCTTGAGTTCAACAGGTAGGTGACAAGCTTTCCCATACACTAGCCTAAAGGGTGACATCCCAATCGGGGTTTTGAAAGCTGTTCGTTATGTTCATAATGCATCATTGAGTCTCAATGACCAATCTTTTCTGTCTGACCTTACTGTCTTTTCTAGTATTTGCTTTATTTCCCTGTTGGAAATCTCGACTTAGCCACTAGTTTGCAGATGATAAAGTATGGCCATTTTGTGAGTAATGGAATAATTTACTAAAAGAGCTTTGAATGATTTGTTATAAAAGTAGGCACCACCATAATTGATTATTGCTCGAGGGAATCCAAAGTGTGAAACAATGTTGCTTCTTAAAACCCCAATTACTACCTTATGGTCATTGGTTCTGCACGAAATGGCTTTTACCCATTCAGATACGTAATATGTACTGATGTCCAAAAGAATGAGGGAATGGTCCTATCAAATCGATGCTCCATACATAAAAAATTTCGACTACCAGAATAGGATTTAAGGGCATCATATTCCTTCGTGTAATTCTTCCCATACGTTGACATCGGTCACACGAAGAACAAAAAGTGTAAGCATCTCAAAATAAAGTTTGCCAATAAAAACCACATTATAAAACTTTAGTAGCTTTTTTCTTAGTACTAAAATGGCCTCCACACGCTTGTTCATAACAGAATGAAAGGATGTTTTGAAATTCATTTTCTAGGACATATCATCTGACAATTTAATCAGCACAATACTTGAACAGATAAGGATCATCCCAAAAGAAATTCTTTATTTCCACAAAAAATTTGGTTTTGTCTTACTTGGTCCAATGCTCTGGAAGTTGGCCTATAACAAGATAATTAACTATATCACCATACTATAGTAATACTTCCACACTCATTAATTATTCATCTGGAAATGATTCATTTAATGGTAATAGATCTGTAATTGTATTAAAATTGAGGCGAGAGAGATGATTTGCCACCACGTTTTCTTTGCCTTTCTTATCTTTGAACTCAAGGTCAAATTCCTGTAAAAGTAACACCTAGCAAATTAGTCTAGCTTTTGTATCTTTCTTTGAAAGAAGATGTTTAAGAGCAACGTGATATGTGAATACAATTGTTTTACATCCAATGAAATAAGATCGAAATTTTTCTAAGGCAAACACTACTGCTAGCATTTCTTTTTCAGTGGTTGAATAATTCAATTGTGCATCATTCAATGCCATACTAGCTTAGTAAATGACATGGGGAATTCGATCTACTCTTTATCCTAATACTGCTCCTACTGCATAATCAGATGCATCAAACATAAGCTCAGAAGTAAGTTCCAATTTGGGGGCTGAATAATGGGTGATGATGTCAATAGTTGCTTTAGTTTCTCAAATGCCTTAAGACATAAATCATCAAAGACACAAGGTACATCCTTAACAAGTATATTGCATAAGGGTCTAGAAACTTTGCTAAAATCTTTAATGAAACGTCTATAAAAGCCAGTATGCCTAAGGAAAGATCTTACTTCTATGATTGTTTTAGGTAGAGGAAGATTAGAAATGAGATCCACCTTGGCTTTGTCAACCTCAATACCTTTGCTTAAAATGATGTGACCGAGAACAATACCTTGTTTTACCATAAAATGACACTTCTCCCAATTCAAGACCAAATTCTTTTCTATACATCTCTGCAAAACTAGTGTTAGATGATCTAAACATTGATCAAATAAACTACCAAAAAATAGAAAAGTCATCCATAAAGACTTCAAGGAAGCGTTCAAAAATATCAGAAAAAATACTTAACATGCATTGTTGAAATGTGGCAGGTGCATTACATAATCCAAATGGCATTCTTCTATATGCAAAAGTGTCAAAAGGGCAAGTAAAAGTGGTATTCTCTTGATCTTTTGGTGCTATGGGAATCTGGTTATATCTAGAGTAGCCATTTAAAAAGCAATAAAATTTATGACCTGCTAATCTATCAAGCATTTGATCAATAAATGGTAAAGGAAAATAGTCTTTACGTGTGACAAGATTCAACTTTCTGTAGTTAATGCATACACGCCACCTTGTAATTACTCTAGTGGGTATCAATTCATTATCAGCGTTGGCAACTACTGTGACTCCTGACTTTTTTAGAACAACTTGCACATGACTGACCCATGAACTATCAGAAATAGGGTAAATGATACCTTCATCTAATAGTTTGAGGACTTCTGTTCTAACAACTTCTTTCATGTTAGGGTTCAACTGATGTTACATTTCCCTCGTAGATTTAGCATTTTCATTAAAATAAATGTAATGCATGCAGTCCATTAGGTTTATACCTTTTATATCGGCTATGGTCCATCCTAATGCTTGCTTGTGTTTTTTTAAAACTTTAACAACTTACTTTTTTGTTTGTCATTTAGGGAGGATGAAATTATTATTGGCAGAGTGCTTTCTTCTCCTAAAAATGCATATTCCAAATTGTTGGGTAGCAGTTTGAGCTCGAGTTTTAGTGGTGATTCTGATGATGGGTTAAGTTTCTTCCCCGATGGTACTAGTTGTTCAATTCTTGAATTCTATTTTTTGGTGTCTATGGATGGTAATGAATCAAGTAAGGCATTGACCTCATCGACTAATCTGTCAATATCAAAATTCAAACCAAAGTGAATTAAACATATTTCTATTAAATCCACATTAACAATTCTATCATCTGCATTTTGAGGTTGTTTGGCAATGTTAAAGATATTTAACTCTATAGTCATGTTGCCAAAAGACAACTTCATATTTCTAATTCTTCATTGAATGAAAGCATTAGCAGTTGTCAAGAAAGGTCTTCCTAGGATAATAGGGATATGCTTCTTTAAATCTTGCACTGGTTGAGTGTCAATCACAATGAAATCAACAGGAAAATAAAATTTGTCTATCTGGATAAGCACGTCCTCCACAATACCACGGGGTATTTTCATAGACCGATCTGCAAGTTGTAACACAACTGGGGTTAGGTGTAATTCTCCCAATCCAAGTTTTATAAATACTGAGTACGGAAAAAGCTTTACACTAGCTCTTAAATCCAATAAAACATTCTCAAATGTGTGGTTCCCAATATTACATGAGATAGTAGAAGATCCTGGATCTTTAAATTTTGGAGGAATTGTTTGTTTGAGTATAGAACTAATGCTTTAAGTTAAAAATGCCTTCTTTTGAACATGAATGCTTCTTTTTTTAGTTCAGAGGTCTTTAAGAAACTTAGCATAAGAGGGCACTTGCTTTATAGCATCAAGTAAGAGAATGTTAACACTTACCAGTTTAAATATCTCCATAATCTCACCTGTGGAATTTTTCGCTTTGGGGACATATTCTCGTGAGCTGCTTTCTTCTTTTTCCTTTGATGATGAATCTTCTAAAGGTATAACTTGAGTTGTTTTTGGCATCTTCACTTTATTGTCGACTTTTTTACCTTTTCGTAAGGTCATGACAGCTTTAACCTCTTTATGATGATGGGGTGAACTAGTACTTGCTTCATGTACTCCTTTCTCAATGGTCATTGTTAAGTTTTGAATTGAAGAAGCTAACTGACTTACCATCATTTTTAAGTTTGAAATTGACTAGACTTGTGAATTGAAGCATGCTCTTATCTCATTTTGCAGTTCATTAATGGTATATTTTTTTGATCTATTGTGGAGTGAGTAAAATTCTTGAAATTTTGGAATGTTTCCTCCCATGGTTTGGGTTGCGAGCAGTTCTGGTTCTAATTGTATGGTCTAAATGATTATTGAGAGACTTGAAGAGCCTGAGGAACTGGAGCTGCTGCTCTGTTCTATTGGAATCCTTGAAACCATGAAAAGTTAGGATGGTCTCTCCACCTAAGATTATAATTATTGGAGTAAGGATTGTAGTTTGGCTACTTTCCCATCACACTAATTGCATTGGCTTGATTTGAGTATGAGTCATGATCAAGTTGATTATAGGCATGTGGTTCTGTTGATTTTACAGTTGTCAAAGATGTTATTTGGCGAGAAAAACCTTCAACTATTTCTTTGACTTCCTTGATTTCTAATCTTGACTCACCAACATGAACTTCATTTACTTCTTTGATTTTTCTCACGTTTCTGGATGATTTGCTTTAC
This sequence comes from Murraya koenigii, assembly GCA_025617385.1. Taxonomy (NCBI): domain Eukaryota; kingdom Viridiplantae; phylum Streptophyta; class Magnoliopsida; order Sapindales; family Rutaceae; genus Murraya; species Murraya koenigii. The sequence continues at coordinate 21,030,905 of CM046816.1, forward strand.
TGTTGGGAATTATTTGCTTGTCGCTGAAAGAAATCCCAAAACTCTGATGCACTTTTCGACATCAACTCTCCTCCACTTGTTGCCATTAGCCATTCCTGTACATGTGCAATAGTCCTTCCAAAAAGTATTGGCATTGATGCAATTAGTCCCTCCAAAAAGTATTGGCATTGATGCAATTTCTTGTACCTATGATGTGGACACTTCAAGAGTAGCCCATTGAATCGCTCCCATGCTTCAAAAAATTACTCGTCCTCTTTTTGGGTAAACTCTGAGATTTCCCTGCGAATAGCATTGGTTTTATGCACTGGGAAGTATTTATTTAAAAATTTAGTAACTATTTGTTCCCATGATGTAATACTATTAGCAGGCAATGTATTGAACCAAGAACGAGGTCTATCTTTTAAAAAAAATGGAAACAACCTAGTCTTAACATCATCATCTGAAAAATTCTCATATTTAAAAGTTTAACAAATAGTATGACAATAATTCAAATGATTTTATGGATCTTCATTTTCTAGGACATAGAATGATGGGAGACAATTTAGCACACTAGCTTTTAGCTCAAAACTCCTAGCAGCTACATTTGGGTATCTTATGCATGATGTGCTCAAATTAGCTAAAGGACTAAAGTAGTCCTTAAATGGCCTCTCCTGTGGTGCTTATGGTTGTTGTTGTAAATCCATTTCAATTTTATCCACAATTTCCACTTGTGATGCAATGTGTTTATGTGTGCAACGTGCTTTTCTAGCTCAAATTTTATGGGTTCAAAATTATGTGATAATAACCTTCGACCATGCATGCAAAGAACACGTACAAAAGCAAAATTAAAAATAAAGAGAAGAGAAATTATGGTACTAACCTTATCACGTTTGTTACAACTTTGTTATGAAAATACACTCAAGTGCTATGAATGTGCAATAAGAAACAAAAAGTGAAATAAAATAAATTAACTAAAATTGAAATAAACTGAAATTAAAATAAATTACTAGGTTGTTAAACCAGCCATATAGATTAACAAGATCAATGTAAAGTTGTAAAGAAAAATAAAATAAAAATTAAATTACAAAAAAGAAAATAAATTAACTTAAAATAAATCAACTAAAATTAAGATCACTTATAGGCGGTTAAACCAGCCATATAAAAAGAAAATTAAAAAAAATTAAATACAAAAAGATATTTACACAAGAAAATTAATTCTACAAATTGAAATGACTTACCTCCCCGGCAACGACGCCAAAAAATTATTGTGCAAATTTTATTGAACTCGCAAGCGCACGAGTCTATTGAAGTATAGATTAATGGTGATGGGTGTCGATCCCATGAGGAGATAGATTTTAATTATGTATAATTATTATTATTCTTTATTATTTATGCCTTTTTTTGTGAAATTTTCTAGTTTATTCTATCCTAAAATTGAAATTAAAATGGTGAGAATAAATTGGGACTTGATCAATGTAATAAAATGCTTGAGTCTTAGGATTCACACTCAATATTTCACCATGGGCTTAATATTCATTTTTTAATTTCAATTAATTTCAAGCGCTCATTGTGCCAGGAAGAATAATCTTATGTTAAATGTGGTATCAATAACACGTTGTGCCAGGTAATAATAGTGTAACTATCGACAAGGTGGCAAGACTATCCACTAATTAACCTAAATGGATTTTATGTCACCAATGATTCAAGACCTACCACATAAATTAGAGGGAGATTTTTTTATAATAAATCTAGTGTAAAGCACTCACCGTGACAAATAATAATAATCTTGCACTAGGGAGCCGGTATACCAAGGCAATATCTAGAGAAGATTATTACTATCTGTCTACAATAAGTCAAAATAATTTGAATAAATTAGAGAAAGTAAAAATAAACATACCAAATTAAGCACATAGATTATGTTGAGGCTTTACCTTTAACCCAAGCTTGAAAATAAATTAGCTACTCATTTTATAACTAGGGATAAAATGAAAATTTTATTAAAATACATAATAAATTAAAGATAGAGAAGGAATTACAGAAAATAAAGCCTAAAAATGGATTCAGGGGTGTCAAATTAAGGGGGGAGCCCCCTATTTATAGATATAACAAGTAAATCATAGCCATCGGATGAAAACAGTTTCGACTCCCAGGATTGCAACACGTGGCACTCTCTGATTGGTTGGAACACGTCACCAGGGCTGTCATTTCGTGTATATGTATGCACGGTATGCGCGATTTTCAGTCCATTAATATTCTGCCACGTCATCGGTCAATGTAAAAGTCAACAAATATGATCCAGTGCATTGCATGTATTGTAAGCTCATTTTTTGGTCCAATAAACTTCTGCCACATTATCTGTCAATGCCACATTATCAGTCAACGCAATGTCAGAGGGACCTACCAAAATTTTAAAAATACGATTTTGCCTTTTATGTCTTTCCTAAGGCTTTCAGCTGTTTTGAGTTCAAAAATGCTGTCTGTTTTGCTGTCTGACTTCTTATTTATTGAAAAATAACTAAAATACCCCTAAAATATATAAAGTATTAAAAATACACATAAACATAGACAATTAAATATCAAGGGACTTAAAATACATAAAGGTGGAGATGTTAGTGAGACTTTGGGGTGTAAAATGATGATTTTACCCTTGATGAATATACACTCTTTAGGAGTCAACATTGGGCACCCAGCCTTTGGCATTCTTCTGCATACTCATTAATCGTTTTATTGCCCTACGTGCAATTCTGATATAACTTAAAATGGTCTTGTTCATAGTCTACCAATAAAAAGTGGGTCTTCAATTTTTTCTTCATTGTCTCCCATGACCTAATTGGTTTTTTACCCCTAACCTTATGTTTTTATTGCACTAATTACTACTAAGCCAATGCTCAGCCTTTAAGTTTAGTAGTAACTAATTTGACGTTCTTAGGTTTGGCCATCTCAACTAGGATAAAATAACTCTCTACTTTAATAATCCAATCTAAAAATTCTCATGTATACATGCTACAAAAAAGTAAGGGCAAGTCTATACCTTAGGCTCATTATTACCCGCATTATTAGCCCTAAAATTGTATACCTTTTTTGGCTTAATCATCAATGCATGATCCTCTAAAAATTTATCCTCTTCATCAATCTCAGCATCATTAAAACTTCTTGCAAATTCATGGAGTCGCTCTTAAATGATAGGGTTTCTACCCATAGGCTCCTACATCGCCTTAAATAATTTTTTTACCGCCGTTAACCCTTATCTTCTCTAGCCGTTGCAATACCTTTTTCATCCACAGCTACAACGGCTGTCAGGTGCTGAACGACTGCTTCTATAAAAGCCTATAACTTCTTATCATCATTGAGAAGTTAAGTGTTTGTCAAATCGTTCTTGTGGGCCATTGCAAACTTTCTCGAATGCAAAACAAAAACAAATAACAAATCTTATCTAGGAGTTTTTTTTTTATTATCAATCAACCACAAAAAATAAATATGGTTTAATTCTTTTTTATTCTAAAACCTTATGAATCTTAATAAGAATAAATCTGATATTCTTGTCTTACTTGTCTCCTAAAAAATATCTAGAACATTTAATAGAAAATTTGAATACTATCCATAAGATATATAATCCCAGAATTTAGGCGAGATAAAGGTAGAACTGTATAAAAAAAAAAAAAAAAAACCACTTTATCTAGGTCTAGAGAATAGGAGATTTGAATTCTTGTAAAACTCCCAAAAGGCTAGAGGAAAAGGGTTCTAAATTTTTGAACTCCACAGACCAACCTTATCTAATCTTATGAAATTTGAAGATTTATTTTTTATCCTCTTTATCTCTTTCTATTTTTTATCATTATACTCCTTATCATCATTTTTTCTTAGTTAAGGGAGAATTTCATCTAACTTTTATCTTTTTAGTTTACTTTGATTGATTCTCTTTATGCAAATATTCATATACTTTGTTATTCACGAAATCTGTAATATTGACTTGAGCGTTAGAGGGTTAATACGGTTTATCATTTTTTTAGTTACAGGTCTTCGTCAGGTTAAATATGTGGTCTCTATTTTCTGCTCAATTTGCAAGAACAAGGTGAGAACCAGCTTCCCACATAAAAAAATTGGTATGACTAAATTTTGACACCAACATTTCGGCATCGTTTGCGGGGATGACATAAGAAGCCATTCAACTAGAGTAGCAATACATATGTGGGATCAATAAAAGGGACGACTATAAAAGAAGTGGATTAAGGATGAATATCAGTGACAATCAAACAAAGAGAAGAGGGGAAGGCCTATGGTAGAAAAACATGGCATATTGAGGGAAATAGCCCATAAAATTATAGATATAATGGTAATTGAATGAATGGAGTAGATAAAAAAGCATATGAATAGCCTGGCTATATTATTACAAGAATTAATGGAAAGACAAAGCATGCTTAACAAAAGAGATTATGCTAGAAGTGTGGACGTCCTTGAGTCAAGCTATAGAAGACAGATACTAGAAGAACCTGGAAACATTACATTAGTGCCACCAGGAATGGATAAACTGTTTCAAAATAGCCTAAATCCCAAGAAAAAGGCACTAATGGAGGAGAATATCTAAGAAAATAAGTTAAGAAATGTCTATTAGATGCAGGAAGTGATTATGAGCAACTAACAATCAAAATCTTAATTGCACAGAGGAACTAGAAATTGAGGTGTAAAGTTTAGTACAAACTTTTAGAAGATTCAAAGTCGAGGAAGAACTCAAATTTAGAGGATAATACTAGATAATAAGTCCCACTATTAACAGAAATCATAAACACCATAATTCTATAAGATTTTCGCTTCCCGAACCTTCGTTATTCTGAGAAAACTAACTTATTGATGCACATTGACTAGTTCAATGAGATGATAAAAGTGCATAGTTTAATATCATTGTAGAGGTGCTGAGCATTCGCTTTGACATTGGAAGGGCGAGCACAAGATTAGTACAGAAAATTACCTTGAGGAAGTATTAAAACTTTTGATTGTATAAGGATTTTGCTGAACAATTTAAGGAGCCATGACCCCAGGAGACAACATAATATAGCCTATGAGTCTCAAATAGAGCAAGAAGAAAACCTTTAGAAATTTTGTGAAAAGATAATATAGAACCATCTTAGAGCTTGGTAATTTTAATTATCTACAAACTTTAAAGGGATTAAAAGAATTAGTGAAGATAAGCAGATCATGATATAATGTAATGGCACTAATGATCAACTCTTACTCAGTACACTACGACCAAGTAGCTAGAATAGATGAGAAGATGAGAAAGGAAAGCCCAAAAGGGATATGCTGAGTAGGTAATATGATAGAGCATTGGCGAGCATAAGCAACACCACTTAACTAACACCTTACACACTGCAGAATGCCTAGAAGATGTCCTCGTTATTTCATCCAATGAAAAATAGTTGAGGTTCAATCATTAACGAAATGCTCTATCAAACCTTAAATTGATCATATATACTCCTCAAAAGTATAGTGAGCAGAAGAAACAAAATGAGTTTTATTTAAAGCAAGTAAAGGTTTCAAGTTTCAAAACTTGCTCGGGACAAGACAAGGAGCCTAAACTTGCTAATTCAACTTGGCCATGAGTAGACGAGCAAAAACATAAAAGCATGAAATCTTTTAGGTGGGTAAAGGTTTCAAATCTCAAAATCTGTCAGGGTGAGACAAGGAGCTTAAGCATGCTAATTCAGCTCAGCCATAAGTAAGCTAGTATAATATAAAAGCACGAAATCTTTTTAAGGTGAGTAAAGGCTTTAAGTCAAAAAACCTACTCATAATGAGATAAAGAGCCTAAAATTACTAATTTAGATCTGTCATGAGTCGGTGACCAAAAGTATAAAAGTACGAAATCTTTCGAAGGTAAGTAAAGGTTTCAATTATCAAAACCTTCTCAGGTGAGACAAGAAGTATAAATCTGCTAATTTAGCTCGACTATAAATTGGCAAGCAGAAAGATAAAATTATAAAACTTTCTAAAGTAAGTTAAGATTTCAAGTTTCAAAAACTGCTTAGGTGAAATAAGAAGCCCAAATCTCCTAATTTAGCTCGACTATGATTAAGAAGATTGAAAGATAAAGTTGTAAAACCTTTCTAAGGCAAGTTAAGATTTGAAGTCTCAAAACCCATTCAGGTGAAATAAGAAGGCTAAATCTGCTAATTTAGCTCAACTATGAGTAGGTGAGCAGAAAGATAAAAGTATAAAATCTTTTTAAAGGTAGGTAACGGTTTCAAGTCTCAAAACTTACTCAAGTGAGACAAGGAGCTTAAAATTTAGCTCGACCAAGAATAGACGAGTTGAAAAAATAAAAACAAAAATTCTTTCTAAACCAAGCACAAAATTTAAAGTCTTAAAACTTGCTCAAGTCAAATAAGGAGCCTAAACTTTCTAATTCAGTTGGACTAAGAATAGACAATCAAAAGGATAAAAATACAAAATCCTTCTAAGGTAAGTAAAAATTTCAAGTTTCAAAACTTTTATTGGTGAGACAAATAGCATAAACTTGCTAATAAATCATGTTAGGAATAGGCAAGAAACCATAAACCTAATGAGGATTAAGTGAAAATTTATAGAGCTCCTTAGGAATAAGCAAGAACTCCAACAACCTATAAAACTCATCAGGACTAGGCGAGATTTTTTTAACCTCGTTAGGACAAAGCAAGAACTCTGAAAACCTATAAAACTTGTCATGAGTAAGTGAGAATTCGTCAACCCCATCATGACTAGGTGAGAATTCTGAAAACTTATAAAATTGGTAAAGTTTAGGCAAGAACCCGTAGACCTCATTAGGACTAGGCGATAATTCGTAGACCTCATAAGGACTAAATGAAAACTCTAAAATCTTATAAAACTTGTTAGGATTAGGCGAGAATCCCTAGACCTCATTAAGACTATGTGAGAATTTGTAAACCTTATCTAGATTAGGTAAGAACTCTAAGAATATATAGAGCTCATCATGTGTAGGCAAGAACTTACAGTGTGTAGGAAAGGATATAGAGAACTCGCCAAAATTGGTAGAAACCTATGAAACTCCCCATTGATAAGTTAAAGTCTAGTTAAACTCAACTACAAATAGGTAAGCAAAAAAAAAAAAACATAAAATTTACTCAAGGTAAATAAGAATGTTTAATCTTAAAACCTATTCAAGGTAAGTTAGAGAATAAACAATAAACACATAAAATTTTGGCTTGCAAAAACATCCTTAGTTCAAATACAAAAAAAAAAAAGAATACAAAAATAAAACACTTAAACTAAACATACAATCTTTGAGAACTTGCAGGAGGGTTTGACTTGTTCCCATCAGAAGGGCCTGCTTCATCCCTAGTAGAAGATGAGTTCACCTTGTCCATAGCAGAAGGCGGAACATCTCCAACACAATCTATGTTACCAGTAGTACAATTAGCTCAACAACCACGATACAGTCATAGTAGCATTGAGGTCTGTGTTGTAGTTATCATTAGCCTCTTTCTCCAGATCTTTAATATGTTCTGTAAAGATATTAATTGTCTTCTAAGATTGAGATTTAAATTTCTTTATTTACTGCTTCAAAAAAAATCTCTGGTCCATAAGCTAACCCTTATTTTTCTCAATTCTTCTTCGAACCTGATAGGGTTGGCCTTCAACTGCCAAAATAGCCTTAGACCTCTTCTTCTAAGTCTGGATATCAGCCTTCATCCTACTGTCATACCTTGCTGTTCCTTTTTATAGTTGGTCAGCATGCAACCCAAATATAGAATTTAAACCTTAAGAAAGAGGAAATATAAAGATAATACACAAGGGTTACTGAAATGGCAAATAAGCCAGGTACGTAATATTGACAAAAAAAAGGATTCTTTACACATATATTTTCTCGTTTTATATGTTGTACTCTCAACACTATAACTTAGAGAACGAGTAAGATTAGGCGAGGAGGCAGTTAAACTAGGCAAAAACTCAATCAAAATACCCTTTCCACTTCATCCAAAAATCCAAGGATTGAATCCTATCTACAAAACTCATTACCTTAAAATTTAAGGGGTATGAAAAGGGGCTCTAAAAAAATAAGAAAAAAATCCAATGTACACAGATCAAGGGGAAAAAGGATTTGAACTCCTATAAAACTCCTAAAAGTTAGAAGATAAGCATTCCAGATTATTGAACACTACAAAGCCCTGTTTAATCTTATAAAATTTAAAGATTTGTCTTTTATCCTTTTTTTCCCTTTTCTATTTTTCATCATCATTACTCTTTATTATTATTCTTTCTTATTTAAGGGTATAAAATTTGAAGATTTGTCTAACTTTTCTCTTTAAGCAAATATTCATACACTTTGTTATTCTGCGAAAATCTGTAATATTGATTTAAGAATTTAAGGGCAAATACTGAAAAAACTTATGGTGCTCTTGACTGTTTTTTTCGTTGCAGATATTCGTCAGGTTAGATTTGTGGTCACTAGTTTTTTTATCAATATGTGAGAATAAGGTGAGAACCATTTCCCCACATGAATAAATTTAAATGCTGACATTGGGATCTAGTTGGTAGTCCACACACCGACACAACTAGATTTTAACATCAACACTTTCTATTCTTATGGAACAAGAATAGAATAATTTTCTTAGGATAAAGTTATTTCGTACAAAATTTTATGTATTGATGACTTAAATGTTGTGAGGTATTCTAATTGCAATTGTTGCAATCAATAATTCAATAAATACGGGTTTGTTGGCAATAAGCATAAAGCAAACAACTTAGCTTTGTGTCGTTTCACCAAATCTAAACACAACACTCATTGTCGTTTCATTCATCTTTGATTTGCTTCACTTAACACATAATAATACTCTACCTTGAACAAATCAGGTCTGATAATATTTTTCCTCCTTTCTTTGTAAATCAGCAACTATACAGCCCAACTATAAGAACCACCTTTGTGAATATATTAATGTGATTGCTATCGATATGAACTTTAACCATTATAGTTACCACATTTAAAACTTTATTTCTAGTAAAATTCAACTTAATGTCTATATCCTTTAGTTTTCTCATGATGAGTTAGATTTTTGCTCAAGTAAATGGCACTTGAGCTTTCATAATATACTTCAACAATCTTTTAAAATAACCCAAATTTAGCGATTAAACTTTCAGCCACAATACTTCTTTGACTATCTTTGTTGCTACTGTATACTTAGCCTCTTGTTGAAAAAGCAATAACATATTTAATACTTACTTTCCAATTAATTAGGCAGTCCTTAAGTATAAATATGTAGCCAGTTAAGAACCTTCTTCTATCTAAATCAGCATAAATTCTAAGTAAAAAAAGCCATATAAACCTTCACTTTTCCATTAGATTTTCCATAAACCTGACCATAATCTAAAGTACCATTCAAATACCTTAATACCCATTTTACTACTTTCCAATGTTCTTTTTCATGTAATACATACGGTCTTGTCAGGACTAGTGCATACATCACATATCCAACAGCATTTGTATAAGTGATATTTTCCATTTCACCTTATTCTTTACATGTTTGGGGACATTGTAAGTTTGAAAGCTTGAAATGTGAAGTAAAATATGTCATAATAAGCTTAGAACTTGACATACCAAAAGCTTCATCTACCTTTTTCTAAATACTTCTTTTGTGAAAGAAACACATATCCCTTCCTTCTATCAATTACAATTTCCGTAGCTAATATCTTATTGGGATGCCCTAAATTCTTCATATCAAACTCAAAGCTCAGTAGCTGTTTTAAGGCTTCAATCTCATCTCTTCCTTTGCAAGCAATTAACATATCATCAACATATAATAGTACACACACACACACATATATATAACTTGTAAAAAACACAATAATCAAAAGTTATTCTTATATAATTATGAGGAACTATGAACTGATCAAACCTGAGATGCCATTGTCTTGGAAATTAATTCAAACTATACAGTGACCTCTTCAACAAACACACATAATGAGCTCTTTCAGAATCCACAAATCCCACAGGATTGATCAAGCATCATGTTATAGACTGTTGTTAAGGCCAATAACACACTTACAAAAGCATGTCTGACTATATGTGAGAAAACTTCCTTAAAATTAACTTCTTTCTTTTGAGGGTATCCTTTAGCTGCCAGCTTAGCTATAAATCTCTTACGTTCAGCGGCAGTTAAACAATCTTTGATTTTGAAAATCCATTTACAGCCAAATATCCTCTTGCTGTTAGGTTTCTTAACTAGTTTCCAAGTGTTGATTTTATGAAGAGGTGTTATTTTCTCATCCATAGCCTTTCTAACTTATATGGGTATGAACTGTTTATTTATAGCTTTTTGGTTCATCTTTATTAATTTCATGTGATGCAGCTGGTAAAAATGCAATAAAGTCTGTATATCCTGTAACATATGCACTTCATTTTTAATTAAGTGTATTATTTTATCTTTCCCCTTTGACCTAATGTTTTAAATGTTATTAGACTCAGTACAACTCTTATTGGTAAATTTGACAGAATTCAATTACTTGACATAAATAAAGGAGTGTGGGTGTCAAATTTGAAAAGTTTATTAAATGGGTCATATTTGGATTAGTTTAAATTTAAGTGTAAAAGGGGGTTTGTGATATTTTACAAGGTGATCCCTTAGTTAGTTACACATTCTCTCCACTTTTATGTAAGTGGAGAGATAGTATTTAATTCAAATATTTAAATTATAAGAGGAATCCTATTTTAAATAGGAATCATAATCCTAATATACTAGAGTTTTTCATAAGATATTATAAAATGGGTACTTTTCTCTTAAAACAAGTGAGAAGAGAATTCCAGGGTTTTTGAGAAAAATACAGAAGGCATCTAAGAGACGCCAATTGCAATTGGGAGTGATGAAACAGACGCCCACACGTCCAGTGTTGATCGATCTTGAGTCATAAATTGGAAGATCGTTTGGAGACAGATCTACAACTCTCAATTGTTTGTCTTCTCAAATCATCAAATGTACGAATTTCTAGATTACTTAATTCTTATACGTTGTATGAGATCGATCCTAAAAGGCTTTAATTGAAAAATTAAGAAAAAACTTATTTTATCCCTGCAGAATCGCCTTTACTTCAACCCGACTCCTTGGCCTTCGTCACTCAATAGCCAAACCCTCTAGCAGCAGCGGCGTCCCTGTTGGTTATCATTATTGCTAAACTAAAAATTAGTGCTGCCCCTGAGAAGCTGAAATTGCGTGGAGAAGGCAGCTGCTTAAAAACCAATAATTTTTTAAAAATAAGCATAATAAGTATTTATACAAAGACTCGTGATAAAAAAAAAAAAAAGAACTTAAAATATACATACGGTTATGCATTAAAAATGAAGTTGCAATATGAAGTTAAAAGTTATGTCTCACCTTCTGATGATATCTGGTCAATCACTAATCTAATAATATCAAATTACCATCATAATCTTCATCTTCCTCTTCGTTGTCGTCGTTTTCTTCTGATATTTTTCCTCCTCCAACACCGTTAACGTTAACCATATCTTTCGACTGAGATGTCATTTTGAAAATAATATTTATGAAGTTAAACAAGTTTCAAGTTTTAATATTGTTTCAAATGTAAGTGATAAGTACAACATCTTCCACTATTTATAAGAAAATATGTAATGGCTTTGAGGAAACAAAATAAAGTTTACAATAAAAAAATGTATATTTATAAATCCCGAAAAATTTGATACTAAATCTCATAATGTAAATATTGATATTCTGAAGAATCCAGTACATAATCTAACATATAGTATTATAATTATTGGATTGACATGGAGTCTAATTATAGCATTAATGCTAGGATAAGGATTCTTTTATGATCTGAACTTCTCTTGAGTAAAATTCACGTGGGAGATTCGTGAATCATAAATAATGAAAAAAAAATAGTAGAAAAATCATAATCATAAGGGTTTAGATCTTTATAGTCTTAATAAGAAGAGCTCAAACCGGAAGAGGATTCTAGTTTTTAATGCTGAGACTAGGGATGGCAATTTGGGCTAGGATTCATTTATTTAATTTGATTCGATGTAAATTAAATGGATTTGAATTTGAAATAAATTAATTAATAAATAGGTGAATTCAATTCAATTCTTTAATTAAATTAATTGAACCTGTGTTTGAGGACATAAATGAATTGAATATAGTCCACAACCATTCTTTCTTTTTTTTTTCTCTGCAACTTAACTAGTACCATCTCACCTAACGCACGGTAAGCTCCTAGTCTTTTTGAAAAAAAAAAATTTGAGCTACAATTTTTTTTTTGTGATTATAAATTCTAAATATTGATTATCTATTCCAGATCAAGATGTAGAGATGTTTAGTGGTCTATTTTGATTCTTTTGATTAATTTTTAATGCTTCTGTTTGTAGGTTTATTGAGATGTTTAGTGCAACTCTTGAAGTTGTAGGAAAGATGACGATGGATCTAGTTGAGATATGAAGGGAATAAAAGTAGGTTTTTCAATTTTTCAATTAAAACCTTTTAGGACATCTCATACAACATATAAGAATTAAGTAATCTAGAAATTCATACCTTGATGTTTTGAGAAGATGAACAATTGAGAGTTGTAGATTCGTCTTCAAACGATCTTTCAGGGTATGACTCAAGTTTGATCAACACTGGACGTGTGGGCGTCTGTTTCCCCACTCCCCAATTGCAATCGGCTCCTCTTAGATGTCTTTGTATTTTTTCTTAAAAGCCCTGGGATCCTTTCTCTCTTAAGAGAATAATGCCCTTTTTATAATATCTTATGAAAAGCCCTTGTATGTTAGGATTAGGATTCCTATTTAAAATAGAATTCCTCTTTTAACTATCTTTTTACTTACGTAAAAGTGAAAAGAATGTGTAACTAGCTAGGAGACCACCTTGTAAAATATCACAAGCCCTCTTTTACACTTGAATATAACATACCAAGCCTTAACAAATATTATAATTATGATTTTCATCTAATATGCCAGTTTTTCTTGCTTTTGGGTCCAATGATATGAGCTAACCCGAGGATCATTTGGGAACATACAATAGTAGCTACAATAATTAAATTTGTAATTAAACAAATATAATTATTTAATTCCAATTCTACTCCACTATAAGATTGGAACTAACCTCCATAATTGTATGCTCGAATATAATTAGCCCAAGCCACATTGATTTCTTTACTGCACAATCCTTTGTACTACATCATTAATTTAAATTGATATCTCAACTGTCCAATCAATTAATTACATCTTATTCCTTGATACTTACTGGTTTTCTCTAATGATCATTTTCAACATACTTATTTATGTTGAGACACTCTGGCCAGAGAATTCTATGATGAAGTACTGAAAACCCATCAAGAGATGTGTTGTACAAATTCTATATTGTTAATCTATAATTTCAATACTTGTAATTGCTCTCACCAAGATACCAGATAATCTTGACTACATGTGTATGACATGCCCATTAGTAACTCAAATGAAATAACAACTACAATCATGAAATCATAACTAACTCAAGATTAAGATTACAGTAAATCAATGCCTATGAGATTTAATAAGTCTGATAGTTATTAGTAGGTTAATTAAATTTCATATGTGATCCAGTTTAATGTAGACATACTACATCAATAAATTTATATATGATTAAGATAAATCACTCAATGAATTTATTACAGTCTATACCTAAATAAAGTGCCCAACTTTATTAACTACGAACTTAATTTATTTAATCATAAGATAACTTGTATTTATGTCTTCTACGAATCCACATGGTGATTGCATAAATACATATAATATGATTAAATGGACTTTACTCAAAATATTAATGCAATTCAAAATATCTGAATAAATACTTGAAATATTTTATTAATCAGAAAATCAATATGCTTTAAAGAGCATATAATCCCAATAAGATATGCATGGAAAAGCCAAAGGTGCATGCAAAGAGATGAATTCCTTTGAGTTTGTGTTTATTTTGCTTTTGTTGAATAAAGTTCTTGGAATTTTTTATACTCTTTGTCGAGCATTACAAACAAAATCATTGGATATCTTGAATGCTTTGAATTATGTCTCAAGTACAAAAAAGCTTTTACAAGAGTTTCAAGATAATGGATGGGATGATTTTACTGAAAGTGTGATATGCTTCTGTGAAAAATATGCTTGATATTATCATACTTGATATAAGTGTATATTATACGGAAGGCACAAGGAGTTCTTATAAACATAAAGATTTTGTTACAATTGAACATCCTTATCACTTTGACATATTTAATGTTGTAATAGATTTTCAATTGATGGAGTTAAATGATAGATTCTCTGAACAAATTATGAAACTCCTTACTTTAAGCTTAGCATCGGATCCAATTGACTCAATTCATTTAATGTAGACAATATTTGTTCTCTTGCTAAAAAATTTTATCCTCATGATTTTACTTCAAATGAGTGCTTGATTGGAGAAGATAATTGGAACATTATATAATTGATGTGCTTTCTCATCCACAATTTCAAAATATTGGCTCCCTTTCTTAGCTATGTCGACGATTAGTTGAAACAAAGAAGTCACAATACTATTCTTCATTAATAGATTAGTTCATCTAGTGTTGACTCTTCCTGTTTCTACAGCTACAATAGAACGTGCAATTTCAGCCATAAAACTTATTAAGACCTCACTTCATAGTAAGATGGAAAATGAGTTTTTTTTTTTTTCAGATTATATGATTATTTATGTTACAAGAGAAATTACTGATACTATTTACTCATATTCTATAATTGATGATTTTTATAATTCGAAGCCACAAAAAGTACAACTTCGATAATAAATTTATATTTGGATTGTATTTTTATTTTATACATTTTTTATAATTATTTTTGTTTACAATATAAATTTTATGTGTGAGGCTCTTAATTTCCACCCTTATTAGGTGTATTTTGTCATTTATATATATGAAATTTCATGTTCATTTAATATAAATTTATTTTTTAAATAATTTAGCCGAGGGTATGGAAAAATCATGGGTCTGCCCATGTGATTAATTAATATCCATGCCTATCAAATGTCAACAAAAATCTTAATTAAATTTGTAAAATCCTATAATAATAAGTAAAATAATTAATTGATAAAAAAATAAGATTTGAGTTAATTTAACAAGAAATTCAATAACAAAATTATTTTTTTAATAGACAATCCATTATCTATTTATTCTAATATAGATATGCAATCCATGAGAATTATTGTGTAACCAATAAATTAACAATCATCAAAAAATTATTATCCAAATCTCAATTGTTGATATTTCATATTTATTTGTTATTCATACCTAATTATTACGAGAATCATAAAAATTATAAAGGGATGCTTCGATTCCATCATCATCCATGCTTGTAAATGAGAGAGAAATTTAACAGATTAAAATACAAGTTTGATTCTTACCTAAAGCATTAAAAATTAAGGGGCAAGAAGTAGTGAAGCAGGGGAGCTGGTCAAGTCAGCTGGTGATTGTCACGGAAGCTGGAAGTATGGAACACTCTATTCAGTTTGTGTAAAGGGATATTATCATTTTCCCACCTAAGTTATTCTGACATATCAAGTCAGTATTATGGTTTGTTAAAAACAGCATTTGACTACTAAATATTTATTTTGTTATCATTTTACCACAATTCCATTAAAAATCAGTTAGTATTTAACAGAAAATAAATAACAAGTCAATTTTATCCCTGAAATGTAAAAGACAATTTTACCCTTTCGTGATTATAATTGAAGAGGCGTTGGCACTTCACTTGTACAAACAAGAGCTGCACCCTTCAGGTCTTTGTCCAAACACAACCATTCTTCCTTCAGTGATCAAAGCATGCGCTTATGCTCGGACTCCACCAAGCACTTTGGTCTTCAACTTCATCGCATAGCTCTCAAATCGGGCTCCGATGCGGACCCACTCATATCCAACTCTCTTATTTCGATGTATGCAAAATTTTTGACACTCGAGTCTGCGTACCAATTGTTCGATAAAATGCCTTATAAAGACACCATCTCTTGGAATTCCATCATAAATTGTTTTGCTCAAAATGGATTTTATGTAAGATCATTGAAAATGTTTAAAGAAATGCATTTATGCGGTTTTGTACCAAAAGCTGAGCTGATTGCTCAAATTATATCGCTTTGTGCACGAATAGAAGAGTTAGAAGTAGAAAGGCAAATTCATGCTCTTGTTATTGTTGATGGAAATTTTGTGGAGTCGGTTTTGTGTCAAGCTGCATTATTAGACTTGTACTCGAAGTGCGACATTTCGTCGATAGCTTCCGTGTTTTTGATCAAGTGGTGATAAGAAATGAGGCCTCGTGGACTGCCATGATTTCAGGTTGCATTGATAGTCAAAACTATAATATGGGTATTGATTTGTTTAGAGCAATGCAGAGAGAAGGGGTTAAACCTAACCAAGTGACATTAATAGTTGTTTTATTAGCTTGTGCTAAGCTGCGTGATTTACAGACTGGGAAAGCAATTCATGGATATGTTTATTGCTGTGGCATTGATTTCGATCATTGTCTATCAGCAGCTCTCATGCATATGTATTGTGAATGCACAGAAGCATTACGTCCAGCCAGGATCATTTTCGAAAGATCTAAAGTTAAGGATGTGGTGATTGCGAGAGGGCACCAAGTGCGGGCGAGACCAAACGGTGCGTGAGCTTAGTGGAAAATTGTTATTTATTTCTTCACGAAGGGTAAAATTGTCTTTTATATTTCAGGGGTAAAATTGACTTTTTATTTATTTTCTGTTAAATACTAATTGATTTTTAACGGAATTGTGGTAAAATGATAACAGTATAAATGTTTAGTAGTCAAATGCTATTTTTAACAAACCATGGTACTGACTTGATATGTCAGAATAACTTATGTGGGAAAATGATAATATTACTTATGTAAAAGTTGAAAAGACAAGGTAGATTTGATAAAGTTAAATGAATATAAAATTATTTTAAATCTTAATGGCAATTTTGTAATTTTAATAATTTTTAAAATTTGTTTTTTGGGGCTAAACCGAGCTACAGACCGTCTAGCCCAGGTGCAGGTCCGCCACTGGCTCCAAGATCGAATTCTCTGGCAGCAGCAGCAGCAGCAGCCCAGTGGTTGTGCTTGCTGCTGAGCAACAAATTAATGCTGCGCCTGAGAAACTGAGATTGCAGGGAGAAGGCAGCTGTTCGTTTAAAACCAATAGCCTTTGTATATGATTAAGCATAATAAGTATTAATGTGCGGACATCTTCGCTAAATACTCATGATATATTAAGAAATTAAAGCATATATACGGTTATGCATTAGAAATGAAATTGCAAAATGAGGTTCAAAATTTATGTCTCACCCTCCAATGATTTCTGGTAAACTGTTAATTCGATAACGTATAAGCTCATAATCTTCTTCATCGTCATCTACTTCAGATATTTTTCCTGCTACACAATAATATGTACCTATTTTTTGTCTGAAAGATCATTTTGAAAAGTAATATTAACGAAGTAGTAAAACAAGTTTCAAATTTTGATATTGTGTCAAAGGTGAATGATAACATTTACCTTTATTGATAAGAAAATCTGTAATGGATTTGAGGAAAAAAAACATATACAATACGAAAATTAATAATTTTGAAACCCGGAATTTTTGATATAAAATCTCATAAAATAAATATTGAAATTTCGAAAAATCTAGTACATAATCTAATAAATATGTTATAGTTATTAGATGTCCATAGAACTTAATTTACCCTTTACGATAGGATCAGAATTAGGGATGGCAAAAAAGCCCGGCCCTGATTTTGGCCCGATTAGCCCGGCCCTTATTTTTAGGGCTTGGGCCCGAATTTAAGGGCTCGGGCTCGGGCTCGGGCTTATACATGTCAAGCCCTTTAAATTCGGACCAGGGCTCGGGCTTTATATAGCCCGGCCCTGTCCGGCCCGGCCCTAACTTTAAAAAAAAAAAATAAACGTATGTCCATAAATATTGGAGTAATTTTTTTCTTCATGTTGGATTGTGAATTGTCATTTTTAAACTAAAGAACTTCTTGTTTAAATTGTGTAATTGAATTATGTATTTTTATTTATTTGTTAAATTAATGAACTCTTTAGTTGGATTATTGAATTAAATTGTGTTTTTATTTGAATTAGATCTAATTTTTGTTTGTATTTAATTATTTATATAATTTATGGTAAACATGTTGATTAGAATAATTTTTATATTTATGTTATTTTAATAAGATTTTAAAGTTTTTAAATATTAATATATTATGATATTTTAAATTGGAATTGTTTAAATATTAAAAAAAAATTGATCGGGCTCGGATAAAGCCGAGCCGACCTGACCAGGCCGGCCCTAATTTTAAACATTCGGGCTTTTATAGGGCTCGGGCTTATGGTTGTAATGTCGGGCTTGGCCAAGCCCTGTCCCGGCCCGGCCCATTGCCATCCCTAATCAGAATTCTTTCATGATTGAAACTTCTTCTAAATAAAATTCACGTGAGAGATTAGTGGTTAATAAATAAAAAATATAGTTAAATTAGAATCAAGAGCTCTCAAATCTTTAAAAGTTTAAGAGAGCTCACAATAGGAGATAAATCTTGTTATTTCTAATGCTCAAACTTTTATTTTTATATCTAAATACTAAAATGTTTGAATGATAAGAACTAAATTTTAATTTTTATGTGAATAAAAAAGATCTAAACAGAAATTTTAATATTCTCTCTCATTACGACGTTATAAAATTTATTTATTTCTAATTACATAAAGGATATAATTCTATTTATTTCCCATCTTTCTTTTTTAGCGTGCATGTATTCCTTAACTATGTTTAAAAAAAAAAAATTCTTGGCATATACACCTTCGTTTAGTATATGGAACTTTGTCCTAAACCCTAATTTTTATGGTCCACATCACTAATTTGATCTTCATCATACTCATCAGTCATTACAGCTCCCTATTAGTTTGATCGCATGATGAGAGTTCCAAAATTTCCTGATCTGAAACCAAATGGTATTTAGGGAATGTAGGTTTCAGTCATTTTGAACATTAGGGAACTTTACTTATCCTTCATTCCTTCTATTTTGAAATTTAAAGACACATGGCCTGATGAGAACTCTCTTGAAAATTAGTGATGCTATGCTTAATTACTCAATTGTAATACTTAATTTGTATCCAACTGATGTGTCAATTTCACCATTAGGATTAGAAATAATAAGGTTTAATAATTAACTATCACTTGAGCTAATCACACTATATTTGCCACATCAGTTAGGATACAAATTAAGTATCTCATCTAAGTAAATAATGCATTATTGCTTGAAAATAGGGTTCATTACCTATACAATAACACAAAGATAACAGATCTCACAAAGAACAAATCCATAGTGTACAGTTTTTAATTAATTTTGACAAGAAAACAAGAAGATTGGGGGAAACCATTGAGCATATCACACAAGAATAGATGATATGAGGGTTTTAATTAGTGTAATACATTTTAATTCTTTAATTACTAAATTATCATTCATTAACTACTAACTATCAAAGAAAATATTTCATTTTAGAAGGGGATCATTAATTGTCCATTATTTTGTTATTCATGCCCCATTTACATTCAAATTTCAAGCAAGTTTGACTGGATACTTTTCAATGGAGTCAACCCAAGGATTACATCGCCAGTCATCAACAGGATTAACGTCCCTGAGAGCTCTCCAAACCGCACTAGCACACTTGTAACCCGACCCTACTGCTACCTGCCAAACTTGATCTCCTCTATTGACTCGACCTTTGCCCTCTATATAAGCCAACACATACCATATTGAGCTACTTGAAGTGTTGCCGAACCTGTGTAGAGTCATTCTTGAAGGCTCCATGCACCAGTCATCGAGCTGCAAATTCTTCTGTATCTCGTCCATAACAGCTCTGCCCCCGGGATGAAAGCAAAAATGTTTAAAAGCAAGTTTAAAATCTGGTATGTATGGCTTAACATTTGCTTTGAACATTTTCCTACAGACGAGTGTAACAAAGTACTTGAATTGCTGTGTCCATGGCAAGACAAGAGGACCTAAAGTAGTAATGTTTGTTTTTAATGCATCTCCAGCAACAAACATTACTTCTTTGGAGAGTGAAACTCCAATTTTTCCTTCATCATCCTGTGCTAGGCGGACACAGTTGAAGTGCTTATCTTTGGAACCTGCACGCAGAGACGAAGCTAATTAAGATAATTTCTTGTAAACTATAATAAAATAAGTAATATTCATATCGATCCTTAACAAAAATTATTCTTTTTTTTTTTTTAAGTCATGACCCTAATGCCAAATAGAAATCCAGTAGAAATTTTATTCAAAAGCAAAAAACAAATACATAGCAAGATTAAAGAGACGATGGTTTGGATTTTCCAATAATGTTTATATTAATCATTCTTAGGTCTAGACATCCACATTCGTATAAAGTATATGAAACATTCATTTTATAATACTATAAATTCCAACAGTTTTGTAAAGGACGTGCTTTACGCCATTATAAAAAAAAAAATCTACACTTCATAAATTGGGAACGTCGATACCTAAAAAGGATTCATATTCTTATTAACCCCTTAGAAGCACGTATAGTCTCAATGACTAATATTTTTTTGAAAGATTAATTAGTTTAAAATTGAAATAAGTTTCTAGTTTCGACGCTACCTGTATGGGTTCGGACTAAATGAGTCAGCTCGTACTTGGAGCGGGACCGGTCACGTGCCCTGTTTGATAAGAGCAAAGCAGAGGCACCCATCCGGAAGAGACAGTTGGTTAGCAACATGGACCGGTTCTTACCAGAATACCAAGAATGAGTAATATTTTCAGTACGCACAACGACTGCATAGGAGTTAGGGTTTCCTTTAAGGAGGCTCTTAGCGAGCTCAACGGATACGAGGCTTGCACTGCAGCCCATGCCACCAAGATTGTAGGTCTTGATGTCAGTTCTAAGCATGTAACGGTTCACTATCATAGAAGAAAGAGATGGGACTGGATTGAATAAGCTGCAGTTCACGATAAGGATTCTAACATCACTAGTTTTAACACCAGTTTTATCAAAAAGAGAATCAAGTGCACCGAACATGACTGATTCAGTCTCGGCCAGGGCTTGATCAAAGGAAAGATTTGGAGGCGAGGATGCTAATCCCCTTGGTAAATACGTTTCGTCACCAATACCAGCCCGGTTCGCTATACGTTTTTGGAAATGAGACGAGTCCTCTTGGAATAAGCCTATATTTTCGTTCACTTTTAAGAATTTGTCGACCGAAGCTTTGAGCTCGTCATCTGGTTTGGAACACGAGAAGTTGACTAGGTAAACCGGCCTGGAACGCTTGGACCAGAAGATTACTGCGAAGAGTAGAATAATTATAGCGAAAACTGCAGGTAGTTGTAACTCAGGCATCCGGTTCAGTTCTCGACAGGTGAGCCGGACCAGAGTTTCACGAGTACCCATATATCCCATGCCCATACTGAAAAGAGAAAATGGATTACGTAATTGTGAATTGTGATATAACAAGAATCCGTAAGGGGAAAAGAATTAAATAAATAAAGAACAATGTTGAAACGCAAATTTTAAAAACCCAACCCAGCTTTATATAGCAAATTCATTGGGTTTGAAACTTTTAAATGTTGTTCTTGAATTAATGGTGGGTAGTTCCGAGAAGAGATGGAATAGATAGGTAAAATGGGTTGTTTCAAAAGGACTAGGATTATTTTTTAATTTTTTTCTTCTTATTTTTTTTATTTTTTAACGATTAGTCAATTATATATATTCATTGAAAAAATTAATTTAATTATCACATATTTGATTAATTATTAAAAAATAAGAAAAATTAAAAAGAAAAAAATTAAGAGAGAATCTTTTTCTACCTAAAAAAATTAGGTGATAATATTCTAAGGGGTTGAGTCGTTGAGGCCAGAGGGCTATACTATATAGCCTTGCCAACCCTTGTGTAATTATGCTTTAAATTGTAAAATAATAAAATGTTAAAAGTCTAATTTCTCTTTAATTAGATTCAACTGAGTAGTATAAGTACCTATGGTTTAGCCAATATCCAATTTATCTGTATTTTCTAAAACTGTTCAACTGATCTCAATATCCAATTTATCTGTATTTTCTAAAACTGTTCAACTGATCTATGTTGTTACTTCTATTGTTAGTAGATCTAACTTCTCAAGGATAAATTAATATTTTTTTAATAAAATTTACTATTCGATTAAACATGACATGCAACAAGTGAGAAATAAAGAATAATTAGATTTTATCAAAAATAGATATATAACATATATAGATCGTTTATTTTAAAATATAAAGATCAATTATTTGATAATTCTCAAACGCTAAGGGCTAATTAATCGAGCATTTTTTTCCATATATTTTACTTCGAATGTAGGGCAAACATTCATATTTATTGGATTTTTTTTCGAATTTAGCTTTTACTTAGGATTTTGAAGAATTCACGTGAATATATTAATCAATTTCCAATAATAAATGGATTAATTATATATGTTGGCTGTTTATTAGCAGTACGTCAAAAAGAAAGTCTACCTATCAACTTATATTTTCATAAAGATTATTGTTAGGCAAACTCATGTCAAGTGACAATATGTTATGTGTTAGTTAGAAGTTCAAATCAACCCACCTATTAGTCTATATATTAATTACCTATTATTGTACTTATATTAAGCGCCTAAGGCTATGTATATTAAAGGCAATCAAGTTAATTAGACGCTGCCCAAAGCCAGCTAGTTAGCATTTTAACATTGACATCTTCTCTCTCAATGAAAAGGTCAAGTAGAAATAGTAATTAGAGAGTTGGGGCAGTGCTAGCTACAAACAAACAAATATTTGAACAAACATACAAACAAACAAATATTACTTGAAATGCTCATAAATTACTTATTCAAATCTTTTCATTATTTTTTAGCAAAAATCATACAATGATACAAATCTTTGGAAAAAAAAAATTATTTGAACAAGTTGCCTGTTCAAACAATATAACAGCATGTGACTCCTCCCAAAACTTTAATAGACATTTTACTACACGATGGTACAATACAATGCCTCTAAAACAGACAATATACTTTTCATTATTGAATTATGCTTAGGTCATGCAAGGTAACTTCTGTTACATATAGAACTGCTGATGCTCTATGAACCACATATATATATTATTTTCATATTTTTTGAAAGGGTCAATATGAACCAACCACGGTGTATAAATAAATACCCATTCATGCAAACTCTCTGTTGCAACGACCTAGGTTTTGCTCTTCTTCTTCTTTGTGCTCTTTTATTCTCTTCTCAGCTTCTTGCAATTACTCAATTAACATATATGTATAGGTATATTAATGCATAATCTTATTTATATAGGAGAAAAGGAATATTATGAGTCAAAATTTGCCACGTTGAAGTCCTTCGAGGAAGTGGATGCTTTGGTGGAATTTGTGTAACAAGGCCAGCATGTAAACGCGATGAAGATCCCTTTTTGCAAATATGCTGGCTTTAAAGGTAACTCTAATTTAGTTAAAGAAAATGGGGTTGTTTGTTTGGAGAGAAAATGATTGAGAAAAGCAGAGAGTGAAAATGATATTGCATTAAGCTGTGAACTGAATTACAATTGTTTATATATACTGAGATGCATCCAATCCTCTACACACTGCATGCATGCAATGCGTTTGTTAAGCTAACTATATAACAGATTCTGCCAGATCAACTGCCAAGTCAGCAGTAGTAACAAACTTGCTTAACTAACTAACTCAGTTAAACGGTCATGCTAACAATACTAAAATGTGATTAATTCAATTATCTTAACAAATTTAAGGTGCTTGTAATTTTTCTTATTATACATAACAAGTGCCTAATTAACCATAGATCTTATATATATATGCAGCTGTATGCCACAATAATGAGTGGATCAATCGCAATTAGACAAAGCCTACAGAAGAATATTGAGAAACTCCCAGAAATGACTTTGAATGTGAGCACAAGGCAAAGCACGCCATTCGCAACAAGCTACCCAGCAGTCAGCCATGATTTTTTAAACTCTTATAACTTCTAAATTACCCATGTAACTATTATTTGGTCGAACCTTAACAAAGCTACTTGAAAACCACTCGGCCAAACCTCTAGAGGCTTATAGTCACTGTCACCTAATAGTTTAAGCTGCTGCATCAAGTGATTTTTTATATTTATGAACATGGTGTTAGAGCCTGCAACTAACTTTTGAATCCTGGAGCCGATAAATCAACTTCATTAATCACACTACAGGAAGAATATTAATTATCTTCAAACAACTGTTGTCCGAAAAATGGAACTTGTAGTAGCATATACTCCGTTTTTAATACATAAATTACAAGCTAAGATAAAGACCCTTTAAAAAAATATTTAATGTAAGCAGAAAGAATGGCAAGCACGCAAAATTAGTGCAAATGTGTTAGGTTTCTTGTTGTTTTGGTTGCTAAATATCAAGTTAATTTTGGCACAAGCATAATGGTTTTTATATTTGATCATATGGGAATATGTTGAAGATGAAATCTTTAAAAGACAAGCAATAAAAGAGAGACAAATAATAAAATGCTTAACACACACCTACTTCATTTCATTGTATATATATACAAAGTTCATTTCTTGCTGGCCAAAATGTTTCAACCAGACAGCTGCATGTTTATCTCCATTGTATTGTTGATGTTATCCTCACTGCTCATTGGTATTCTTGGTACTTGCTGAGTCAGTTGCTACATCTACCATATCAGGTTACATGTCACTTGACTAAGCAGGTGCTTGTTATGAGTTGCTTCACTGTGACAATTCATCAAACACATAGTTCACTTTATCAAAGACTTCCATCAGATAATTTTCAGGGCATGTTTGATATCCCTTGCCTGGAAAAGTAATTTGTACGCAGGTTGGGATATCTGAACTGTTCAAAATACCCAGCAACACACTTTCTAATGAAACTTTTTTATTACTAAACTACCTTTAAGAAGAAGTACTAGTAGAGACGAAATAATAACGCCATATTGAAAAGATTTTTACTAAATTGTAAAACACATTCAACCTACACACATTGATTTTTAAAGGACCAAGATTTCATCGAGACTACATTACATGATAAGCAGATAATTATTTATTGAATGTAGCACCAGAAAACACGGCCCTCACTTTTGTAAGGAAAGCATCTACCTTAGCCTTTAACAATATTGATTGCATGCTAAAGGCCCAGCCTGTTTTACACAAGGTAGCAAAATGCTCACAGTTGCTTCCAAGTAGATTGTAGCCAGCACAAAACTCTTTCCTTTGTAGTTCGCTACTGGGAAATTCGATAACAGCCTCCGGTAACTTTATACAACCACCATTCTGCTCGACATGCGGACGTACAATGTTACACGATGGCCACAAGAAAGGTTTTGACGGTCCCGCCGTTGTTTTGGCATTCAGCAGGGCATACATTTGTTGCAGACGGGCTAGAATTCGTTTTCATTGCTGAGTATGCATTTTTTTTCCTGGGTCCATTGACATGAATAACCAAGTCATTCCCCCACATATATTCCTCCTGTACACAAAATAAGGAAATGCCAGATTCAGCGCTGCGCATACGCAGTAAAAGGTACAATGTATACAAACATTAGGCTTACCATTTAATCTTGTGCATGGAAATCCTGAACACTCATATTCATTATTCATACCTAGAAATTCCAAAAATTCATAATGTAAATTATTTGAGTACATGAATGACGAGCCCCCCATTCTTTACATTCTAATTGGAGATTTTGCTGCAAGTTCTATGTTTGCTGAGAAGCGATATTGGCGTTTACCGATGTTTAATTTAATTATCTTTTTTAACAAAACTTGCAATGAAACGCTAATAACAATTCACACACACCACCTGCAAAAAATTGTAAAGGGGAACTCAAGACACGGTAACTAGAACTCTCATAAGAACAAGGCAATTCACAAAATGCTGTTTGGAGAACAAAGGAATGTGAAGCAACAATGATCTAGAGTTAACCAAAATATACTCCGGCTCAACTGTTAGCCTGATGAGCGTTTAGGATAGTTTGACAGAGCAGAGTACAACATCAAACTCTTCTTAAACAGAGAACTTCAGTAATATACCAGCTACATTTTCTAAAAATTTAGGTCTCAATGATGAAAATTTAACTCAACATCCCCTGCTCAGTAACCATAGTTTGAGCCATAGACAGAGCCATAGCCTCCAGCATGACCTGGATTAGAAGGTGGTGATCCATACATTGATGCATATGGGTTATAAGCTTGGTCTGCAGACCCACCCATTTGTGCCTGTGATGGAGCTGCAGCTTCCGCCATGAAATTCTGCCGTAAGTTAAAAAGAATACTATCAGCTTAAAATCCAAAAAGAGAGTACGCACAAGAACGCTATAAAGGCTGCATGAAAAACAGCAGTCATAATATTCACACTGACAAAAAGATAATATCTCTATATTGTTTATTGTGATGCATCTTCATATCAAATCATAATGATATGTTGTGAAGAGGGAGTGTGTGGGAAAACTCGCTGAATGTGAGTTCATTAAGAAAGATAATTTCACTTAGCCAACAACAAAAGGATGAAAAACAACGATTACAATAGGTGTTAAATTGAGCATCAGTCCTAAGAATCAAAAGCCATCAAACTGTCAGCCTCTAGTAGATTGAAAATAAACTGCAGCAATCCCAAAGGAAAATTAAAGAGCAGCTACCAGGCTGAACCAGATCTAAAGCACTCCCAAAACCTCTTGCAACAACTTAAGAGATTGTACCAACTAAACCATATAGCACACACAATAGGTAATTTCATAAAGCTCTCCCAAAACCTCTTGCAACACCTTAAGAGGTTGCACACACAATGAGTAATTTCTATTTCTAGTATATAAACAAATTCCACTTCTGCTATATAACCGTTCATACTTGGTTCATTAATTTCAAATTTTCATAGAACTGTTACGGTGTAATAAGTGTCCAATTACACTCCCGTCAAGGTACAACTGGAAGAATGTTAATATTCCTATACACTGAGCATTAATTTTTCTGAATACTATTTCTAGACATGGCAGAAGTAGAACATATAGATGGGTAAAAAAATTCTCAAGGCTGATGAAAATTAGATTTACGGAGGATATGTAGTGGAGGCATTCCAAAGTGAAAATTCACACGCAACATGATACACAGGAAAAACAAAATAAGCCACTGACATACATAAAAAGCAGAATATCCAGTTAAAGAGTTATTTTGGAAAATAATTTAACAGAGAAACAGATATAGTAAAATTAGTTCAAATCCAAGACAAGGAACATTGCCTGAATTAGCTGCTGAGCAGTTTGAACTTGAGAAGCAGTTCCACTAATTTCAACTGTCATCTCCCCTGGAACGCCTCTGGTCTCTTGTATTGTCACAGTTGCTCCACTTGAACGCCGAATGTAACTTATACTTGCACCAGCTGTCCCGATAACAGCATCAGCATAAGAAAGTGGAATTTGCATTTGCTGAGTGACCTAAATAATCACATGAAAACCACCAATCAGATGTCAGGAAAAATTAAAAGAAAAAGCTTATTGGAGTTGGCCCAAGATTATGATTATATAAACCGCAAATGCAGCCAAAGATAAGTTTCATCTAGGCTGCAGTGAACTTGCAGCATAGTATTTACATTATAATGCATAATGCGTTGAAGAATTACAACCAAATGCATTTTGATTAATAGAACCCTGAGAGAGAATATACTAAAACCCAAAAAACAAAAAAGGGAGTATACAGCAGATCACATCCTTTAATTTCATTATTAAAATCCAGCGATAATTAGCACGACATATTCATAACCAGGCAGTAATAAGAAGCCAAGGCACCACTTTTTAGAAATCAAAGAGGCCCTATGTTCAACTACCCACCACATCTTGGATTCATAAGCTTATATGGTTCTAATTTGTACTTAGACTTGCCTGATATATCCGGTTTGCAGGGTCTTATTTATAAAATTGGGGAAAGAGTGCCATTCTCTAAAATAAAGAAGGAATCCATATTCTCCTTCAAAAAGATAAGACAGAGAGATTGCACAGAATTATTGTTCAGTGTTTATATTAATTAAAAAGAAAAATAACCTGTGTTATCATGGATGGTGTTGACTGGGCATTTGAGGATCCATGGACATTCATGGGGGCTTCTCTTCCATAGGCAGATATTCCCTGATGAGGTTGTTTCTCCATCGGAGGCGGCAATTCAGCAGGAGGATAGTAACTCTCGGCTTGCCGTGGAGGTGGCATGTACTGAGGATTATGTCCAAAACCAGGACCTCCACTAGGGGGAAGACCCTGAGGTGGACCCCACGACTGAGGAGGTGGCATGTGATCCATTTGAGGATTCGGCATTTGCATCTGGTTGAAAAAAAATAGCAATTCAGAATTTCAATATGTTATACGATAAAGTTGGTCTTGTTAGTTACTCCAAAGCAATTATCATGATATTACGCTTACATGCATTTCAAATAATGGTATTATACTGCGGTCAACCAAAAACTTCCGAAGATGAGATCCAATTAGCTCAATAGCTTTGTGAACACCAGATGCATCTCCTACCACTTCAACAACCCTATCATCTTGAAGGGCAAAGACTGGTAGGTCTTCTGCAGCAATTCATTTTATCAAGTCAATAAAATATATTAAAATATAGACTAGCATACTATCAGGAATACATAAAGCACAGACTTCTTAATGAACAACTAAGAACTTTATTGTTTGAGGTTCTCAAGGAACGTAATTGAGATGGCATACAAGAGTCAATGAGATACAAAAAATCCTAGAATAAGGTGGTGGATTAATCATAACCTTAACTTAGATGTAATGGCAGTGGATGATTGATTAGATATTAACAATGGTTTAATGGGCTCCAAAAGGCAAAAGAACAGCAGCCACATCTAAAACAGATGTATCTAACAATCAAACATAGAGCCTTCTGGAACACCATAGCACTAAGCTTATTCTGCTTGATTTTAGGAGAGATTTTCCCGGAAGATTGATGAAATTAGATCAAACATAATGTGAGAAGAAGACAAAATAGAACCAACAGTAATATCTAGTCAGAAGTATGAATGAGATTGAAGAATACCTGCTCCAAGGACTCTAACTATGCAATTAGATGCTTCTTGGATAGATTTGACAGTTCCTCCTTGTTTACCGATTAAACTTCCAGCCTGTGAAGCTGGGACTAACAGCTTTGTTGAGACCTTGCCTCCAGTTCCAGCAGGTGCATGAGACGAATCACCATCCAAGCCGTCAACAATGCGTTTGTGCACCCTCAAAAGGCCATCCATAGCAGGAGGAAGAGAAGAATCAGGTTCCTCCTTGGCTGATATCATCACCTATTCATAACCCGGAAAACAGTACATCAGGATAAGCATTAAAGTACTAATTTTGTGACTTAATTCCTAAGAACCTTAAATAAAACAAGAACCCACCAAAACAAATAAATAAAAGGTTGGGTGATCAAACTCTTTACTATCAGAAACAAAAAATAAACACTTTAAAAAAAAGTACAGATCCCCTAAGACTCCACTTTCTTGTATGTCTAACAAGCGTAACAATTTGTTTGCAGAGCAATCATGCAGCAGTGAGTAAACTCCTCACCAGCTTATTGTTGTGACAATGACCCAATGGAATTCCTATTCTATTGAATTTTATGTGCTACATCCCCCGTAATTTCAAAAATTACTGGAATTTCTCCATCAGCTATGGTTTTATTAACTCCTGACATATTCTTGCCATCGCAGTCACTGAACAAAATATAACTTTGTTGCAACATTGTGAATAATTATTTTTTTTTCTTTTTTTTTCCCCTTAAGCTGCTATCCTTTATCGACAAATTAAGCCCTAGTTCATAGGTTTTCTTTTTCCTTTTCTTTTTTAAATGAGCTTATAAATAGAGATCTGAGATTCTACTCAGTTAAAAGAACACAAATGACACGTACAAAAGTTACTGTATGTCTTTCAATATAACTACTTAATTGAGTTAGATGATTTTAGGGGTTAATAATTTAAACACAAGTAGGCCATCTTCAAAATAAATTTTAAAATTAACAGTAATCCTATGTGCTATTTTAAAGTTTATTTTAATATATTCTCTTGTGGTTTTTACAATCTGCGGCAAGACATCAATCATCCAGGTTCTGAAGTTACCAGAGACAACGCAGAGCTTCTTGGTACGGTTGTAGATTTTTATTCAACTCAGCTTTTCAGCACTTTGTAATGCTCAATGCTGATCCCTGCAATCTGGATCTTTGGTCCTTCAAGTTTGGAATCTTATTTTGATTTGTTGCCTTAAAAAGAGGCGGACAGAACCTGCACAGACTGATGTTTGTTATTGCAGTAAAGGGAATTTTATTTTTCTTTTATGGATTGCTAGTGACTACAGAAGACACTTCCTTCTTGTCCTCTTTATTAGTTATATTCTGTTTCAAGAGTAATTGTCTGATACGGTTTTCAAGATGTAACATTTTCCATCTTTCCTTATTTCACAAGAAATTGCAAAATGTTACATAACAATGTGATTAATTTGCCGCATAACATCCTCCACCCTTACAGGATATTAACAAACTAAACAGCTACCAGTTAATGTATAAATCATACTAAAATTTTAGCAGAATGAGAGTTGTGGCTCACCTAACAACAAAACATCTAATTCATTGGATGAAAGTCTTCCAATCACATCGACTGATTAGAAATACATTTTTTCCTCTCTTCATGAACTTTTCCATGAAGGATTACTTAATTTTCCTTTCATTTTCTTCTTCAACTTGGATTAGAAATGTATTTCTGAAACCTTTTTAGCTTTGACAAGGTGACAATCATTCAATCGTTTTACTTTTATGTCTTTCCCATATTTAAATAATAATAAAAATTTCAATTTCAAACTAGATCCGCTGCATTATAGGGAGCTTTCTCAATTATGAGAAAACATAAAAACTTTCAACAGTTCCTTTCTCATTTCTCATGTATGCTCATTCAAGCCATTTCTATATCAATCTAGCACTAAACGACAGAAATTGTTGGAGTATAATATGTTATATTCACATTAAATGCCAAGTCTAGAAACAACCTAACATGTCTTTAAAAAAATTCAAAAGACAAATATACGTGCACAATTAAAATCCATACGTTCAAGAGTGATGTTGAAATTTTTTTTATTTTTTTTAAACTCCAATTGTAACCAGTACAAAAATCAAAAAAGTAGTTGGAGCTAGCTCATAGAAAGAGGGTATCAGCCAACAAAGAGAAATTAGAGTGAGCAGGTCTAGCTTACTCACATATCAGCTATTTCAACATAAATTGCAAGAAGAAAATTAATTATAAAAAACTTACAGCTCTTTCTGTTGTCCCTGGAGGACCGTCAAGTATCTTAATTCGAGCTCTCGTCTCCTCAACTATTTTCTTGATGAATTCTCCTTTGCGGCCAATTATACTACCAACCTTTTGTGCAGGAACCAGCATCCGAAACACACTCTCTCCAGGCCATCCAGGCCACTTTTTTTCGGTGCTTCCAACTGCCAAATTCACCTCATTTTCTTGCTTTTCTTGAAGCTGTGAATTATCAGGGACTATATCCTCTGGTGCTTGATCCTCAGATACATGATCCTCAGGTACATCATCCTCAGGGACATCATCCTCAGGTACTTGATCCTCAGTTAGTTGATCCTCAGTTCCTTGTTCCTCAGTTACTTGACCCACAGGTACTTGCTCCTGGGGTACTTCAGGTACTTCATACTCAGGCACTTCATACTCAGGAACTTGATTTTCAACTTCTAGATTCTCAGGTAGATGTTCCAAGTCATGATTCCCATCATGTTCCACAAATCCCTGATCAACTTCAGCCATAACTTCCCCTCTGTAACAAAACATAAATTCAACAATTATTTCAAAGAGCAAATAAATTAATAATTAATCTATTTGAACTCCAGCCATCAAATATTCTTAGTCACCAAAAGAAACAATACATATCCCCAACAAACTGAGCTCAAGATTTCAATTGAACATTATTCTCTTCTCCTAACCTTTGTTAACTTAAGAAATTAAACTACACATAGCATCGCAGAAAAATAGAATCTAAAAACAATTCAAAAATAATCATAACTAATAACCCAAAAAAAAAAAAGCAAACAAAAGAGCAGAGTACTAACCTAGAATTAACATGTTTTGGGCTGGAATACCTTAGGGTTTAAAATAGTAACAGAATAAACCGCACATAGGCATATAAACCCTAAAACTACAAACACATTATGACTATAAAATAATTTTAAAAAGTCACAAAATAGCAAGAACCAATTAATGGGTCAAACATTAAACACCCCAAATCACTTAAAAAGAAATTACATTTAGAACTACACACAATAATTACCGGACCCACATGTAATAAACCCTAAAATAAAATTATAGAAAAACACTTACACGAATTATGCGAAGAGCTAGTACTTGCAGAGCAAAATCTATTGGTCTAAGAGATTCTGGGGGTGATCTTCTGAAGACCTAATAATCTGTTTTTTTTTTTTTTTCTTCCCCTATTGGTTTTTGGAGGGTTTTTAGGTTTTTGAGCGAGAGATGAGGAGAGCGGAGGGGAAGTGAAATATAATCGCGGTGTGTGTGATGTCAGTGACTTGAGGTGATGTGATTTGGATTTGATATTGTGGTCCTGTGAGGTTATCTTATTTACAAATTGGGTGGGCTTAACTTGTCTGCATCGTCCAAGTTATGTGGGCTCACTCTGACCACGGGTTAGGAATAGAGCTTTGATGGGGTGGGCATCTAATAACACAAATAACCTTTTCTATTTTTTTTTTCAAAATCTTTTAGAAAATCAAAAGCATTTCCATTGCTTTGAAAAAAAGAAAAAAAGCAACCAACAAGCACGTAGATCAATTAATTAAAAGATTATTCTAACTTAATAAAAAAATTTTATTTAAGACTTAAGAATGTAATTGTGATTAAATACTTAAATTTGATTAGTTAGAGGTTACTAGATACTATATAGTTTTAAAAAAAATAATAATTTTTTAACAAATTTCTATAACAAATTATAGTCAAACTCTAAAATAAATTTAAAATATAAAAAAAATAATTATGTAAAAATGCCATCAATAATGCATTAAATAGACATCTAAATATATGTGACTATGAATAAGCTGGCCTACATTCCACTTTGTTGATATTTAATAATAACTATTTAGTAATGTATACAAACTACGTGTAACAAAAGATGTTATTAAGACTCGTTCCAAGTAACACCAGTTGCAACGTTGATAGACATGAGTGATGTAGCGCTTTAGGCTAATGGCCGTAGCACTTAAGTGTTGGTACAAATTTCCATTTGTCGACAGCAAAATAAACGCAATTGATAGTTGCTACTACTTTTACAGCAGCAGAATAAACGCAATTGACAGTTGCTACTACTTTTACAGCAGCAGAATAAACGCAATTGATGGTTGCTATTACTTTTAGTTTCGAATCAAACCCTTGTGACTATGGAAATATCCTCAACATCTTGCAGCAATGACAAGACATGGTGAGGAGTTCAACTTCTACTTATCTAGAGCTTTAATTGGCAAGACTTTTGCTCACAAATGACAGATGTCCATTTGCAAACTTACAAGGCATTGTTCAGAGTGAATATATACATGATGTGTCATGTCCTCATTCGTGATCTTTATCAAGGTTATAAATGAGTGAAATACTAAGGAAACCAAAAAAAGCCAAGCAAGAACATCAGCAAAATTTCTTTCTAATTAACCATTCAAATATAATCAGCACCGTGCAGTAAGCTGAAAGCATACAGAATTCAATGATAACAGAGATGATATGATCTCTATAACTCTGTGAAAGGATGTAAATAGAGAGAAGCAGACAAATGCCACTACCCATGATGCCATATCATTTCAGAGGACTTCCTCTCTACTCTTTCGCTCCAATGTAGCAGAACTTATGAAAAAAAATAATAATAAAAAAAAAAACACCTACCAACCTCCTAGTTATCACTACTTTTGCATACTGTAAGAGAAGATTTTGAACAAAACTACAACAAGGAAACATCAACACTGCTCCCTTCTTTCTTGTCAATCATTGTCTTTGGCAGCAGCCTCTGGGACTGGAGCTGGAGTTGGAGCAGAAGCAGTCATCAGAGAGTCGAATTTTTCGGATTTTCCCAACACAATTTCAATCTGCAAGTGAAGGGCAAAATAAAATTACCATTATAAGAAAGTTATCAGAAATTTCTACTTCGTTAACCAACTGTATTTAATCAAACCCACCTTGGCCTTCTGAATAAACCGTCCTTTGTTCTCATCTTTCATGCCCACAGTAGATGTTAAGACTTCTGTTTTATGTACACCCAGAAGGGTTATTGAATTAGCTACCCATAGATGAATTAAAGACAATGCTGAGCATTAAGAGGGGAGGATTCTTACTCTTCTCAGTAGCCAGTCCATTGTTCTTCAAGATCTCGGCAATGGTGACAACAGTAGTGATTGCTGTAAAAAAATATCGGAGCAAGTAGTAGTGTCACTTTAATTACTTGGTTTCCAGGTGTAACTTCATGAACTAAAGCTCAAACCGGCATGATAATTTTATCAAACATTGGACGTTTCAACTCTTAATTAACAATCACAGGAATGTTTTACGTCTAAGTTTTCAGCCCAGAGAATCATCTCTAGCATTTCCTTCCTTGGCCCTGACACAAATCTCACTTCACATCATTGGAATTCTACAAGGGCATGGAGCTAAAATCTAGTGCCTGTCACTGAACTTCAACTAAGTGGTAAGTGTCAATCGATCCCTAAGTTGCAACATCATCAATCATCATATTGAGAGAGAGACTGATAGTTTGGACAGCAAAAATATGAAGACCAATATACAGAAGATATTTTGGATTCCCTAGCTTCTGCTTAGCTTGTCAACTAGAGACATACATTAATGAATCTCTTCACAGGGCATAACTTCATACACTTCGCGGCAACGACAAACATAACTCCTAGTTTCAGCATCTCCAAACAATAACAAGAAAGGCCTACAGTTATAGTCCTTCAAATTAATCCCCATCATTTAATTCAACCTTCTAATAAAATAAAAGAAGATATTATGACTTGTTAAGTCTCCAGCCCACTGTAACTATTTCAATTACAAGGTAACTTCTGTAATGTGCTTTCTTGTTATACAGGGAACTAAATTATGAAATAGAATTCAGATACAAATCCATTTTGTCGCTGATGCAGAGAAACTGAACACCTAGAATGTAATGTGAATAATGAAAGAAAGATGAATTTGATAAACATACCCATTCCCAATGCTGAAAGTTCGACCTCATTGTGTTGCTGTATGTACCTCTGCATCAAAAGGAGGACACATGGAAACATTGCAACAATCAGGCCATGTACAAATGATATACGATTTTCCTAGATCAAAAGGCGCTATTCAGGAGAGAGTCTTTCAATGCTTGTGGAAACGGATCAAATGGAATCAAGCAATGCAATTTCCTTTTCTTAACAACAGAATGATGACAGCAAACACCCAGAAAGAAAATGGAGAAGATTTCAGAACAAAATTCTTTGATGATTATAGAAGATCTATACCTTTCAAGATCAACAAAAATCAAGTGAAGGACACAATAACAAGCAGGCAATCAAAATCCTTCAAAATTAAAAATTAAAGATACAAAGAAAGAACCAATGACTAAAATACAAGAATTACTGCTCATTACAAATATCCAATGACGCTAAAATTTTATATACCAAAATGATAGAACCCAACCCAGATCACTACCAGGTTTAGCAAGATAACAGAAAGTAATTCACCGAACCAAAAGACAAAAAAAAAAAGATCAAACCTTTATACAATGAAAAGAAACAAAAAGATTAAAAACAAAAAACCCAGATGAGAAAACCTAAATATACCTTAGCAAGATTAACATAAAAGAAGAGGGGCTTCTTGGTGTTAGAGACTTGGATTCTGTTCTTCTTTTGAGACTCAATCTTCTGAGACTCAATGCTTCCAGTTGTCGTGGTTTTTGTTGTTGTTGCTGCCGCTGCCGCTGCCACTGCCACTGGCGCCTCTCCTGCCATTCTTGTTCACTTTTCTTTTTCAGTGCTTGTTGTGTTGTGTGTGTACACAGAGAGCGGGAAAATGGTGGGGAGTTTCAAGGCAAAAGGCCAAAGGGATATGTGGAGGAAACCGTTATGCAAAGTTGGTTATGCGTAGAGCGCGAGTGTGGGTTCTCAGACCAATGATGCTTTTACACGTGTGTTGTTTTGGTTGCTTGTTGAAACGGTAAGAGCAAATGACGGGTCGATCTTCTGTTTAGAATAAACTATCAAACGAGTTTCAATTTTACTAAAATCTAATTATTATTATATTATAAAATAACAATAATGCTATGTTTATTTAATTTGATATTAATTTATATATCAACTGATGTAATAAATGATTTATCATTATTTGATTAACTTAAGTGATAAATAATTATTAAGTTTTATTATTTTTAATATACAATTATGAAATTTTATTAGTCACACATCAATTAAGATACAAATAAAGTATTTTAACTGAGTACAGCAATAGTATCACTCATAAAATAAATAAAAAACCATTTAAGAGACAATGCCTGATGCACTGTAATATACCAAGGGTATTTTTGTCAACCAAATTAAAGATCAAACAATTTGAAATGTGGTACGGCCCTAGATTTAAACAAATAATAATTTACTTTGAAGTCCTTATGGTTAACTTAAAAATCAAACATATAGGTAATTCATATAATCAATCAAAAATTATTGTTTTCAAATGTTTGAGTTTGGAAGTGTTCTACATATATGTGATTACAATTAATATAGTCTCTTATCAAAAGACTGATAGTTGTTTATTTTTCTCTATTTGAACGGTCATATATATATATATGTATATATGTATGTATGTATAAGTTTATATATAGAAAAATTCTTTCATTACAACATCAATATCATGATAAATATAAATATTATAAATTACACATAAAACTAGTAAAAATAAAATAAAATTAGTAAATTTAAACAAAATTATTAATTATTTAAAAAATTAACATTGTTTCTATAGAATTTTAGTTAAAAATATTTTCTTTAATTAAACAAATGAAACAGTTACTAATTAATTAACAAAAAATTTTACTAAAAAAGATGGAATAAGTTTTATTGAATTGGTTTAACCATAAATTTTATATTTATTTTAGGACATTTTTATACTTTATTTTCTCATTTTCTATAATAATATCTATTATCACACAAATTAATTAAGCACAATTATTTATTTTGATGTGAATCAATTAAAATATCTGTGTGTGTGTGTGTGTGTGTGTATTACTAGATACATATATGATATATTAATAAAATTATATCTCATTTTGAGTCTTATGCATAATAATATCATACTTCATGTAGTTTCAAACTGTTTACATGTATCTAGATACCATTTTGGATTATTGTTGAGAAAGTGTAAAAAGATGTAAAATAACTTTATCTTATAACAACTATAAAAGATATTAAAATAATATTTTTTTAAAATCTGATTTTGAGAATAAATTTAATATTTAATAAAACATCGTATGTATTACATAAATACAAATTTAGCATTATTCAATTTAAATAAAAAAGTCAATAAATATATTAGATAATAAACATTATAATGAGTTTTTATTTTATAATTGTAATTTTTTTTTGTAGTAACTTTATATTAATTTACTTATTTTATCTTTTATTCATAATGTTAGCCTAAAATATTACATAATCACCGATTTTGTTGATTACAAACAACATGCATAGAAGGGCATTTTGGTCATTTCTTATCTTACTATCTCAGGCATGTTCGAAAAGTAAATTGTATGCAAGTAGAATAAAGCTAGATCATGGACAAAGGAGAACTCAAAGAAAATTCATAAATGGGTACTAACTTGGGTAATCAATATTATAATTTGGTGTATGTGTATTTTAGTAGCTTAAAAAGCTCAAGATATTTCTTTTTAAATCATGAAAAAATTATTATTTTTCGTAAACAAAAGTTTTATTATTTTAAAGTAAATAATTTTATCAAAATAAGTAGTTTTAAGTTTTAATGACTAAATTGAAAATATTTGAATCTTTGTAATTTATAGTTTATTTTTGAACTATGGAATATGATATATTTAAAGAGTACTTAAATAATTTGGACCACAGTATAAATTTAAGAAGTATTTTTGGGTCATAATTTAATTTTAGAAAAATTATAAATCAATACCAAAAAGTTAGCAACTAGCTAGATTCTTTTTAGCGGCTAACCAGATGCATAACAAATCTAGAATACTAATTTTAGAGAGTTAGCAGCTAACCGCCTACGGTGCATTTTTATTTTTCAATTTCAGAGAAATAGCAGCTAATCGATTTCTAATTAGCAATTAACTGATTGCAAGCAAATTTTGAAAATACTTCCAATGGTATCATGAGTGGCTAACTAACTGTATTGTTAAAAAATTTATAATGGCTAGTTTGACAACTTATTCTACATAAACTTAATTCAAACTCAATTTTATCATTTGATCTTAATTATTATTTGAAATATATATTGAACATACTACTCTTGAGCTTTTATTTTGCTAATACACATATATTGGATTATATATGTGCTATTATTTATATATCTACTCTATTATAGAGTTTTATTGTAATATTTGAAATTTTAATCAAGATGGTAAAATTGTAAGTGTGAAAAATATTTGGGGAAAGGTATATGTGAGTACAACACTGTGGTAGAAGTTTATTAACACCTTGAAATTTAATTGTAAGAAGTTTGGATGCGTAGACGTAGGCGAGGTTTGTCGAACCATATAAAAACTCTCAAATTTATTTTCTCTTTTCTCTATCCTTTTATTTACAGCTTGCTTGAATTTGAATTTATTAAATTATTTAATTTAATTAGTACAAATTGGTTTGTATCAAATATTTGCATAATTTTAGAATATCCAATTCACCCCATTCTTGGGTTGCACATTAGAATTTTATATAAGTTTTAATCATAATCTACATAATTTATGTTTTATTTTGTACTTAATGTTGATTTACTTATTTTATATTATATTTATACGTTTTTATTTTATTTACCAGTAATACATAAATTTATCATTTTTATGGTAATTTATTTATTTAACATTCCTTTTACAAGTTTTATGTTTTATTCCCAAAATTTATATTTTATTTTACCGTTAGTATTATCTACTAGTTTTATGTTATTTTTACAAGTTTTTATTTTGTTTAATAGTAATATATTAATTTAATAGTTTTATATTAATTTACTTGTTTTATTTTCCATTTACAAATCTTATATTTCATTCCTAAAATTATGTTTTATTTGCATTTAAAGTTGATTTACTAATTTTATATTATATTTTGAAGTTTTTATTTTCTTTACTAGTAATATATTAACTAATTTATTTTATAGTAATTTACTTGTTTTACTTTCTATTTACAAGTCTTTTGTTTCATTTCTAATTTATGTTTTATTTTATAGTTAATGCTGATTTACTAGTTTTATGTTATATTTACATGTTTTAGTTTTGCTTACTAGTAATATATCAATTTACTAGTTTTATATTAATTTATTTGTTTTATGTTCTATTACAAATCCTATGTTTAATTTATAAAATTTATATTTTATTTTGTACTTAATGTCGATTTACAAGTTTTATGTTATATTTACAAATTTTTGTTTCATTTATTAATAATACATTAATTTACTAGTTTTGTATTAATTTACTCATTTCACATTCTATTTACAAGTGTTATGTTTAATTTATTAAATTCATATTTTATTTTATAGTTGATATTAATTTACTAGTTTTCTGTTAAATTTATAAGTTTTATATTTCAATTATATAATTTATATTTAATTATTTTATTGATGTCATAACTTTAATCACGGTATTATAGAAAGACATTTATATATAATTTTAAAATAAGTTATTTCATTAAAATGATCCCATGTGCATTAGATTTTTCAGACAAATAGTTAAATACATTTTATAATTTTCATTTTCAAATATTAATTTTAAAATAAACTTTCAAAAGTGTTTTCAATTTTACTAAATACTAATTATTCTTATATTATAAAATAACAATAATGATATGCTTATTTAATTGGATTCTTATTTTATATATCAAGTGATATGATAAATGATGTGTTATTATTTGATTAACTTAAATGGTAGATAATTATTAAGTCTCATTATTTTTAATCTAAAATTATAAAATTTTATTAGTCACCAGTTAAGGTAAAAGCTAAATATTCTTATTCTTATTAA
This sequence comes from Murraya koenigii, assembly GCA_025617385.1. Classification (NCBI taxonomy): domain Eukaryota; kingdom Viridiplantae; phylum Streptophyta; class Magnoliopsida; order Sapindales; family Rutaceae; genus Murraya; species Murraya koenigii. The sequence continues at coordinate 21,071,218 of CM046816.1, forward strand.
GTATAACATCATTGATAAAATAATAATAATAATAATAATTAAAAGAAAACAAACAGTTTGAAATGCATTATCCATGTAATACCGCCCTATATTTAAACAAACAATAATTTACATTGAAGTTCTTGTTGTTTACTTAAAAATCAAACGTATAATTAATTCATACAATCAATCAATTAAGTCCTCACAGATTTTCCTTTCTCTTCACTTAGGTCCTTACACCGTAAGGCCATAAAATGCACAACATATTAATCTAACACGATTGATTAAACTAAGGTTAAGAACGAACCCTAGTTAAAAGTAACTAGAGTTAAATATCGACAGTATATCCCGATCCCGGGTTCCAAAATTTAAATTTTTGAAGGCAAAGCAGAGACCACAGAGCTTCATCACCTCCAGCCATTTTCAGACATTACAGATCTGAAAAACCACCAAGTTCTTTCATTTTCCCAAAGGTGCGCTATCTTGTGAACCGGTTTTTTAATTGTTTAATTGTGAAACTTCGTTTGTAATTCGTAATTAAGTGATACTAAAATGGTTAATTTTCATTTGTTTTATTTAAGCTTGCTGAGGCTTTACTGTGAGTAGAGTTATATTTCTGTAGCAGTGTTAATTTGGTTGTTCAAAGTCTTGACTTTTCTTACTTTCCATAGTCAGAGATTCAGCCATTTTTGCAGTTTTAGATTTGTGTATTTGGCCTCCCTTTGGGACATATGATCAACCCTAGCTTAATCCAGTGAAAGTTCCTCATAATTTTTGCTGCCCCTGATGTCGAAGGGTGAGGGAAAGTGGCATTTGATAATCCATTTTGTCTTTTAACTATTTTCTTCTTTCAATACCAACACCGCCTTGATAGTGTTATTCGTGAATTGTGTATCCTATTTGGACGTTTATTGGTTTTGAAACACTTATGATCGAGATGTGTTTAAAAAAGTATTTTAATGTTTAACAAATAGAAAAAGAAAAGGAATGTGTTCTCTGCACTCATCAAGGATCATAACTTAGGAAGAAAATTGTTTCAATTGTTAAACCGGAAGTTCGAATATTAGATTGAAAAGCCGTACCTTTTCTTTTTGTGATTCCTTCTCTTCATTTCTATATCATCTTCTTTTCATATTGAATAAGGTGCATATGATTGCTAATTTGCTAATTTTTAGTAGTTAGTTGTTTCTTGTTCAAAGGATTAACAATAGTTATTTTGATAATGCTCCATTGGTTTATTTTTTCTTCACATAATATTACTAGGTGGCAGATTGATGTCTCTTCTTGTACATATGTCCTGTAAATATTAATATAGTTGTACTTTTTACCCTTTGTTTCAGCTTTTAATAACTTTATTCTCTGATTGGTGTGAAAACTTCTTTTCTTCATTTTTAGCATACTGCAATTTAGTAGAATGTTAGACTGTGATTGCTTAGTTTTTGATTTGTTAAATTGATGGATGATGTCCTTGTAGTTGGTTAGAATAGAGGAAAGCACAAGTTCAGTCTGAGCTGGTGTTGCTTTTGACAGGCTGACCAGAAATGAACCGATAGGAATTAGCTGTCATATACTGAGGGGGAAAGAACGTTTGAAAGGATAATATAGCATCTAGTTATGTTTTGAAATTTTGAAGATTTCAAACTTAGAAGGATTCTTACTATTTGGTTTCTCTTTTGATTTTGGGTGCAAAATGCAGGGTCTCATGTATCACTTGGCTTGCTTAATTTAATCGTCAAAATTCATCTGAGTGGAGTATACCATAAAATACCCTTTGGAAAATAGAAGAGACAGAGATGGAGAAGATTTGCGTGGCAGTGAGAGTGAGACCGTCTATCTCACACGAAAACTTGAGCGGAGTCTTTTGGAAGGTTGAAGACAATCATGTCTCTCTTCATAGGCAACATGACACTCCTGTCTCCAGCACTTCTTATGCTTTTGGTAACAATTGTCTTTATCTCTCTCTCTTGACTTGTCAATTTTAACTGATCCATTTTTTACATTTAAGTCCTTTGTATCTGAGTATGTGTGTGCAGATCATGTGTTTGATGAAACTTGCTCAAATGCCAGAGTTTATGAGCTTCTTACCAAGGACATCATTCATGCTGCAGTTGAGGGTTTCAACGGTAGTTTTTCTTACATTTTTGTTTATTTATTTATATTTGAATTTTGAATTTTGAGCTCGTTTTTCAGCTTTGTTGGCTATACTGTTCAAATTAGTTTATTACTAAGAGTTCAAGTACAACGTTTAAAAGAAAGCATTTCAAGTATATTTAGGGTCGGTGAGTATGTTTGAAATTGGGATAATGTAATTCACAACTTCTTAGATAATTGAATCACTAGTTTAATTTAATTGGGATGTTGGTCAGTAGACATTAACTGCCAAGTAAGAGTGGGTATCAAACACTTTTGTTGTTGTTCTCTCAAAGTTAATTTGGAAACAAAGTGAAAGTATACCCATAATCTTACTGAATAACGTGTTTTTTCACTTAAGGTTTTGAAAGTTAGAATCAAAGGAGAGAAGTGAGAAGTTCTAGTGTTTTTTAATGTCATTACATGCAATGAAATAGAAGGCCATAATTTTGATTTTGAGGCTGATTGCTTAAGTGTTTATTTCACAGGAACTGTATTTGCATATGGACAGACCAGCAGTGGCAAGACTTTCACCATGAATGGTTCCGCTGCTAACCCAGGAATCATTAATTTGGGTGTTAAAGATATTTTTGAGTCAATACAGATGGTACGAACCAATTGTATTGTTATGAAGTTTGTTGTATATGCTTACAAATAACGATGATTATGATATTTGGTATTACATGTTGGCAGATGTCCAACAGGGAGTTTTTGGTTCGAGTTTCCTACATGGAAATTTACAACGAGGAAATCAATGATCTTCTTGCGGTAGAGAACCAGAAGTTGCAAATACATGAGAGTTTGGAGGTTTGATACTGATGAAGCTGTGAAAATTTTGATAGTTATTGAATATGTATTATCACTGATTTTGATTTTGATTTTTTTTCCTAGCATGGGGTATTTGTTGCAGGTTTGAGGGAGGAAATAGTCAATAATGCTGAGCAAGTGCTTAAGCTCATTGAGTCGGGAGAAGGTTGAATACTATGTGAATGATAGTTTAATGCTTTTAATGCTTCTTGTTTATGTTCCTTTTGTATATTATAGATTAATTTGTTCTTATCTATATTAGTTATTCCTTTTCAGTTAATAGGCACTTTGGAGAGACAAACATGAATGTACGAAGTAGTAGATCTCACACGATATTTAGAATGGTATATTTTTAATGTTTTACTTGAAATAAAGCTCCACCTAGTCATTATTATTTAAAACTCATTTTTCATTGTTTAATTTGTATAAAAGGTAATCGAAAGCAAGGGGAAGGACCACGATTCTTCGAGTGATTCTTCAAGTACTGATACTATTCGAGTTTCAGTCCTGGTTCGTAAACCATTTTCTAACTATTGACTATTTTCCTCAAATATGTGCATATGCTTGTTGCTTCTTATTTTTTTGGCTTTGCAAATCATTTAGTACTCTACAACTTGTTTTATCTACCCTTTTTTTTTTTTAATTTTGCATGTAATGTAGAATTTAGTTGATTTAGCGGGCTCTGAGCGTATTGCTAAGACTAGAGCTGATGGAGTACGTTTAAAGGAAGGAAAGCACATTAACAAGAGCTTAATGGCTCTTGGTAATGTGATTAACAAACTAAGTGATGGTGTAAAGCAGAGGTACTTGAATTTCCTTCTTTGTGTGATTGTTAATAACAGTAATGTTGAACAACAGTTTTCTTAATGATAGAAATCACTGATGCAGGGGACATATTCCATATCGTGATAGTAAGTTAACTCGCATACTCCAGCCTGCTTTGGGTGGAAATGCAAAAACTTCAATTATTTGCACTATAGCACCAGAAGAGGTAATGCATTATTTATGTTTCATATTTTTTGTTATCTTGTTTCTAACTTTTTTTTTTTTTTTTGAGAAGAGATGCAAAAGGATCGACGTCTTTTTTTTATTTGTTTATTTTTTGTTTAATTAATTAACATCATGATACATATAGGTTCATATTGAAGAAACAAAGGGAACATTACAGTTTGCCAGTAGAGCTAAGCGCATCACCAATTGCGTTCAAGTTAACGAGGTTTGTTTATTATCTTGTTGCGTTTCAATCAATCGCTTTCAGTTGGCTCAGATAATTTACTGGTGTGTTTACTTTTCGGATTGGAGAATCGGATTTAATTCGTAAAATAGAGGCTGGAATTGGAATTGAATTGTAGGGCTCACCCCAATTTGGTAATGCGGAATGGAAGATTGATTCTCAATGAGGGCTTGGGAATCGATGTCCCATTCCTTGGAGTTCTCATTCTATCCCCAACGAGTTTTCATAATAATAATAATTGTTATTATTACTGTCAATATTATTAATAATAATATTATTAAAATTTATTATTTATTGAGTGTTTACTTTGCAAAATAAATGCTAGAATTGGAATTGAATTGTAGGGCTCACCCCAATTTGGTAATGAGGAATGGAAGATTGATTCTCACAGAGGGCTTAGGAACTAATGTCCCATTCCTTGGAGTTCTCATTCTACCCCTAACGAATTTTTATAATAATAATAATTGTTATTATTACTGTCAATATTATTAATATTATTAAAATTTATTATTTATTATTGTTGTTGTCGTTGTCGTCGTCATCATCATCACGATTTATTATTATTATTATTATTATTATTATTATTATTATTAATAAAAGTATTATAATCAATTAATATATTAATGATAATAATAACTATGACAATAGTTAATTAAGGACTTTTTAGTAATTTGTAATAATCAACTCATTCTGATTCTGATTCCGATTCCAAGGCAGAGTGAACATATTAATGACAGTATAGCTCATTCCGATTCTGATTCTTACAGCTCAAGTAAATAAGTTATTTTTATTCTAATTCCAGCTCATTTTAATTTCAACCCATTCCGATTCCAGTATGCACAATACATACAATGTTTTGATATAATAAGACATGGGCAGGACTTCAAAAAGTCGAGGACTTCAACTTAAACTAGTAGAATTTAAGAGTAAATGAAATCCTTTGAGCATCAAAATAGTGGCACTTGCCTGTGAGCATTTATGCTTACATTGCTATTTGATTATTATTGGTTTGAGTTTCTTTCAAGCTGCATTTCAATATCTTTTTGGTGGAAATTGAGAAGTAGCTAATATTGGGTCAATTTCTTACAGATTTTGACAGATGCTGCCTTACTGAAGCGGCAAAAGTTAGAGATTGAGGAACTACGAAGAAAACTTCAGGTTGTGACAGTATGGTATTAATTTTCCTAATCCAATAGTTTCAAACAACTAATGTAGTTGATGTCTTTAGGGATCTCATGCCGGGGTGCTAGAGCAAGAGATTTTAAAATTAAGGAATGATATGCTCAAGGTAAATTTTTTCTCTTCGTTAATGAATTTGCAATTTATTTTGGGGCCCCAAGGCTCAGTTACATGTATATAAATTATATTTGTTCATTTTGCAATTATAGTATGAACTTGAGCGTGAGAAGCTTCAATTGGAACTAGAAGAGGAGAGGAGATCACGCAAAGAGCGTGACCAATGCATCAGGGAGCAACAGATGAGAATGCAAAATCACAACAGTCTTGTTACTTCTTCAGCTGGTAATGGAAGCTGTAGTGAGGTATGACGTACTTATGCAAAGCAGAATGTAGAAATTAATTTACTTCACTACATAGATTGGTGTAATTCAATATTATATGTATCTTAATCAGTGGAAACTTGAGCATGTTTAGATGTTATTTCTTTGTGAGTTAATTTGTGATTAGCTAGTCTTTAAGAAAATGAATCTATTATTGCACTATTTTTATTATCATTCATACTAATATTCAGTATTTACTGGTAGGACCAAAATTCTAAGAGACAAAGTTTCCATGAGGAATGCAGTGATAGCAATGTTATATGCCAAGGAGATGTTTTTAGAACTCCCTGTTCTAAAGCAGCTCCTAATGCCTTTGTTGTAAAGCGATCAAATTATTCAAGGCTACCTGATTATAGCCCGCTTCCAGATACTTTTAGCAATGTGGCTGATGAAGATACTTGGTTAAAAATGAACAAAGGTTACATAGCTGACCTTGATTCAGTTCAGATGACTCCTGCGAGAAAAGTTCAATCCTCTCCCCTGAATGATGGAACTCCTGTGAGTTGATAATACTGAAGTTGTTCTTGCTGCAATTATCATGTTATTTGTAACAGCTATAAGCAATTCTGCTTTGAATAATATTCCTATTATTTCTTTTTTCCTTTAGTTTCAAGTTCTTAGGCTCTATAACATTGACAAACACTGTTCAGATTGCTTTTTTAACTTGGTATGTTCATTTTTCCATTTATACCCTACCTTGGTGCTGGAGAAGAAATATGCTAAATTGGAAAATGTTTGGTTTTTATTGTTTTTCACCCATCTATTGGAGGCTTATCACTTTAGAATCATACTTGCTAAATATATCCTAAAATCAAATTTAATTAATTTTATGTGACAGTTAACCATAGTAATCACTCATGAGGGGGTTTTTGTTAGTAATTTTAGCAATTGCATAATTTCTCACTATTATTTTAATTGGACACTTGTCAGGGTTGTTCAAATGAGAACTACAGAGATGTTCAAAAGCTCAAAAGACAATTAGAAATTGTCACTGAAGAGAAGAATGAAATTCAGGTTGGTACATAGTTTTACTTGTTTTATGTAATAATCTGAATTTTCAGATCCTGCATATGTGCTTGAACCTATGCTTGTAAAATGTTTTTCATTTATTCTATTTTCTCAAAGATAAAGAATGCAATTTTTAATTCAACAATCTTATTGTTGTGAATTGCACTTATGTGTAGAGCTAATCTGCTGTACGTGGTAAATGCTACTAATGGGTATATAAAATGCAAATTGCAAGCTCGACTTTATGAAATTAAACTCCTTCATAGCAACATGACATAAAGAAATAGTCTTAAGCCTCAGTTTCTCAGTAATATTGTTTAAGATTTTTTCTTTTACTGATCTAAGTAAATTTAGTACTTTTTGCTTATTTCTACTATTTCCATATCTCGATATAATCAATAGAACATCTACTATTTGTTAAAACTGCATACTGTTGATGTAACATTGTTCGACCTGTTATAGCCTTCAACCAATCAGTTTCTCTTTTATTTATATTTCCACATGCTTTTATATGTTCATGCATTAATGTGTCTACAGAGAAAGTACAGTGAGGAAAAAATATTGAATGATAGATTAACTGGGGAGATATCAGAACTTAGACAAGAAGTACTTGTAATTCGAGAAATCCCTCAAAGGCTATGTGAATCTGTAGTGAGTTGCAAGGACTTTTATGAGGATCTTCTGTATACCATGAAGGTGAGACTTGCGCACTCGCAACTTTCAAACTGTTTCTTCAGATATTCAAAGAACTGATATTTACTTTCTATCCTTTTTGTCCGTGAATTAGAGTTTTGCAGCTGATGGGGAATCCTCCACTGCCAAACTGCTTGCTAGCACCAGTGAGATTGGCTCCAGCCTTTTCTCAACTCTGGAAACCAATTTCTCAATGGCAATGGATGGTGATAAGTCTTTCTCCAAGAATGATTCTCTAGTCCGAGAACAGTGCAAGGTATTTTGTGAGAGGTTGAAAAGCACAATTTCAGAACTGGTACTGTCAGAAACAGTACCTATTGACAATAAGCAAGTAGAGAATTCACCATACAGTTGCGACAATAAGGTAGCTGCCTGGTCACCATTATCAAGATATCACATCTCAATTATGCTTTTATTCTTTATGATGTTTGTGCTGTTTATTTTGTCCATATTATTACCTCTGTTGACTGAGTGGAAATAAAAATTAAATTATATGAATGTTTTATCTTTATTGTCTATTTTGGCCATATAACCTCTGTTGACTGAGTGGAAATAAATTGGGATTCATTATTTGCCATGTTCTTCCTCTTAAAATCATAGAACAGCTTAAATTATTTACAGTATGACTTCTAGAAGATGGTATGTTGTTCTACTTTAGATCCATCTTCCTTAAAATTGACAGCTGCGTTATCTTGTTGATCTAACATGGCATAAAGCTACTTTCTCGAGGAATAAATTAAGGATAAACCTTGCTTCTAATTTGTTTTGAATTATGATCCTTAATAATTAACAGTTAACACTATTTAAATCTGAGTTCAAGTGCTAGAAAGCTTCGATTTTTCTTTTTTTTTTTTTCAGGAACAGAATGATACCTATTAAGATTTAAGGCTATGAAAGTAGAATGAACTTATCCATTATGTACTATGTACTAATTATGGTGTGACAGAAGTTCAACTTCTGAACTAGACCAAAAAGTTCAATGTTAGTAGCTTTGCCATGTGCAACTTGATGTTACGAACATGCTTCTAGTAGCTTTTAATCCTGAATTTATAACAAGATCTCTAGTATGGTAATCAATACGGAACACTAACAAAAGACAATTAAAAAAATAGAAAAATCATATCCTGAGGGTGCTCATAGACTGCTATTACAATTATTTTTCTAGCTTAAATAGGTTGGTTTTGTTGGTGTTGTTTATGTGCCCAGTCTTTTGCTTTTCTTAACATACAATATTAGTTTTTGAACTGATGTCTTGACTAGCATGTTGCATTGCACCACACATTAAAGGTTCTGGTACGAATAATTGATGTCTGCTAGTTAGAAGACTTCAAATTCACACCTGCATATGTGCATACTATGTTTTGAACAAAACTAAAACATTGTAGGCTGCTTTCCATTTTTCTGTTTTCTTTAAGATTTAGTTTTGAATGCGGTTAAGAGCTGTGCTCAGGAAGAAGAATGTCTTTGTTGGAAGGAGAAATTGAGCAATGAACTCAATACCATCAAGGAAAAGTGCCACGGCTTGGAGAAAGATTTAGATCTCAATAACAAGCTCCTAGAAACTTCCAAAGAAAATTATGGTAGCTTGGAAAGAGAGTTTCAGCAGTTGAAAGAAGAGCGAGATTCTTTGCTCAACAAAATATCCGAATCATCTCAAACACTTACAATGGTTACCGACCAAAAGGAAAATGTTTTGAAGGATTATAACACTGAAGTAGAGAAAAGGAAAAATCTCGAAGAAGAGATTAAACAATTCAGCGCGGCTTTTGCATGCCGGCAGAAATCGCTTGTCTCTTTCCACAGTGATCTGAAATCAAAAATCGAGAAACTGAGAGCCCAAAATCCAGTTTCAGTACCCAAATCTCTAGGGTAATACTGAACATGAACTTCTGTTATGCTAGGCTTTGTTGTGTATTGAAATAGATAATTTCCATCTAATCCACATTATTTATTTAAGTTTTCATATCCTTGAATTGAAGCTTGTTTATGCAGTTGCAAGGGAATATATTAGGCACTTGTTGATATCAGCTGGGTATCATTAAACTGTTGCCGTGTTGTACTTTTGAGGATGTTGGCATGCTGCTGTTTCTCTCTATCTGTTGATACAACTAATAACTTAGTTCTATAAACTAGTTAGTAACCAAATAGACTAGTTTGGAACAGAGATCCAAAAGTTACTTCTATAAATTCATATATCCTAAAGTTGTACACAATATATCAGAATCCTAAATAAGATTATCAATCAAAATGTTAAATAAGTAAACTCTTTTGTGTTTTGGTAGGATCTTAAAGAAATTGGTTTATGAGTTTTGGATAAGGCTATTGTTGTATGTGACGAGAATGAGGATCCTTTTCTAGTTTTTTTTTTTCCTTAATTCATTCTAGTTTTTTAAATTTAGTGGAAAAAATAGCTTAATTGTAAATAAAGTAAAAAAAAAAAGTTAAAATTCAAGATTCAATTTTAACTATTTATTTCACTAAAATAGATTAGGAGGAGAAAAAGACTAAGAGAGTATTTTAATTTATGTGAAGAACAATCTAATTTTTTTTAACAAGTTCTAAAATTAGAATTACTTGAGTGAAACCCTTTTTAGTTCTTATTCCAAGTCTTGAATCTTTCGACTAAAATCATGTTTATTTTTATTTTTGTTTTTTTTTTCCACACTAGTTTAAAAGACAATGTACACTTATCATAACAAATATTTCCCTTTCAATCTTTCAGTAGATACTGTACAAAATTATATATGTAAGTCTGTCTTACACTCAGTCATGCAAGCAAGTCTCTGTGTTACACATTTTTAATGCAAAAATGTATGCAAGTTTTCGTCAAACATGCAAGACTTATCTTTTACTTGGTATGTATTGACAGATCCTGGTGTGGTGTGATCACAAGATAATGTCTTCCAAAAGCATAGAATTAAAAATCTAGATATGAATTTCAACTTATATCTTGTCAATAAAACTTCAAATTTTCATAGATGAATTTGAAAATATTTTGTAGTAACTTATTTGAAAATATTTTCTTACACTAGAGATTTGGTAAGTGAAAAATATAAGGTAGTTTTAAAAGAATTTGAAATTTTCAAGTCATATCCTAATCTCCAAATCAAAAGATTATTTGTTATTTATGTACGCATTGGGGACAAATAATTAAAGTTCCGCAGAGAATTGGAGATTTTTCTGCATTGATTTGGATTAAAGTCATTTATGAATTGAGTTTTAAATTAACAATTTAAGATTCATTATTGGTTTGCTTCTTGTTTATGGTGATCAAACACCTCCTCAAGCATTAAAAAACGTTTGGAGCACACACTAGTAGTTAATTAATTTATTTAAGGTAGGTGGGAAAAAGCTCGATTCAATTTTTTATTCTGGTATTGACCAGTTATAAAAAGTTATTTAAAGATTGCTTGATCAAGTCCTTATATATGATGGAATGTAAACTAAACTAAATTATATTTGTTTATAGCTTTAACATTTAATTTAAAAAAAAACCAATAAATTTTAATACATAAATCAATTCAATTTATCAAAATCATTGTATCATGACTCAATAAATATTTATGAATCTAGGTTGAAAAGAAAATAAGCTTAAAGCAATAATAACAACGTGGATCGACATTTGAAATTTGTACACACACGAACAAAATAGTCAACAAAACATCAAATCCAAAAGAGGAATATGAAACGTCCGGAGGCTAAATATAGCCAAAGGGGAAAGCAGAGTGATCTCAAATCTCAATCATAGTGTTATTATCTTTCAATTTTTGATAGGAACATATACCAATTACATATAATATCAGTAATGGAGAGGTCCATACAAAAACAACTAAAATGAATGAAAACAATTTGGCTTAAAATTGCATACCTTTTTTAATGAATTGAATTTAATGGTTCCCACACGTGCAAAAGGAATTAGTCGGTGAATGAAATTGACTAGCAATTAGATGAAACCAAACCAAAAAAATATGGGACAACTGAAATTTATGTGTGGTCATTTTCTATTTGATTCTAAAAAACAAGTAAATGAAGATATCAAAATGGGCTATGAGAAAGATTAATAATTTATGAATTATCGTTGCTTGCTTCAATGGATTTTTCTTTTGAACCCAAGTTCTTTTATTTTTGTTGAACTTTTATTTTAGTTCAATTGGTAGCATGTTCTTATTCACAAATAAATAGTGCTTTTCCAAGAAATAATGGTATTAGATTTAATGGGAAAGTGCTTTGCTATAACGTGCTTTCAAATAGGTTTCATCACTACTTCTATAAGCAACTCTTTTTTTTTTTTTAACTTCTTATCTAATCTTTTTGGATCAGCAAAGTAAGACTATTATATATCCTTTTTGTAAATGCGATTAAAATCGAATTTAGTATATGGGAAATCTAATTGATCAAGATTCCGATCAAGGTTTGTTCATTGCCGTGCCGCAGTAGCTTAGAACAAACTAATCTTAATTAATTCGAGACTTTGAGTCAACAAAGGGGATTATATCGTGATAATGGAAGCACTTGACTAAAAGCACTTGAAGATATATATAATTGAATTGCTTCAAGTTGTACTTATTCATGTAGCAACTCTTATTATTATTAAATATAAACATATTACACTTAGAAATATACTTATATTTACAATTAAATAACTATCGAGACACGTGTAAATCAATTCTACTATGCGACAATTCAAATATATCTACAATCATTAATATTTAAGAAATATGTATACCTTAATCACAATTTTCTTTGATGTTATGTTAATTCTTGCCTTAAGAGTAAAATTAATTAAAAAATACTTGTGAAATAAAAAATCTATCAAAAAGGAAAAAAGAAAAGAAATGATATGACTTCTAAAAAATTATATATTGATATACTTTTAAAACCTTTAATTTAATGGTGACAATTAATTTCTTTAAAATGAAGTTTTTTTTTTCTTTTTATTTTTTCAATAAAAAAGAAAAAAAATTGTGTAATTTTCAAATGTCCCTGTTGTACATAAGTTGGGCCACACCATGAATAGAAATTTGGAATTGGCATTTACAATATAGCTACCATAAATGATGCATATTTTTTTAAAGTACGACAAGAACAATTGAAGCTTCGTAGGCATTTGAAAATTGTAATGTTCGTATCCTTCTACATAATCAAAACAAAAATTAGGCAATTTTAGCATCACAAGTATGTATAGTCTCCGTTATGAGCTTTGATGAATCTTGCTTTCCCACTACTCGATTTTGACGAATCATCCACCTACAAATAAGAATCAAGACTACCGGTGATGGAATAACGGGTGGATCTTAGTTGATGAAAGATGATTTGACATAGCAGATATGGCCCATGTGTCAACTTTTATGAGGCTTAAGTTTTTGACTTCATTTAAATTATTATTAGGTTTTTTTTTTTTAATTATATTTATTATAAAATGTAACTTATAATTAAGTTTTTCTCAGTATAACATTGAGTAATAGAAAAATCGGGTCAAGTCAAGTGCGTCGTTGGATGAATTTCATTTAATTATATGTTAAATAAAATATAACTTAAGGAGACACAATTATAAAAATATGTAACTAATATTATTACCACTCGTTTTGTTTAAATATTTTATTTTTATATTTCATCTCAATTAGTTTAAAACATTAAGTCTTGATAAGTTACAATTTTAATAATTTACAAATTTTGTAATATGATAATAAGTCTAACTGTTATCTTACAAATTTTTGTATATTTTTTAAGAGTCGTAGATCATTAAAATTGTAAATTAGCAAAATCTTAATATTATTAATTAATGTAAAGATGTAGGTGAACAAATTTTTCCTTTTTAAATCCTATTTATAGGTAGTTGTATGTTAACTAATCAAATGTTTCAATTAATATAAATTAACGTATTCATTAAACAGATGGTGCAATTCTATAGCATTACTTGTTTAATAAGCAAGTGATGTTTAATGAAGTCGTATTCTAAGTGACACTTATCTTGACATGAACGGATAACAAAAATTATTAATCATACAAATTTTAAAATATTTTATTGTGAAATCGACACAAAATAAATTGGGGTCTACAACAAAATTAAGAATTCATTTTGGGAAATGATTATTGTTAATTAGTCATATGGCATGGTTGGGTGCTATGATTAATTTCACCATTAACCTCCATAATTTCATGAGATGAAGAAGTTTGTCTTTGAATTTGACCTAATACATTTTTCTTCAACACATGTCACACATCTTTGATAAAAGAATCATAATCAGGAATAATATCAACATAATAAACAAGTCCATCCATTCAGATATCTAATAACTTTTCATTTGACAATCGGTAGGATGGGGTTTGAATATGCAAAATTGCAAATGACAATAATGGTAATAATTTTATTCTGCACAAATGATCTAACATGTATAACAAATAAAACAAATTATTTTATTGTGAATGTGCATGTATGTGAGTGTGCTCATTCATCATACCATGGATTCATTTTTTTTTTTTTCAATATCACATTATCATTTTACTGATAAGTGCATCAGAAATCTATCAGGATGTACTCGATGTATCAAAATTAAAATTTTATTTTCAAGAACGAAAAATTTTACTCTTTACAAAATACTCAAACCACCGACCTAGCTCTATATTATCAAGAAGATTTATGCAGTGAATTTGATTTAGGAAGTTGGCATGCATAAATTATTACCACAGACTGAAAATTGGATACTTATGTTACACTTGAAATAAATAAAAATTCTCCAAATTTTCGCAATCTTAGGCTTTTTTGAATGTGCACGCATGAATACAGTCCAAACTAAGTTATCACATTTATTATTGTAATTAATTTCATCTTTATTTATCAAACAAAATTATCAAGGATTTGAATCAACATGTTTCTTGAATCTTAAATTTAATAATGCTACACATCTTAATTTTTTTTTTCTAAATAACTATATCACGTTATGTAACATTCATCTATTGATTGATAAAATTAAAATAAATTAATTATATTATCTTACCAATTAATTGATGAATGTCACATCATTTGAGATAATTATTTAAGATAAAAAATTTATGATATGTAACATTACTCTTTTAAATTTCATTTAAATACACTATAATTAATAAGGATTGATCTAATGCGCAATATCATACATGCTATGGTGCATAACGTCATACGTGACAAACTATGATTGGGGCTGTAGGCCTCACAGCACAAAGCCCCCCAATCATTCTTTACCATGGGACGATGCAGTGCACGACAATGTGTGCAACATTACGCACCAAGTCAAAATTAAATAACTACGAAGGTTTAAAAGTATATAACTAAAAATTATGCGAAAAGTCAATACATACACCCTAATCTTCTAGTAAGCATTACGCAAAGTCAAGTTTTGCCATATTTTCTATAAAGTTACTGCGTTTTAACGAAAACAAATATATGTAAAGTCAGTTCTTTGTGACTTCTGATAAGTTTTTGAACAAGTTGCTTCTTGAAAGATTGAGAAAATTATTAACTTAGACCTGAATCGCAACAGACCTTTATCCATGTCTATCGAGACACCCATTATAAAAAAAATATATATATACATAATTAAAGAAATAAGCCATCTGTAAAATAATATGATCCACTTTAGTCATAAAAAAGGATTAATTAGGTTTTTGTTAAGCCCCTGAACTAAAAAGCAAAAGCAACGTAAGTGTTTGATTTGCATTGCTGTATTTCCTATAGAATATATACATAAAACCAAACGTGTACGAGTTAGCTAACTAAAACAAAGAGTTTAAGAAAAGTTAAAAAAAGTAGAATACTTACATACATACATATATATATATATATAAGATTAATTTCTTTTGGGTTATTAATTTTCTTTTTTCATAATTAATTAGGTACATATGCTAATTAATCTGGATTTTGGAAATGAAACTGGTCAATTCAAGAATGTTTGCATAATATCTTCCTTCACGTTAGGGCACAAGAATGAAGAAAAAAATTGCATTATGGCCCTACTTTGTCTTGCCAACAAGCAGCATCATTTTCTCCTTTTCTTAATTTAATCAGAAAATTTTGCCGCCAATTTCTCCTTCACGTCCTCTCCATCAACAACAACTATAATGTGTTTTCCTGACTTTATAAAGTCTTAGATAAGTTTTTGATTTTATTAAAATATAGATAAATTAAAAGATAATAAAATTATTGAGAATTCTGATCTAAAAAGTTAAAAATAATAACACAGCCAGCTGAATTGAATGACTTAGTTTTATTAACAATAACTTTGGCTTAAATAATTATTCAATACACGATCTTAATTCTTAACGGCTCACCTTAACGAAAATAAAGTCAAGTGGTAACAGAAATTTGGAACAATTCAAATACAAGTAAATGTCCCTAAAGCTATGACTTTTCCCAGAGACCCGAACATTATTTTAATAAAAAATTTTTAAAAATATTATATTAAAATCTATATTTTTTTTATCTTTTAATTTATTATTGATTATATTAAAATTGTATATATATATATATATATATATAATTTTTTTATCTTTTAACTTATCATAAATTTAATAAAGCTAAAAATTTTTAATTAGAATATTTATTATTATTATTATTGTATGATGAACCGACACTTGAAAATGATTCAATTCGGACGTTTGCACTTTCGCACTTTATACGTCAGTGTAAATATTTTTATAGTATTGGAAGGGATACTAACATACGTGAATGTAAAAGATGAGTTAAATTTTTTATATTGATGTAAATGATGAGTTTATAAAATAATGACGTAGGCAGTTGAGAAAGACAACTCTTAAATTACATTTTATATAATTTTTATGACGTGGAAAGTTCACATTAGATTTTTAGACGCAAATTGAATAACTGAAAATGACACATACGTATGTGTCTGTGTGATGCCCAAGGAAAAATGAAATATACAGTCAATCGATGGCTGGACTCCATTGAAGAAGAGATTAAAAATTCAAAAGAAGGTGGGAGGCAAAATTTTCTAAAGGAAACTATTGAAATTGAATCTTTTTGACCTTTTTGAAGCTTTGGAGGATGACAATGTTCAAAGGCAATGACCAAAAGTTGCATTTATTTTGAATATGGGGACCAGATGAAAGGAAGACCTCCATTCATATTCAAAAATATTTTCTAATTAATTCATTGACCAACCACATAATTACAAGCAATTAAGTTAATGCCTTAATTAATATTATATTAAGCAGTGCATGCAAGTCCCTATGTGCGAACCACCCAAAAAACAGACATAGGCTTACAATTATAAATTGTTATTAAAATTTGAACATTTGGACATTAATTAGTATCTATTTACTCAACAACTTAGAGAGCGAGCTCTCTCATAATTAAAGTGCATCACGATTTTTGTTAATAGTGTACTGTATATTTAAAAGTTTTTGACGTACAAGAAAATTGTAAATAAGGTCACGGGAAATTATATTGAATCATTGAATGTTCATGAAACTCATAAATTCTACATAAACTAATTGTACTAAAAGCTAAAGATCCAAGCTGGTTTCAATATCAAATGGTAGCTATAGCTTCATTATTAGTTAGTTTTATTAATTGGTTCAGCATATTTTTTTTTTTTAGGACACTTGTAATTCTTGCTTCCCAAACAGAGCCTACAGAAGCAGGTCACAGAAGCACTTGTAGAAACATGCTTTTGACAGAAGCCGTTTATTACTTTTATGAGTGAATGAAGGCTTTTTACTCTCGTATGCAGCTGATGTGTATATCTAAGCACGAAACATCACTCAGATTCTGTACAGAGATGAATTTTGACCATTGTCTTAAATTTATCTGCCCTGGTCAAAAGTTTCCATTTTTCAAATAAAAAAGTTTGTTGATTTTATAAGAAGAATTAATTTTTATATTTTGTAAACTGAAATCATAATACTTGTAACATCTCTGATTATATGATGTACATTTTTTGAGGAGTGAATTAAATCCCAAAAGAAACGAGTTAATTTTTTTTCTCTAGGAAATAAAAACAAATGTTCAGTTATTTTCATGTTAAGTGATGGTTTGTATTTTATCTATTAAATGATAAAATCATTTTATAATAAATAAAATAATTTATTATGCTCTTTAATTCCTTCTTAATTTTGCATATTTATGATTGTTTAAAGGATATTACTTACTTGAAGCTAATTTTTTCATTTTTAAAGTTAAGCTCATTATTATTTATGTTAAGCTATAAGATAAACTTGATCCGTTCATATATATTTATGGTTATAAATGTCAATATCTATATCAATTTATTGAAAGTGACACTAAAAAATTTACTCTCATAATTTATGACCAATTCTAGTTTCATCTATTCAACATGAAAACACACACCTTACCACATTTAATATACACCATACTTAATTACTTGCATTTACCATCTCAATTTGAATTCAAACTTGACCACTTCTTCATTTCATAATTTTTAACCAAACAAGCATTTTGGGGCATAAATGTAAGTGTGTCATGGGTACCACCACTCTAAATTAATATAATGACATGAATGAAGAATATGTTTGTTAAGGCAAATTTCTAGTACTAATTAAAAGTACTATATAAATGTGCCCTACATGTTCAATACCTAATTGCTTCTCTTGATTTTAAACAAAGTATCATCATCATTATTAATAGCCCTTAAATCTTGGATCCCAAATTTAAAACATTAATTCGACACTCTCTGAGTCTTTTATTAAGTGAAAATAAAATGTAATAATCCAAATTCAGAAAAACGTGATGAGCAAACATGCAAGGGCAATATGGTCATTTGATCAAAAGTTATACCCTTTATTTTTTCTGAGGAAATCTCCGACAAGTCGTCCTTTAAAGAGCTCAAGAGGCCCAATGTAAAATTGAACAGTTAGAATCAAAGATTAAAAAAAGAAGAATCTATTGACAAGATTCGAATAGATTTTTGGCTACGGAATGACAACCACCACCGACATGTCGGCTCTTTTGATTTTGGATATATTTGGTTTAGACTGGCGCCGTCATTTGACGTCGCCTAAACTTCCACAAGCGAACAAACACTGAAAACATATTTATTTATTTAGTTATGTAAAATATTTATGATAATTACGAAAAAGAATTTATTTAAAAAATATTATAATATTTAAGGAGCCCAACTACGGTATCTTAGGATATACAAGATGATCAGAAATTCAATATCATTCGATTAATACCCCACAACTTGGGTATATAAGATGACTAGATAATCAATAAAATTTAAATATCGGATGATATTTAAATTATATGATATAATATTTTAAAATATTATAGTCGTAGTTAAAATTTAATATATAAAATCTCTTTGGTATTTTTATGTCTTACTAATTAATATTATAACTACTTTTAATCTCTTCACAATAGATGAGTTAATTATTTTTATTTAATAAATAGTATATAATTTAAATGTTTTGTGAATATCTCATATTCACGAAGAGAAAAATTCTGTTACTAATTATTTAACAAATTTAAGTTTATTTTATAATTCCTTCATTTGATGGGATTATCCTTTAGTTTCTATTTGAAATAACTTTTTAGATAATGTTAAGGGTTTGTCTAAGTATTATTTTGTTACTTAATTTATAATTTTTCTTTTTTTATTAATAAAATTTTTTTCATTTATAAAAAAAATACATAAAAACCTAATTTCTTATGAGAAAAGGTGAGTCAACATAATTAATGAACCAATTTTTTTTTTCCTTCTATGTGTCATTTTTGTCACAATTGAATAAAATTAATTTATTCAAGAATGAAAATGATTGCACTCGAATAATTGGATATACTTGATAGGTACACAAGTATCCGCATTTGTGTGTAAATAAATGAGAAATATCTCTTATAATATAATATTTGCCACATGATTTATGAGATATTATCATATTAATAAAATAATTTATAAAATCATGAAGTTCCTATCCACAAATGGTATTAACATAATAGAGTTTATTCTCTAATATAGAAGTATATTTATTGATTAAAAAAAAAAAGAATCCAACTCACATAAAACTTTTGATTAATAATGACCATAAGAAAAATTGTCTTATTCCCTAAGAATGTAAACTAAATTAGTGTTTATTTAATAAGTTTTATTTGTTGTTTTTTAATGGTTAAAAATTAGTCAAATTTTGGTTAGTCTTTACAATAAAAAATATTGATAAATTGAATTAGTCTACAACACAACGATTAAAACGTTATAATAAATAAATTTTTAGTTATTTTTATCAAAAAGTTTTTTCACGTGTTTAAAGTATTAGCCCTTTTTAAAAATATTTTAAAGGTATTTTAGAAAATAACCCAAATTTTCACAAATTTAGGAGAGAGTAAATAAAAAGAAAATGAAAGTAAAAGAAATGGATAATGAAAAAGATGTTTAATTTAAGAATAAAATAATAGAAAATAAACGCCGTTAAAACAGAAAAAACCGCCATTATAAATGAGAAACAAGGCAATGTAAAAATAAACAGTTTGGTTTGGTAATGAGAAAAGTCTAATTAGCTAAAAGCCTAAAGAGAGAAGGCTAATCCATTAAAAAAAAAACATAATTTCTTGTTTCGTTTGAAGAGAGAGAGAAAGGGGGAGATAAAAGAGAAACAAAGAGAGAGTGGTTCAACTTCAAGATCTTGTCAGATCGGGACACCAACTGTAAGATAATCTTTCTTCTTCTTCCTCTTCTTCTTGTTGTAAGAATTTGAAAAAAAAAATAAATTATTTTTTAATTTTGCTTTTCATTTTTGATCTAATGTTTCTTTATCTCTTCATTCCATTTCTTTATCTGGGTATTTATGAAATGAGATTTTGAGAAATGGGTATTTTGTCTTTTTGTTCTTATGTGGGTGCATTGTGTAATTTGCATGCATTTCTTGTTGCTTGTGATATTTTTTCCAATTTTTTTAATTCTCATTTTATGCTCTTTGTGAATGCCTTTTCTTTTTCATCTTGTTCTTGTTATTTTTTATTTTTAATTTTATTTATGGTTATGTTTATATGTGAAGATGTTACCACATAGAGTTTTTTGTTTAATAAATGAAGATATATTTCCTTTCAGTGTTCTATTTAATGTAATTATGTATACATGAAGCATTTATGTATAAATGCCAGATTTTTTTTTCTTTCTAAATTCTTGCCATGTTTGATCTATATACTTCCCATTCTTATCTTCCTGAAGAATATTTTTTAACTCCTTAAAAATCTCTTATTTATTTTTACTTTCTTTTTTTTCTAAATACTCTTGTTAGGTTTTTGTTTTTTAATGCTAAAAGACAAAGTGAAAATCATAGGAGTAATATAAGAAAAATATATGGTTGGGATATGAGATTTTAATCATAGGAGGGAAAATCATTTTATGTTGTTGAAAAGCTTCCCCATTAAGTTGGCATGAATTTATGAAATTAGATTAAAACATATAGTTATTTTAAAATTTAAATAAACTGCTTCAAACAACGGAAAGTCTCAATTTTCCAGATCCATGGAGCCGTGGGCCCATTTTTTCTTTCTGGCTAGGTCTTTTAAGTTAGTTTAGAATAATGGTATCTACTTTCTTGGTTTGGAAATATGACCATCAGCTTTCTATGTGATTAGGAGATCAATATCTGTTAGCTTCATACTCTTGTGATCTTATGTAGTTGTCTGGATTGGAGATTTTGAAAATAGAAACATTTCAATGGAGATTTGTAATTTGTGTGAGTGGGGGCTTTCTGAATATTTGAAAATTTAGAGTTGTAAGGGGAACAAGCGGTGAGAAAGAGAAAATCTCCCCCTTCTCACATCCATCATCGTGTCTTTTGTAGACTGTATCTCAAAGTACACCTATCTGCTAGGCATCGGAATTTATAATCCGGTAACCAACTCACTGGTTGGAACCATTGACATGATGATTTCATACCCAATAGATTAATTAAAGCAATTTTAAGTTAAGGGTCAAACTTAAAGTATCATATACTTTGAACTCATAAAAAGCAGCCATATAAATCTTCTGCGTAGTAGTATGATTACCCTTTTCCATATTGAATTATTTTCATTTGTTTGTGGTGTTTTAGTATCTTCCAGTTTCTGAAATGTTAACTAACTTCTTTTGTTTTGTTTTGTTTTTTAAAGTCTCAATAGATCTGAGTACATAAATCTGAAAAATATGTTAGTTTTTATTTATTCTTGTTTATGTCTGATTATGAGTACTAAATTGTTAGTTTTTAGTTTTTGTAAATGAATCTGAGGAGTTTAAATTTAAACCGTGGACTTCAGACTTAAGGTAGAAGTCAAAATTCTTAGCCTTTTCTTTTAAGATGAAAATATCATACAATCAGTGGTAAATTTTAAAATAGACAATCTAAAAATTCTAAATGTCTTAAAATAAGTTACATTAAAAAAAAAAAAAAGTTTAGTTGAATTAGACATGACAGCTTCTTGAGTTTGGAGAGTTGTATCATAGATTCTGACATGGATAAGAGAACCTTTCATAAGTGTTTTTGGTGTCTTGTTACACTAAATTTCTGCATATGTAGTGTATATATAATTTACTTGAGCAATGTCACTTCTATGAAGCATGGTGATATTTACCGTTTCACTTTCTGTGCAGGGTGATGGGGAGGGAACTCACAGATGTACACATGGATAAAAATTCAAATGGAGTTATACCGAATTCAAAAGGTGCATCTTGTGATAAAGTTCATGAAGCTCCCAAAATCTCAGAAGATGATGTTGATGCAAAGGACTATGAGGTGAAAGAATGCACTGAAGAAAACTCGGTTGAAAATTGTCGTGAGAAACAAGATGAACTTGGTATTGAAGGTAAAAATTTTGATGTTGACCTAACTGTTGATACAAATGACAAGCCGGAAGTGCAAAAGTCAAACTCTCCGCCATCTAAATCTCGTGGTCCTGGTAATGTGCGTACAAGTCGTACTGTCCCACAGCCCTTTGCTCTGGCAACTGAACAACGTGCTTCAGGCACAACTAGACATGGTGCGGCTAAAACTGCAGCTGATAGCAACAATGCACAATCTCCTATGGCTAAGAAGACTTCACAGGTAATTTAAATCCTCAATTGGATAAATGGTGAATACCACTATTCTTTATTATTAAGTTAGGGCAATGAATTTAATGAGAAACTTGACATGACATTAACTACAGCCAATATAACCGGAGGCATGAAGAGGCAAATAATTCCAACTGTTTCTACGGAGTTTGGAACTGAGAAGTGTCCTAACAAATAGATAACAAATTCATCCACTGGGGGTTTTACCTTATAAAATTGCCTAAAAATATGTTTTCCTGCATTAAAGTGTAGTATTCCTTAGTTCTGTTGAAGAAAAAGGTTAAAAAATTTCTTAAGAACTTTACTGTATTTTCACTTTATTTTTGTGTTGGGAATCTTTACCCACTATTTGCCATCTTGATTCAGATTGTATGCTTGATTCATTGGAATTGCTCTACATCATAACCTTTGTTTTGTTTTGCTTCCCTGGTTCACCTTGGTAGTTCATAGATTTGTAATCTTGTCACCCTATTTGCATGACATTCAAAAAGAATATATTGCTCACTGAATAAGCAATCTGTATGGTTTGAAGTCTGATGGGAATTCAAAAGCATCGTGATCTTGTTCACAATGATCAGCATTGTACAAATTATATGGAATGTTGCTAGTCAATGATATTCTGCAATTTGTTTCAGCCAAATTCACCACTGACATCAAGGAAGCTATCACAACTTGATAACAAGAAGCTCCTTGATGAAGAAGATAGTTGGTCCGTTGCTTCTTCGTATCCTTTATTGAAATTACATGCTTCTTATTTTAGTGTGCTTTTAACTATGTTGTTTCGTATAAGTTGGCTTTGATTTTCCTGAGCTATACATAGAACGGCAGCATCTGTACGGAAGGTAACTGTTGGAACGGCTCCAAAATTTAGATGCTCTGCACGTGCTGAGAAACGGAAAGAGGTATTTTCTTTGTTATCAAATAATTAAATGTAAGGTTTATTTGCAAATGTGTTATCTAAATAATGTTTTTTTTTTTAATCTTTGTTGTCATTTCCATCTTCCAGTTCTACACGAAATTAGAGCAAAAACAAAAAGCTTTGGAGGAAGAGAAAAGCCAGTGTGAAGCAAGACTGAAGGTACATTTTCTTAAGTATTTCTGATGTATTGTGTCTGCAAGTGTCATTATTATCTTATTACAGACATCTACAGATGTTATGAGTGAAGAAATCATTATTTATTTATTTATTTTGGCATTCTATTTCCAGGAAGAGCAAGAAGCTGCAATTAAGCAGCTTAGAAAGTCCTTGGTGATTAAAGCAAAACCAGTTCCTAGTTTTTACTACGAGGGACCTCCGCCCAAGGCTGAACTTAAAAAGGTATTTTTTTTTTTCGTTCTTGCTTTCTTTTCTGAAAAGTCCATAATCTTGTATGATGAATTTCAGATTTAAATGAATAACTATGTGTGTAAGGGCTAGGATTTAGCTAAATTTGTAGAGCAATGTTGTTTTCTCCAGAGCAGCTGCAATAAAGGATACTTCTTAAGTATGTAATTATTAATAATGTTCTAATGAGGAGGGAGATGATGTAATAATATTAGTGTCAATCTTGGATAAGACAATCCCAGCAAATTTTATTATTAATGGAAATTAAGACTGCCTTTTATTTTATCCTCAGCTTTTGTTGGACACAAAATATTAATTCTTTACTTTCTATCTAATACCAGCTGCCATTGACAAGACCGAAATCTCCAAAACTAAACAATGGTAGTAGAAGAAAGAGTTGTAGCGATGCAATTACGTCTGCTGGGAAGGACAAGGGAAGAGTTTCTGCTCAGGCACAGCGCCATAGCATTGGTAATTGCAAAGAATCCCCTGCTACCAGAACTCCTCAAACCAAGATTCGTGAACAGAATGGTAATGGAAGTTACAAGCTCAGAGATGAACTGAAGCAGATGGAAACAACAAAACCCTCCCCTCAGAATATCACCGAGCAGGCAATTACAGATATCACTGTTGAGTCCTGAACTGTTGGTTTCACTAACTCTACGTTGGGGAAGTGGACTTAGATTTCCATCACTCCCATATGGATGTTCCGAAAGAAATAGCCTGTTTCATTTCAGCTGCAGTGACTCAGTTTTAAGTGGTTTGTGTTGATCTGAATTGTATATTTTTTTCTGTCAGCTTGGGTACATATTATGTTATATATAAAGAGAGTCATCCATTTTAACATGGACAAAATTGTTGTTTCGTCTGACATATTGATAGCTTAAGCAATAGCATGGACTTGAGGTGGCAGTTTTTGAAATATTATATATATATAAGTTGTATCCAGTCGCTCCCGACATTCTTTCTTCTAATTTTGATCATTGCATCCTAATCTTGACATCTGTGTTCATAATATAACTTTCTGCAGTACTTCATTTTCTGGCGCAATTGGATTCCTTGTATCTTGAATCAAAACTTAATTGCAGGGTCAATTCTGTACTTCTATTTTTGAGAGGCTGCCCTTCCGAGAATCGGTTTTCAGCTATCACAACTTTTAATAGTTTGCAAACCAATTGTAGTTTGGAATCAAACTTAATTGCACGTTCTATTCTGGAATTCTTTTATCGAGAGGCAGCCGTTCTGAGAGTGTTTTCAGTTATCACTTACAGCTTCTCAAGGTTTGCAAAACAATTTTGGTTTTGTAAGTTCATAAACTTGCTGTGTAATCTGTTTAATATATTTGATTGATACAAATTTCAAAGACAAAATACAGATCAAGTGAAATTTGTTACAATTTACACATACGATTACAATTTAAAATCTATTGATACTCTAAAATCTAAATACATATCATTCTCCGACCAGTCTGCCAAACACTAGCTCAGAAAACTAATCCGATTAATATTTGGAGAGATTAAGTTACAATCATGGTGAAACAGATAAAACTAAAAAAAAAATGCAGGCAGCATCAAGTATAAAACATAGGATAAGGGACAGATTGTAACAAACAAAACTACCAGTAAATGATGCCCACTTTCATTTCCTATGCATCTTCATCTTCTCTGATTCTTCAACCCCTTAAACCCCAAAAACCTCAAGATTGTCAAAGGTAAAGACACTAACTTCAACCATTATTGAAGCAACTTCTCCTTCATCGAAAAACAACAGCACAGATGCTCAAAAGCCGACTTCAAGAAACTGCCGCAGAAGATCATCATATGGCAGTTCAACAAGGTCAGCTGTCAAGAGAACATTCACTCAAGAGCAAGTCACCTTCACTGCACCCGTCTCCAGTAACCCACATGTGGGGATTATTGGCGGAGGCATGGAGGGTCTGGGTTGTGCTTTGAGTTTGGATAAGAGAGGTGGGTTATGAGTTTGTCACGGTTTGTCATTTGGCTTGTTTTTGGCCTTTTATTTTGTACTTTTGTGTCTTTGGTGTGGGTTATGTTTTTATTTGATGATGAGAGTTTATGCTTGTTTAATGGTAATTTAAAAAATTTGTATCAACAGTCTTGCATGTGTTGTTGTACATGGAATATTGTTTTTGTGAAAAGGGTTTTTGTTTTTGTGAAAAGGGTTTTGTATATCATTCATTGCCTGTAGTCATTGTGATATTCAGTGTGTATGCAACTCTGGCAAGCTCAATTCTTTTTGGAATGCATTATTGATTTGATTATAAGCATGTTTGGAATTGGGGTGTTGTGACTTTTAATCCACAATTATTGAGGAATGAAATTAAAACATTAGCTGCTAAAGAAAGTGGGGATTTATCAAATATTTTAGTCAACCACATCCATGTAATTATTTTTTATTTTTTCTTCTTAACTCTGTGCTTTGCTATATCAGGGAATCATGGCTTGGGAGGAAGAATGGGAACCAGAATGATTGGTCCTAAACCACTGATATTTGATCATGCTGCTCAATCTTCACTGTGAATGATTCTCGGTTTGGTGAGTTGGTTGATGACCATGGCAAGGTGTGATTGGAGAGCTTGAAAAGGGTGCCCAATTCACTCCATTTCCTTCTTCACCTTCAAAATAAATTGGTGTTAATGGGCTGCGCCCTCTTGCTAACTCTTTATTGGCCCTGGTAACAATTCTTTCTTTTGCTTTTGTGTTCCTTTCTTGTTGATTCTATCATGCTTCTTTGCATTAAAAGGGGAAAATTGTCTGATTAAATCACAATGGTAAGAAACTGAAGTATTGTTTTGAAGGTAATGTTGCTGCTAGGGCATTCAAAGTCCAAAAATCTTTATATTTTTGAGGTTTGACCGGGGAAGGAAGATAGAGTATATGAAACTAAAAGCTATGGTCACATGATTTCAATTGCTTAGGCTTCATGGCTATACTTAATGAAGCAGTGCTGATAATGATCATAACTGAGGAAAAGAATAAACAACATGAACATTTTGCACCATTGTATTATGACTGCAATTATTGTGAGGTAACAGGCTTTATAAATGGATTATTAATATTGAGTTGGTTTTAGTTATTTACAACATCTTTCATGGTATACCATTATTTTTAAATTATGTAAATCAGTTCCTCCGTCCTTCATACCATGGGTAAATACATTTTGATGCTTGTTGCAGACCTCTATTGTTAATGTTGTGAGACTTTGCTGGATAAGTAATCTTGAGCTATTTAATCGGATGTGGCACTTGAGCGAGAATGAGAAACCTTGTGGGCAGTTTGATTTGGTTATTATTGCTCATAAGGGTGATTCAGTGCGGCTAGCCTTTCTTTTTCTCTCTCTCTGTGAATATCATAGTCTTACTGTCGTTGCATTGCGAAAATGCTGGTTATTGTTTTCTGCAGTTGCATGAATGTTACAATGCGCTTTGCTACTGGAAAAAAAAAAAAATAAATAAAATCTGATTTTACATTCTACCATTACAATGGGTTGGGAATGGTGAAGAATCTCATTTGGTACTGGGAAACCCTCCCCAAATATAAAATCCTGTATAGTTTGTCGATTTATTTATTTATTATTATTTTTTTTATAGTCATTACAGGTGGGCTGAGCCTGAATTTAGACCAGTTCTTCTTTGTTTGAGCTGCTCACACGCAAGCAGACAGAAAAATCTTAGTTATCCTTAATGAAAGTATATACTTGTTTAATGGTAAGCGAAAAAATGTACTACCAACAGTCTAGCATGTTTATACATTGCTTAATGTGTTTGTTATAAGGGTTTCGTATATGATTCATTGCCTTATAGCCATTGTGAAAGTGTATATTCAAACTTTGGGAAGCTCGATCCTTATTAGAATGCATTATTGATTTTATTATAAATATATTTAGAATTGAGATACTGTAATTTATTTAGTCACTATTTTTGTTGAGGAATGAAAAAAAAAATTACATAATAGTTTAAGAATCTAAATAATAATTTTTTAGGCTATATAAGAATTATAAAAAATATCAGGGATCTAAATGATAGTATTCTATGTTAACTTTCAATCAAGGACTAAATCAAAAAGTTTAGAAAATATTTGAGCTATAATATAAATTTATAAAATTTAGGGACTATAATGATAATTTTGTTGCACTTCATTCTTTTGCGAGGAGCTACATTGGCTACAGTAATATTTACTTGAACAACCCAATTTTGACTATCAAAAATCATAAAAATATTATATTTTTACTCCTCAAATATCACCCATGTAGTATTTAATGACTTGTTGTTTAAATATGCTCAAAATCAAAAATCTAAAAATAAAAAAAAATGTTACGGGTGAGTCAAAGTTTAATTTATCAACAAAAATGACGATGGTTTAATAGAAAATATATAACCATGGACTCTGATACTAATTATTGAAATAAATTTGAACTTAATACCCTAAATCTTGCATTTTCAATTAAACACATATTTTAAGAAAATTTTGAGATTTATCTTGATTAGCCATGAATTCAAGTTTAGAAACTTATTATGGAACTTGCATAGGTTGCTAAGAAACAGATCCAAGTGCTGCAAAGCTGCTGCCTTTACCCCATATCGAAATTGCTTGAGTGTACTGTATATATGAATAGTTAAATCGGAAGGAAAAAGAGGGAGAGAGGTGCACTGCGCTCATTCTCCAGATTTTTCAACAGTTAACTCCTAATGGGCTGAAATCACTTAAATACTATAACTGAGTGTAGGGATCTCTAATGTGTTAGTACAAAATTGTCCATCCCATTATGAGTTATAATAATAAAATTAATATACTACTATATAGGGTATGACAAAATCAGACTCATTAATACAATATTTGATCACTTAATAAATGAGTATGTTAAGATTTCTTTTTAATATTTGAGATTAGTCACGTATTAATTCGATAAAACATAAAAGAATTAAAATAATTTATACTAGTCCACAATACGTGAGAAATAAATATAACAATTCAAACTAGTAACACTTGAATTTTTTGTTTCTAAGTTAGAGTTTTGAGTTAGTCAACCACATCCATGTTGCAATTATTTAGGCTCTTTTTACTGTTCTTCGCTATATATAAGGGGAATTTGGCTTTGGAGGACAAATGGGAACTAGAATGATTGGTCCTCAAGCATAGATATTTGATCATGCTGCCCAATTCTTTATTGTAAGCGATTCTTGGTTTTATCTATTGGTTGATAGTTGGTCGGAGAGACGTCTGGTGCGACTGTAAGAAGGTGTGATTGGAGAGTTTCGAGTAGGTGGTCAAGTCACTCCATTTCCTTCTTCACCTCCAAGATACATTGGTGTTAATGGGAGGCGCCCCGCCCTCTTGCTGGCTCTTGATTGGCCTAAGCAACAAATCTTTGTTTTGCTTTTGTGTTAATTCTTTTGATGATATTATTGTGCTTCTTTGCTTAAAAAAAAATAGTGGAATATTGTCTAATTAAATCACAGTGAGAAACAAGCTCATCAAGGAATATTTGCCTATGGAAGAGAAGCTCCCATGAATGTCCATGGATCCTCAAATGCCTATCCATGAACAAATGATTACCATAGTCTCTTTGTTTGCATTCCGGAAATATTACATGCAACAATAGTCTCTTTGTTTGCATATTTGTTTTTAACCCGCTGTAATTTGTTCATACTTTTGTGGGTTGTAAAAAGTTCTTAAACTAAAAAGAAATTATGTGTTGATTTAATTGTGTGTCTTTGTCTTTTTTTGTAATTCTAATTAAGGTCAAAATAAAGATTTGTAATGGGCTAAGCCGACATGGGTCTGCTTCTACCGATTTCCATCAGAAGAAAAAGATATTTTGGGCTTTTGTAACACAGGTTTGTCTTCCTCTTTAACACCCCTCAAAGCTGCTAAGAAAACTATTTTTTTTTTAAAACTAAAATTACCTAAATACAATTTAATTTATTTCTTTTTTTAAAAATAGAAATTCAATTAAATATTTAAATAATTATTATTTAAAAAAATATTTTATGTCTATCAAATTTCATAATTATATTATAATTTCGATAGAAAATATATTTTAAAAAATTATAAGAGTTTAAAATTATAAAAATAAAAAAATGTATAATAAGAAAAAAATATTTTAAGATTTTAGGTTTTGCGTGTAATTTATAAATAAAATCTTTAAAAGTATACAACTTTTTTAGATACAAATTTTGTTAGAAGACGGTTAATTTTAATATATATATATATAGAAGCCCACTGTTACTCATCTGGACAACCTAGGGTTGGTTCGTGTTATGGGCGCAGGCTGAAGACAGCCGGGACGAAGAAAGAGGATCTGATGCCGGCGGTTGGGATTCAAGGTGACGTGATGAGGAAGCTGAAGAAAGCTGACGAAAGAAAAAAGATCTCGAGGACATTCAGCAATGGATGAAGCAGGGATTCTAACAGTGTCACTTTTAAAATACTTATGCATATTCTTTCATGTGCTGTAGAAAGTCCCTTCAACCTCGGAAACCTCACCATGGACTGGGAGCGAAGAAAGTGGGATCCGATGGTTGTTGCTTGTTGGCATTGAATGTGGCAAGCTGCAGAAGAAAGATGGCGTTTTCAAAGTTGAAGGGCCTTTCTAGAGCACTGAAATCCAATTCCATTCATAGACAAGGCTTTTTGTGCATAATAATATAGACTTTGCGATGGGATTAGACTTATTTTCCCTTATATACTTGAATCAATATAATATTTCAATGTTACAGCATACTTTGCTGCAGCATATGTAGATATGTATACGTTGCAATTCAGGCTTTCTCTGCAAGACTGGTGTCAATTTTTTTTTTATCATTTATTAGGAAAATTAAATTTCCCAACTGCAACAGCAGAAAAGGTGAGAACAGGTATGCTCGAGGTTGTAGTAGCTGCGCTTGGCCTACCGAAAGGTTCATTTTTAGAAGCCCATTTTTATACTCTTGAGTCCAATTATGGTAAGACTCCACTTTTATGGGCATTACCCTGTAATTGTGTGGACTTGTGTGTACTCTAGTTCTATTTTATTGTTATGAGGAATGTATGTGTAGGGATGCTGCTCTTCCAACTAATGGTCCAAATATTCCATGTATCTTGGATCCTCTCGGAAGGTCTGGTATATGTGGTGATTGGCTTTTGGGTTCAAGTTTAGAGTCAGCTGCCTTAAGTGGCTGGCTCTTGCTAATCATGTAAGCGATAATATGATTTTCTTTTGCTTATTTGGTTTTATTTTTGTGCATAGAAATATACATGTCATGATTGATAATTAATGTCAAATACTAAAATCTGTATCAGAACCGTTATACCCCTATATATGGACATCTAAATATAAATTAGTATATTGGCTTCAGTTCTGATTGAAATATCAGACAACTTTCAATCATAGGCTTGAAGCATGATTATT
This sequence comes from Murraya koenigii, assembly GCA_025617385.1. NCBI lineage: Eukaryota > Viridiplantae > Streptophyta > Magnoliopsida > Sapindales > Rutaceae > Murraya > Murraya koenigii. The sequence goes on from CM046816.1 coordinate 21,102,403, forward strand.
CATATTTAAATGCTGTAATTGGTCTATGTAGATTGTAGATTATTTGGGAAGTCGTGGAGTTCATCTGACGAGTTTGCTGTTGGTTTACAAACAAGTTTTCTGCCACTCAAAGGACATCATATTGGGCAATTTCTGTGTTTAGAGTCCATGGAAAAAGAGGAAGTTCAAGCATATCAGCCTACCATTTGAATCATTAAACAGGCCATGAAAATTTCTAGAGTTGTTAAGGTATGTTCTATCTGCACACTTTTTATGGATTTACGTTTTCTCTTCGGTTGCCCCGTATATTAATTCTCTTGCTTTTATGGCTTGGACCATTAGATTACAGTCATTGATAAGAGTAAATTCTTCTTTAATGGTAATTGAAAGAATTTGCTATCAGCAGTGTAGCATGCGTTAATCATTGAATATTCTTTTTGTGTATCATTAATTGCATGTAGCCATTGTGACGCTTAGTGCATATGTAACTTAGGCTAGTCCAATCTTTTTTGGACTTTTTGATATGATTATTTCCATGTTTGTGATTGAGGTATTGTGACTTTTAATTTAGTTAGGAATGGAATTAAAACATTAGCTACTTAAAAAAAGGGTGTTTATCAAATATCTTAGTTAAAATGCTTTCAAAATTAATCTGCCACCAAAATAGGACTCAACTCAAGTTATTCAAACTTGTGAAACTTGAATTTTGTGAGTTTCAAGTTTTTGAACTTTGTGTATCTGAGCTGGGTGCTCAGTTAGTCAATCACATCCATGTAATGATTCATTTTATATATTTATTTATTTTACTATGTTTTGCTGTATCTGGCGAATCATGGCTTGAGAGGAAGAATGGGAACCACAATGATAGGTCCTCAACCACTGATATTTGGTCATGCTGCTCAATTCATTACTGTGAATTATTCTCGGTTTCGTCCGTTGGTTAATGGTTGGTTGGAGATACGTCTGGTGCGACCGTGGGAAGGCGTGATTGGAGAGCTTGAAGAGGGTTGTCGATTCACTCCCTTTCCTTCGTTACCTCCAAGATACATTGGTGTTAATGGGTTGCACCCTCTTGCTGACTCTTGATTGGCCCAGGGGACAAGTCTTTGTTTTGCTTTTGCATTAATTCTTTTGTTAGTTCTATTATGGATCTTTCAATAAAAAATAGGGGAGTATTCTCTAATTAAATCACAATGGCAAGAAACTGCTATACTATTTTGAAGTTTGCTGGTAGGTAGTTTTGCAACTCGGGTCGATCCTCCCAAGTGCAGTTCTATGGTACTGATTCAAAGTCCCAAAATCATCACAGTTTTGAGGTTTAACCGCACAAGGAATATTAGAATATATGAAACTAGAAACTAAAATTACATGGTCATGTGATTTCAATTGCATCGGCTGCATGGGTGGACTTAATGTAATAGTGGTGATAATGATCGTAACTAGAGAAAAGAAGAACTAGCATGAACATTTTCACACCACTGTATTATGACTACAATTCCTGTGAAGTAACAAGCTTATACATGCAACATTAACATTGGCTTGGAGTTAGGTGTATGCATCATCTTATCAAGGCATACCATTGTTATTAAATTGTGTAAATCAATTCCTTTGCCCTTCAGCTATGTCCTTTATGGCCTAAATCTGTTTTGATGCTTGTTACAGACCTCTGAGGTAAATGTAATGAGACCTTGCTGGATAAGTAATCTTGAGCCATTTAATGGGATGTGGCACTTGATCGAGAACGGAATACCTCGTGGGATTATTGCTCATAATGGTGATTCAGTGTTGCCATCCTTACTTCTTTCTCTCTCTCTCTCTCTCTCTATATATATATATATATATATATCTGTCTCACGGTTGAGAGTTTGCCATGCCACCATCATACACACACTATATTGGGTCATACACCCCCAACCATTCTTGTATTATTAGGAAGCAATCTTGATCGTTCATTGTCTTGATCCGATGCTCCACATGTAGCAACGTTTCTTCTTTACTCAGCCACCGTTGTTGATCACATCTGAACCGTTAGATCGTGCATCAACTATTCCTGAATGGATGCTCACCATGCTTATTGCATGCTTGCATTCACTGGATTAAAATGGAAATTTTGCCTTCGGACTGAATTGAAAAGGTCATGTGATTTGGCAGAATTAATTTTTTTTTTTTCAGTTTCTTGCTTTTGTAAATTAATTAATAAAATACGTGCTTTATTTTGCAATATGTGTGGTTAATTTTATCAAGGTAGTGTGAGGTGAAGCTCTTGGGAGAAATATATGATTTAATTAAGTTTTATTTTTAATTGGGGAAATAAACTTTAGATTTCCATTGCTCCCATATATTTAAAGCATAATAGCATAAATTTAAATAATTAAATCTTCTAACTAACCTTTGGAGGTTCTCCGCATACTTTTATTTATTTATTGAGAGATCCTTGTTCCTTACTGCATGCTTTTTGTTTCAAATTTAATTTAGAGGTCCTTTTTGTGCATCCCTTTATTTTCTTTAGTGGTACTTACCACTTTACTAATGTAGTTTTTCATACAACGAATGACACTATTCACAACATATATCTAAGATAAGATTTTTGGAGGTAAAATAAATTACCCTACCTAAATGCAGTGTGGCTATTACTTTAACTAAAACAAATGTAATTTGTAATTAATCTTTTGGTTTTTAACTGTGAATAGACCACTCAACAACTGGACAATATGGATTGAGGCTATTATGTCATGAGGTGCATGAAGGATATAATAGCAGACATTGATTTGCTAATGAACAATGTATGTTGCTGATAAACAGTATCATAGATTCGGTTGTTTTGGAAGTTTGACAATATTGATTTCGTGGTTAACAGTTCAATGGAAAGGATGCATACATTCGGGCCTGAAATCGATGAGGTTTGTTTGGAGTGGGCTGGCCATTTTTGTAGAGTTGGTAATAGTATTAGCTTATTAAAGCAGGCCGCAGTGAGTTCAGTTTTATGTGTATAGTTTTGTAGACTTGGTAATTGTATTAGTTTGACTGTCTGCCTTATACTTAATCAACATGACATTCAATTTTACAGCATGGATTTATGTTTGCAATTGAGTTTTTCTGCAATTTAGCTTCAGAAATAGTGGTTATTTTGGACAAAATTGACGAGTGATATTGTGGACCTGCGTGTAGTCCTCATCTTATTTTCTGGTTATGCTCATTTGGAAAACAAAATGGAACACGTGATTGCAATTTGCTTAAATATTTGGAACATGTTATGCTCATTTGTTTCAAATCGCCTAACTTCTTATTTTAGTCTGCTTTTGACTATATTGTTTTGTATACGTTGGCTTTGATTATCCTGAGCTATGCATAGAACAGCAGCATCTGTTGGAAGGTAACTGTTGGAACGGCTGCAAAATTTAGATGCCCTGAATGTGCTGAAAAATAAAGGAGGTTATTTCTTTTTAATTAAATAGTTAAATGTAAAGTTTCTTTCCAAACATGTTATCCAAATAATGTTTTTGTATCTTTCGTTGTAATTTTCATCTACCAGTTTTGCATAAAGTTTGAGCAAAAACACAAAGCTTTGGAGGATGAGAGAAGCAAGATTGAAGGTGCATTTTCACAAGTATCTCCGATGTACTGTGTGCACGTGTTGTTAGTATGTTGCGAGTGAAGAAATCATTCTTTATTTATTTATTTTTGGCATTCTATTTCCAGGAAGAGGAAGAAGCTGCAATTAAGCAGCTTAGAATGTCCCTGGTGATTAAAGCAAAACCAGTTCCTAGTTTTTACTACGAGGGGCCTCCGCCTGTGGCTGAACTTAAAAAGGTATTTTTTTTTTTTTTCATATTTGATTTCTTTTCTGAAAAGTCCATAATCTTTTATGATGAATTTCAGATTTAAATGAATAACTATGCATGTAAGGGCTAGGATTTAGCTAAATTTGTAAAGCAATGTGTTCTTCTCCAGAGTAGCTGCAATAAAGGATACTTCTTATGTATGTAGTTATTAGTAATGTTCCAATGGGGAGGGAGACGATGTAATTGTATGTTTACCAATTAGGAATGGGAATGAGAGAATGAGATTTATTAACTTGTTTACTTCCAAAATAAAAAGGAAAATGTGAATGAAATTTTAGTGTGTTTCACAAATTTGGAATTCTCATTCCTAAGGGGAGAGGTGGGAATGAGAATGAGAAGTAGATTGACATTAGTATCCTTAGGTGGTGTTTGGTTGGGAGGAGAGGAAAGTAATTTGAATTCTTTTTTAATTTTTGTTGTTTGGTTAGATAAAATATATAAGAATTTAATTTCCATTAGAATTTAATATCCATCATAATGTAGAATTTGAATTCCTCTTCTGTTGGAAACCAAAGCTTCCAAAATTATCCCTTCAACTTTTTAACTTGTTTAATTCTATCAAATAATTATTATTTATAATTTTAATATTATAAAGAATTTTATATTAATTAAATTTAAGTAATGATTTAAAAAATTAACAAAATAAGTAAATAAATTTATTTATTTAATATGAAAATATAAAAACACAAATTAACAATTGCTGGATCGATGTTAATCCATTGTCGGACTGCCGACAGACCGCCAGCAAATTTATTTAGAAACAAATTATGTTAATTATAATTACTTAAATTAATAATAAAACAAAATTATGTTAATAAAAATTTTTAATTAAAATTTAATTATAAATATAAAATATAAATAGTAATTTAAAATAATTTTTATTAGTTATTTATGTAAATATATAAAATAAAATTACTGTTTAATTTTTTTGAATTATATTCATGATAAATATTGGAAGTTTAACACTTACTCACTTAAAGCTAAAATTGTCTAAATTAAAAATTAAAGATTTATTTTCTTTGTATAAATCTGTAACAAACCAAACATTAGAAAAATATATCACTCTCCTCTCCTCTTCTTTTCTCTCATTTCCTCCACTTTCCTTTCTTCTCATTTCCTCACATTTCTCCAAACCAAACATTACCTTTGGGCATGTTTGGTGCTCCTCATTAAAAGGTATTAGAACCTCTCATGGTATTAAAGTATTATAATATCATGTTTGGTAATTATGATGTATGGTATTGTAATGTGGTCAAACATTTAACCCGACTCTCTGTCGGGTTTATCCGGGTTTGTAACCAAACTCATTGTGCTTAGCATCACTTGCGAATCAATCTCATGGCTTCTCATTTACCGAACCAACTCTTACGAATCCCTCAAATCCTCAACTGTCAAAGCCTTTAAGAAACTTGAGACCATGAAAATCAAAAATCAGGCTAAAATCTCCACCAAAATTTCCAAGATAAAAAAGATCGACCGCGTCAAGACCAGCCTCAAAGAATCTGGCTGCAATTTGTCCTTGTTCAAGTTCAAATCTGGCACTATTGTCACCCTTGTTCTGTTCGTTGTGTTCAGCCTCTCGAAGGGAAAGTTGTTGCAAAATTACCGTTCAAGCCATTTGGGATCGTCATGAAGATGAGCCAACAACGAACTTCATTGATAAGATAGTGGTTTGTATTTCTACTGTTATCTTTTATGTGCCAATTTGTTTTTTTTTTTTTTTTAAATATTTATTTTTATATATTTTAGCTATTTGAGGTTTCAAAAGATGTACATCAAGCTCAGTGGTGGCCTCCGTCAGGTCTCTTTCTAGTTATAATTTGATATTCTGGTTATAGAGTTATTTCGTAAAACTTGGTTGCAATCATAACCCTCTGCAAAAGTATCATGAATGATTTACTTCTTTATGAGTATTCAGTGTATTAGATGTGATATATTTAAAGTGATAACACTGGTTTTTTCATGGAATTAGTTTTGAGTTGTTAATGTAGCCTAACTCAGTATCCTCTCGACTTGTTTACTCTTTTTTTGTTAAAGCTTACAAAGAAATCATTTTTATATAAAGGAAACAAATGAAAGGAAAATGTGTGATTGAGATTGAAATTCATTTCAAATGATATTCAGGAATGTGATTGTTTCTGTCATTAAAGCTGGAAAACTGAGGTTCTCAAAGCCGAACAAATATTGGGTTGAAAGCTCTTAGAAAAAGGGTGTGTATGTTTTTGTGTAACTGAGTTGTTCTCTGTTATTAGCAGTTTGCTGCTTGTATAATATACCAATGCCCTATTTGATTTATGATATAGTAATTATGTCCTTTTTGCAGTATGTACCTTGTGTGGAGGATACTGTTCTTGGGATCATTGTGGACTGTAAAGCTGATGTAAGCACTTTTGACGTACTTTATGAATTATTATTTTTGGTGTCATTACTCTGTAGCCTGTTTTGAATTTTCTTTTTTTCCTGCTTTGTTGTGTTTTAATTTTGGAAAAGGTTTAGGTAAAATTGTAATAGCAATTTGTTAGCATGACAAAAAGTTTCTCTTATATCTTGAAGGAGTGACTCTTTTATGTAAGGACATGGGAAAATTGCAACTGCATACCTTTTGTTCATGCATAGTGTAGTTGTCCTTGTCTTTAATAAATGGTTGCTATCTGGAGAAGCAAAATTGCATAAATGAGAAAGAAAGACGAGATTTGAGTTTGAAGCATCTTATAGGTGATATAGCCTTGGACCTGATATTGTTTAGGAAGGGATACATGAATCTAATCCCAACTTGTTTGTCATTGAGAAAATCCCATCCCTAGTAGCATTATATTAAAGATGCCTTATTTTCTTCTTTTCGTTTCTCACTGTTTACTTCCAGAAAGCAAAAGAACATTATACAAAATGGTAGCTTTGATTTTTAGCTGGACTGTGCTCTGTATTTTGTTGCTTGTAGTTGTTATTTTTCAATGTTTTTGTGCCGTTCAATTTGATTTCTTTGACCTATCTGTTAGCTGCCACAGTGAACTCAATTAATCTATTGGGAAATTGTCTATCATGTATGTTAAAATTTTTCAAAGATAGGAAGAAAGATCTAGAAGTTTAAAAGGCTGCTCGGTCTTTGTTTAGATGGCAATTGATACAGATGCTCAACTGTGATATTTTCTGATGAAGATGAGAAATCATGATATCCTGGGTTTATATTCTTTTTCTTTTTCCTGATGTTCAACTTGAAATCACAAAAATGTAGGGAAGTTTACTGCTTTGTCAGTGGTTTAGACTATGGTCTAGTTTGAATTTCAGCTAGTAATGAAGATATTGGTCAGTGAAACAAGGGCTGATGAAATTATGCTGTGTAATTTGTATTAGTTGGCTCCTTGCTTTTCAAATAGCAATCATAAGACTATAACCCCACCCATGGCGACATATTGCTATTTTCATATTTAGTATTAATGTTTCCATTGATGAAATTATGCTGTGTAAGTTGTATTAGTTGGCTCCTTGCTTTTCAAATAGCAATAGTAAGACTATAACCCGCCCATGGCAACGTATTGCTATTTTCATATTTAGTATTAATGTTTCCATGGTGGATAAACTGCTTCAGAAAATTAAGTGATCAAGTTTTGGTCTGCATTTAATCCTCCACACTAATTTTTTGGTCAGTCTTGAACATTTTTTGTTGGCTTTCAATTTATGAATGTCAACTAAAGTTTCAATGGTTTTATGCAGCTTGAGACTTAAAATGAAGACACTTTGTGGGGGTTCATTGCATTGAAGGAGGAGACGTAGCAAAATCCATGACGACCAACTTATGCTCTTTGTGAGAACCCGAGTACAAGTCTCTCTGAATCAATTTTATGCTTCTATGGTATAACCACATGCGAGAGGAGTTATTAGAGTCTTTGCTGGAAATACTTATAAATTATGGTTTGAAATGGGTGTGTTTTTTTATAAATCAGATCTTTGATGCTGTGCAGCCAATCTTTGAGCTTTGAGTTGTATCAATTGCTTTGTAAATCTAACCTATTTGATGGTTATTATCCGAAAAAACAGCCTATTTGCTTTTTACTTGGTAATTGATTGAACTTATTCGATCGATCACAATGCGAGTATCTAAAATGATTCTTGCTTTTTCTCTTCTTTTTTTTTTTTAATTTTTATTTTCATGGTATAAATCAAGTTTGAAAATAATATTACACACAAACAAAAAGAAAAATGTTTACAAATCTTGTTGATAAAAGTTGAAAGCTAAAAAATTATGGTTAGATTAACTTGTTATGCAGTCAAAAATATTTGAATTTGTTAATTTTGATTTATAATTTTTTTATACATGTAAAAGTTTTAATTTTTTTTAAATAATAATAAATATTGTTTGCTAAATATATAATTTAAAATAATCACAAAAAAATTAATACAATGTAGTATAAAAAATAATATAATTAAAAATTAATATAATATAGTATAATATTAAATATTGTATAACATTATTATAATATAGTATTAATACAATATAGTATAATATAATACACTTATATTAAAATAATATAATATATTATAATATAATATAGTGTACCAACACACTATGTGAAAATTAAAAATTCCTTTCTACCCCATTTAATAATAATAATAATACAATTATTATTGTTATTAATTATACTTATTATATTAATAATAGTAATCTTATTATTAATATTAATTATAATCAATGATAATTATAATAATATGAGAAATTCTACTATACATCTGATGTTTCATGTCATCGTGAAACTATCAATCAATAATTTTTTTACACGTGTTAACAGTTTTTAAACTTAAAAATTAATTTATTAAAAGTCAAACAACTCTCTCTTTATTCAAGTTTCAAAAATTCTTATTCCCTCTTTCAAGTTCCAAGAACCAAAACAAATTTTTTTTTTGACACGCAATTAACATTTTTTTTTATTCCATAGCATTAAACTACTAATTAGATGTAGTTGTGTATATTTTATGTGTATTTTATGGTAGATGGATATTTGGTGAATTTTATTTTGTGCAATGTTTTTATAATCAAAATGACATGTTAGGTATTTAATAAAATGTCTCTTAGAGTTTATTTGTCTCAAATTAATATTTGAAATTTTTAACATCATTAATAAACAATCAAATATATATATTTATATGTATCAATTCTAAGGCAGGGAAAAAAAAAATGCAGTAACACGTGCTACAATCTCTCATAAGGTAATTTTTTCATACAATATTAGCCAATTATTATTATTATTATTATTATTATTAATTGTACTTATTATATTATAATAGAAATTATTATTATTATAAAAGTAATTTTATTATTGATAATAATTATACTGATTAATAATTATAAAAGTATTACTATTATCAAAATAATAGAATTACTAAATGTGGAGAAAATGATGGCTAGATTACGACTAAGATTAAGAGCAACTCATAGCCACAAACAACTAGATGGGTGGTATTAAATGCGATTCGGTTGGGTTTAGAATAAAATGAACTGAGCTTTCAATGTTGCCATTCAGTCAATAACTTTAGAAATGTCCACAACTCATCAAGTTGATAATATCCTATTGGCTTATAGTAAATTGCTCTTATGAGTATTACATAGGGTCCAAAAGATGAGGTTATGGTTATGTATTGTTGGTTTTCTTTCTGTTTCTCACTGCTTGTACACTGTTAATTGCCTATTTCAAGCATATCAACTTACCATTTGAATCCCTAAGCAGGCCATGAAAATTTCTGGAGTTGTTATGGCATGCTTCTATCGACACACTCTTTATGGATTTACGTTTTTCATTTGGGTTACTCTTATATATTAATTATCTTGCTCTTATTGCCAGGATTATTAGATTGCAGTCATTGATGACAGTATAAGCTTGTTTATTGATAATTGAAACAATTTGCTATCAACAGTGTAGCATGTGTCAATTATTGAATATCCTTTTTGTGACAATGATTCGTTGCATGTAGCCCATTGTGACATTTACTGTGCATGCAACTTCAATCCTTTTTGGACTGCATATTTGATATGATTATTGTCGTATTTGTGGTTGAGGAGTTGTTACTTTTAATTTTTTGAGGAATGGAATTAAAACTTTAGCTGCTAAGTAAAAATGGATGTTTATCCAATATCTTAGCTATAATGCTTTCAAAATTATGTAGAGGCATTGTAGTTAGAAATGCACCCCAAGCATGCGGACGAATGGTTTTTATGATTGTTATGTGGACTAGCTTTATGTTTAAAAATAATTTCCATTCATGCAGACAAGAAAGATCCCTATGTCACTGATGATGAAGCTTTTGGTTAACACAAAAGGAATCATAAGAAAGGAAAGAAGAAAAAAAAAAGGATGAAAATTTGGAAGGGTTTCCTTTCTTTAGTGAAGAGAATCGAAACCCTAATGCAATCTTAATAAAATAAGTGGAGTTCTTCTTGGACAAGAATTTTCAAAATAAGGGTTTAAGATGCGATGATTATTGTGGATGAGAACTCTAAGTCCGGTCCAGGTTCAAGCACTTAATCGAATAGGTATAGTATAACATTTCAGGCTCTTGTTGCAGTATTCCATTAGTTTCATTTGACTTTGTGCGTATCCCATCTGATGGTGTTGGATCCTTCCATTAGTCATAAGAAAACGAAAAAGCATCCATTAGTGATATAAAAACAACAAAAAAAAGCATGAACCGGAGAAAGCACAGACCACAAGAGTAACAGCACTTCTTTTTATGCTTTTTTTTTCCCTTTTTGATAAGCTTTTCGATTTTATTTGTTTGGAGAAATGCGCTGAATTTTGTTGATAGGATCAAACGATTTTGAGCCCAGTTTTTGTTGAACCCAGCAAATTTTCCAGCTAGGACCGTCGCGAAAGACTCTTTTCTTATTTCGTAGTGCATGACAAGGTCGCGCGATTTGGCATAATCAATAAAATATCTTCTCGGTTCCTTTGTGTAAGTAACTTTTGTGAAGTAATTAATAAAATATTCTACCATTACATTCCACTACCTGTGGGTTGAATGAGAAGTTTACTTTTAATTATTGTTGAAACAGAGATTTATTATTCCTTACTTACCCATGGGATCATGACATTGTAGGTGCTTGCGATCGGACGGATGCAGACTTCCCTCAGTTGGTTTGGGTGGGCCCGTTGCAGAAGTGCGCGCCTTTTTTTGATCCATTTCTTTAGTCTTTAGGAAGCCAAAGCTTGACTTGACTAAAAATATAAGGCTCGCACAGCATACCTTTTTTTCATCCCCTCATTACCATCATAAGGGTAGGACACTTTCTCACCCCTTTTATTTTTTCATCCCCTCACAATTGCCATCATAAGGATAGGACTTCAATTTATCTTGAAACCTGAAAATGTGTCTGCACTCTGTGTTCTGGGAGGAGGATGAAAACTTGGTTCACTTCAAGGGTCCTCTTGCATCAGGGACGAGGCGAGAGGATGTGAACGTTGGGATTGAAGATGGCAAGCTGCTTATAATAAGCAAGGTGGCAAGGTCACTTCCTCTCTCTTCATCTCCCCCGAACATTTCAGTGGAAGGAGACGTCAGTCTCAATTGCTACGACGGCAAGACGATGTCGATGAAATTCAACTTGCCAGCAGGTGTGAATCCGAATGGCTACGAGACTTCAATTGATGATGCCGGGATTCTGACTGTCACTTTTAAGAAACTGAAGCCAGAGAAGAAGAAAAAGCTGGTGTCAAAATCAAAGTTGCTTGGGGGTTTGACTGAAGCTATTCTCCTGGCGGGTTGCAAGTTTCTTTTTAATGAGATGGGTGGCAACGACAACTAATATGCTGGTGTTTCGGATATGGTATTTCCTACATCATGTTCTTCTTGTTGTTGTGTCGTTTTTATAAATGATTGTTTTTGTCTGTTTGGAAATAATTTAAGGTTGTCGCTTTTAGGATATGTTTTTTCTGTTTGGAAATTGAAAATGGACTCTGGACAGATTGGGAGAACTCCAGAGCAGATGTTCCAAAATTGACTATGTATATATATATATATATATATATATATTTTAATTTTAGAAGCAATAATTTCAGAGTGTTAAATGAAATTAAGTATGCTAAGTATTTTTTTTTTTTCAATTCTCCGTAATCCCTTACATAATGATTTAGTTACATCAATCACAGTAGCTTATTTGATACAATTTTGTGCTTATCCAATGCACTAATGGGTTTTTTAATTGTTAGCGTTGGAATTTGCATGAGTACGCTATTCAATTTTTAATAATTACTATTTCAAATATAAATGTGCAATATCATCATTAGAATACAGATCATAGCAATTTTGGAATTGTTTGTTGGGCGTGGCGTTAAATCTTTTAGGGTAAGTACAGGCACTTAGTACATTACTATTGCTATTTGAATGCCATTACTACACTAATGGCAATGACATTTGGTTTGTGGCATACTTTAAAAAAAAAAAAAGGAAAAAAATCCTTTGAGCCTACAGGAACAGGACTATCCTTGTAATTGTGCTATTTCCTTCATGGATGCATATATCTTGCAAATGCTGCATTTGGCATATGAAGTTTATTGAAAGAAAGCAAATGAGTAGGAGCTGGTCTTAAAATCATATTGTTCAAGGAATACAATACAAAAAGTAATATTATTTTGAGACAATTTATAAAGCTTTCCTTGAGTGAAAAATAGTCATATTATTGTTAAATGTTTAAACGTTTAAACTGACATGATATGCTCTTTGAGTTTATTCAAAGAATCATGAGAATAACCTCAGGTAGGTTAACTGAAAAATGCCCAAAATGGACTATGCATAATCGTGACATAGAATCCCAGTATGTTAATTTTGAAGTCACGGCTCATAACATAATATTTGGTGGCTAAAAAGTTGGGCTGAATCATAAGGTTCTGTTGGGGCTGTCCCTTGCAACCATGTAACTAAAGACGTAATTCTTATGGCTTTATATATTGTTTATATGACTGCCACTTTGACCGAATTCTATTCGGATTCTAATGGTAGCAAGTAACTAATTAAATTGCTTCCTATAATATAATGCTATGCGCGTGGAATTACAAAATAAACTCTTTATTTTCTAATAATGCATGTCCACTGTTGGTTGCTCGATTGCTTGCCGCCTCAATAACTAATCGCATGCAATGCATCATCCTCGTTGCTTAAGGGAATTGACTTCTAAGTTTGGTCATTATAAAGCTTGTTTGCTATGGGCTTTATCAATAAACTAAAAATAACTAACAAATAAATATTATATGCTTATCATAAAGCAATATAAATGCCTTACAATAATAGAGGGAAATTTATAAAAATAGCAAAAAATATTGGGAAATTTACAAAAATAATCAAAAACATTTAGCGAATTTCTAAAATAATCACCTAAAATTTTTCCATTATACGTAGCCATATATTTCTTTTATAGACTTAAATACCCTCAGATCTATAAATAAAACCAACAATTCACACATTCTCAACTAAAACTCGTCAAAATCCAACATATTACTTTAATCTCTAAAACTCACCCACTAATCATTAACTCATCAATTAGAAAATAAAAAGTTGAGGTTAGTATTTATTTTACACAATGTATAGTTTTATTTTTCGATTAATTGAATTTTATGAGTTATTTGAGTAAAAACGAGTTTGGAGACGAATCTAGAAAATGTGCAACAGGCTGCCGTGTGACAGGCACCTGTCGCAAGTGCGACAGGCCACTATGTGACAGGTTGCCGTGTGACAGGCTGCTGTGCGACAGGCACCTGTCGCACGTGCAATAGGCGCTTGTCACACGGTTAGACAGAGCCTATCACCACGCGATAGGCTCTTGTCGTACGGTTGTTCGACTCATGTCTAAACTCTAAATTTTTTAAGTACTAATTTTTTTTCTTTCTTAGGCTTAATGGAGTAATTATTCTTCAAATGTGTTTTGATGGATCATAGGAGGAATTGACAGATGGTCGTTTTGAGTATAGAAATGAAAAAAGATAGATTTTTTTTTTTTCAAAAAACTGTACATTTGATGTATTTCTTTCAAAAGTATATGAAGCTTTGCAAATAAATCCGATGATTATAGCATTGCATTGAAGAAAAGTTTACAGTCGAGATGTTCTACCCAACCCATATATTCAATACCTATGGATATAGTTGATGATGAAATGATAAGAGTTTTGATACATATGAGCTCTAATTCGGTGAATGAGGGGTACATCCTTATTTTTGTTAGCAAATTTTCTAAAGTAAGAAATCAAGAGCATGTTGAAGAAGAGAATACCGTTACACTGGCGGTTGTTGAAGAAGAAGTGTTACTATTGACGACCTTACTGTAATAAGGTTACTCTCATTTCCATTACAATGATGATCGCATTAATAACACGAATAATACAACAACAAATAGCATTAATGTTGATTCATGCCATAACCCAATTAACGATGGGGATGATTATTTTGGGTATACTCCTATTGATGATGATGATAATCATTTGGATAATACTTGCAGTTATGGGGATGATGAGGATGATGGGGATGATGGAGGTAATGAGGATGATGAGCATGATGAGAATTTAGTCGGTGATAGGAAATATTTGCCTCACTTTAAGAATTGTCATGATTTATGCCGAAATCCGCCTGTTATTCTAAGGCCCCATTCGAAGGGCGTAGAAGTTAACCCTCTTGTAAGTATTGCACCGGTTTTACTTTCAGACTTTGTTAGACATATTGGGTGTAATGATATTTGTGTAGGCAAGTTGTTCAATTCTAAATATAATTTAATGTTGGAATTGCGCAAAGTTTCCTTGAGGGATAAATTCGATTTCAAGGTTGTAAGATCCACATTGACACGTTTCGAGGCACATTGTACTTTAATTTCGTATAAATGACGTCTTCGGGCAAAAAGAGCATCAAATAAAGAGGATATACGTTGGGTAGTGATGAGATGTGATGACATACACACGTGTCGTAATGAGTCGAGGGGCTTTCGTCAAGTAAGGAGTCAGGTTATTGGTCATAGAATCGCGGATAAATTTATTCAGGAGAAGCGCATATACACTCCAAATGACATCATAGTAAATATCTAGCAAGAATACAATATTCGCTTATCATACCAACAAACTTATCGGGGTAGAGAATCTGCTCTTGAAGTGATACGAGGAAGTCCATCAGAATCATATAATTTACTTCCCAAGTATTCTCATGTATTGGAGAAGGAAAATGAAGGTACAGTAATTGCTCTTAAATTGGATGCCAATAATAATTTCTTGTACTATTTTGTGGCTATTGGATCCTGCATCAATGATTTTTTGTAGAGCATCAGACCAGTTATTGCAGTAGACAATACTCATCTTAAAGGGTTATATCGCGGAACAATGTTTGTGGAAATATGCTTAGATGAAAATAATCAATTGTATCTGCTCACTATTGGGATTGAGGATTTTGAAAATAATGATTCTTAGGAATGGTTTGTAATGATATGCCTGCGAAAGTGTTCCGTTTCTGGAATCTTCATTGTGTTTGGTTTCGTAGCCATTACGTCTGTAAAAACATCAAATTTTTAATTAGTTAATCCGATAATTTAAAAAAAATACATAAAATTAATTCAAGAAAAAATAATATTTTAAAAAAATTGTGATATCGTGCGACAGGATCCTGTCGCATCCGCCTATTGCGCGCGCAATGGGCGCCTTTCGATGGGTGCCTGTCGAGTGCACGACATGCGCCTGTCCCGCCCGTGCGATTTGTGACTGTTGCGCTGTGATTTCTACTCCTGTTGCACCTGCACTGCACCTTACAAACACACCATCAACTATTTAATCTAGCCTAAGTAGTATTTTATTGAGTACCTCGCGTACCATTCTTTAAACCTAAATTTCACTTAACAATCTCCAATATTTATGGACAATCAATCCTAACCTCATCTATATGCATCTATACACTGATTTATCACCAATCAAACTTACCAAAATAGAAAAAAAATTAAAACTTACAAAGTGAAAATTACCAAAAAATTAAGGAGAAAAACACCTCCAAAATACCGGAACTAAATTCGTCCAACCGTCGGAGATGAACTCACTCTCAAAAGCCCACCCAACCACCGTTGATTGTTGCCGGAAAATATAAAATCGAGCTAGTGTTGTGAGGGATGATTTTTTCAAGTTTTGGTTTGGGAGAGATAAGGGTATTGTGGCAAAAAAGCTTGGTAAATGGTTAAGGAAGAAAGAAATATTGATGTGGTTATTTTAAATACTTATTAAAATTATTTGATTATTTTTGTAAATTTCCCAAAAATATTTGGTCATTTTTAAAATTAGCCCTTTTAATTTTTTTCATACAATATTAGCCAATTAACAAATTTTTTTACTAAAGCACCATTGTCTTCTCAACACCCACTCTCCTCTCCCAAATCCAAAACTGATGGCTTGTACATGATGTGAAGATTGGCAACCAATTAACATTTTTTTTTTCATTCCATAACATTAAACTACTAATTAGATGTAGTTGTGTATATTTTATATGTATTTTATGGTAGATGGGCATTTGGTGAATTTTATTTTGTGCATTGTTTTCATAACAAAAATGGCATGTTGGGTATTTGATAAAATGTTTCTTAGAGTTTATTTGTCTCAAATTAATATTTGAGATTTTAAACATCAATAATAAAAAATCAAATATATATATTTGTATGTATCAATTCTAAGGCAGAAAAAAAAAAAAAAAGAGGACAGCAACACGTGTGTGACAGGCTTTCGAAAGGTAATTTTTTCATACGATATTAGCCAATTATTGTTATTATTAATAATTATACTTATTATATTATAATAGAAATTATTATTATATAATAGTAATTTTATTATTAATATTAATTATAATGATTAGTAATTATAATAGTATTACTAAATGTGGAGAAAATGATGGCTAGGTTACAACTAAGATTAAGGGAAACTGTAGCTAGAAACAACTAGAAGGCTGGGTCGGTTAGGTTTAGAATAAAATGAGCTGAGCTTTCAATATATGCCGTTCAGTCAATAACTTTAGAAATGTCCACAACTCATCAAGTCGATAATATCCTATTGGCTCCTAATAAATTTCTTTTATGAGTATTACATAGGGTCCAGAAGATGAGGTTATATATTGTTGGTTTCCTTTCTGTTTCTCGTTGCTTGTACACTGTTAATTGCCTATTTCAAGCATATCAACTTACCATTTGAATCCCTAAGCAAGCCATGAAAATTTCTAGAGTTGTTATGACATGCTTCTATCGACACACTCTTTAAGGATTTACGTTTCTCACTTGGGTTACTCTTATATATTAATTATCTTGCTTTTATAGCTAGGATTATTAGATTGCAGTCATTGATGAGAGTATATGCTTGTTTATTGATAGTTGAAACAATTTGCTATCAACAGTGTAGCATATGTCAATTATTGAATATTGTTTTTGTGACAATGATTCATTGCATGTACCCCATTGTGACACTGAGTGTGTATGCAACTTCAATCCTTTTTGGGCTGCATTTTTTATATGATTATTGTCATATTTGTGGTTGAGGAGTTGTTACTTTTAATTTTTTGAGAAATGGAATTAAAACTTTAGCTGCTAAGTGAAAATGGGTGTTTATGCTTTCCAATATCTTAGCTATTATGCTTTCAAAATTATGTAGAAGCATAGTAGTTAGAAATGCACCCCAAGTATGCGCACGAATGGTTTTTATGACTGTTAAGTGGACTAGCTTTATGTTTAAAAGTAATTTCCATTGAAGCACAAAAGGAAGATTTCTATGTCACCGATGATGAAGCTTTGGTTTAGGCAAAAGGACTCATAGGAGAGGAAAGAAAACCAAAACCTAGCACATGAAATCGTAAGAAAGGAAAGGGAAAAAAAAGATGAAAATTTTGAAGGATTTTCTTTCTTTAGTGAAGAGAATCGAGTACTAGCATGTAGCGGCTTCCAAATGATCCAATTGATTCCATTCTTTGCCAATTAAAATCAACACAAGTTCAGTTGATTCCATTCTCTTCAAATTCAGTAAATCACACCTCATTCAAACTCTGAAACTCGTATATTCCACAAGTTCAATACTTGTATCAAAATACCTTAAGATGTTATGGCTATTCTCAAGATATATGATATCTATTTTTGACACCAATAAATCAAATAATGCAGCAATGACATTAATATATATACCATAGGTATTCCACCAAATAAAATTTGGATTCATTAATTATATGTCTAATCTTATGTTATAAAAGAAGACATATATCAACATCCAAATCTTGTACCTTATGCATAATTATACATTCAAAAAATCACTCAGACCCAATGTTACAAACTCAAAAGCCAAAATTAATATTAATTAATCTAATTAGGTCTTAAAGATGTGAATACATTATATTATTTGTGTAAGAGGTTATAAGAAGTTTAGAGAGATTTTGTTGTTGTTTTCAGGTGTAAGAAGAGAGTGAGAATGAGTAGATTTTATACATTCATTAAGGGTATTTTAAACTTTACAAATATTTTTTAGGGTATCTATAAAAATAAAAAGGGTATTTAAATAAATTTTGAACTATTTTGGGATATTTAATTAAAAACCCAAACTGAAAGCACTGGCCACGAGATTAACAGCACTTCTTTTTACGCTATTTTCTTTTTGATAAAGTAATTAATAAACTATATGCTAGCTTTACATTCCACATCCACTATCAATGGTTAATTTTGGTCCGTTGAGGTGATTTTTTTTTTTTAATTATTGACTTATTATGAGGTTCCGTATTCCTTACTTCATACCTTTTGTTTTTATAAGCATCGATCCCATTTTTTCATCCCCTCATAATTACCATCATAAGGATAGGACTTCAATTTATCTTGAAACCTGAAAATGAGTCTGCACTCTGTGCTCTGGGAGGAGGATGAAAGCTTGGTTCACTTCAAGTGTCCTCTTCCACCAGGGACGAGGCGAGAGGATGTAAACGTTGGGATTGAAGATGGCAAACTGCTTATAATAAGCGAGGTGGCAAGGTCACGTCCTCTCTCTTCATCTCCTCCGAACATTTCAGTGGAAGGAGACGTCAGTCTCAATCGCTACGACGGCAAGACGATGTCGATGAAATTCAACTTCCCAACATGTGTGAACCCGAATGGCTACGAGACTTCAATTGATGATGCCGGGGTTCTGACTGTCACTTTTAAGAAACTGAAGCCAGAGAAGAAGAAGCTCATGGTGTCAAAATCAAAGTTGCTTGGAGGTTTGACTGAAGCTATTCTCCTGGCGGGTTGCAAGTTTCTTTTTAATGAGATGGGTGGCAACGACAACTAATATGCTGGTGTTTCGGATATGGTATTTCCTACATCATGTTCTTCTCGTTGTTGAGGTGCAGTCCTCTGATATGAATAGTATCCTATTTTGGGATCCAAGGTCAGGGTGTGAGAGAGCTACACCTTACAGATGCTGTAAGGTGAGCAGCTCCCATAATATAATGTTATGAGCGTGCAATTACAAAAATAAACTCTTCATTTTCTAATGATGCATGTCCCCTGGTGGTTGCTTGATTGCTTGCCACCTCAATAATTAATCGCATGCATCATCCTTCTTGCTTAAGGGAATTGACTTCTAATTTTAGTCTTACAATCAATTTCTAATTTAATCTTCATTGTTACTTTTTATTCATGATCTCTGATTAATTCTTTATTCAATAATATAATTCAACAAACTAAAAATAACTAACAAATAAATATCATATGATTATCAATAAAGCAATACAGATGCCTTACGTTATCTATTATTTATTACCTACTTTAAATGACTGTTTGAAAGATTCCCCAACTGTAAAGACAAAAGGCCGTTACGCGGCGGTACGTAGATTTAATTCATTTGTTCATTCGGGTAGTCGCACACTGAATGGTCAGAAACTCAGAATAAGTACAAGTGAAATTCGATACATTTGTCATTATAAGTGGACCCAAAAAACAGATGATAAAAAATATGCTATTGGTGTCTGGTAACTTTTCTTTATCACTGCAAAAAGCAAATGTTCGTTTTCTTGTTTCCAATTTTAAGGACAGTTGACTACGGCTCTCCAAAATATCTGCAGGCCCGGACCCGGCTCAGATCCCGGCTATGCGGACCGGAGATGATGCCGGTGACTGGATATTATCCGGTCCGGTCTTGGACATCACTTGAAAATATCGGTTCTGCCCATAATCTCTATTTGAAAAAAAATAGTTATAAAATATATGTTATTTTAAATAATTATATTTATTTGACCTATATATTTAATATATTTAAAATTTTAAACATTTAAAGCTAATAATTTTATGTCTAATTTCATTAAAATAAATTTAAAAATTATAAAATAAATTAAAAATATATACATATATGTTATTTTAAAAAAATTAAATCTAAGCTTGAATAAAACCCTGACCCAGTATTGAGCTTTTTAATCTTGGTCGAGTCTTAAAAAGCATATTCGGACCGGGTTAGGCATTGCCATATCTGGGACTGAACTCTAATTTTATCATCCCTACAGTTGACTTAGCTATTGAACGAGTGTTCTTTAATTGAGATTTGAGTCAGATTCCCCATCATTGGAGAATCAATATTCCATTTACATGTACGCGCAGGTCAAGTGGGAGATTACCTTATAAAATTTATTAGATAGTAACATTTATCATTTCTTTAATTGATAGCATTGGATTTTTTTTTTAATCTTCTTTAACTAGAATACCAACGGAGCCTTATTTAATTTATTTTTCTTTAGAGATACTAATATATTATAATTAGACGTGTTTTGATATTTATAATTAAAAAATTAACAGAATTATCATTGTTAAATCCTCTTGAAAAGTCTAGTATAACATAGCCTAAAATTTTATGCTCACAAAGAGATATCTATACTATCCATATTAACAAATGAGATATCTATCTCTATCTAATTTAACTGAGGAGAAAATTGAGTCTGATAATACCAATGTGAGTGCATAAGTTTTGCTCATTTTAGGGATGATAAATTGCGGGCTTAGACCATTCCAAGCCCCCCAAGCCCATGTTAGGGTATAAGGGTCAAGCTCGGGTCAGGCCGAACTTGGAGTTTAACATATATTTTAAATTGTTGTAAACTTATAATGAAGTAATAATCAATTAATTGTTATAATCAATAATTAATTAAAAAATATTATAAAATAAAATTAATAAATAAAGAAAATAAAGTAAATAAAAAATTTATAAATTTAACGTTATAGGACTAAATTCATTAATTCAAGCACCTTCTTAATTAATTAAGGCTCGTGAGAGAGTTTAGTGTTATAATTTTAGATTTTTTTGAATCATTATTAATTTATAAAGATAAATTATTACTTGTATACCCTTAATTTATTATGTTATTAGATATACTATAACACTTTCAGGGTGTATCAGTTGTCCACTATAAGTTGACAAAATATATTTACCGTCCATTAAATTATTAGTTGTTATTTAAATGTGATAACGTCAAAGTAGTAATTTAGTTTTTTCATAAGGAAATAAGGTACATAATTGATATTTTAAGGCTATACGAGTGATAATACGACAATTTAAAGATATTCAAGTGATAAATTTTCATTATCTTAATTTGAATTTCAATAGTAAAATTATCAATTTGCTATAATTCTATTAACTTTCAAACAGCAACTAATAGTTTAGTAGGTGGCAAACACATTTTATCAACTTAAGGTGAATTGATACACATTAAAAGTATTGTAATACATTTGATAAAAATATATTATAAAGATAGATGAGTGATAATATTTTATTTATAAATTAAAAATTTAAATTTTTATCTTATATTTAATTTATATTTAAAAAAATAGAGGATTGCACCTGGCCGGATTTAATTTTTTTAAGCCTTTGTCTAGGCGCTCGTGTTCACACACACGAGAGCCCCTCCGTCTTTTTTGCCAAGACTGGTGCTAATGGGCTAGGAGGACATAGGCTTAATTTAATTTAATGGCACAAATTATTGCCCCATGTGGGCTTAATCGATGGTCAAACTATAGCCCTACATTTCTCCTTTAATAACCTCCCATTTCAACGCATTGAATACCACTTTTGAAGATAGAGGAAAGCTATCGGCACCCCTCTTAAATTCTAATAAAACTCCTATTACTCATATTTGCTGTTTTAACCTTCACCAAAATTATAAGCAGCCATTCATACTTGATTAAAGTTCACTGATAATTTAAAACTGACATGAAATTTCTTTAGTCGACAATATAGAATTTTGAAAGAAGATTGGTTGTTATGTCCTGTGGGATTAATCTATCATATTCTCAACGTGTTCCTATCATCAATTCAAGGTACATGTAATTCGCCCATAGAAAAGGGTATCAAGCCCCATTGCTTTTGAGATAATCCGCTGAAAAAGGGGGGTACAACATAGTTTTTTTTTTTTTTTTTTTTTTTCAGTGCAATAAAGTTACATAATGGTTATTTTTCATTAACAAGCTTATAGTAAGATAATGGATGTGCTATAAAACAAAAAGGTATTGTCTAAACCTAGATCACGCCTATCTATAGTGTTCTCATTCAGAGAATTTTTCTCCAAATTAGTTATGACCGCTTCAACTAATTTGGAGCTAGAGGTGGAAATAAAAATAAAATAAGGACAGCCATCGGATTTAGCTCGCTCTCCTTTATGATATTTTTCAACTCAATATTTAGAGCAACGAGGTCCTTAGTAACTGCCACTCTAGTGAAAGATGTGACAAATTATCGAACATCAAGTTGACCATCCTTCATTTCAACCTTCATAGATGTATATGATGCATCCAAAAATTCACCTGAAATTCTTGTGTCATTGGTGTTATTTTAAAGCCATTCAATTCAAAATTAATCATGGAATCATATATGTCTTTAAACAAATGTCCTTATGTTTTTTTTTTTTTTTTGCTAAAAAAACAACTTTAGAAAATTCAAAAATTATCATAGATGATGCATTGCATGCAAAATAAAAAAACAAAAAAACAAAAAAAGTTTACCACCAACATGATCACCATATGTATACATATTCGCTTTATTATCATCATCTAATACATGCGCCTTAACAAATGCTTGTTGTATATGTTCCCTTAATAAATGGTTAACAAATATATAACTAAATTATAGAATCATACCATTCGTGGTTAAAATAGCCTCGACTAGTGCCATCTTGCTAGTTATCATGTGGATGCAAAAAAAAAAAACATGTAAATCACCATATGCGTCCTTTGAAGTTGATAACTTTCCCATTTGTAAAGTATCTTTTTCATCAACAAAACAGAGGTTGACACTTGCCATACACCATGTTAGATTTAGAATCTTCACGAACTATTACTGTATATCTGTTCCACTCGAAAAACCTAGATCACACCTTTATATGGTCTTCTTATTAAGAAGATTCTTCTTCAAATTAACTCTAGCTCCATCAACTAATTTGGAGCTGGAGGTGGAAATGAAAATAAAAGAAGGAAAACCATAAGTTTTAACCAATCTCCTTTATTATATTTTCTAACTCAGTATTTAGAGGAATAAGATCCTTAATAGTTGCCATTTCAATTGGAGCTGTGAAAAACTATCAAATATCGAGTCAATCATCCTTTAATTTACACCCCCATAAATGTAAATGTATCAAGAAACGGGAAAAATCCCATCATGAAATTCTTATATCAATGCACTAAAGTGGTGTTATTTTATTGCCATCTGATTGAAGCTTAATCATGTAATCTTATATGTCTTTAAACAGCAATACTTATGTTCTTTATTAGAAAAACTGTCGGGATTATGTACTCTTTAAAGCATATTGATTTTCTGATCAATAAAATATTTCAAGTATTTATTCAAATATCTTGAATTTCATTAATATTTTGAGTAATGTCCATTTAATCATATTATATGTATTTATGCGATTACTATGTGGATTCGCAAAAGACATAAATACAAGTTATCTTATGATTAAATAAAATAAGTTCACAGTTGATAAATAAAGTTGGGTACTTTATTTAGATATAGACTGTAATAAATTCATTGAGTGATTTGTCTTAATCATGTATGAATTTATTGATGTAGTATGTCTACATTAAACTGGATCACATATAAGATTTAATTAACCTAGTAATAACTGTCAGACTTATTAAATCTCATAGGCATTGATTTACTATAATCTTAATCTTGAGTTAGTTATGATTTCATGATTGTAGTTGTTATTTCATTTGAGTTATCAATGGGCATGATATACACATGTAGTCAAGATTACCCGGTATCTTGGTGAGAGCAATTACAAATATTGAAATTATAGATTAACAATATAGAATTTGTACGACACATCTCTTGATGGGTTTTCAATACTTGATCATAGAATTCTCTGGCAGAATGTCTCAACATAAATAAGTATGTTGAAAATGATCATTAGAGAAAACCAGTAAGTATCAAGGAATAAGATGTAATTAAATTGATTGGACAATTGAGATATCAATTTAAATTAACGATATGGTACAAAGGATTGTGCAGTAAAGAAATCAATGTGGTTTGGGCGAATTATAATCGAACATACAATTATGGAGGTCAGTTCCAATCTTATAGTGGAGTAGAGTTTGAATTAAATAATTATATTTGTTTAATTATAAATTTAATTATTATACCCACTATTGTATGTTCCCAAATAATCCTCAGGTTAGCTCATTTAATTGACAACACCATCACTGGACCCAAAAGTAAGAAAAACTGGCATATTAGATGAAAATCATAATTATAATATTTGTTAAGTCCTAGTATGTTATATATATTTTACAAGGTGATCTCCTAGTTAGTTACATATTCTTTCCACTTTTACGTAAGTGAAGAGATAATATTTAAATATTTAAATTAAAAGAGGAATTCTATTTTAAATAGGAATCCTAATCGTAACATACAAGAGCTTTTCATAAGATATTATAAAAATGACATTATTCTCTTGAGAAAAGAGAGAGAAGAGAATCTCAGAGATTTTAAGAAAAATACAGAAGACATCTAAGAGGTGCAAGTTGCAATTGGGGAGTGGTGAAACAGACGCCCACACGTCCAGTGTTGATCAAACTTGAGTCATAGGCTGGAAGATCGTTTGGAGACGGATCTACAACTCTCAATTGTTCATCTTCTCAAAACATCAAGGTATGAATTTGTAGATTACTTAATTCTTATATGTTGTATGAGATCGGTTATAAAAGGTTTTAATTGAAAAATTGAAAAACCTAGTCTTATTCCCTTAAAAAACAAATTCATAAAATTTAAAAAACGATCATAATAATGCATGCAAACCAAAGGAAAAAAAAAGAGTATACCGAAACATGATCACCACATGCATACCTATTTGTTTTATTATCATCATATGATATGTACACATTACTTATTTAAAGCCTTAACAAACTCTTCTTGCATATGAGTTTCTTTCCTAAGTTGTTATAAATATAAAAATAGAGTAAAAAATCTTTTCAATCATGGTTAAAATGGCCTTGACTAGTGCCATCTTGCTAGCCATTATATGGATGCCATAAAAACTAGCATGTAAACCATCATATACGTCCTCTTGAGTTAATAATTTTCACATGTAAAATATTTATTTCATCAATGAATAGAGGTTGATCCCTGCCATACACCATTTTAGATTTAAGATATTTATAAACATGGTTATATATCTATGCCACTCCAAAATCCCAGATAATGCCTTTTATGTTCTTCTTATTGAGAAGACTCCAAATTAGCTCTAGCTGCTTTAACTAATTTGGACTTGGAAGTGGAAATAAAAATAAAACAAAGACAAACTTACTAGTTGCCATTCTGATAAGAGATGTGACATACTGTCGACTATCGAGTCAATCATCCTTCACTTCACCCTTCATTGATGCATATGATGTATTAACAGTTGAAAAGCCTCACCCTGAAATTTTTGTATCAACACACCGAAGTTGCTGCTATTTTATCGCCATCCGATTTAAGCTTAATCCTAGAATCTTATATGTCTTTAAATAACAGTCCTTGAAGCCTTGAATCTCTATAATTGAGGCTATAGGTAACTTGCACCAACCTAAAAGGAAATATAATAGGATTAAAGAATTAAAACGTCAACTCAACTCAATAAAAACATATGGTATTTAAATAAAGTGCAATATGCATCATTTATGAAAATCATAAAGTTCATAGTCAAGCAAAACAACATGGCTTTTGACTAATATAAAATTCAAACATTTAATCTTCAAATAACAAGTACATTACAATTTATCTCTATAAAACTTTTCAAAAACTTTTGATATTTGTATGCCATGACATTGGAATATATTTATTTTAACAACATAGCTTAATTGAACATCATTTGTTGTTGATTTTATTTTAAATATTTTAGAAATTTTATAGGGCATTTACTGTAATTATCTCATCTCAAAGCCGTCTTTAAATGAAATATAACATGAGTGAACATGTTTCCAGTGAGAGCGAACCAGTTTCCAGAAGCAACATTAGACCACTATATTAAACAAGAACATTACTCATCATCAATAAATTTATCTAACAAAAACCTAAACAAAACACTATATTAAATGATATATCGTCAATCTTCATCCTTTAGGAAAATCATGAATTGAGATTATTTAAATTTTCTATATGTTGTGTTTTGGATGTGAACATGCCATGATAACATGTCATGTAGAATATGTAGTGCTACTCTATGCATAATAATATATGTAATTCATATAACATGAATTCATGTATATTGTTTGAAATTTGCAAATGCTTAATAATATAAGATATCACTTAGATAATATTATAGGAAGCATGTAATTAACAATATATGTATGTTTTAAAAGGAAAAACCAACTTTAAAATACTGAGTGGGAGAGGAAAGATTCAAGATAATTTTTCCACGGATTCCATTGTTAGTTTAATAATAAAATTCTATATATACCTCGACTTCATGATACGGTGATGCTCCTTACGGAGGATATATATATTAGACATTTTATTTGATGAACTTCTTTAAAGATAAAATCGAAATATTTTTCAATCTGTTGATCACCCTAACGGTAGCTACATGATATGAGAAATACGTAGATTAAAACAATGGTTATACAGTCAACAAAATTTGTTATTAACATTCCCAACGAAGCTCTGTTAACAAAATTTTAGCCTTAAAAGATAATGATAATTATTTATCATGTTACGACATGAAATTAAATAATCTAATGGTTAATTGGGTCTGGTAAGTGGCGGCATGACTTCCCCAATGGATAGCTTGCTAAAGCGGTATTAGATTATCGTTACAATAAGATAAAATGAATTTATGATTTTTTGCATTTTAGAATTTTATTGTGAATGTTATATCAATGTATTTATACATATATGTTTTATTTTTCAGAAAATGTCTTCCATCAACCCACTATTAATCATCTTGGTTAAAAATGAACTCATTGGTGAAAATTACTTAAATTGGAAACGCAATCTATTTAATATTCTCATTGCTAAAGACTGCAAATATGTTCTGACCCAGCAATGCCCTCCAGTACCAACGTTATACGATTATAGAAATCAAAAGGAGTCTTATGAGAAATGGTGCGAAGTTAACAAAATGGCTAAGCGCTGTATATTGGCTTCGATTTCTATGGAACTGCAGAACAAACTTCGGAGCATGGAAACAACCACTGAAATATTGGCTAGTCTCCATCAGATGTTTGGGCAGAATACTGATTTTGCCAGAGAAGCAGTGTTAAAACGTGTCATTGACACCAAGATGGAAGATGGTACAAGAGTTCGTGATCATGTCCTCAAAATGATGGACTATTTGAATGAAGTTAAGATTCATGGTATTGAGATCGATGATAAAACAAAGATCAACATGGTGATTGAATCTTTGCCTGATACATTCGGAGAGTTTAAGGTCAACTGTATCTTAAGCAATAGAGATATGACCTTAGTTCAATTAATGTACGAACTACATGCTATAGAAGAATATTAACATAGCAAAGAACTTCCTAAACAAGAATTCTCTTTAAAGCCTAAGTCGAAAGAAAAGGGTAAGCAAAAGAGAATTGACACAAGAAATATGTCTACCATAAAAGATGGCAAGTCGAAAGACAAGTGCTTCAAGTGTGGACAAACATGTCATTGGAAGAAAGATTGTCCTAAGATTATTAAAATCAGATATAAGAAATCTTTAAGCTTCCTAATTAGTTCAGTTTCTATTGATTAATGCAATAGTGAATTATGAGATAACTAATTTTATTTGTAAATTCATTTATTTGGTTTTCAGGAAACCAAGAGATTAAGTAAAGAAAGCTTTAAACTGTAGTAATAAGATTTCATGAGAATGATTAATAATAGGTCTTTCCTGACCTATTGAGATTGATCATTGATACTCTACAAATATTATTTAGAAGAGTAATATGACAAGGTAGCTCATTTTGTGCTAAAAGAAAGCGTAATATTATATTGCATGGAATTAGTGCATACAAATGTATGCGGACTAATTATTTTACATGTAAGTAGAGGTTATGAGTATTCTATCAATCTAATTGATAAATATTCATCGCATTTATGTTTGTCTAAATGCGTCATGATTCCATGGCTTTTGAAATTCGAAAGAGTATATGGATAAGACAAAGAAGCAATTAGACAAGAACATAAAAGAGCTTCGATCTGATCGAAATAAAGAATATCTCTCTAGAGAATTTAAAGTCCATTTGGTTGTAAAAAGGGATAAACTCCTATTTATAATGAACATTGTGACATAATAGTGTCATTATATGGAGAAACAAGATTCTTTTGGATAAAACAAGATATATATTTAGTGATTTATCATTTACCTTTTTTATTCTAGATACCAGTATTTGAAACTGCATAGACTATTAAACTTAGTTTCATCTATATCGGTGCCTATTACTCCATAGAATTATGGAAATGCCATAAACTTAATCTATGACACATATATAATTGGAGATTTACTAGTATTTATACTAAAATTATAGGTAGAAAAGATGGATTCATGTTCAAAAGTATGCATGTTTTAGGTATTCTAAAGGAATAAAGGAAAGTCTAATTTATAGACCTCAAGATAGGAATGTATTTGTAAACATACACTATACTTTTTTTTTAAGAAAACTATGTAAATGACTTATAACCTAAGAATAAAGGTAAAACTATAGAAATCATAAAGAGATCATATTGATGCTCAGTTTTCTATAATAAACATAGAAAAGAGTAAGAATAATTAACAAAGGACTATCCCTGAACAAATCATCACTTTTAGAATCTCATCGTAGTGGGAGGGTAACTAGATTACCAAACAAGATAAATATTATTGAGAGAAACCTATACGGCTATCTCAGATGAACATGTATAAAACCCCACTAGATACAATGAAGCTCTAATAGATAGTGATGTTGAACATTAGAAAATGGCTATGAATCAAGAAATGAAATCGATGTATTCCAATAAAATTTGGGAACTTATACAGACACCAAATGGGGTAAAACCCATTGGATGTAAGTGGATCTATAAAAGGAAAAGACGAGTAAACAGAAGGATGGAAATATTTTAAGCAAGATTAGTAGCCAAAGGGTTTACTCAAAAAGAGGAATCGATTATGAGAAAACATTTTCTCTGGTTGTTATGCTTAAATCCATCAGAATTCTGCTCTCTATTGCTGTAATGCTAGATTATAAAATTTGGCAAATAGATGTCAAGACTGCCTTTCCTAATGGGCATCTTGAAGAAGACATCTTTATGCAGCAACCAGATGGATTCATACAAAAAGGCCAAGAACAGTTGGTATACAAGTTGCAGAGATCCATCTATAGATTGAAGCAAGCATTCCGGTTATGGAACATCATATTTGATCAAGCGATAAAATCGTTTGGATTCATTCAGAATATTGATGAACCATGTGTGTACAAGAAAATTCAGGAAAAATCTGTAGCCTTCATAATTCTTTATGTATATGATATTCTCTTTATCGGAAATGATGTAGGAGTATTGACTACTATAAAGAGTTGGCTAGCAAAACAATTTGACATGAAAGATCTAAAAGAAGCTAGTTATATTCTTGGTATCAAGTTACTACGAGACCGGAAGAATAAAATGATACATTTGTCTCAAACGGTCTTTATCGATAAGATATTGACTAGATTTAGCATGAAAAATTTCAAGATTGGTTTGTTTCCATTCAGACATGGAATTTCATTCTTTAAAGATCAATCACCTAAAACATCTGAGGAGATAGAGAAAATGAGACAAGTTTCCTACGCGAAAGCTGTGAGAAGTCATATGTATGCCATGCTTTGCACTAGACCAGACATATGTTTTGTGGTTGGGATGGTTAGCAGATATCAATCTAATCCTGGACCTGAATACTGGACTACTGTCAAGCACATAATGAAGTATCTGAAAAGAAACTAAGAATTATATGCTTGTGTATTCTGGTGATGAACTTACTCTAGTGGGTTATACTGATTCTAACTTTATGTTAGATAAGGATTCTGGGAAGTCTACTTCTGGCTATATGTTTACATTAGGAAGTGGAGTCATTAGTTGGAGAAGTGTGAAACAATTATGTATCACAGACTCCACAACAAAAGCTTATTATGTGGTTGCATCTTAGGCTGCAAAAGAAGCGGTATGGCTCTATAAGTTCCTTCGAGATCTTGAGGTAGTATCTGCTGCAAGTGCACCATTTAAACTATTTTTCGATAATAATGGTGCAGTGGCTTAATCTAAAAAACCAAGAAACCACAAGAAACAAAAACACATTGAGAGGAAGTATCATCTCATATGGAAATAGTGTAGAAAGGTTATCACCTACACTTAGAGTCCTACAAGCATGTGCAATTTGCCAGATATGCTTTTAGAGCTAGTGGGAGATTGTTGGAATTATGTACTCTTTAAAGCATATTGATTTTCTAATTAATAAAATATTTCAGGTATTTATTCAAATATCTTGAATTGCATTAATATTTTGAGTAATGTCTATTTAATCATATTATATGTATTTATGCGATTACTATGTGGATTCGCAGAAGACATAAATACAAGTTATCTTATGATTAAATAAAATAAGTTCGTAGTTGATAAATAAAGTTGGGCACTTTATTTAGGTATAGACTGTAATAAATTCATTGAGTGATTTGTCTTAATCATGTATGAATTTATTGATGTAGTATGTCTACATTGAACTGGATCACATATGAGATTTAATTAACCTAGTAATAACTGTCAGACTTACTAAATCTCATAGGCATTGATTTACTGTAATCTTAATCTTGAGTTAGTTATGATTTCATGATTGTAGTTGTTATTTTATTTGAATTACTAATGGGCATGACATACACATGTAGTCAAGATTACCCGGTATCTTGCTAGTGCCATCTTGCTAGCCATTATATGGATGCCATAAAAACCAGCATGTAAACCATCATATACGTCCTCTTGAGTTAATAATTTTCACATGTAAAATATTTGTTTCATCAATGAATAGAGGTTGATCCCTGCCATACACCATTTTAGATTTAGGATATTTATAAACATAGTTATATATCTATGCCACTCCAAAATCCCAGATAATGCCTTTTATGTTCTTCTTATTGAGAAGACTCCAAATTAGCTCTAGCCACTTTAACTAATTTAGACTTGGAAGTAGAAATAAAAATAAAACAAAGACAAACTTACTAGTTGACATTCTGATAAGAGATGTGACATACTGTCGACTATCGAGTCAATCATCCTTCACTTCACCCTTCATTGATGCATATGATGTATTAACAGTTGAAAAACTTCACCCTGAAATTTTTGTATCAACACACCGAAGTTGCTGCTATTTTATCGCCATCCGATTTAAGCTTAATCCTAGAATCTTATATGTCCTTAAATAACAGACCTTGAAGCCTTGAATCTCTATAATTGAGGCTATTGGTAACTTGCACCAACCTAAAAGGAAATAGAATAGGATTAAAGAATTAAAACCTTAACTAAACTCAATAAAAACATATGGTATTTAAATAAAGTGCAATATGCATCATTTATGAAAATCATAAAGTTCATAGTCAAGCAAAACAACATGGCTTTTGATTAATATAAAATTCAAACATTTAATCTTCAAATAACAAGTACAATACAATTTATCTCTATGAAACTTTTCATAAACTTTTTATGTTTGTATGCCATGACATTGGAATATATTTATTTTAACAACATAGCTTAATTGAACATCATTTGTTGTTGATTTTATTTTAAATATTTTAGAAATTTTATAGGGCATTTGCTGTAATTATCTCATCTTAAAGCCGTCTTAACAAATAAAAACCAGTTAAGGCTAATTTTAAATGAAATATAACATGAGTGAACGTGTTTCCAATAAGAGCGAACCTGTTTCCAGAAGCAACATTAGACCACTATATTAAACAAGTACATTACTCATCATCAATAAATTTATCCAACAAAAACCTAAACAAAACACTATATTAAATGATATATCGTCAATATTCATCCTTTAGATTATATAGACAAAGTTAAGTTAGAGGGTTGGAAGGACAAATTACTGTCAATTAATTGTGGGTCGAGTCCAATTGATAAAATTAGTTTTTCAAAATTTATTAGTATTGTCCCTTATGATTTTTATTTTATTTTATTAATTGTGTCTTATTAAAGGGGTGGCAAATTTTAAATTGATTTTTGAGCTCCAACCTTGCCATAATTTTAAAACCATTTAGAAAATTACTTAATCAAGCCCTTTGAGGCCTGGTCCCAATAATTTAATTTATCAATTTTCTAAGATTTGGCTAAGTCAGAGGGAGGCGCTTCATATGCTTGATGCTCATAATCGATGGATTGTTGAGGATGGAGAGCATCATCTTTTGGCATGATAAATGACATTTACCAATATTTGCATTCAATAATTCCTCAATTAAATTAGTTGACATCTCTTCTCCTTAGTAATAAAATAGAGAGTTCGAATCTCTCCATAATCATGCAAGTAAAACTAAAAAAAAATTATAAGTTATTACTATGGATAGGCAACCATAAAGAATTAATTATAAGGTGTCATTTTTTAACTTTTGAAAGAAAATTATACTTTTTTTTTCTAGGTTTACAAATAAGTCCCATAAAAAAAGAAATCTTATCTCCCCTATGTTTCTAATCTCAATTTTTGAAACTATCTTACATGCATCAGTTTGCGATAGCAGTGACTAATGAAAAAAAGTTATTTATATTGTGCAGATAAATTAATCAACTAATTAAAAAGTATCCCATTATTTATTAAATTATGTTGTTGCAGTTGCACTGAGTTTGAAAGCAGAGCATATGAGTTTGGTAAATTTTATTATGAAAGTATTGTTTTATTATACGATGACTATATAAAACTTTATGAAAAAATAAGATATAATTGTCTTTTTGATAAAATATTAAGGTTATAATAGTAATTTTAAAAAGTTGTGGTGACTTATTTACTAAGTTGTTTATAAAAAACAAACTCATTCCTCTTTTTACAAACTGCAGACAAAATGGAGAAACTTAGGGTCAGTTTAGGATGACGGTGATTAATTAAATAAGCTACTTCTACTATACAGATGAAATAAGCTATTGATTTAAAAAGTAGCTTAGTGTTTAGTAAATTGTGTTGTTGCGTTTGCTGTGAGTTTGAAAAATAGAGTACATGCATTCGATAAATTTTATTATAAAGTGCTGTTTTATTAAATAATAATTAAAATAGACATAAGTTTAAATGATCTTTTATTTTTAGAGTATATTTAATAAATTATTTAGAAATGACTTTTTTTAAAATACATAAATTAAAAAAACTCAATTAAATAAAATCTAATGACTTTATTGTTACACAAAATATGATAAAAAAAAGTCATACTTGTACATAATCTAAATAAAATAAAATGTAATTTTTATTACATTTATATTAAATTGATATTGGGGGAATATATAGTAGTTATGGCTATAATTTAATTGTGGCGACAATATGATATCTAATGATTTATATATTAAGAGCTATGGAAAAGTAAGATATAATTATTTTTTTTGTCAAAATACTAAGATTATAATAAGAATTATTTAAAAAATATAGTGATTTATTTAATAAGCTACTTATAAAAAGCAACCCTCAACATGCCTTTAAACGTTGCTGTCAAAATGGAAAAAATTATGAAATAAACTGTTTTTATGAAATTTATCAAATACTATTTTTATAAAAAATTATTAAATAAGCAGCTTATTGAGTTTCAACCTCAATTTCAAATAGGGTCTTAGTGCCTAATATGACTTATCTAATGACTATAAGTGGTTCTTTAATCTTATAAGTTTTTTTCAAATTTTTATTATTGTTTGATTGTCTTTTTAATAATTTTTTTGGAGATTAAAAGCTAGTTTGAGATTGCAGTAGCTGATTAAATAAGCTACTTTTGTTGGCGAATGAAATAAGTTATTGATTAAAAAAGCAGTTTGATGTTTGGTAAATTTTGAAGTTACAAATGCCGTGAGTTTCAAAAGTAGAATATATGCGTATGCTAAATTTTATTAAGAAAGTGTTATTTTATTATATAGTGACTAAAATAAACATAAGTTTAAATTACATTTTTTTATAGTATATTTAATAAATTGTTTAAAAATGTCTTTGTTTAAAAAATACATAAATTACATAAAATAAACTCAATTAAATAAAATTTAATGAACTTTATTGTTACACAAATATGATAAAAAAATCATACTTATATATAATCTAAATAAAATAAAAAGTAACAACTATTACATTCATGTTAAATTGATATTGGAGAGAACATATAGTAAAGGCGGTAATTTTAATTGTAGTTGTGGTGATAATATGATATTTAATAATTTATATATTAGGGTTTATGAAAAAATAAGATATAATTATCTCTTTGTTAAAATACTAAGATTATAATATAAATTTTTTAAAAATATAGTGACTTATTTAATAAATTGCTTATAAAAAGAAACCCCTCATATGCTTTTAAAAGCTGCCGTCAAAATTTAAAAAAAATGAAATAATATGCTTTTATGAAATTTACCAAACACAATTTTTATAAAAAATTACGAAATAAGTAAATTGTTGAGTTTCAACCTCAATTCCAAACATGACCTAAATACTATCAAAGTAAATGTATCCCCTTGAAATTGATTTAATTAATTAATCTCTTACTTTACCGGCAAGAGGCAAAAGGCCAAACCAACTTAGTTTTTCTTTATAAATCAAATATAAGTAGACACATTACTTATAATTACTTATTGTCCTCATTAACAAAAGCAATATTTTCTGCGAGCTTTAACTACTTTAATTACCTATTCTTGATAGTTGATGCAATATTAACACATTAATAATAAGAGCTGATGGTTAATTCCCCCTCAACTTGAAAGAGAGTGCAAAATTCGATGATCAGTGTTCTTAGTAGTGTTAGCTTAAAGAGCAAAGAGACATTCATCATCAGTAGCAGCAGCCATTTCATAATAACTTTTAGGGATTCCGGCACATAGAACCATACAGTCTATCAAAATTAGGCAAGGCACCTCTGTCTTCTGCATGTTCAATCACTTTCTAGCTTCCAAAGATGGAAAATTGAAAAGTAAAGCAAAGAAGAAGACAACCTGTTTGGGGAATGCAGAGCAGGCCCGTTCGAGGACAATCCAGCCAGAGCAGAAGACCTGATCGCTAGCACGAAGACACCCCTGCTCAGTATCAGAGCTGGTCGAGGTCAAGTGTTCTAAAGCTAGTCGGGTCTTGATATTCCCATCCTGCTCGGGTAAGGTCAAAAAGACCCTCGACCACCGAGCGGATCCTGGTCGCGTTATGGATAGTACTATGAACAAAGAGAGACCAGAGCTCGAGCAGAGCAAACTTAAGCATGGCAGCCACATCCCCTGACAACTTGTGATGACGAACTATAACTGAAAGGCACCCCCATGCCGTAGGGTTTCGTTACTGTTACCGATGACCAGCGCACGTCTCTACAGTATCATCATTTTGCACAAACCTACACGGCATCATCATTTGATCACGGGAACCAATAATTGTCTGACATCCCACACTCCCAAGTTATGCCGCAGCAACCTATAGCTGTCAGAAAGGCGCAGGCGCAATTAATGCAGGGGATAGCGCCCAAGCAAAGGGGGGCGGGAAAACAAGGGGATAAATATCAGACAAAGGGCAAGGTAAAAGGATTCTGATTCCATTTCTAAATTTCAGTTCTAATTTCTCTTCTTATTCCTTGTCTCTTTGAACCTCCTATTTTCTGGTTTTCTCTTAGATTAATAGAGAACTCATAAAGAATCAACCCGATTATTAACTTGAGTTTCGGAGGGTTTTCACCGAAAAAACACCTGGCGACCTCTAATACTTTTTCTGTGGATACAGATCGAAGGACACTATGCTTCAGTGGATTAAAAAACGCAGGAACTAACCAGAAATCTTACTCGAGCAATTAGTGACCAGAAGGCAACATCACTATTTAGGAGCGAGCAGAAAACTGCATCAACCTTTTAGCGCCGTCTGTGGGGATCAGTTCAAAAAGCCTGAATTCCCAATACATTGAAAAAACGACATGACAATGAGAGGAAACAGCAGAAGAGGAGTAAGCCCCGAAGAATCGGTGACTCTGAGGAAGGCGACCAATAAGGCCCGTGATAAAGAAATGCAAGAAATGACGGACCGAATGGAAAAGAAAATGGAGACATTGAAGTCAATCATGCAGGATTTCAGGGACGGACAAAGAAGAGCAAGCAATGACGTTTCTAAATCCAATCCTGGGAATACTTCCACTGAGGGAACGTATGGAGAGGCAGAAAGCACAAAACACAGCTGGAAGGGAGGAGACAAACCCGGAGGAGGGAGGAGACAAACCCGGAGGAGAGAGAGTCCCGACAACACTTGCAGGACACAGCACCTTCATCCCGTGCGGAGGAGCTCTAAGGGAGGTCGCAGGTGGCTCAGTCGTTGAAGACTTTCGAGGAAATGGAAAAGCTCTGAGTTGGAGGATCATGCTAGACAACGAGTCCCCACTCTTAGTAGAAATCATGGGTGTCACAATCCTCAGGAATTTCTGTTTTTCGGACTTGAAGTTTTCGAGAAGGAGTGACTCACTAGCGCACATAGAGCGTTTCAATGATATGACTGGAGTGCAGGGCTTGAAAGCAGCCCAAAGATGTAAAGCCTTCCTAATGACTTTGGAAGGGAGAGCGAGGGAATGGTACTGTTAGTTACCGCAGGAGAGCATTCTAAGCTTCAAACAAATGTGCACGGAGTTTGCAGAGCCATTCCGGGGGGGAATAGCCCCCGAGGATGATATGATGAAGTTAATGGATATCAAACAGAAGGAGGGGGAGTCCCTCTGAGAATTCGTTAAGAGTTACCACCGGGCAATTACCCCCAGGCATTGAGAGAGTTGAAGGAGGGGGTGAAGATGGGAAGACCTTGGTATAACTTGCGGAGTCCCTCGATCCGCTCATACTCCGACGCCTAATAGCAAATGAAGATGGATATTGTCATTGAGAAAGAAAAAGCCACAAAGCTAGGAGTGAGCAGAGCAGCGGAGCGAAACGTAAGGAGAAAGGGGGGCTTGCTCGGGGCCTGTCGACTTCTAGAGGAACAAGGGATCGGGTCGCCCCCTACATCCTGTATAAGAGGGCCCCCCAGCTGTAAGTGAGTCCTGCTCTACTCTGTAAGTCCCCATACAGGGACCACAAGGATTACCAGTAATACAGTGGCAACCCACCTCGTAATCCCCACACGAATCGGCCCATACAAAGCAATAACAGAGCCGACCGCCCATTGCCTCCACACTCGGGAATCTTTCCCCGGCCGGGATAGAACAGTGCAGATAGTTGACCAGAGCCCTACCTACAGGCAATACACCCCTTTGAAGGTGTCACTTGAAGAGATGTTCCATGTTGTAGAGGAACGAGGACAGTCGTGTTCCCCGAAACCGATGTCCAAGCCAGTAAATAGGAGGGACAGAAGCAAGTTCTACCGATTCCACGACGATCATGGTCACTCAACATTTCAGTGCTGTGATCTAAAGAACCTGGTGGAGGATTTAGTAAAAAACCGGTACTTAGACGAATTCATTGAAGGAGGGCACCCAGTAATCGAGCGACAACATGCAGAGGATGCTCAAGCCTGTTGTGAACCACTTGCTGTGAGAGTGATAGCAAGAGGACCGACGATGGCAGGGAATTCAAACAGAGCCAGGAAGAACTACAGCAGATATGTCTCTACTAGTCGGGAAGTTCTGCTCACTGTGCCTGCCACGAAGAAAGTTAGAATTCAACAAGTTCCAATCATATGGATGGAGGAGGATGAGGAGGGAGTCCTATACCCCCACGTGGACGCCCTGGTTATAAAGGCAAATGTCATGAACAGGGATCTCAACTGGATTTTGGTGGATTCAAGAAGCTCAGTGGACATTCTCTTCAAGTCCACCCTCGATGAGATGGGAATAGCTGATACGAGGCTCGAGTATATGAGCACATCTATGAAAGAATTCGGTGGAGGAATGCTAACCCCTCTGGGGATTGTAAATCTGCCGGTGACCATAGGCTCGAAAGCCTTTGAGAAGAATATGATGATGGACTTCGTGGTTGTAGATGAGGTCAGCCCTTACCAGGCGATATTGGGGAGGCCTTTCATGAAGATCAGCCAATCGGTGATGTCCACCCACTACTTAGCCCTAAAGTATCGCTTGAATGGTGCAGTGGGAGTTGTCAAAGGCGATCAGACGATTGCGAGGAGCTGCTATGCCACATCGTCAAAGGAAGCGATGCAGGTAACGTTGCTGGATGCGAGGGGTGAGTCAAAGAATGGGGGACAAGAACCTGCAAAAGAGTTGGAGAAAATTATAATAAGACCATATGACCCAGAGAAGAAGGTTAAGATCGGCTCGGGCATAAGCGAGCAGCTAAAGAGAAGTCTGGTCGAGTGCTTGCGAGCACATTCTGATGTTTTCGCCTGGTCGCATGAAGACATGCCAGGAATCGACCCGAAGATAGCATGCCACAGGCTGGCAGTGAGAAGGGATATGAAGCCGGTTAAGCAGATGAGGAGGTGCGTCAACCAGGAAAGGTATGACACCATGAACAGCGAGGTGGAAAAGTTGTTGAAGGCGGGATTAATTAGGAAAGTTAATTATCCCGAATGGATCTCGAATGTGGTACTAGTAAAGAAGGCAAGTGGGAAATGGAGGATGTGTGTGGATTTCACAGATTTGAACAAAGCCTGTCCAAAAGACAACTTCTTATTGTCGAAGATAGACCAACTGGTTGACTCCACAGCCGGACACGATCTGCTCAGCTTCATGGATGCATTTTCCTGCTACAACCAAATCCTCATATTTGGGCCAGACGAGGAATGCACAGCCTTCATCACCAATTAGGGTTTGTTCTGCTACAAGGTCATACCCTTTGGCTTGAAGAACGCGGGAGCTACATATCAGAGGCTGGTGAATAAGATTTTTAAACCCCTGATTGGCGGCACAATGGAAGTTTATGTCGATGACATGATCACCAAGTTCAGGGATGTGGAAGAGCATGTCAAGCATTTGGAAGAGACCTTTGCACTCTTAAGGGAATACCGAATGAAGCTTAACCTCGAAAAAGTGTGCCTTTGGAGTAGGTTCGGGGAAGTTCTTGGGTTTCATAGTCAATAACAGAGGAATTGAGGCCAACCCAGAAAAGATAAGAGCAATAGTAGAGATGAAGTCTCCGCGTACTCTAAGTTACTCTTGAATTGGAATCTTTTATTAGAACCAAAATCATTCTATTAAAATAACCAAAATCACCCTTGTGGTTAAGTTACTCTTGAATTGGAACCTTTTAAATTCAATACTAAAACAATAATTTATCATTTTAATTAGAGTAAGAGACCTATTTTATTAAATAAATATATATTTTTTTGTTTAGAGCAGGTTTCTCGATGTTGCATGTGGTTTATGGTCTAAATCTGTTTTGATTGATGTTGCAGACCTCTTGAGGTTAATGTAATGAGACCTTGCTGAATAAGTAAGCTCAAGCCATTTAATGGGATGTGGCAATGGACAACCATCTGTTTAAATTTAATGACCAGAGGACAAGTTTATGTCTTCGATCTTCTTCTTCTTCTTCATTTTTTTTTCGAAACACCTTTCTGTCTGTTGTTGATAGTAAGACAATATAGGGTATATATACTTCGAAATATTAAGATTGTTTAGTATTTTATAGCCTCTGCATTATTCAGTCTCGATCATTTTTTAATTGTTTTAAAGATTTATGCTGCATTTTCCTAGTTTTAAGAGGTTGGACTTAAGCTCAATATGGGTTTTTCTTTCTTCATTTGAGGATCCCCTTCCAATTCAAGAGTAACTTAACCACAAGGGTGATTTTGGTTATTTTAATAGAATGATTTTGGTTCTAATAAAAGATTCCAATTCAAGAGTAACTTAGAGTACGCGGAGACTTCATCTTTACTATTGCTCTTATCTTTTCTGGGTTGGCCTCAATTCCTCTGTTACTGACTATGAAACCCAAAAATTTCCCCGAATCTACTCTGGGTTGGCCTCATTATCTTTTATAAACTTTATTTTTTTATTTATGACACCAATCTACTTCTGAGAATTAAAACTTTCCATCGCTTGATGGGAATTGATTGGATCACTTCCATTACTACAATGTCTACCTCATATTACTGCAGGTTGAAAGGACAAAAGATTCACCCAATTTTGAGCTAAAAAACTTCTCTTCTCTTGTTGACGGATGGCGATTTGTGTTAAAATCACAGTTTTTTAATTTAATTAAGAAAAAGGGAGAAAATGAAAGAAAGGGACGTTATATGGTGGTTGGGCCTGTGTGGGTGAGCTTTTATGTTGATTGACGACGCAGCTTTTATGTTGATTGACTTGTGGGGTTTTTATTGAACCGAATTAAACCTAAACTATTAGATTTCATTCGGTTCGGTTCTAAAAAAAAACAATCAATTCTTAAATAAATGAACCGATAGATTCTTATTCGTTTCGGTTTGTTGGATCCGACCGAGCTGAATAAACTCTTCCGTTCATTATTTCAGAATTAAAAAAAGTATATGTAGAAAATAAAAAACCGATAAATCACCAGCTCTCTAAATCTAAAATTTAAACTTCATCTTCTAAACTCTCTCTCTTTGCAGCCACAGTCATAGAATCGGAAATAGCAGCCATGGTCACGGAATTGAATGCTAGGATTAAGTTTATATATCTATACTTTAGGACTTTTATTTATTTCATTATTTTTTATTTATATCTAATACTAATTAATTAACTAATTATTTTTTAAATTTATGATTTACTTAATTTTTTTTATTATCTATAATCTAATTAAATTGATACTTTTAGTTCTACTAATTGTTGAGATTAAATTTTCTTTGCTTGGATATTTAGTAATTTATCAATAAAATTAATCATTTAATAATTTATTGTCTTATTTATTGGATTAAATTTAATAATCATGAATATAATACTAAAAAATCATGAAAAATTAATAATACCATTAATTAATTGATTTTATATAATTTTTTAAAATATTGGATAAAAATTAATTAAATATTTAAATTATTTTATTTATTTATTTATTTTATTATGCCTACCCAATAACTTGTTTACAATATATTTAATTTCCTTATAATTATTATTTTAACTTATTTATAATGTTGGCGATCGAGCTGCAAGGACTTGACAATTAATAATGATTGGTAGCAAAAGATAGCTAGCTTTTGAACATACAGATTACTTGGGATCTTTTTAGTTTGACAAACTGACTTTAATGCAAATGCTTGCTGCTTCTATGAAAATTCTTTTCAGTTTGACAAAATGGCTTCAATGCAAATGCTTGCTGCTCCTAGGAAAAATCTATTTACGAAATGGCTGGTTCTTTTTAGTCATGACAAAATGGCTTTAATGCAAATTCTTGCAGTTTTATTACGATTCTTTTTACAAAATGGGTGGATCTTTTTAGTTTGACAAAATGGCTTTTGTGCAAGTGCTTGCCGCTTCTACAACCATTCTTTTTACAAAACGGCTTTCAATGTAAATTATTAATTTTTTAAATAGAATTAATACCATCTGTATGTATCATACGCTTATCGTTACCTCTATTTCTTTTACCCCACTTGTCCTAGGCAGCAGCTTTTTAAAGCAAGAATTTGGTCAAAAGGATTGTCGCTCTCCACCTGATCCATTGATCTTAAACTGCATTCGCCTTTGTTGGCAAGTTCCCATGAATTGCCTTTTAATTTGAGAAATGTAACCAAAAAAAAAAAAAAACCCCCGATGATTGAATCTTTGTAGAAAAATTTTCTGGACGTAATGGTGTGCTTGTTGTTGCGAGAGTTTCGTTATCTATTTAATTTAGGTGGAGGGGACTCGATAGTCAATGGCACATGACTGGACGGACAATCTCCCCTTAGCCTTGTCTCACGTGACAGTTTTCTACTGGAAGGAGCGGAGAAAGACCAGCCCAATTTCATATTTCCACCGGCACTGTTATGAATATAAACCACTTCGTTCAAGCTCACCAAAATCCAGAAAGCCACTTCTCTTGCATTCGAACCTCAAAAAATGTGCCTAGGAAGTAAGGCATATCAGCGCTCTGTTTTCTGGGACGAGGATGAAAACCTCGTTCGCTTCAAATACCCTCTTCCATCAGGGACGAAGCAAGAGGATGTGACGGTTGGGATTGATGAAAATGGGAATTCGCTTACGAAAATAAGCATGGTGGTAAGTTCACATACTGGTCCTTTCTCTTCAGCTTCTTCCTGGATGATCATACCCGGCTCCTCTTTCTTCAGCTTGCTGAAGAAAAAGGAAGGAGACACCACCAGCCCGATAATCCCGATGAAATTCAACTTGCCAACGGGTCTTGACCCGAATGGCTTCGAAACTGCAGTCGATGACGAGGGGTTGCTAACTCTCACTTTTAAAAAGCTCGTGCCCATTCATTCCGAAAAGCCCTTCGACCTCAAAAATGTATCCTTCGACTGGGTGACTGCTAAAGAGAAAAACAAGGAAGTCGTTCACTTCAAGGCCTATCTGGCAGCGGGGACGAAGATGGAGAACATGACGGTTGCTATACGAGGTCGCAATTCCCTTATGATAGGCATTCATGATCTGCTGAAGAAAGAGGAAGGGGACACCGGTAATTTCGTGTGGCTCAATGGCAACAACTTTAGGTGCTTCACTTTGCCAGAAGATGCGAACCCGAATGGCTTCAAGGCTGCAATGGATGATCAAAGCGTTCTAACTGTTACCTTCACTAAACTGAAGCGAGAGAAAAAAAAGCTGGTGTCAAGGGCAAAGAAGATGCTGGGATGTTTGGCTCAAGCTGTGCGGCCTGCTGCTTGTGTTCTAATATGTGAGAAGATAAGTGATGCGATTTGTTCAGGGGACTACTAGTAAGCTGGTGTCGAGTAGTTATTTGCTCCATGTTCATGTGTGTACGTTGTTCTGTCGTTTATCTATTCGTGTTTGGAAAAAAAAATGGTGTTCGTTAATTTCCATGTTGTGTTGTATCTCCTTTTTTTGAGTGAAAAATAAATGCTTTTTTTAGTAGTGTTGAGTGAAAAAAAAAATTGTTTTTTTTCCTGTCTCCAATGGGGGAACTCAAATGTTCCACTGTCGTGCATACGTATGTACTTAATTAAGACGGCCATAAGATAAAAGGAGTAACTGGAGGTGGGTTGGTGATCCAATCACCTGTAGAATCTACAGAACAGGAAGATCTACGTTTTTTAATTGTTAAAGCCCTTTTTTCATTATTAAAAGAAAATCAAATTTGAGTGCATGGGTAATGGGGATTAAGCCATTGGTCAAGCCATAGCCCCACTTTTCTACTTCAACTAACTCCCATTTCAACGCATTAGAGACCGGAGGCAACTTTTGAAGATAAGAACAAGATAACAAAGAAAGTAAAATAATAACCCATGGCCATAGAAATCTACATCAGGTTTCTGCAGACACATACACAAATATTTCAAGATCATGGCAACTTCTGCAACTCATTCCTTGAGCTTCAAGCTGTGGCCATCGTATAGATAACTGGGTAATATGTTACAACAAAGATTTACCTTCACTAAACTGAAGCCAGAGAAAAAGCCGGTGTCAAGATCGAAGAAGATACTGCGAAGTTTGGCACTTTGGCTAAAGCAGTGCCTGTTTGTTTCTTGATAGGTTAATTTGATGAGATAAGTTGAGGAGACTACTAATTGGCCAGTGTCAGGTAAGGTATTCGCTAACATCATGTTCATGTATGTTGTTCTGTCGTTTACGTACTAGTATTTGTAAAATAACTCTGGAGTAGCTTAATTAATGGATCTATCTTTTATGACATGTCTGAAGCATGTTAATTGAAAACTTCCCAAAATGGACTATTAATATTCATGCCATAAAATCCCAGGTATGTTAATTTTAAACTCCAATTAAATGTTCTAATCTTTCTTCATTCATTTTAGCATGTGTTCCATGATTCGTGCTTTCTTCTTCCCCTTTTACTTTTTTCTCTTCTTCTGTTTTAGCTTCCATAATATTGCGAGTTAGTTGTTATTGATGTTGTGGAACGGGAATTGTTTTATTTGGATCCTAAGAGGGGCAACCCCGATCCTGATTATGGACTCCTTTCCATATGATACCATTCATATTTATAGGTTTCTCCAATATATTTTAGAGATAACTACAATAGTTATTTAGGTAATATCGGGCAGGTTTTCTCGAGACCCTTCCAGTTCGAATAAAATACCCCGAGAACAGTCTAGTTCGAGCAGAAGTCTCGACCAC
The DNA here is from genome assembly GCA_025617385.1 of Murraya koenigii. Taxonomy (NCBI): domain Eukaryota; kingdom Viridiplantae; phylum Streptophyta; class Magnoliopsida; order Sapindales; family Rutaceae; genus Murraya; species Murraya koenigii. The sequence goes on from CM046816.1 coordinate 21,147,004, forward strand.
TGGCACAGAGAGGATCTCATCAAACGTCAAAGCTGGTCGAGGTCAGGGATTCAGAGCCGTTCGAGCTCCGAGCTCTCTAACCTGCTCGAGGTCGTCCGCCCCAGTCAAAGCTGGTTAAGGTCGAGAACTGAGCACTCTTTTTCTGCTCGCAGAGATTAAGTCCCTAAGCACAACTGGACAAGACCCGGCCCAGGGCAGTCCGACCCGCTTTCTCCGAATCCTGACACACCTTTAGATGTCTGATCAGGGCCCCACATAGTATGGTGGTGCTACTATTGCCGATGACCGGCACATGCCACCACGGTGTCATCATTCCTAGCACACATGCCCGACATGGTGATCTGGCCATGTAAACCGGGTTAAGAAGACAGCCGCACATCCCCAGGGAATATTACGCCAATCCCGGCTGTCAGAAGAACCCAGACACCACTGACGCGGAAATGGATGCTCTTGGAGAGAAAGAGCGGGAAAAATGGAGTATAAAAGGAAATGAACGGGAACGTTACTGGGGTTGAAAAAATTCATTTACAAGGGTTCCGAAAGGTTATACAGGTTCTTCATATTCTGATTTCCCTTATCTGGATTCTCTGAAAACACCATATTTATTCAAAAGGGAGGGCGAAAAATATCTCTTTCCTCTTTCCAGTCTCTTTCACTAAGGGAGATACCAAAAGAACAACCGATTCTTGACTTGAGCATCGGAGGGTTTTCGTGGAACACGCCTGGCTACCACAACCCTATTTTACGTGAGTGCGAGTTCAGGAGATCTCCGATTCGAAAGCGACAACGGAATAGGACGAAGGAGACAATCACCGCTCGAGCTCGAGCTAATCGCGGCGAGAGGATTCGAAGTCTGCAGAAAGTCACGGCGGAAGGTTGAATCTTGTTTGAAGACACGCGGAAAAGCGCATCAACATTTTTGCTGCCGATACGTGGGGATCGGCACAAAGCCTGATTTCCTAATACGTTCAAGATACACAGCATAGCGATGAGGGAAGCAGTCGAAGAGGAGTAAGTCGGAAGAATCGGTAACTTTGAGAGAAGTGGCCAATGAGGCCCGGAATAGGAGATCGAGGAAAGAATGGATCGGATGGAGAAGCAGATGGAGACTCGACTTCCTATTGCAAGAACTCGGGGAGAGACGGAGAAAAGCATGTAATGATGTCCGGAGTCGGTAGTGGGAATGCTCCTGTTCGGGAAAATGTGGGAGATGAAGCCCAAGACCTAGGGCACCAAATCTTTGCGGTGAGGAGGAAACAAACATGGAGGAAAGGGGTCCGTCGGCACTTACAGGACACACCCCGAGCCTCGCTTGGAAGAGTTGGAGGAAGAGGTTCGCGAGGTTGGCATGAGTTGTGGAAGACCTCAGGGAGCGGAAAGAGCCCAGTGGCGAATAATCTTTGGATAACGAATCTCCACTCTCAGCGAAGATCATGGGTGTCACGATCCACGTGACTTCAGCTTCCGGATCTGAAGTTCTTAGGGAAAAGTGATCCATTGGTGCACATAGAGCGGTTCAGCGACATGGCGAGGGTGCAAGGATTGTCGGCTGCTCGGAGGTGTCGGGCCTTCCACTCACCCTAGAGGAAGGCGAGAGAATGGTACCATGAGACTCCCGTAGGGAAGCATCTTGAGCTTTGAGCAGGATGTGTAGGGAGTTTGCAGAGCAATTCAGGGCGCGATGACCCCGAGGATGACATGATGGGTATGGAGTAAGGAAGGAGGAGAATCCCTCGGGAGTTTGTCAAAAGATACCATAGATCGGTCCTAGATCTTGGTGCGTTTAACCATCCCGAGCTACGAGGAGGATTGAAGGATGGGATCCGGATGGGGAGACCATGGTATAACCTGCTGAGTCCTTCGATTCGATTCGTATTTAGACGCATATGAGGAGGTAAAGCTGGATATAGTAATTGAAGAAGAAAAAGCGCAAAGCGGAGGAATGAGCGAGGCAATGGAGCAAGGGGAAGGGAGAGGGGTCCTGCAGGGACCATGAGCTCAAGGCGACGAGGGACCGGGTTGCCTGTCTGACCACTTACGAGAGCCCCCGCTGCGGATGGTTCCCAGCCACCTCGCGGATCACAGGTCGGGATCGCGAGAGAATCTGAGCGTCATGACTACCATGCATCCCATGACCAGCCACCAGCGGACACTGAGGTAAACCACAGCAGAGCCGATCGTCCATTGCCTCACACCAAGAAGTTTCTCGAGGGATCGGGTGATACTGGTGGTGGAGCAAAGCCCAGCTACTGAGCGATATCTGAGGTTGAAGGTATCTCTCGAAGAGATACTTAAGTGGGTGAGGAGCGAGGCTGCTGAGCCCTCCAGCCTGGATGACCAAGTCGGTGGCAAGAGGAATAAGGGCGGTTCTGCTGTTTCCATGGTGACCACGGCTACTCCACATCGTAGTCTGGTGATTTGAAAAACCAGGTGGAGGATGCGGTTGGGAATCGGTGCTTGTATGAGTTTGTTGAAGGAGGGCATCCGGTGGTTGAGCGGCGATCGAGGAAGATGGCCAGGACTTCTGAAATAGACATGGAGCTACGAGTCCACGAGGGTAATCTCGGGAGGGCCCACGATGGCGGGAAGTTCCAATAGAGCTCGGAAAAACTACTGCAGATATCATGCGCTACGTGAGAAGTCTTGTTCACTGCCCCTGCTACCAAAAAGGCCAAGGTTCGGCGGTGCCAATTATGTGGACGGATGAAGGCGAGGAGGGGTGTTGTACCCCACGAGGATGCCATGGTGGTAAAAATCAATGTAGCAAACAAGGAAGTTGATCGAATACTGGTTGACTCGGGGAGCTCGGTGGATATTCTCTTGAATCCACACTCGAGGATTTGGGAATAACGGTGCGAGTCTCGGCGAGACGAGCACTTCCTTGAAAGGATTCGGGGAGGAAAACTAATACCTCCAGGAATCATCAGTTGGCGGTAACCATGGGCTCGAGGCCTTTCGAGAAGAACATGATCTTTGGATTTCGTGGTGGTAGATGAAACCGGCCCGTACCGAGCTGATTCTAGGGAGGCCATTTATGAGGATCAGCCGGTCGTGCTATCCACCCATTACTTGGCCCTAAAGTATCAAGTAAATGGGGCAGTAGGGAGTCGTGAAAGGCGACCGAAGGGTGGCGAGGAGCTCTCTGTTGTAGCTGCCAAAGAAACCGTCGTGAGATAACCTCATCTGGACTCGGGGGAATCGAGGAATGGAAGGCAAGAGCCGGTGAGAATTTGGAGGAGGTCGAGGTGAGGCGAGGCGACCACGAGAAGAAAATCCGAATCGGCTCGGGCACTTAGCGAGCCGTTGAAGGAAAAGTTGATGGAGTGTCTGCGAGCAATGCGGATGTGTTCGCATGGATGCCGAGGATATGCACAGGATCGACCCGAGTGGAGTGTCACGGTGGCAATCTGGAGAGATGCTAAGCCGGTAAGGCGAGAAAGGAGATGCGTCGACCGGAGAGATACTGAAGCCATCAGCTGCGAGGTGGAAAAGCTGCTGAGCGGGATTCATCTGGGAGGTATCCTACCCCGAATGGATCTCGAATGTGGTCTTGGTGAAGAAGGCAAGTGGGAAATGGAGAATGTGTGTCGACTTCACGGATGTGAGCAGGGCACTGCCAAAGATAGCTTTCCACTACCAAGATAAACCAGCTGGTGGATTCTACGGTGAGGCACGAGCTGCTTAGTTTCATGGATGCATTCTCGAGATATAACCAAATTCCCATGCACCGATCAGGACGAGGTGCATGACCTTCATCACTAATCAAGGGGTCATCTTGCTTCAAGGTCATGCCTTTCGGTCTAAAGAATGCGAGAGCAGCGTATCGGAGGCTAGTGAACAAGGTCTTGAGCCATTGATCGGTTCGGATGATGGAGGTATATGTGGATGACATGATCACTAAGTCTAAAGATGCGGAGGAGCATGTAGGGCATCTAGAGGAGACCTTCGCACTCTTAAGAAAGTCTGGGATGAAGTGAACCCGGAGAAATGTGTTTTGGGTGGGTTCGGAAAATTCTTAGGCTTCGTGGTGAGTCACGGGGGATCGAGGCCAATCCAGGAAAAGATAAGAGCGATGGTGGAAATGAGGTCCCATGTGACCTCGAGGAGATACTGAAGTCGGTGGCAAACTGGCGTCCCTCAACAAGTTCGTGTCTTGAGCCACGGATAAATGCCGAGTCTTCTTTCAGGAAATGAAGAAAGGCAGGAAGACAAAGTGGACGCCAGAATGCGAAGCGGCGTTCCAACAGTTGAAAGAATACTTGTTGAAAGCCTCGTTACTGTCGACACCTCGAGCAGGAGAGGTACTGTTTCTATACTTGGTTGTATCCCAATGGGCAACGAGCTCAGTTCTAGTAAGGGAGGAGTTAGGGGTACAATACCCTGTTTATTACACAAGCAGAGCTTTGCTAGAAGCAGAGACCCGGTATCCACCAATGGAGAAGTGGGCACTGGTCCTAGTCACAGCGGCCCGAAAGCTGAGGCCTTATTTTCAGGTACATTCAGTAGTGGTTTTAACAAACCAGCCCCTCAGGCAAACTATGTACAAGCCTGAGACCTCTGGAAGGCTGGTAAAATGGTCAGTGGAGCTGAGCGATTTCGATATTAATTACCAGCAGAGAACAACCATAAAAGCACAGTCTTTAGCTGACTTCGTGGTCGAGTGCACGGCAAGGGATGATGAGACGGAGAGCGAGCCCACACCAGGTTCCCAAGCCTCGACCAACACCTAGATAGTCACAGTAGATGGATCCTATGGAAGTCAGGGAGCAGGAGCAGGAGTTGTACTCCTAAGTCCAGAAGGGGCAGAGATGCAGTCTGTTGTGAAATTAGAGTTCGAAGTCACCAGCAATCGAGTGAGTCTGAAGTCTGTAATAGCGGGACTAAAGCTCGCCTCGGTAGTAAAAGTCGAGAAGGTAAAGCTTGAGCAGACTCGCGATTGGTAATGAATCACCTCGGCGAGAGCTTTCGAGCAAAGGGAGAAGATGGGCGCTCTACCTTGGAAGGTGAAGCGGTAATGGGAATTTCGAGTGTCGAGGTGGAACAAATCCGAGGAGAAGAATTTTCGAGCGAGATATGATAGCTCGCATGGCGGCCGCATCGGACCCCAAATTACCAAAGTTTATCCCTTTGAAAATGAAGACACTGCTCGAGCATCGGCGAGGAAGACAAAGTGAGGGACGAGTCTTGCGGCAGATAAGAAGCAGGCAAGGAAGTTGAGGTGCAAAGCAGCCAGGTATACTCTCATTGAAGGGATCTTATATAGGCGGGGGTACACTCTCCCCTTACTGCGGTGCTTAGACCAAGAGGAAGCCGATTATGTCCTCCGAGAGATACACGAGGGAATCTGTGGAAATCATTCTGGCGCGAGGTCCTTGGCTTTCAAGGCCTTAAGGCAAGGATACTTTTGGCCTCGCATGCATCAAGATGCTCGGGAGAAGACAAGAAGCTGCAAGAGTTGCCAGAGCTTTGCCAACTACCTAACTCAGCCCCCGGAAGACCTTACGGTGATGAGTTCGCCATGGCCGTTTGCTCAATGGGGAATTGATTTGATCCGGCCACTGCCGAAGGGGAAAGCATCCACCACTCATGCCATAGTCGCGATTGATTATTTCACCAAATGGGTCGAAGTGGGAGCCTTGAGCAGCATTACGGAAAGTAAAACCACTGACTTAATTTGGAAGAATGTGATTTGCAGGTATGGGATTCTTCATGCATTAGTCACCGATAATGGGAGGCAGTTTGATAATGGTAAGTTCAGAGACTTCTGCCAGAATCTGGGGATAGAGCTGAAGTTTTGCTCTCCCTCACACCCGCAGGCCAATGGGCAAGTAAAGGCCGCGAATAAAACTATAAACGCCTCACGAAGACAAGGCTAGGCGAGCAAAAGAGCACTGGGTGGACGCTGCGGTGTCTTATGGGCTTACAGAACTACACACAAAACGGCCACTAGAGAGACCCCATTCTCCTTAGCGTTTGGGCACGAAGCAGTGGTTCCTGTTAAAATAGGAATGGGGACACACCGGACGGAGCACTTGATGAGGAGCAAAACAGCGAGCGGATGTGTGCAGTGCTGGACTTCTTTGGAAGAGAAGAGAAAGGGTTGTTGCTTAAAATCTCGAGAATATCAGCAGAGTGGCTCGTTATTACAACCGAAATGTACACATTCACCGGTTCCATGTGGGTGATTGGGTGTTGAGGAAGGTCAACATGAGCACGAAGGACCCAAGGCAAGGTGTGCTAGGACCAAATTGGGAAGGCTCTTGCTCGAGTCACTCGAGTTAGCGGGACCGGGAGGCGTCTCGGCTAGCTCATCCGAGACAGACGAGAGGTCAAGAGGCAGTAGAATGCACAACTCACGATGAAATATTTCCGATGAAGTCCCTTGTATTGTGAAGTGTTAATGTAAGATTCCTACCCAAAATGGGATGTGTAAAACATAAATGTATATAAGAATAAGAAAGACATTCATAATGTAAGTTCAAGATGAAGACCAGGAGTACAAGAAGAAGCTTGGGTCAATTGCAGGCCCGAGCAGAATTTCAAGTAGAACTCCATGGCCAGAAGTCCCAAAGCCGAAGTCTTAGGCGGGACGGTGCCATGCTTGGGTCAGTGCGGGCCCGGCGGGAGTAACACGAGAAAAGCTTGGGTCGATTGTAGGCCGAGCGAAGTTCGAGAAGAACTCTTTGGCCAAAGTCCCAAAGCCTAAGTCTTAGGCGGGACGATGCCAAGCTTGGGTCAATTGCAAGCCGGCGGGAGTAACACAAGGCGAAGCTTGGGTCGATTGCGAGCCGGCGGGAAGAAGCTTAGGTCGATTGTAGGCCGAGCGAAGTTCAAGAAGAACTCCTTGGCCAAAGTCCCAAAGCCTAAGTCTTAGGCAAAGCGGTTGCCAAGCTTGGGTCGATTGCGAGGCCGGCGGGAGTAACACTAGAAGAAGCTTGGGTCGATTGCGGGCCCGGCGAAGTTCAGAAGAACTCCTTGGCCAAAGTCCCAAAGCCTAAGTCTTAGGCGGGACGGTGCCAAGTTTGGGTCAGTGCGAGGCCCAGCGGGAGTAACATGAAGAAGCTTGGGTCGATTGCGGGCCGAGTAGAAGAAGCTTGGGTCGATTGTAGGCCGAGCGAAGTTCAAGAAGAACTCCTTGGCCAAAGTCCCAAGCCTAAGTCTTGGGCGGGAAGGTGCTGAGCTCGGGTCAGTGTAGGCCGGCGGGAGTAGCTGAGAAGAAGCTTGGGTCGATTGCGAGGCCGGCGGAAGAAGCTAGGTCGATTGTGGACCCGGCGGAATTTCAGAAGAACTCCATGGCCAAAAGTCCCAAAGCCTAAGTCTTAGGGTGGCCAGAGCAGTTCGAGAAGAACTCCTTGGCGAAAGTCCCAAAGCTTAAGTCTTAGGCGGGACGGTGCCAAGCTTGGGTCGATGCGAGGCCGGCGGGAGTAACAAGAAAAGCTTGGGTCGATTGCGAGGCCGAGCGGAAGAAGCTTGGGTCGATTGTAGGCCAGGCGAATTTCAAGAAGAACTCCATGGCTAAAAGTCCCGAAGCCTAAGTCTTGGGCGGGACGATTGCTAACTTGGGTCGATTGCGAGGCCGGCGGGACTAACATAAGAAGAAGCTTGGGTCGATTGCGGGCCGAGTAGAAGAAGCTTGGGTCGATTGTAGGCCGAGCGAAGTTCGAAGAACTCCTTGGCCAAAGTCCCAAAGCCTAAGTCTTAGGCGGGAAGGTGCCAAGCTTGGGTCAGTTGTAGGTCGGCGGGAGTAACACAAGAAGAAGCTTGGGTCGATTGCGGGCTCGAGCGGAAGAAGCTTGGGTCGATTGTAGACCCAGCGAATTTCAGAAGAACTCCATGGCCAAAGTCCCAAGCCTAAGTCTTAGGCGGGACGGTGCTAAGCTTAGGTCAATTGCGAGGCCGGCGGGAGTAACACTGAAGAAGCTTGGGTCGATTGCAGGCCGGCGGAGTTCAAGAAGAACTCCTTGGCCAAAGCCCAAGCCTAAGTCTTAGGCGGGACGGTGCCAAGCTTGGGTCGATTGCGAGGCCGGCGGGAGTAACACAAAGAAACTTGAGTCGATTGCGAGGCCGAGTAGAAGAAGCTTGGGTCAATTGTAGGCCTTCCGGAGGTCTCGAGGCTTGTCTGAGTTTGCACGAGGGCTGGTTTGTTAAAACCACTACTGAATGTACTTGAAAATAAGACCTCAGCTTTCGGGCCGCTGTGACCAGGGCCAGTGCCCACTTCTCCATTGGTGGATACCGGGTCTCTGCTTTTACCAAAGCTCTGCTTGTGTAATAAACAGGGTACTGTACCCCTAACTCCTCCCTTACCAGAACTAAGCTCGTTGCCCATTGGGATACAGCCAAGTATAAAAACAGTACCTCTTCTGCTCGAGGTGTCGGCGATGCGGGGTTTCAACAAGTATTTTTCATTCTTTGGGCAACGCTCGCATTCTTGCGTCCACTTTGTCTTCCTGCCTTTCTTCATTTCCTGAAAGAAGACTCGGCATTTATCAGTGGCTTGACACGAACCTGTTGAGGGACGCCAGTTTGCCGATCAGACTTTGTATCTCCTTGAGGCTGCGCGGGGACCTCATTTCCACCACTGCTCTTATCTTCTCCGGATTGGCCTCGATCCCCCTGTGACTCACTATGAAGCTTAAGAATTTTCCCGAACCCACTCCAAAAGCACATTTCTCTGGGTTCAGTTTCATCCGGTACTTTCTTAAGAGTGCGAAGGTCTCCTCTAGATGCCCTACATGCTCCTCCGCATCTTTAGACTTGGTGATCATGTCATCCACATATACCTCCATCGTCCAACCGATTAATGGCTTGAAGACCTTGTTCACTAGCCTCTGATCGTTGCCCTGCATTCTTTAGACCGAAGGCATGACCTTGTAGCGATCTGACCACGATTAGTGATAAAGGCTGTGCACTCCTCGTCTGATCGGTGCATGGGAATTTGGTTATATCTTGAGAATGCATCCATGAAACTAAGCGACCCGTGCCCGTAGTAGAATCCACCGGTTGGTCTATCTTGGTGAGTGGAAAGCTATCTTTTAGGCGGGCCTTGTTCACATCTGTGAAGTCGACACACATTCTTCATTTCCCACTTGCCTTCTTCACCAGCACCACATTCGAGATCCATTTGGGGTAGGATACCTCCCGTATGAATCCCGCTTTCAGCAGCTTTTCCACCTCATGATTGATGGCTTCGTATCTCTCTCGGTTGGCGCATCTCCTTTTACGCCTCTCGGCTTAGCATCTCTCCGTATTGCCGACTGTGACACACCACTTCCGGGTCGATCCCAGGCATATCCTCGTGCATCCATGCGAACACATCTGCATTGCTCGCAAACACTCCATCAACTTTTCCTTCAACGGCTCGCTAAGGCCCGAGCCGATTCGAATTTTCTTCTCGGGGTCGCCTGCTCTCACCTCGACCTCCTCCAACTTCTTAGCCGGCTCTTGCCTTCCATTCCTTGGTTCCCCCCTCGAGTCCAGCGAGGTTATCTGCATGGTTTCTTTGGCAGCTACGGTAGTAGCGACTCCTCGCCACCCTTTGGCTGCCTTTCACGACCCTACGGCCCATTTACTCGATACTTTAGGGCCGAGTAATTGGTGGATAGCACGCACTAGTGATCCTCATAAATGGCCTCCACTAGAATTGCTTGGTATGGGTTTGGTTTCATCTACCACCATGAAATCCGACGATCATGTTCTTCTCGAAGGCCTCGAGCCCATGGTTCTTGCCGACATGATGATTCCCGAGGTATTAGCTTTCCTCCCGAGATCCTTTCGAGGAAGTGCTCGTGCTGCTCGAGACTCGCGCTATTATTCCCAAATCCTCGAGTGTGGATTTGAAGATAATATCCACCGAGCTCCCTAAGTCAACCAGTATTCGATCAACTTCCTTGTTTGCTACATTGGCTTTTACCACCAGGGCATCCTCGTAGGGGTACAAAACCCCCTCCCCGTCTTCATCGGTCCACATAATTGGCACCTGCCGAACCTTGGCCTTTTGGCAGCAGGGGCAGTGAACAAGACTTCTCGGCCGGCAGCGGCATATCTGCAGTAGTTTTTCCGAGCTCTATTAGAACTTCCTACCATCGTGGGCCCTCCTGAGATTACCCTCGTGGACGGTGGCTCCATGTCTATTTCGTAAGCCCGGTCATCTTCCTCAGACTGCTGCTCAACCACCGGATGCCCTCCTTCAACAAACTCATCCAAGTTCCGATTCCTAACCAGATCCTGCACCTGGTTTTCAGAGAATCCACATAAGGGAAATCAGAATATGAAGAACCTGTAAAAGCTTTCGGAACCCTTGTAAATGAATTTTTTCAACCCCCGTAACGTTCCCGTTCATTTCCTTTTATACTCCATTTTTCCCGCTCTTTCCCGCTCTTTCTCTCCAAGAGCATCCATTTCCGCGTCAGTGGTGTCTGGGTTCTTCTGACAGCCGGGATTGGCGTAATATTCCCTGGGGATGTGCGGCTGTCTTCTTAACCCGGTTTACATGGCCAGATCACCATGTCGGGCATGTGTGCTAGGAATGATGACACCGTGGTGGCATGTGCCGGTCATCGGCAATAGTAGCACCACCATACTATGTGGGGCCCTGATCAGACATCTAAAGGTGTGTCAGGATTCGGAGAAAGCGGGTCGGACTGCCCTGGGCCGGGTCTTGTCCAGTTGTGCTTAGGGACTTAATCTCTGCGAGCAGAAAAAGAGTGCTCAGTTCTCGACCTTAACCAGCTTTGACTGGGGCGGACGACCTCGAGCAGGTTAGAGAGCTCGGAGCTCGAACGGCTCTGAATCCCTGACCTCGACCAGCTTTGACGTTTGATGAGATCCTCTTTGTGCCAGTGGTCGGGACTTCTGCTCGAGCTAGACTGTCCTCGGGGTATTTTATTCGAGCTGGAAGAGCCTCGAGAAGACCTGCCCAATATTACCCAAACACTGAAAACACCATATTTATTCAAAAGGGAGGGCGAAAAATATCTCTTTCATCTTTCCGGTCTCTTTCACTAAGGGAGATACCAAAAAGAACAACCCGGTTACTGACTTGAGCGTCGGAGGGTTTTCGCCGGAACACGCCCGGCTACCCCTGACCCTATTTTCTGTGAGTGCAGGTTCAGGAGATCTCCGTTCCGGAAACGACAACGGAATAGGACGAATGAGACAATCCTGCTCGAGCTCGAGCTAATCGCGAGCAGAGGATTCCGAGTACTGCATAAAGTCGCGAGCAGAAGGTTCAGAATACTGTTTGAAGACACGCGGGAAAAACTGCATCAACAATAGTTATTTCATACAATGCCATGACACTGTTCACAGCATAGTTATATAGCAAGGAAAAATGAAATGATAGATCTAAGATGAGGGTTGTGGAGGAAAAACAAATTACCTTACCTAAGTGCAGTGTGACTATTATTTGAACTAAAACAAATGAGATTTGTCACTAACTTTTTGGTGTTTCACTGTGAATAGACCTGGCAACAATTGGGAAATGCGGAGTGTGGCTATTATGTCATGAGTTATATGGAGTATATAATAGCCGACATTGGTTTGCAAATGAACAATGTGTGTTACTGATAATTAAATAATATCACAGGTTTGTTTTATAGCATATATGTTGCATTGTGTTGGAAATTTGGCGACACTGATTTTATGCTTAACAGTTCAATAGGACACGTACACTGAAGCTGAAATAAATGAGGTTCCGTTGGAATGGACTAATCATTTTTCTGAAATCCTTGCCGCAGCATCAAAATGGTTTGTATAAATGTGAAAATGTACCTGCGCCTTATTATTGTTTCCCATTTATTAGAGTTTGGTGAAATTTGAGTTGTATCATGAAACAGTAATGCTTGAGTCGACATTGTGATGCCATTTTTAGTTCTTACAATAATGTGTTGATGTCGTTATCTGTGTGAATATTTTTAGTTCTTACAATAATGCTATTTGATTTCTCATAATTGTTGATTGGGTACGGAAAGGAAATAAGGTTCTGCAGGTCAATTCATAAATAAGTATATGTTCTTGTTCTAAATATATGTTTACATTCCACACACTTTTTAACCAATTGCTTAGAGCACTAGCATAGTAGAATAGATTCACACTTCAGCTTGAAATCCCAAGCTATTAAAACAGGCCACAATGAGTTAAGTTTTTATGTGCATATTTATGTAGACTTGGTAATAATATTAGCTTGATTATCTGCCTTATACTTAAATCAACTTGACATTTCAATTTTCCAGCATAGATTTATATTGCAATTTAGCTTCAGAAAGAGTGGTTGATTTGGCAGAATTGTCAAGTGATTTTGTGGACTTATGTGTAGTCCTGATCTGCTTTTCTGGTATGCACACACTTGGAAAACGAAATGGAACATGTGATTGCAATTTCTTAAATATTTGGAAAATGTTTTGTTCATTTGCTTCGAATCACATGCTTCTTATTTTAGTATGCTTTTGATGATATTGTTTCATATAAGTTGGCTTTGATTATCCTGAGCTATACATAGAACAGGAGCATCTGTACAGAAGGTAACTGTTGGAACGGCTCCAAAATTTAGATGCTCTGCATGTGCTCAGAAACTGGGAAAGAGGTGTTTTCTTTGTTATCAAATAATTGAATGTCAAGTTTATTTGCAAGCGTGTTATCTAAATAATGTTTTTGTATCTTTGTTTTAAACAAAATTAGAGCAAAAACACAAAGCTTTATAGGAAGAGAAAAGCCAGTGTGAAGCAAGACTGAACGTACAGTTTCTTGATTATCTCTGATGTATTGTGTTTGCAAATGTCGTTATTATCTTATTACAGACATCTGAAGATGTTGAGGGAAGAGATCATTCTTTATTTATTTATTTTTGGTATTCTATTTCCAGGAAGAGCAAGAAGCTCCAATTAATCAGCTTAGAAAGTCCCTGATGATTAAAGCGAAACCAGTTCCTAGTTTTTACTACGAGGGGCCCCCGCCCAAGGCTGAACTTTAAAAGGCATTTAATTTTCATATTTTCTTTCGGTTCTGAAGCGTCCATAATTTTTTGTGATGAATTTCAGATTCAAATTGAATAACTATGTGTGTAAGGGCTAGGATTTAGCTAAATTTGTAAAGCAATGTGTTTGGTCCTCAACCGCTGATATTTGATATTCAATTATTCAACCACTGATATTCAATTATTCAAATTGAATAATTTTTTTCATATTTTTTGTGATTGGTCCTCAACCACTGATATTTGATCATGCTGCTCAATTCTTTACTGTGAATGATTCTCGGTTTGGTGAGTTGGTTGATGGTTGGTTGGAGAGATGTCTGGTGCGACCATGGGAAGGTGTGATTGGAGAGCTTGAAGTACATTGGTGTTAATGGGCTGCGCCCTCTTGCTGACTCTTTATTGGCCCTGGTAACAATTCTTTGTTTTGCTTTTGTGTTCCTTTCTTGTTGATTCTATCATGCTTCTTTGCATTGGAAGGGGAAAATTGTCTAATTAAATCACAATGGTAAGAAACTGAAGTATTGTTTTGAAGTTTGCTGCAAGGTAGTGTTGCTGCTTGGGTATTCATACTCCCAAAATCATTATAATTTTTGAGTTTTGACCGGATTACATGGTCACATGATTTCAATTGCTTAGCCGCATGGACAGACTTAATGAAGCAGTGCTGATAATGATCATAACTGAGGAAAAGAATAGCCAGCACGAGCATTTTGCATCACTGCAATATGATTGCAATTCCTGCGAAGTAACAGGCTCTATGTACGGATTATTAATATTGAGTTGGAGTTAGTTATATGCAATAATGCAGTAGCTTCTCTCTTTCTCTCTCTCTCTGTGAATGTTATAGTCATACAGTCGTTGGAATTATGAAATTGCAGATTATTGTTTTCTGCTGTCGCATGAAATTTGCAAAGCAAAATTAAAGATGTGCCGAAATGGTCCGCTTCTACAAAATTCCATCAGAATAAAAAGATGTTTTGGGCTTTTAGCAACAAAATTTCTCTTCACACCCCAAACTTGCTTATAAAATCTTTATTTTTTCAACTGAAATTACCTAAATAACTAAATACAATTTATAAACCAAAAAAATACAATTTGATTTATTTCTTTTTTTTTAAATAGAAATTCAATTAAATAATTAAATAAACTATTATTTTAAATATCTATCCTATTTCATAATTATATATTAGTTTTAATAAAAAAAAATTGTATAGTAAGAAAGAAATAATTTAAGATTTTAAGATTTGTATTTAATTTATAAATAAAAACTTTCAAAATATATATAATTTTATGGAAAAATGATCAATTTTAATATATTATTTGTATTAATTGTATTATAGATATTTTTAAATTATCTTTTTTATTTTTAAAAATATAATGTTACCTTTATTTTTATATAAAAAATAAGGAAAATGAATTGATAAAATTTTTTAATTTTCTTAAAAAAAGGAGTAAGTTAAGATTTTTAAATGTAAAGAAAATTACAATTTCCAAGGAATAATTAGAAATTAACCCAAAAAAAAAAAAGCTCCACTCTTATTACCACCGGGCTACATATATATATATATATATAGAGGTCCAGTGTCACTCAACTCGACTTTCTTGGGTTGACTCCTCGTCGAAAATAAGGAAGATCTACACACTCTGTGTTGTGGGTGCAGGGAGAAGACCTAGCAGGGGCGAAGAAAGAGGACTTGATGCCGACGGTTGGGATTCAAGGTGACGAGTTCCTTATGATGGGCAAGCTGAAGAAAGCTGAAGAAAGAGACAAGATCTCGAGGAAATTCACTTTTAAAGAAACTAAAGCATATTGTTTCATGTGCTGTAGAATGTCCCTTCAACCTCGGAAACGTCACCATGGACTGGGATTGAAGAAAATGGGATGGCAGGCTGCAGAAGAAAGATGATGTTTTTAACGTTGAAGGGCCTTTCTAGAGCACTGAAATCCAATTCCATTCATAGAATAGGCTTTTTGGGCATAATTATATAGACTTTGCGATAGGATTAGCCTTATTTTCCCTTATATACTTGAATCAATATAATATTTCAGTGTTACAGCATACTTTGGTGCAGCATATGTACATATGTATACGTTGCAATTCAGGCTCTCTGCAAGACTGGTGTCATTTTTTTTTTTTTTATCACTCATTAGGAAAATTAAATTTCCCAACTGCAACAGCAGAAAATTGAAAACGGGTATTAGCTACGCTTGGCCTACCGTAAGGTTCATTTTTAGAAGCTTGTTGAGTCCAATTTGTTGGGATTACGTGCTCTTTAAAGCATATTAATTTTTTGATTAATAAAATATTTTAAATATTTATTCAGATATTTTGAATTCCATTAATATTTTGAGTAAAGTCCATTTAATCATATTATATGTATTTATGCGATCACCATGTGGATTCGCAGAAGACATAAATACAAATTATCTTATGATTAAATAAATTAAGTTCGCAATTGATAAATAAAGTTTGGCACTTTATTTAGGTATAGACTGTCATAAATTCATTGAGTGATTTATCTTAATTATGTATGAATTTATTGATGTAGTATGTCTACATTGAACTGGATCACATATAAGATTTAATTAACCTAGTAATAACTGTCAGACTTATTAAATTTCATAGGCATTGATTTACTGTAATCTTAATCTTGAGTTAGTTATGATTTCATGATTGTAGTTGTTATTTCATTTGAGTTACCAATGGGCATGACATACACATGTGGTCAAGATTACTCGGTATCTTGGTGAAAGCAATTATAAGTATTGAAATTGTAGATTAACAATATAGAATTTGTATGACACATCTCTTGATGGGTTTTCAGTATTTGATCATAGAATTCTCTGGGCAGAGTGTTTCAACATAAATAAGTATATTGAAAATGATCATTAGAGAAAATCAGTAAGTATCAAGGAACAAGATATAATTAAACTGATTGGACAGTTAAGATATCAATTTAAATTAACGATGTGGTACAAAGGATTGTGCAATAAAGAAATTAATGTGGTTTGGGCGAATTATATTCGAGCATACAATTATGGAGGTCAGTTCCAATCTTATAGTGGAATATAATTGGAATTAAATAATTATATTTGTTTAATTACAAATTTAATTATTGTAGCCACTATTGTATGTTCCCAAATGATCCCCAAGTTAGCTCATTTAATTGACAACACCATCACTGGACCCAAAAGTAAGAAAAACTGACATATTAGATGAAAATCATAATTATAATATTTGTTAAGGCCTAGTATGTTATATTCAAGTGTAAATGGAGCTTGTAATATTTTACAAGGTGGTCTCCTACTTAGTTACACATTCCTTCTAGTAAGTAGAGAGATAGTTAAAAGAGGAATTCTATTTTAAATAAAAATCCTAATCCTAACATACTAGGGTTTTTTATAAGATATTATAAAAGGGCATTATTCTCTTACAGAGAGACGGAAGAGAATCTCAGGTATTTTAAGAAAAATAAAAAAGACATCTAAGATAAGCCAATTACAATTGGGGAGTGGTGAAACAAACAATCACACGTCCAGTGTTGATCAAAATTGAGTCATACCCTGGAAGATCGTTTGGAAACAGATCTACAACTCTCAATTGTTTTTCTCTCAAAACATCAAGGTATAAATTTTTAGATTACTTAATTCTTATATGTTATATAATATCGTTCTTAAAAGATTTTAATTGAAAAATTAAAAAACATAATTTTATTCCTTCGCAATTATGATAAGACTCCACTTTTACGGGCATTATCATCTAATTGTGCGGACGTATGTGTACTCTAGTCCTATTTTGTTGTTATGCTCGTTTGAGAAACAAGATTTCATTTTTTTCATGTCCCATTTGGATCTTTGTGACCCACTTGGGCTGTAACTATTTGCTGTTTGCGTTGCTTTTGAATTTGTGGACTTGTGGTTGATTTGGACAAGCTTAACAAAGTTATTGTGTGGACTTCTGTGTACACTAGTTTTATTTTCTTGTTATGCTCGTTTGAGAAATGAGATGGGACATGTCATTCCAATTTATTTAATATCTACATTAACTTGAGAATTTCATAATGAAGAAAATTCTAGGTTCTTTTTTTTATTTTTCCTGGAGCTCTTCCAACTAATACTTCAAGTATTCCATGTATCTTGGATCCTCGCGGAAGGGTTGGTATATGTGGTGATTGGCTGTTGGGTTCAAGTGTAGAGTCAGCTGCCTTAAGTGGCTGGCTCTTGCCGATCATGTAAGTGATAATATGTTTTTCTTTTGCTTATTTGGTTTTACTTTGGTGCATAGAAATATATATTTCATGATTGATAATTAATATCAAATAATAAAATCCGTAACAAAACCTTTATACCCGTTTATGTGGACATCTAAATATAAATTAGTACATTGGCTTCAAATTTGTTTGAAAGATCAGACAAGTTTCAATCATAAGCTTGAAGCATGATTATTCATATATGCATACTGTAATTGGTCTATGTAGGTTGTAGATTATTTAGGAAGTCATGGAGTTCGTTCTGAGGATTTTGCTGTTTCTTTACAATCAAGTTTTCTGCCACTCGGAAGGACATGATATTGGGCAATTTCTGGGTTTAGAGCTCGTCAAAAAAGGGGAAGTTCAAGCATATCAACCTACCATTTGAATCATTAAGCAGGCCATGAAAATTTCTAGAGCTATTAAGGAATGCTTCGATCTACACAAAGTTATGCATTTATGTTTTTGACATCTGTTGCACCATATATTAATTCTCTTGCTTTGATAGCTAGGACTATTAGATTGCCGTCATTGATGAGAGTAAATGCTTGTTTAATGGAAATTGAAACAATTTGCGATCAATGGTGTAGCATGTGTTAATCACTGAATATTGCTTTTGTGTATCATTAATTGCATGTAGCCATTGTAACGCTTAGTGATATGTAAATTAGGCTAGCCCAATCATTTTTAGATTGGGTTTTTGATATGATTATTTTCAATTAAAATGGATGTTTATCAAATATCTTAGCTAAAATGCTTTCAAAATTATCCTGCCACCAAAATAGGACACAACTCGAGTTATTCAAACTTGTGAAACTTGAATTTTGAATATCTGAGCTGGGTGCTTAGTTAGTCAATCACATACATGTAATGATTCGTTTTATTTATTTATTTTACTATGCTTTGCTGTATCTGGGGAATCATAGCTTGGGAGGAAGAATGGGAATGAGAAAGATAGGTCCTCAACTACTGGTATTTGGTCATGCTGCTCAATTCATTACTGTGAATGATTCACGGTTTCGTCCGGTGGTTAATGGCTGGTTGGAAAGAGGTCTGGTGGGGGGCGTATCTGGAGAGCTTGAAGTGGGTGGTCAATTCACTCCATTTCCTTCCTTACCACCAAGATACATTGGTGTTAATGTGTTTGCACCCTCTTGCCGACTTTTGGTTGGCCTAGGTGACAAATCTTTGTTTGCTTTTGTGTTAAATTTTTTGTTGGTTCAATTATGGATCTTTGCATAAAAAATAGAGGAACATTCTCTAATTAAATTAGAATGGTAAGAAACTGCTATATTATTTTGAAGTTTGCTGGTAGGTAGTGTTGCAACTTGGGTCGATCCTCCCAAGTGCAGTTCTATGGTACTGATTCAAAGTCTCAAAACCACAGAGTTTTGAGGTTTAACCACACAAGGAGTATAAGAATATGTGAAACTGGAAACCAAAATTATATGGTCACATGATTTATGCTGCACAGGCTGCATGAAAGGACTTAAATATAATAGTGGCGATAATCATTGTAACTGGACAAAAGAAGAACCAGCACGAACATCTTTGCACATTGTAATTTATATGAATGGAGATCGATTTCTGTAGTATCTAGTATACGTCGCAAAATATTACAGGAATTAATAAGAAAAAAATGACACTTAATTGGGTTCCAATATTTTCATTTTGGCGTTGTTTAGGTAATTTTTTTTTTTAATATCCCCTTCCTAATTACTTTTTAGTTTTCGGTATACAAATTTTTACTTACCTTTCAATAGATATATTCAGAGGATCACATCAGATGACTAAAAGTAAAATATAAAAAAAAAACTTTATATATATATATATATATATATATATATATATATACATGAGATTATAACTGATATTTACAAATCATACTATGACTATGATTAGTTTATATTAATTCGTATGAGGTATTTCTTATATTTGAACCCTCACTAATATTCTAAGATGTCTACTTTTCACACTTGAATAAAGAAGCAGACTGCTTTTACTCAATAGTCGAAAAAAAAAATACCTTCACACTGCACTTATAGGGGTTCGAACTCAGCAGCGCTATAAAGTAAAAGAACTTAAACTAAGGTTTTTTTTTTTGTTAAATTACCAACATGACTAGAGACACATGAAGGTGCATAAAGCTTTATTCATGCCTAATCGTATGGCGAGAGAGAGAGAGAGAGAGCGCTATTGACAAAAATGGATGAAAGGAAAATGCAACATAACAATAGAAAGTGAATGCATTTAATTATGTTGTGTACCCATGAGATATATTTATTGAACGTTATGGTATTCATGAATTATGATATATAATTTGAGAATATACGTTTAAAAAATGAGCTTAGCGCAACTCAGCTCAACACTAAATTTAAATTCATGAACTATGTTAACTATTTTGCAAAGCTGGGATATATATGTTGCATCACTTTCCAATAATTGCAATGCTTCAATATTAGGAAGCACATACAATATCTTTTCAGTGATACATTAGTTTTTAGCTTAATTCGGACAAAATATTGGGTTCCCTACTCGATCTCCTTTAATGAAAAACACAACCCAAATCAGAATCAAAATAGTAAATACTGTGCTAAAATCCAGCTATACTTTGCACAATGTCACCAGTAGAAAAACACAACCCAAATCAGAATCAAAATAGTAAATACTGTGCTAAAATCCAGCTATACTTTGCACGATCTCACCAGTAGTCCAGCTATATAGATAGCTAGCTCACTAAAAGAAGACTCGCATACGCAGCTAGCAAGCTACAAGCTGCTATCTGATCATTCCCGCACACAGGGAAAAAAATAATATCACTGGATCTTTCTTTTGACAGAGTTGTTTCCATTCATTTAATTTAATGTAGAGAGGGATTGAGAGTAGGGGACCAAATAGAAATGAAGCATATGACTTAAGCTTCTATCGGAGAAATGTGGCTTGCTAGTGTTTAACAAACACCTTGTAATTTTATTTTATATTTATTTGGTATAAATTTATAAAATATTTATTATTTTTGTTGGAACTATTATTCAAATATCATGTATATGTACGATTAGAGCTATAAAATATTTCATGGTATGCGGCTAATTATGGCTAGGCAAGCGCCTAAATTGAGCGAGAATTTTTCCTATACACAATGAGGGTAATACAATATTCAATTATAATAGTAAGACGTGTAATTTTATTTTAATATAATTATTACTAAATTATCTTGTAAGATGTTGGATTGTCACAATCTCTAATGCTGTGAGGATTGAAAATGATGGAGTAAACTGAAGGGAAAAGTGATGTGAGAACGGACTGCACGTACTTGCACACGTACACACTTCCTGTTATTACATTACATAATACATATAATTTGTTTCCTATTTGGTAATCGGTGTCCTACTTCAACCTTTGTTGTTTTTCCACCATCAAAGTCTCAACCGTTACATCCAAATAGTACATTTGTATACTCATGTATTCATGCAGATATAATACATATATACATAGTTTTTTTTCTTATATATATTAAACAAAAATATAACTAATTTACTATCATGTAAATATTGAATATTTTTCCACAATAAAATCTTTTAATATATTTTCTTTTAACATATCATTGTCTGGTGGAATATCATTGTATGGTGGTACTATGTGTTGACATAGTAGTACTAACCCAATTTAAGAATTCTTCACATTTTAAAGTGTATGTCTTAATAATCATAATCATAGTTTTTAATTGACAATAAAATCTTTTTTTTTTCATTTAAACAATTTTACTATGAAAGAGTGAAGAGACCTAAATCTTCTATTTGAATGACAAAGAGAGGAGATACCAACCAACTATACTAAAGTGTTGTTGGATTATTATTATTATTATTATTATTTGTCGTTGAGAAAATGTGGTGATGATAGTTGAGTGCTTTTACATGTTCCAAATATGCAAAAGAGACAGATTTCTAACTCTCCTGTAATATTCATTAAAACCTCATTTTTTTATTATACTCCATTTAATAGCAAAAATATCCTTTTCTCTAAATTAACAATATCCTTATTTGAATCTTTATTTTTTTGCTATTTCATTACTCTTGAATTCTTTTGCAATCTTGTTACCTCATCCTCTACACAAATAATTGTATGGGTGATAGATTTTTTGAAGTTTTGCTATCTCTTTTCTTATGTTCAAACTATCTCTCTCTACTAATCTCAAAAACATTAGCTTCTCAATAATAAATATAATAAATCTAAAAAAAAAAAGAGAGAGAGAGAATTGGATTATTTTAAATTTTGTAAAATAATTTAATAGATGAGAGTCATAAATTTTAAAAAATAAAGATAATAAATAGATAATAAATATGCAGAGTTTGCAACAAGGGGAAAAAATGAATGCTTGTGCAAGCAAAAGATGGAAGAGTGAGAAAATATAAATGGGTTCACTATAGTTTTGTTTGTCCTTAAATGTAATTTCAATGTAAGAGGTTTAACATTATATTGAAAGGGTGTAAAAACATCACTCTATGCGAAAACTCATACTGCCTAAGTGAGCTTGAGTCATGAATGAACTTTGTTAAAAAAGACCCACACATTATAAAAAAATACTTCAATTTGTGATTGAACTAATGATATTTGAACTCTTTCACTCATCTCAACAGCTCTTATTTTTCAATCAACGCATTAAAAAATATAAAATAATTCTTATCTCTCAACATACCCTATATCATACCGAATATACTCTTAGTCACAGTTAAACTTGTTTGATCCTCAACGATGTGGCGGTAATACAACTATTGTTGTTCATGCCGAGGCAACCGTACCCACTATGATTTGGGAAGAGTATAGTGCTAAATAAAGAATTTGTGAAGAACTGTGGAAATAATCCTACGCAAATTGTCAAATAATTGTTTCTTTTTCCTAAATTTTTTCTTTATAAACTTGAAACTACGAAGAATTTTGTGAAAATATTAGTTGATGAGTTGGGATTTGATAGAAATGTTAGAATAATTAATTCTTATGTTGAAATCCAACACCCAAAACTTAGGAACATTCATGTTTTATCACCAAATATCAATAATAGAATATGCAGAAGCGTAATTAAATCCATAATTCTGAATTACTCTCTGGAGTAATGAGGTTCGTCTTCCAGATTAACACGTATATCTTAGAGAACCCTTTAGTTTCTTTGTGCACTTTCCTAATAATGAGATACTATAAAGAATAGAAAGATACGTATGACCTGGGGACCATAACCATTTATATAGACAAATTTTTTTGTTTTCATTAGGTATTCTTAATTCTACTCATCATAGAATTAAAATACCATTAGATCTCTACACATTAAAAATCCAAACCCTATTAGATAAATTATGCCTAACTTTTGAAATGAACAAGTGGCATTAAAATATTACATTTCTAAACTAGAATTGATATTATATTTCCAAAATAAATTTAATCCAATGTACTACCTATTACCATTTTCCTTATACTAGTATTAAAATTAAAAACCAAATAATGTGATATGAATTACCTATTACCTATTACCTAATTTTTCCAGTTTCATTCTATTTTTACCCTTTACAATGATGACTAATACTGAAGGCAATACTCCTTTGTGCTCTCTTGGTACTCTTGCTGGTTCTGAAATTGTTACATGGTGCTAAACTTATTTACATTCTATATATTTCTATAGAAACCTTCACTTGTAGTAATTGTCTTCTCAGATTCAAACCTGGCATGAACATAACCGTTCTCATTCTCAATATCATAGTAGTATTTACCATTCTCCAGAAATCTTGTGTAATTTTTTAGAAGCCTAATAGAACAATAATTTGGAGGTGTAAAAAAGAATCAAATAATGTCTTTTAAAAGAGCCAAATGCTGATTTCTTATGTCTGTTCTAGACTTTAGTGATTCCTTTTGCTATATTATTGAAGTCCATTAATTACTTACATATTTGAAGAAATATTACTTGATCTTCCTTTAATATACATTTGCTTGAACAAAAGAATTTCACTATATATATATATATATATCAAAACATTTGAAATTGTTGGGACTGCTTGAATTCTTTACTATAATTAATTTATTATAAATCTTTATGATGATCCTACTTTTCTTAATTTCAATTGATACTCATTTCTTTATTATTAATTTATTGGTGGGGAAATTACATTGTTTATCCAGTTAAAGTGGTGTTAAAAAGGGAGAAGTCAGTCTTAGATTGAGCAATTGTCGAAGCACCTCTTATCTGTAAGTGTTTTATTTTTGTTAATAAATTTTGTTCAGATGCAATTGTCTTTTTATATGTTATTTATATGGCAATATCAATTTCATGCTAGTTTAAGTTTCTGTTGTGTATATATATATATATTGATTAGATACATTGTTTTTCTGTCAAAAATATCCATTTTTGCTTGTTCTATTTTCAACTATTATAATTTTAATATTTTATTCTTCTTAAAATTCAGGATCAACTACTAGAATTCTCAGTTAAATAATGGATAAGAGTTGGATTAACGAGTCTAGTGCAAGTCCAACATTCAAATCGGGAGTTTTTGAATTTTTGAAATTTGCATTTGAAAATATTAGTAATGTTGGGAGATTAAAATGTCCATGTAAGAAATGTAGTAACAGATTTCGTCATGATAGAGATGCTATTTATGGACATATGATATGCTTTGGAGTAGACACTGATTATCTTAGTAACAAGTGGATTTACCATGGAGAGCTTAAGAATAGGCAAACAACTGTGAATAATGATGGAGTAAATGAGACGGGCAATATGTATGACATGTTACATGATGCTTTTAGAGTCCCTAATGATAATGTTGGTGACCATGATACTGGTCCTAATGATATGATGGGTGAGCGTAACAAAGTTCCTAATCATGATGCTCAAACATTCTACAAACTGTTGGAAGATGTTGAGCAAGAGTTGTACCCAAGATGTAAAAAGTTCACTAAATTTTCCTTCATTGTTCGCTTATTTCACATTAAGTGCCTTAATGGATTAAGTGAAAAAGCAATTACAATGCTTCTTGAGTTGATAAAAGAAGCATTACCAGAAGGGGAAACTTTGCCTAAGTCTTTTTATCATGCCAAAAAGATTATTGGTGGCTTAGGTCTTGGGTATAAAAAAATTGATGCATGTCCTAATGACTGTATGTTATATTGGAAAGAAAACGAGTATGATTCTTTTTGTTCAATATGTGGTGTATCTCGATGGAGACCTACATCTGATGACCTAGGATATAATAATCCAAATCAATCATCTACAACTACTCATAAAGTTCCAGCTAAAGTGTTGCGCCATTTCCCTTTAAAACCTAGACTTCAAAGATATTTCATGTCAAAGAAAACATCTTCATTTATACAATGGCATGAAAATGATCGTATTAAGGATGGCATATTAAGGCATCCAGCTGATTCTGAAGCTTGGATCAACGCTATCCAGAGTTTGCTTCAAATCCTCATAATGTGAGATTGGGGTTAGCAAGCGATGGTTTTAACCCATTTGGCACAATGAGTTTATCTTATAGTACATGGCCAGTTGTTTTGATGATTTATAATTTGCCTTCTTGGATATGTATGAAGCTGCCAAATATTCTTATGTCCTTACTTATTCCCGAACCAAATGCTCTTGGAAATGACATCGATGTTTACTTGCAACCTTTAATAGATGAATTGAGGGAATTATAGGAAGATGGTGTGAACACATTTGATGCCTCATCAAATCATAATTTTAATCTTCATACAGCATTATTGTGGATAATTAGTGACTTTCCGGCATATGCTAATCTATCAGGATGGAGCACTAAAGGCCGTTTTTCTTGTCCTCATTGTAGCATAAACACAACTTATCAAAGGTTAAAGTATTGGCATAAGTATTGTTATTTAGGCCATCGTCGTTTCTTAGAGGCAAATGCTCCAACTCCACTAACAGGGACTGAGGTTCTAAAATAAATGAAGCAAGTGCACACTATATATGGAAAACACAAATTAAATACTAGTGGAAAACTTAAACGGGATGATGTCAATGATAAAGATAATGTGATATGGAAAAAGAAGAGTATTTTTTTGTGTTGCCATATTGGGAGCATAACCTCATTCACCAGAACTTAGATGTTATGCATATTGAGAAAAATATCTGTGACAGTATTATTGGGACATTGTTGAATATTAAAGATAAAACAAAAGATAATTTAAAAGCACATCTTTATATGAAAGAATTGAGAATAAAACAATCTCTTCAACCCCAATCTAAAGAAGGAAAGATAGTGCTACCACAAGCATGCTATTCAATGACACAGAGTGAAAAAGATATCTTTTGTAAGGTATTATCAAATGTTAAAGTTCCTGATGGTTATTCAGCAAATATCTCACGATGTGTGAACCTTAAAGAACGTAAACTTCATGGATTAAAAAGTCATGATTGTCACATATTAATACATCAGCTTCTTCCATTGGCAGTTAGAAAGTCCTTACAAAAAAATGTCAGCTCAGTGCTCATTGAATTGAGCAATTTCTTCAAAGATCTTTGTTCTAAAGTTGGAAAAATTGAAGAGTTTGCTCGACTTAAATCTTGTATCATTTTAGTTTTATGCCATCTTGAAAACATATTTCCACCCCCATTCTTTGATATTATGGTACATTTACCAATTCATTTGGCAGATGAGGCAAAGATTGTTCGGACCGATGACAATATCGATGGATGTATCTAATTGAAAGGTAATTATATGTGATGTTAGTATTTTAAAAGAAAATATTTTTTTTTCATTATTTATGTAAAACTAAAAAAATTGCATTTATTTATTAGGGAATTGCGTAAATTAAAGTCATATGTTAGTAATAAATGCCATCCAGAAGGTTCTATAGCAGAGGGGTATTTGGCTGAAGAGTGTTTAAATTTTTGCTCTCGTTATTTGTCTGGAATAGAAACAAAATTCAATCAACCATCGAGAAATGATGATAATGAGGATAGAAATAATGAATTATTATCGATATTCTCAAAAACTGGACGTGGAATGGGTAAAGAGGAGATTATCTTTTTAGATCCTTTAGTTTTATCCCAAGCACATAGATACGTATTGTTTAATTGTGAAGAAGTTACCCCTTTTATCGAGTAAGTTTTTTATTCCATTTGTAAATGAATTTTAACAAAAAAAAATCTTAAACTCACGATTTAAATGTTTAATTTAATATAGGAAGCATCTCCAGATAATTAAAATTACAAATCGTCGTGCTAGACAAATTGATATTGCTCGTATACATAGTGAGCAATTCCCTAAATGGTTCGAGGCAGAGGTAACTATTGATATTATTAGATCAACAAAACGAATGTCTATATTACATTTTTCTTTTATTTATTATCATTGACTTATATTATTTAAACAGGTTAAGAGATTACAACAAGAAGGAGACAATGCTGTGTCAGAAGATTTGAAACGACTAGCTCAGGGACCTAATAGAACAACTTCAAGATTTAAGAAATATATGATAAATGGATTTAGGTTTCGAATAAAAAAAATTGACTTGAAAAGCAAAACTCAAAATAGGCAAATAGCGGTGTGGTTGTCATAGCTAAAACTTCAAGTTTTGCCAGTGTTAAAGACAAAAATCCTATTTCAGGAGATGTTTAAGTGCTTTTTGTTTTTATTTTTGTTATGAACTTATAGCACTACAATTTTAAGTACTATTATAATTTCTATTATTGATCAATAATTTATTTTAGGAATCATTGATATATATTATCCAATTAATAGTCTACTCATATTTATACGAGATATCTACTGAAACCACCTAGATTAAGTTCTACATAGCATATTCTAGATTTCTACTCTTACAAGTATTGGAGGGATAATTGATCCACCCACAAACTAATAAGGGAAATACTTATCTCAACCCAATTTTTAATTATGAGAGGAATGCAAACAGTCTCAAATGGACTTAAAATTTGTGGTATTTGCTTATTTTAACATGTGTGAAAAGATATCTTATATTATAATTTTAATTTTTTTAGTTCTTTGTATATTTCATTATAATTTTTTTTTTTTGGTCTTTTTTCTTTCTTCATAACCAAATGAATGAGCTTGTGAATCAGCAACCCAATACATCAAAAGATCAAATCTTTAATCAAGTTGTAGGTGAGCATACAAATTCTACTCTCATTTATGGTCATGGGATTCGTAGAGTAGATGTCTTTGGAAATGAGAATTTGAAAATGTTAGAGAAAGAGCAAAGTCGTAGGCAAGCTGTAGAAAATGAACTTAAGAATATGCCGGAAGAGATGAATGCAGTGAAATCAACTCTTGTAGAAGTTTTGAAATATGTTCGAGCGCAAAATGAGACAAATGCAGTTGAAATTTTTGATAGTTGATGTCTTATGATTTTTGAAATTTTGACAATTATTAGCCATGTTTACAATTTTCAGCAGTTCTTTATTGGATGGTAATAATATTAATATTTGATAACATTTTTTTATGAATTAGTATAAAATACAATTTTAAAATGGTTACTATTGTTACTGAACCATGCATTTGTTAACAAATTTTATATTTTAATTTTCTCAAAATCATATTATTTATGGTCAATTACTTTACAAATTATAAATGTAGCAATAAAATTAATTGTCCCTATAAGATTAATTGGTGAAAGATTTAATATAAAAATGCCACTTTTTGAATTGGAGACTAAAATAATGTCACTGGTCACATTATTAGTTCTTGAATAAATTACTATAGAATTTACTAATTTAGATATATAATGATTGATTTAATGTCACTAATATATTCATTGAGATGAAATTATACGTTACTATTGAGATCCTATTGATTGAATTAATTGTCACTAATTTTTCAATAACAACATATTCAAGTGTCATATTTAATTTGTTAATGATTAAATAAATTGTCACTAACTGAATATATAATGACACATTTCATTGTCAATAATGATCATCAATGACTAATTTAATTGTCTTTATTTATATAAATAGTGACACATTAATAATCACTAGTATCAATATAGTGATACATTAATAGCCACTAATATAAAAATAGTAACAAAATTATATGTCCAAAAATATAATTATAATGACATATTTTTTTCTGTCCCTACTTGTTGTTAATTTATATTTGTCACTATAAAGTGTGTATTAGTGACACATAATACTTGTGACTATTTATTAATTGTCATTATATATTTTAATGAAAGTGACAAATGCGACACATAAATACCGACATATAATCTGTCACAAAATTTATTTAATGACAAATTTTGTATATATAAAGACATTTTTTTTTCATCACAATAGACTTTTTTTTTTTTTTAAGTGGTAGCAAAATTCAATGTTTAATCATTTGAATTTTAAGAAAAAGAAAAGCATGCGGAGATATATTTTTTTCAACGTTGATTTTATAATTTGTTCAAGTTACTTGGTACTTTTTTCATGACAAGACTTGTGCATTTCTTTCTGTTGTGCGCAATTAGAATTTTGATTTTAGAATAGATAATTTTATAACATATTTATTCTTTTATCATTTTTAGGCTGCATGAAAGGACTTGATGTGATAGTGGCGATAATCATTGTTACCGGAGAAATGAAGAACCAGCACGAACATCTTTGCACATTGTAACTTGTATGAATGGAGATCGATTTCTGTAGTATCTAGTATTCGTCGCAAAAAATTATAGGAATTAATAAGAGAAAAAAAAAAGACTTAATTGGGTCCAATATTTTCTTTTTGACATTATTTAAGTACTTTATTTTTTTAATATCTCTTTCCTAACTACTTTCTAGTTTTTGTATACAAATTTTCACTTACTTTTTAATAAATGCACATGTAATATTACAACTGACAGCAAAATATAAAGTAAAATAACTTAAACTTCCTTTGAATTCGATCAGGTATGTCCTTTACTGTCTAAATCTGTTTTGATGGATGTTGCAGACCTGCTGGATAAGTAATCTTGAGCCATTTAACGGGGATGTGGCCCTTGATCGAGAACGGAATACCTCGTGGGCCCTTTCTGATTGTTTGGACGGTGGACTTAGCGTAGGCAAGCGCACATGAGATCAGTAATATTCTCAGATCACCATTACGATCGCGCTGTTGTGTGTGCGTGTGTATGACACTCTCGAAATAATGAGCGTTCGTTTGACATAGTTTGACCATGGAGGGTTGAAATTTTGCCACGCCACCACGCGCGCTATATACTCACTAACTGGGGCGTACACACCTAACCATTCGTGTCTTATTAGGAAGCAATCTTGATCGTTCATTGTCTTCATCCGATGCTCCGCATTTAGCTACGTTTCTCCTTTACTCAGCCACCGTTGTGGGATCGTGCATCAACTATTACTGAACGGATGCTCGCCATGCCTATTGCATGCTTGCATTCACTGGATTAAAATGGAAATTTTGCCTTCGGATTGAATTGAAAAGGTTGCGTGATTTGGCGGAATTAATGAAATTTCTCTTCTTTTTTTCTTCATCTTCCCCAATTTCTATGATTTAATTAAATTTTATTTTTAATTAAAAAAAATAAACTTTATTCCATTACTCCCATGTATATAAAGCATAGTCGTCTAAATTTAAATAATTAAATCTTGAGGTCCTCACCGCATACTTTTATTTATTTATTGAGAGATCCTTATTGCATACCTTTTTTTTCCAAAAAAGTTTAATTTAGAGGTCTTTTTGCACCCTTGACTTTCTGAGCCTGTCCCTACCCGCACACAAGTTTGCCTCCCCCTATTAACCCCATATTTGTCGACTCCCTCATTACCATCACAAGGATAGGATACTTTCTCACCTCTTCTTCAATTTATCTTGAAACCTGAAAATGTGTCGGCACTCTGTGTTCTGGGAGGAGGATGAAAACTTGGTTTACTTCAAGTGTCCTCTTGCATCAGGGACGAAGCCAGAGGATGTGAGGGTTGGGATTGAAGGCGGCAAGTTGCTTATAGAAAGCGAGGTGGAAACTTCACGTCCTCTCTCTGCATCTCCCTTGATCACATCAGAGGAAGGAGACATCACTCTCAATCGGTACGACGGCAAGATGATCTCGATGAAATTCAAGTTGCCAGTAGGGGTGAATCCGACTGGTTTCGAGACTTCAATGGATGATGACGCCGGGGTTCTAACCGTCACTTTTAAGAAACTCGTGCCCATTCTTTCACGTGCTGTAGAAAGGCCCTTCGATTTTTACAAGGCCCCCATGGGCTGGGACGAGCCTGTTAATGAAGATTCCAAGGGCGTCGTTCACTTCAAGGCCTATCTCGCAGCAGGGACGAAGACGGAGGATCTGATCGTCGGGATTCTTGGTGGCAAGTTGCTTATAATAGGGCAGCAGCTCCCGGAGAAAGAGGAAGGAGACACCCGCGGTCTTGGCAAGAACTGTAAGAGCTTCATATTGCCACGTGGTGTGAACCCGAATGGCTTCGAGGCTTTGATGGATGATGCCGGGGTTCTGACTGTCACTTTTAAGAAACTGAAGCCAGAGAAGAAGAAGAAGAAGAAGAAGCTGGTGTCAAAATTGAAGTTGCTTGGAGGTTTGGCTGAAGCTTGTCTCCTGACAGGTTGCAAG
Organism: Murraya koenigii; assembly: GCA_025617385.1. Classification (NCBI taxonomy): domain Eukaryota; kingdom Viridiplantae; phylum Streptophyta; class Magnoliopsida; order Sapindales; family Rutaceae; genus Murraya; species Murraya koenigii. Next base: position 21,177,797 of record CM046816.1, read on the forward strand.
TTATCGTTTGATGAGATAGTTGTCGACGACTACTAACTAATAAGCTGGTGTTTCGGATATGGTATTTCCTACATCATGTTCTTCTTGTTGTTGTGTCGTTTTTATATGAGTGTTTTGTTTGTTTGAAAATTGAAAATAAACTCTGGACTAGTAGTAGTGGAGGACTCCAGAGAGTCGGATGTTCCAATTTAACATGTTGTATTTCTTTTTCTTTTCTTTTCTTTCTTTGGTTTGTGTGAAAGAAGGAGCTTCGTGTGTAATAATAATAATAATAATTGAACAAAAGAGCGTTGTCTGAGGCCTTTATTTATTTATTTATTTTTATTTTTTGAGAACCAATAATTTTAGTAGTACTGTTAAATGAAATTGTGTGTGTTAAATAATATTTTTTTTAAAAAAAGTTTAAGGATGGACTTTGATCTCTTATATATTGATGTAATTTTCATCAATCACAAAATCTTACCAAACAAATTAAGTATAATTTACTTAATTTAATTTTGCGTTTGTTTTCATATAGCTTACATCATTACAAGGGGAATCTCTTACTTTTAAAAATAACAAAGTATTGATCGGCTGCCCTTAAATCTTAATTGAGTCAATAATCCGTAGGGGTAATCAATATTTTACTCTCGTGCAGATATGGGTGGGGGTACATTCAATGAAATCAATAAAAGTACATAGGTTTTTTAATTGTTAGCATTGGAATTTATATGATTATGTTATTCAATTTTTGATAATTACTATTGCATTAGGATACAGATTTTAGCAATTTAGGAATTGCTTGCTGGGTGTTAAAATATTGTAGGGCAAGTACATTCAATTAGCACATTATCATTGCTATTTGAATGCCATTGCTACATTAATGGCAATGACACATTTGGTTTGTGGCATACTGAAAAAAATATATATATATATCATTGGAGCCTACAGGAACAGGACTATCCCTATGATTGTACTATTTCCTTAATGGATGTATATATGTTGTAAATGCTGCATTTGGCATGTGAATTTTATTGAAAGAAAGCAAATGAGCAGGAGCTGGTCTTAAAAGCATATTGTTCAAGGAGTATAATACTAAATACAAACAGTAGTATTATTTGAGACAATTCATAGAGCTTTCCTTGAGTGAAAAATATTCATATTATTGTTAAATGTTTAAACGTTTAAACTGACATGATATGCTCTTTGAGTTTATTCAAAGAATCGTGAGAATAACCTCAGGTATGTTAACTGAAAAATGCCCAAAATGGACTACGCATATTCATGACAGAGAATCCCAGGTATGTTGATTTTAAATTCCAATTAACTGCTCTAATCTATCTTCATTTATTTTAGCATGTTTTTCATAATTCATGCTGTTTTTTTCTTCTTCTATCTTTAGCTTCCATATATTGGGTTATTGATGCAACGAAAAAAGAAATTGTTTGATTTGAATCCTAAAGGGGCTATCCTGATCCTAATTTTAAAAGCATATGTTTCCTTTCCATTCCATGCCATTCATATTTTAGGTTTCTTCAATATATTCAGAGACAACTATTGTAATGTTTCATAAAACATCATGTAAGATGAGATTTGTGGAGGTAAAATAAATTACCTTACCTAAAAGCAGTGTGGCTATTACTTTAACTAAAACAAATGAAATTTGTAATTAATTTTTTGGTTTTTAACCGTGAGTAGACCCCCAACAACCGGACAATATGGAGTGAGGCTATTTATGTCCGGAGTTACATGAAGGATATAATAGCATATATACATTGATTTGCTAATGAAGAATGTGTGTTACTAATAAATAATATCATAGGTTTGGTGTATAGCATATATATGTGACATTGTTTTGGAAGTTTGACTGACATTTCATTTTGTGGTTAACGGTTCAATGGAAAGGACACGCACTCAGGCTGAAATCGACGAAGTTCGTTTAGAGTGGGCTAACGGTTACAATAAAACAAGATTGTCAAACGCAAAGGCACTAACTGCAACTAGCAACTTCTTCTCAACCGAAACCCAGCAGCACAAATGCTCAAAAACCCACTTGAAGCAACCGTCGCAGAAGGCCATCATTTGGCATTTCGAGAAGGTCAGCTCTCAAGATCACCTTCACTGCACTCGTCTCCAGTAATCGGCACGTGGGGATTGTTGGCCGGGGCCTGGCGTGTCTGGCTTGTGCTTTGAGTTTGGATAAGAAAAGTATCAAGTCCTCCGTTTTTGACACGGTTTGTCATTTGTCAAGTTTCTTGGCGTGAGTTTTGTTTGTATTTGAGAATATGCACTTGTTTAATGGCAATTGAAAAGATTTTCTATCAACACGCTTGTTTAGTGGTAACTGAAATGATTTTCTATCGACAGTAGCATGCGCTGTTGTACATTGAATATTGTTTTTGTGAAAAGGGTTTTGTATAGCATTCATCGGCACTGCATATAGTCATTGTGACAGCAGTCTGTCCGTATGCAACTCAGGCAAGCTTAATTGAATTTTTTTTTTTTTTTTTTTGGTGAGTAAAGGAGCCTAGCAAAAGCTAAGGCTGAACCATATGGGAAATGAAATCCCCATACTGTCAATTACAAAGAGGCAAGCTTAATTGATTTGTGAATGCATACTTGATTGTGATCATAAATTTATAAGCATGTTTTAGAATTAAGGTGGTGTGGGCAATTGTTGAGGAATGAAAATTAAACATTAGCTGCCTGAAGGTGGGCTTTTATAAAAAATTTTAGTTAACTTTTTCTTTTTTTTTGTTCGTTTTAATGCTTATATAGATGACTGTTGCAATTTGGACAGCTGCATATTCTGACTAGCATTAAAAGTTTATTTATGTGTGATCTTTATATTTTCTGAGTTAACCAATTCAAGATAAAAATATAAGAAAAATATTTTTATGCCACTTTTTTTTTTAAATGTACATCTAATTGTTATAAAATTTTGATATATTTTATGCACCACTTTTATTTCTAAAATTGTATTAATTAACTACTTTGACACTAAAAAGTTAGCATATGTTAATGCATTTAAATGAAGAAACCATTTTACCCTTTTATTCTGTAAAATTTTGAAAAAAAAATATAACTACCATTTAATAAATTGATAAAATATTATTAATTTTTAATTATTTTGATCTCAAAAATGTGTAACACGCATCTCAAATATTTACCTTCTTTTTAGAGATATCTCAAACTAATAAAAAACTATCAATCCTACAATCACAATTATCAAACGATTTTTATTATTTAAATGAATCATCAAATAATAATAATCTAAACCAACTTTGAATAATAAAAAAAATTATAATTACAAAAATTAAATCTTGGATTTTTAGATTTATTTGTTTTATTAAGTTTAGAGATATTCTTGTAATTATAATTTTTATTTTTCAAAATTTATATGATAAAATATTCTTTTAATTTAGTTGGGGTAAAATGACTATTTTATTTAAAATTTTCAATATGTTCTAATTTTGTTAGTATCAAAGTGATTGATTAATACAAGTTTATAAAGAACGATGGTACAAAGAACATATCAAAATTTTGTAATGATTAAATATACATTTGATAAAACAAAGATGGTGCAGAGATAATTTTTCAAAAATATATGCTCTGTCTGAAAGTCTTTAAATTAGAAAATATAAAATACTATTTGGATCTCTAAAAATGATAAGCCGACTATCTTTGGTCTGTTTGAATTTTTTTCTATCTTTTCCTATTGTTTAGCATCCATAGTTAGTCCTTTTTAGCTTATTAAAAAAAAAACTAAAGAAAAAAACTTTTTTTTTAATTCATCATCCTATCCTATTCAAATATAGACTATTACTTCATATTATGTGTTTTTCCATATCCACTAGTGTTTGAGAAAAATGGAGATGGATCTCTATTTTGAGAAAAGTGGTGCACAAAAAGAATGAAGAAACATACGAAAATCTACCAAAAAAATTGTGAAATTAAAGAAATGTGAACAGTTAAAAATAAAAAAAAAGAGCAAAATCAAACATTTTCAATGAAAAAACGCCTTACAATTTTTAACACACATATACATTTTCTTAGTGTCTATCTAATAGTTATAAGTACTTATTAATTAATCCCATAAATTCTTATCAAAATTTTTGTTGTTGTTTAGTTAGTTTTTTAGTAGAGTTTTTCAAGATTAAATAAACTATTTTTTCCCTACTAATAAAAGCTCAAACCTTAGACTCTTGTGAGTAGAGGTTGAAAATCTTTTTTTTTTTAATGTTAAAATGTCTAAAAATATCTTTTATTTATTTGACAGTCTTAATTCATTTTCTTTTCATAATAAAATTTTAAAAAATTTATCTATTAAAGTAATTTTATAATTTTTAATAAAAATTCTTATTGATAACCAAACAACTAAAATTTTTGTATAAAAACTTTATTTGTAAAATTTTTATTTAAATAAATTATATTTGAACAATTACAGCAAACGGAACTTTGAATATATATTTTGTCCTCCTTTGTTCCTTCTTTGTTAATTTTACTCCTTAATGATATCAATTTATTTAATAAATGTGTAAAAAAGTAAGTACGCAAAAACGCAGGGAATAAACTCAGGAGATACCAATTATGTGGTACAAACAGTTAGTCTTAGAACATTCCCCTGCTTATTAGATCTAACTGATGAAAAACACACGGATATATATATCCATCCAGTCATAAAGGTTTTTTAATTTATTTGGGGTAAAATAATTATTTTATTAAATTTTTTGACACATTTTAAATTTATTAGTGACAAAGTGATTGATTGATACAAGTTTAAAAACAACAATAGAATGGAGTACATGTCAAAATTCGTGGTGATTATATGTACATATGATAAAATAAAGATAGTGTAAAGATAATTTTTAAAAAACATATGCTATTTAAAGCTTTAAAAGATTATAAGAAGACTATCTTTGGTCTCTTTGATTTTTTTATATTGTTTTCTATTGTGCAGTATTCATAGTTAATCCTTTTTAGTTTATTAAAAAAAATACAAAAAATATTTTATATATATATAACTCATCATCCTATCCTAGTCTAATATGAATTGTTATCACATATAATGTGTTTCTCTATACTCACTAATGTTTGAAAATAATGGAGATGGACCTCTATTTAGAGAAAAAGTGGGGCACAAAAAGAATGAAAAAAAAGTGAGCAAAAGAAAATCAACCCAAAAAAATTGTAAAATTGAAGAAATGTGAACAGTTAAACAGAAAAAAAGTGCAAAATCAAACATTTTAAATGAACAATGCCTTACAATTTTTAAAACACCTATATATTTTCTTAGTGTTTATCCAATAATTATAAATATTTATTTAATTTCATAAGTTTTTATCAAATTTTTTATGTTGTTTAGTTTATTTTTTAGTAGAGTTTTTGAAGATTAAATAAATTATTTTACTTCTATTAATAAAAGCTTAAATTTTAAACTTTTGAGAATAGAGGTTAAAAATTTTTTTTTAATGTTAAAACAACTAAAAATATCTATCACTTATTTGATATTTTTATTTTATTTTTATAACATAACTTTAAAAATTTTATCTATTAAAATAGTTTTATAATATTTAATAAAAATTTTTATTGACAACCAAACAACTAAAATTTTTTAAATAAAAATTTTATTTATAAAATTTCTACTAACAAAAATTTTACTTAAATAAATTTTATTTAAAAAATTATAGTAAACGGAGACTTAAGTATATGTTTTATCCTCCTTTATCCATTCTTTGTTAATTTTACTCCCTAATGATCTCAACTTCTCAACTAATGTAATTAATGTGTAAAAGAAGCTATTGGGAAAAAAAAGGCAGGGAATATACCAAGGAAGATACCAATTACGGGACGGGGAGCAACTAATGGGACGTGGATCCACGCAGGCCTATCCTACTTTTTCATTCGGGGCTATAGACAGGAACATAACAAGACCACCAATTACGTGGGTGCTGACGGTAGAGCATTCCACATCTTTTCATTAGATTCAGCGGTCTTGGGCGTGTGGCAATTTGGGGTACATTTGTCATTCTTTCTAATTTCAGTATTAAAAAACTTTAAAAACAAAAAACAAAAAGAAAGGAAGAAAAATCAGTAATAAAAACGAAAAAAAGAAAAGGTTGGGGTTGATGGAGGTGTTGCAAGGTATCTGATTCCGTATCAGGTCTAATAACACCTCAGCCCTTACCCACCAAAACGGGTATATGTAATACACTCTCCCCACACATCTCCACGCCAATAACTTCAATCCATTCCCTCCTCTTCAATTCACATTTCCTTCTTACACTCAACAGCTTAGCGTTTAAGATTCTGAAAAATGAGCCTGATCGTTGACAGAAATGAGGATGGACACTTAGTCAGTTTTGTGGTTCCCCTTGCATCAGGAACGAAGCAAGGGGATCTGATAGTTACGATTGAAGATGGAGCGGTGTGCATAATGAGCAAGGTAGACTCTTCAGCTTCCTGGAGCATAACCCCTCTCCTGAACTTCCTGAAGAAGAAAGAGGAGGCAGGAGACACCTGCCGTCTCAATCGGCCGAACGGTTTCAAGATCTTGAAGAGTTTCTGCTTGCCAGTAGCTGTGGACCCGCATGTCGTCAGTACCGCTATGGATGATGCTGGGGTTCTAACTCTCACCTTCAAAAGAATTAAGCCCATGGCCTTCGACTTCGGAAACGTCACCATGTGGTGGGAGCATGCTAAAGACAGCAGGAAGGGCGTCGTTGAATTCAAGGCCTATTTCCCAGCAGGGACGAAGGTAGAGGATCTGACGATTGGCATAGAACTTGGCTACAACCATCACTACTACCTTACAGTAGGCATGCTGCAGAAGAAAGAGCAAGAAGGAGATGCTAGTCTCAAGCAGTATGACGGCAACAACTTTAGGAGATTCCTATTTCCAGAGGGTGTGGCGCCGTTTGGCCGCAGTACTTCAATGGATGATGATGGGGTTCTAACTCTCACTTTCAAAAAACCAAATCCCATTCTCTTCCCTACTGTACTACAAAGGGCCTTCGACCTCGAAAACGTCACCATGAAGTGGGAGCATGCTAAAGAGAGCAAGAATGGCGTCGTTGACTTCAAGGCCCATCTCCCAGCAGGGACCAAGATAGAGGATCTGATGCTTGGCATAGAACGGGGCAAGTATCTTATAATCGGCATGCTGCAGAAGGAGGAGCAAGATGGAGATACCAGTCTCAGGCAGTACGGCGGCAACAAATGTAAGAGCTTCCCGTTGCCAGAAGGTGTGGACCCGTTTGGCTACATTACTTCAATGGATGATGCTGGGGTTCTCACTCTCACTTTTACTAAACCGAAGCCAAAGAAAAAGCTGGGGTCAAAATCAAAGTTACTGGTAGGTTTGGCTAGAGTTGTGCCCTTGTCTCATGATAGGTTGCGAGATAAGTGACAAGATAAGTAGTGGCGACGACTTCTTTTAAGCAGGTGTGAAATGGGGTATCTACCACCTCATTTGTGTCTATCATATATGTTGTCTAAAAATAAGCTCTGGTCTCTCGAGGAGTAGATCATAATTATTAATTTACTAGGGTGTGTTTCTTTTCGTTTTTCGTTAATGAGCTTGCCCCAAGAACTTCATGTATTTTGAGATTTTGTGTTTTGGGAAATTATGAATTCAAAAAGTGCGGAAAACTTCTTACAATTTCATACAGATTTTTTCACTCTAAATTTGGAGTAAATAATGGCTAGATTACAACTAAGATTAAGAGCAACTCGTAGCTATAAACAATTAGAAGACTGGTATTAAATGCCAATTAGTTAAGTTTATAATAGAATGATCTGAGCTTTCAATCTATGCCATTTAGTCAATAACTTTAGAAATCTTCGCAACTCAATCATGTTGATAATGTCCAATTGGTTTCTAGTAAATTTCTCTAGTGACTATTACGCAGGGTGTTGTGGAAGAGTTGAAAACATCTGTATAAATTTAACAACCAGATTATGTTTCTAGATCCAGAAGACGAGGTTATGTTGGTTTCCTTTTTGTTTCTCGTTGATTGTAGACTGTTAATTGCCTATGTCTTTTTCTGTTTACATTTTGTCTTTGCTTTTTAGTAATAGTTTCTTCATGTAATAATGATTGGAAAATGTGCAAATCGGTTGCTGGTTCATCTGGCATAACTCTAGCAGCTAGACAAATGAATGTACATATGCACTTTGAAATATTCAGTTTGTATAGTATCATCTAGCCTATGCCTTTTTTAATTGTTTCGAAGATTCGTGCTGCATTTTCCTGGTTTTAAAGAGTGGAACTAGGTTCTATATAGGCCCTTCTTGCCGCATTTGAGGATCCCCTTCCACTATAGGCAGTGCGGTGACATTTGAAGGACCCTTTGTTAACTGGTACGCCCGAGGGCGTTGAAGCTGCGCTTGGCCTACTGAAAAGTTCACTTTAGAAGCCCGTTTATACTTTTTTTAAAAAATAATTTAGGAAATTCCGGGTTCCTTTGTGATGAATAAGGCAATTGTTGTGAAGGTAAACTTGTTTTACTGTGTTAGGTTTTTTTTTTTTTTCTTTTTTTGGATGTATAGGGGTGCAGGCGTGCAGCACTTTCAACTGATACTCCAACTATCAGTTAAGGTATACCTTAACTAATTGGCATTTATCAGTTAAGGTATACCAATCTTCTAAGCATTTTATATGCGGCGATTGGCATTTCTAAGCAGGCCATAAAAATTTCGAGGGTTGTTAAGGTACGCCCCTATCGAAACATTCTTTATGAACTTACGTATTTCTCGTGTTACTCTTATATATTAATTCTCTTGCTTTTAGGGCTAGGATTATTAGATTGCAGTCATTGATGAGAATATATGCTTGTTTATTGGTATTTGAAACAATTTGCTATAAACAGTGTAGCATGTATCAATCATTCAATTGTTTTTTTTTTTATTTTTGGGTGACAAGAGTTGTGTATCGTTCATTGCATGTAGCCATTGTGACACTTCGTGTGTATGCAACTTAGGCTAGCGCAATACCTTTCGGACTGCATTTTTTATATGATTATTACCAAGTTTGTGATTAAGGGCTGTGACAATTAATTTATTGAGGAATTTAAAACTTTCGCTGCTAAATAAAAATGGGTGTTCATCAAATATATTAGTTATTATGCTTTCAAAATTATGTAGAAGCATAATAGTTAGAAATGCACCTTAAAAACCTGCATATCCTGCCACCAAAATAAGACTCAACTCGAGTTATTCAAACTTGTGAAACTTGAAGTTTGTGTTTCAAAGTTCAGCGCTGAGTTAGTCAACCACATCCATGTAATTATTATTGTTATTATTGTTATTTTCCTTTTAACACGATGCCTTGCGAATCACGGCTTGGAAGGAGGAATGGGAACTAGAATGAATATTGGTCCTGAACCTTTGATATTTGATCATGCTGCTCAATTCTTTGCTGCGAATGCTTCTCCGTTTGGTCAGTTGGTTGATGCATGGTTGGTTGGAGAGAGGTCTGGTGCCATTGTGGGAAGGTGTAATTGGTGTGCGTGAAGTGGGTGTGGTCAATTCACTCGATTTTCCTTATTCATTATCACTTCCAAGATACATTGGTGTTGATGGGATACGACATTTTGCTGCTGGCTCTTTTTTATTGGCCCAGGTAACAAATCTTTGTTTTGCTTTTGTGTTACTTCTTTTGTTGATTCTATTATGCCTCTTTGCAGGAAAAAAGAAAAAGAAAGAAAAGAAAAGAAAATTGTCTAATTAAATCACAATGGTAAAAAACTGCTATTTTGTTTTGAAGTTTAGTGTAGGCAGCGTTGCAACTTGGGTCGATCTTCCAAGTACAGTACTATGATACTGATTCAAAGTCCCAAACTCATCTCAATTTTGAGGTTTAAACCCATAAGGAAGATAAGAATATATGAAGCTAGAAGCTAAAATTACATGGTCCCATGATTGCAATTGCATCGGCTGCATTGGTGGGCTTAAAATGAAATGGCGCCTATAATGATCATAACTGAGGAAAAGAAGAACTAGCATGAACATTGTTGCACCACTGTTTTATGACTGTAATTCCTGCAAAGCAACAAGCTTATTTTGGTGCCTACAAACATCTTATCAAGGCGTACACCATTATTATAAAATTATGTAAGTCAAGTTCCTTCATGCCATGCCCTTTATGGGTCTAATTCTGTTTTGATGCTTGTTTCATCTTAAGGTTAATGGAATGACACCTGCTGGACAAGTAATCCTGAGCCATTTTTTATTTCCATTTTTGCTTGTTTGTTTGTTTTGAGGATTGTAATGTAAAAGATATTTAAACTAGGAATGTAGTTATGTGTTGCTTTGAACTTTTTTTGGATGATAATGAATACATAAATGTATTACTGAATTTCAGACATGAAGCTGGTGGGAAGTATTAAGCGCAGTAAGTCAACTGAGATTGATATATAGAGGGGTACTGTGATAACCTAAAGCATTGAAGGCACAAAGATCTTTCTCTGTTGGATTACAAACACGCAAGGACATCAAAGAAACTCCACGAACTAGATAATTTTGACACAATCTTGTTCTCCATAGATTCAGTTATTCTCTAATATGAACTACTTGTAGTGTGTTTTGTTAAGCATTCATTCCTCTTTGGGACTTCGTAGAATGTTATGGAAGTTTGACATTATGATATCTGTGGAAGTTATGTTGTAGCTTTTTTTATGTCATGACACTGCAGCTTGGTTTTAATTCCAATTGTTAATATCAACTTCAAATCGTTGTGAACATCATGATGTTATGGAAGTTCATGAATGTTTATCTTCACCTATATATAACCTATTTTACTGCTGCATATTCGCCTTTGTTGACAAGTTCCCATAAATTACCCTTTAATTTGAAAAATGTAACTGACAAAAAAAAAAAAACTAATGATTGTATCTTTGTCGAAAAATGATCCAGACGTATTGTTGCTAATTAGTGTAGTTTAGTTAATTATTCACGACTTCAGTACTATTTGGATTATTCACAAAAGAGTTATGAAAATATGTTATGTGTCACATTGTTTATCATACAGCGTAAAAAATTACTCATTGAATTATTTTTTGGCATCTGCATTTATTGTAGAACAATCAATTTTTTATAGTGGTTACTCGAATGGTAAAAATTGCCAAAATTTCTGAGTACTTCATTGAGTTTGATTGAGGCTTTTAAATGTTATTATCATGGATATTGGGGGTCATTATTAGGAGGAAATGGCGGCGATAATGATTATAACTAAGGAAAAGAAGAAAAGCATAACTAGTTAACTACAATTCCTGCAAGGTGACAAGCTTGTTTAATTACATATGCCACATTAATATGGAAATGTAGTCAGTTGTATACAAACATGTTATCAAGGCACAAATGAACTTAAATTCAAAGAAGGCAATTCGAAAGTAATAATATTCCAGCAACTAATATAATAAAGCCCATGGTTAGCAATAACATCGTTACATGGGGTACATATACAAGCTTACCCTTCGTTTGGTTTGGTAGAGTTGGCAATGGTGGAAGTGTTGGCTGGTGCTTGCAGAAGATAGCGATCCAGCTGCCATAATCGTTTCAAAACTTGGCACTTGGAGGGTCCAATGAATTCGATTTATAAATTAAATAATATAATTTTATATATTTTTTAAAATAAAAACTTTACGGACCCACAACTCAAGTTTTTCTCCAATTAAAGATAGGCACCTTTCCCGGAATAGCATTTTAGGTTTTCTTACCCTTGGGTAGCAAAATTTTGTTTGTTGCATAAACAGTTCACAGCAGGAAGAGCAGCCACGTTTGACTTGTTAGAAGGAAAACCTTTCGAATTTACCGATTAGGATGTGGCTTTCTATGCATGTGGCTGTGAGATGATTAATATGATGGGGACATCTTCAGTTATAAGTTAAAAATATTTACGCTTAAATTTAAATAGGTTGTCACACTAATTTTCTTTAAATTGAAAAATATTACCCTTAATTCCTTATACTAACCATTTAAGTTATTGTATAATAAAAATTCTATATTATCCCAAATTAATTTAAGTAATTTTATGAAACAAAAAAAATCAATCAAAATGAAATATTTTTTTGTGTAATATGATAATATTGTCCTTGATAAGTTAAGTTAACATAATTTCATTTTATTCTATTTTCATCACATTATGGATCATCTATTAATTTTATTTACATAGAACAACACATTTTCTCATTGACAACACATAAAATAGTAAGCTTCACCATTGCATAATTTGTTTACATTTTTCAGTTTTTAAGTCAAGAAAAAAAATTACAAAAAGGCAAAAATAATAACAAAATTGTGGTCATATATCCACCATTGTTAAATTATTTATCAATTATGAGCACAACAATATAACAAAGAAAAGAGAGAAAACAAATACGAGATACAATGTCTAGAGAAGAATTTTATTCATTTTAAGATCTTTCATCTTAAATTTTATTCTTAAAAGAAATAAATTCATAAGCTCTTCAAGAGTCTTTTCATGATGAAATCAACAACTCACTTTGCAAAGATTACATATTTAATTTTTAATTTTAATAAAATCACATAGTAAGCGGATAATGACATATCCCACTTATAATAAATTTTTATTCAAATGATTATACTTTTATAAGCCTAGATTGCTATAATATACACAATTATGATTATAGTTTTCTAAAGAACATATAAGGTGCAAGCTTTTTGATTTAGTACTTCAAGTGCTTGTTTTAAGCATTTTATCCTTTAAAAATAACTACATAGATTCTTCGATTTAACTTTGACACACTATGTTCAAATTCACTTTTTATCAATAAGTTTTACAACTTTAGGCAAATGGACTACAAGTCCAAAATTCTTCAAATTTTACCAATCAATGTTACTCCTCTAGCATACGGACTACAAGTCTAAGTATTTAAAAATTCTGAAATTTTTTTATCATAACAACTATATTTTATTGACAAAAATCTTATGTCAATTTTAATTTTTTTCTCTTACACCAACTACTAACTTTAATTAAATATTTCTTATTTTCAATATACACGCCCATTTGAGATCTTCCAAAGCTTCTAATACGAATGCCTATGCAAAGGCTAAAGACCACTCTTTCTTAATGTGCACGTGTGTCTTTTATAAAGCAATTTAAATCTATTTATTTCTCACCATTTACCTCTTCAAAGGCATTTAAGATTCCTTTTTCTTGTTGGTACATTATGCCTCACTTGAGGTAATATATTCAATAATTTAATATATATGAAACATTTTGCTATACATGCAAATATGGTCTCTTTAGGAGTACCAAATTATTTCACTTTAACTTCTCAAGAATTAAATTTCTGAACCAATTAATCTATCACATGTTTCAGACATTCATACATTTATTTGTCTTACCATTTGGTCCTTTAAGGACATCATATATATCAACCCATAATTATATTCTGCTTATGATTTTTCACTTTCACATATCAATAAATTCATTGAATAATTGATTAAAAATTGCACATTAGTGTACAATAGTCCTTTTGAACTTCAAGTTCAAACTAATTTACATAAACATTAAGAAAAAATAAAGTGATAAATACTATTATCATAAAACAAAGTCATCCATCACGTGTAGCTTTCCTTCCCCTTGTGATAGGATGACTTTTCATAAAATATGCACAAAATATTTAAGCATAAATAATAGTGAATCATAACAAATAAGATTTTGTTTCTATAAATTTATCTTCACTTGATTTAAATAGAAATCAATAATCAAGAGAATCTTATTGCTCTTTAATTAGATTTATTGTGATTTTCTATAATTTGATACATAATCATTAGCCTCATTTGTAAATTTACCATTGCAACTTCGTCATTTCAAACTATGTAAGAAACTCTAGACTTATTGAACTTCTCAGTCATCACAAATTATTTCAATTTTGAATTTGTTCTACTTTGGGTGATATATATATTGCAATCATTAATACTTAAATGGTGATCACTGTAACGTCTATAACTTTAGTCATGGTGTGTCTGGCACTAATCTCACAATTATCAATTAAGTATTCGCTTCAAGGAATGAAAATATATTATTAGTAAAATGAGATCAATTATTTATAACAAAAGCTTAATATTTTATTCATATATAAAGAGAAAGAATAGCTTCAATATACATATTGACAATCTCAATTTGCTATTGCAGGAGCATAAATGAGCTATAAAATATTTACACATATCACATATTCTCTTTATATACATTCTTGAAGATTTTCTTCTCCTATACATATTAAAACAAGAAAATCATATCATGAGCTTTTGTTTGATCTTTTGGTGGTCGCATAATTTCTTTAAATTGTTTAAAAAAAAAATTATCCGTTTGGATATTCAACTTTCATTCCTTCAAGTAGATAAAATAAATCACCATGAAAATTCACTCCTTGAACTTTTCCATATATTATGTTATTTTTCTTCAAATTTTTTCAAGGAACAAATTCATCATTCATCATGAAATATTTAAAATTTTTCTCCTTCAGGGAGATGATATATGATGAAAGAAAATTACAATTTTTAAAACATTCTAGTCCATCATTGACAAGATGCTCAATAATATCACGATTTTGGAATAGATCCTCAGGAACATACTATGAAAGAAAATTTTCATCATATATATAGTGCAATCCTTTAGGAATTTATTCTAAATTTTCTTTTATTTTATATTACAATATTCACACTTCAGGGTGAAATTCAATATTAAAAATTATAGATAAATTTAACTTTTTTAGAATATCAATGATAATAAAATAAAATTAATAGGCAATTGCATAAGAATATAAGTAATAATGGATGAAGATATGGATTCATTATGCTAGAACATCATGATGTCATAAGCATATAATAGTTTATATGATTGGATAATATATTCAAAATCAAATATATTAAGAAAAAAAATGCATACCTTTGTATATATTTACCATAGAAAATGATCAAAAAGATGATTTACCATACAATCTCTTATGGCTAGAGACTCGTGCTGATAACGTGTTAAATTATTTACCAATTGGGAGCACAAGAAAATAGCAAGAGAATTAGAGAAAGCAAATAATAAGAGACACAATGTCTAAAACGAAATTTATTCAATCTCAAGTATGTACAAAAAAGAGATGAGCCTTTCTTTTATAGCCATACAAATAAAGTAAATGATTAGTAAATAAACCTTTCTTTTATTTTTGTGATCGAATGAGGACTTCCATCCCTACGAACATACTAAGATCCATTACGAATTCATCAATTAAATTCATACTTACTCTAAATATGTTACTATCAGTAAAATCTCATACAATATAAAATTGAAAATACACAAAAATATTTTCATAGACTTTCCAAACAATGTCAATCATCCAACCCTCTAACTAATTTTCATACTGGATTTAGGTCGAGTCAACCCAACTAAGCTAATGTATTCCACACATAGGATTAGTAAATTGAAGGAAGAAATAGTAAATTAATGTTGGAGTAATAAATTAATCTTCAAAATTGTAAAAAATGAAAAATAAAAACCTAGAAAAATGATATAACACTTGTAAAATGACATTAAGTGGGAGATGAAACAAAAAAAATTGTAAATCACATATAAGACTAGTATATTGAATGAAAAAAGGTAAATTAAAAAAAAAAACAAAAACCTAGAAAAATGACGTAGAACCTATAATTGACGTTAAGAGGGAAATGAAATAAAAAAAATTACCTAGAAAAATGACGTAGAACCTATAATTGACGTTAAGAGGGAAATGAAATAAAAAAATTTATAAACCACACATAAAATTAGTAAATTGAAGGAAAAAAAAAAGATAAATTACTGTTGGAGTGGTAAATTGATCATCCAAATTATAAAAAAATAAAAAATTTAAAAAATCACAAAACTTGTAAATTGACATGAAGTGTGAAATGAAATAAAAAATTTGTAAACCACACATAAGACTAGTAAATTAAAGAAAGAAATGGTAAATTAATGTTGGAGTGGTAAATTGATCTTCAGAACTGTAAAAACAATAAAAATTTAGAAAAATGACATAAAACCTGTAAATTAATATTAAGTGGGAAATAAAACAAAAAATTTTTTAAAATACACATAAGACTAGTAAATTAAAGAAAAAATTGATAAATTAATGTTGGAATGGTAAATTAGTCATCTGAATTGTAAAAAAATAAAAACTTAGAAAAATCACATAAAACTTGTAAATTGACATGTAGTGTGAAATGAAACAAAAAATTAATAAATTACATATCGGACTAGTAAATTGAAGGAAGAAAGGATAAATTAATATTGAAGTAGTAAATTGTTATTCGAAACTTTTTTTTAAAAAAAAAAACCTTTCTTGTAAATTAACAAGAAATAAAAAAGATGAAATAAAAAATTTGTAAACCATACATAAGACTAGTAAATTGAAGGAAGAAATAGTAAAATAATGTTTGAGTGATAAATTAGTATTTAGAATTGTAAAAAAAAATTTAAAAAATTACATAAAACTTATAAATTGATATTAAGTGTGAAATAAAATGAAAATTTTGTAAACTACACGTAAAACTAGTAAATTTAAGTAAAATATGGTAAATTAATATTGAGTTTCAAATTAGTCTTTAAAATTGTAAACAAAACAAGAATTTGTAAATATTATGTAAAACTTGTAAATAAATATTAAGTGTCAAATAACACATAAATTTTGTAAATCAGACATAAGATTAGTAAATGTAACCTACAACATGAACAAAAAAGATAATTACCTATTAATTAGGTAACTGGTTACCTATTTATTTAAAATTAATGGTGGAGATTTTTCATTCAAATCTAACAATCCATATTAATTACAGCATTGATGCAGTAATTTTAATTACGGTATTATAAAATGACCCTTAGTCTCATAATAATATCATTAATTATGAAACAACTAATTGCAAAAGGTTAAAAAATTAACACAACACAAAAGATTAAATAAGGTAATTAATTTCACATAAGTTGTATGAATTAATTTACATCAGAGATGACCAATGAGCTTATAGCTTAGTGGGAGAACTATTGCACTCACAATGTTGAAAGTAAGGGTTCGAGCCCCTATAAAAATATTTATAAGGGTTATAAAAAAAATAAAAAATAAAAAAAAATTTACATCAGAGATTATTCGTGATTATTATTTAAAAAAATATTAAATATTAGATACTTTATATTTTTCTAATATACAATTTTTTTAGAGGGTATACATAAAACATATTAATATTGGTTGAAAAAAATGCTCTGATCTATTTTTTTTTAAAGTAAAATACCATTACATTTAGGTAATATATAATATTTTATTTTTTATATATATAATTATTCTAATTAGTACAGAAGTTATATTATTTTAAAAGTAAGTAGTGTTAAGAAAATAATAATTAATTTTATTGAAATATATTTAAATATTATTCTGCTTTGTATCCAAGTTATATAAGTATATTTTCCATGAATAAAAAAAATATATTTTATTATAAAATTGAGGGTGTATTTGATAGCTTTTAAATTTGAATTGATAAATTTGATTTTTACTTAAAATGAGGGTGGTTGTGTGATAGTTACTATTATTATTGATTGTTTTCAACAAATTAAAATAAAGGTAACCGCGGGTAATAAATGAAGTTGAAAAAATAATAAAAAGTGGCTGTATAGTGATCGGGTAATTACTAAGTTACTCTCTATATAACTTATAGTATTTAAAAAATAATATAAAAAATTATAACATACGTAAAATCTATATATATTTTTATAAAGAATATAAGTTAGATAAATAATAATTTAACAAAACCCTTATAACCGACCCCTTTTTGCTTTGGGCAGTTTGATAATCGATATAGTTATTGCTGTAAGTAATAACGGTGATACAACGACAAATATTGGACTTGGAGGTCGCTATTTAATTTGGTACCATTCCCAATTCCAACTACCCCATATCTTTCCTTGTACCACTTTTTCTCTTATGAAAAAGACAGCTATGTAACTTAGCGCTGTGTAAGCAGCCAGGAACCGTCGCTCCTCTGCTCCTCATACTATTATGTAATTTTGTGCCGCCACCATTCTTCCTCATCTATGGCTCAACAAGGTCATATTCTAATTAATCCTCCCATACGATGCGGCACATCTCCTAATTAATCCTCTTCCAATACAGCATCATCCGCCCTTATCGTGTGAGCGATATATAAGATTAATCGATGCCACGTGTGAAACAAGGGATTCATTTAATCGTATTGAATGACAAATGCTGATTGTTAATTTGTTATACACTTTTGACTTCACGAAACACCGGTGCTAAATTTTGTGACACTCCCTAAGCTTCCGTTCAAAATTTCTCAAAGAAGAAAAAATTTAAAAACGAAAGCACCCTTTCTTTTGAATTTATGCTGATTCAGTATTTCACTGAAAAGAAGAACTTTTACACCCCATGTATAAGTTCATTTTCATGTAAATATTGAGCATTTTCGGATTATCTCAATTTCTTTAGCCCTACATCTTCCACATACTAGCGATAAGTTGAAAACGCGAAACAAAAAGAGCTTCCGCTGTAATTTGAAGTTTAATAGCTCTATTTCTCCATGTTACATTACATACATTGAGTTGCAGTTTTGAAATTTAAATTTATTTTATTAATTTTAGAATCAAAGCAAATTTCTTCTATGAGTATGATCACTGTCTTGGTGGAGAAAATTAATTCTATGTAATTTTAGTCTCTGATGATCTCAATTTATTAATAAATGTGTAAAAGTAACTCTTAAGTACATCTCAATTAGGAAAATAATTAAAATTCCACTACGTTTTCATTAGATCCAAGTAAATGAAAAACACATCGGTCTTCGACGGTGAGGCCAGTGATGTCGCTCTTTCTAATATCAGAATTAAAAAACAAAAAGGAAAATGATGGGGTTGGTGGCAATTGTCGCAAGGTATGAAGTAGGGGTAGTATCGGATTGGTTTTGTAATCAATGAAAATTTTCGGTTAGGTTTAATTTGGAAATTTCAAAAAATTGGTTTGAAAATTTGTATTTAGTTAATTATTAATTCATTCGGTTTTTTAGTTATAAAAAACCAAGTCAAAACTAATAAATGAACCGGATTGGTCCATTTAAAAATTATTATTTTTAGTTTTTCTATTTAATTTTTAGATTTTAAAATTTTAAATAAAAAATCGAACCGAAACTTTTGATGTGTATCAAACTGAAATATTCAATTTTTTTTAAAAAAATTTCCATACCCAAAATGTCAAATTAAATTAATTATTTTTAAGTTTCGATTTAATTTTATCCATTACTAAGACTATGAAGTCTAAATCAGATCAGCATTCAGTATCAACCTTACCCTCATTAAGGATAGTAAAAAAAGTTCGACTATACTTGTGAAGGACCTGACCCAAGCCTGTAGTGAATGAACCTAATTATGGGTTAAAAATTTGAAAGTCTATAACGAACAACCTAGACATGAGCTTATTGAAAAAACTAAAACTTCATATTTTATAAATTAAAATTTTTTATTTTACATATTATTTCTTTATATTTATATTTTATATTGTGTAGTTTAATTATTAATTTATTATATATTAAATAATTATCTTTAGTTAAATTTTTTTTTATTTTAAAATTTATCTAAGTCCAAGTCGGACTTTAGACCCAAGCTCCATCCATCTAAATTTAAACACACTTTTAGAGAACTTAGACATGCTGACAACAACTTAGGGCTGGGCCTGGGCTTAGAAAAGCTCGGTCCAGGCCCTTAATTTCCCATGACGGGTATATAAGCCATTTACACCCCTTCCGTTCATCTCCACTCCAAACAAGTTCAATTGATTCCCTTATCTTCAATTCACAACCTCATTCTTACTCATCTCAACGACCTAGGGTTTAAGATTCTGAAAAATGGGCCTGATCGTTAACGGAAATAAGCCAGATCCGCTTTCTATGTTCTGGGAAGAGGATGAAAGCTCTGTCCGTTTGAAGGTCCCCCTTGCATCCGGGACGAGGCAAGAGGATGTGATGGTTGGGATTCAAGGTGGCAAGTTGTTCATAATGAGCAAGGTTACTAGCTCACATTCTCCATCTCCCTCTTCAGCTTCGTCGAGGATACTCTCTCGCTTCAGCTTCCTGCAGAAGAAAGAGGAGACAGGAGACATCTGCAGTCTCAGTCGGCCGAACGATGGCAAGATCTTGATGAATTTCAACTTGCCAGAAGGTTTGGACCCGGATGGATTCCATACTTGGATGATGCTGGGGTTCTAACTCTCACTTTCAAAAGACTTAAGCTCATTCTGTCCTCTGCCGTACTAGAAAGGGCCCTCGACGTCACCATGGGCTCGGATGCTAAAGGCAGCAAGAAGGGCGTCGTTGACTTCAAGGCCTATCTCGCAGCAGGGACGAAGATAGAGGATCTGATGCTTGGGATACAACGTGGCAAGGACCTTATAATAGGCATGCTGCAGAAGAAAGTGCAAGAAGGAGATACCCGTCTGATCAGGCAGTACGACGGCAATTCGGCAACAACTTTAGGAGCTTCCGGTTGCCAGATGTTGTGGACCCCTTTGGCTTCAGTACTTCAATGGATGATGCTGGGGTTCTAATTCTCACTTTTACTAAAGTGAAGCCAAAGAAAAAGCTGGTGTTAATATCAAAGTTACTGGTAGGTTTAGCTAGAGTTGCGCCTGCTTGTCTCATGTTAGGTTGCGAATAAGTGATAAGATAAGTAGTGGCCTCGACTTCTTTTAAGCAGGTGCGAAATGTTTGGAGTAAATGATGGCTAGATTACAACTAAGATTTAGAGAAGCTCGTAGTTATAAACTACTAGAAGACTGGTATTAAATGCCAATTAGTTAAGTTTAGAATAAAATGAGCTAAGCTTTCAATCTATGCCATTCAGTCAATAACTTTAGAAATGGACGCCACTCGTCGTGTTGATAATGTCCAATTCGTTTCTAGTAAATTTCTCTTATGACTATTACGCTGGGTGTTGTGGAAGAGTTGAAAACATCTATATAAATTTATCAACCAGATTATGTTTCTAGATCAAGAAGATGAGGTTATGTTCGTTTCCTTTCTGTTTCTTGTTGATTGTAGACTGTTAATTGCCTATGTCTTTTTCTGTTTACATTTTGGCTTTACTTTTTAATAATAATTTCTTCATGTAATAATGATTGGAAAAAGCGCAAATCGGTTGATTGGTTCATCTGGCATACCTCTAATACCTAGGCAAATGAATGTATATACTTTGAAATATGCAGTTTGTTTTGTATCATCTGGCCTATGCTTTATTCAGTCAATCATTCGTTTTTCTTTTTTTTCTCCTAGGATTCATGCTGCATTTTCCTGGTTTGTAAAGGCTGGAACTAAGTTCTACATATCCCCTTCCACTAGGCAGTGCAGGGACATTTGAAGGAGCCTTTGTTAAAGGTGTTGATTCTATCTCAAAGCTTTTGAGTTCTGAAAGTGATGGTCCTCATTGTTGGATCTTCTTCAGCAATGCAGCTTACCGAAAATGAAAAAAAGGTTCCACATGTCAGTCTGTATGTAATCGTATGTCTTGTTTAAAATACTTGTTTACACATGATTATATATGTGCTAGCATTGGCACACTTTTTTAACCATTTGGCTAGATTCTAGTTGAATCCATTCATACTTCAGCTTGAAATCCCAAGCTGTTTAAACAAGGCTGCAATGAGTTCAGTTTATTTGTACATATTCTATAGACTTTGCAATAAGATTAGCATTATTTTCCTGTTGGTGCAGCATAGATATGTATATGTTGCAATTCAGGCTTTCTGCAAGATTTGTATGATTTTTTTTTAATCATTTATTAGGAAAAATATCCCAACTGCAACAGCAGAGAAGGTGATGACAGGTATTCTCAAGGGTGTTGAAGCTGCTTGGCCTACTGAAAGTTTCACTTTATATGCCTGTTTATATTTTCTTTTTTTTTTTTTTTCATAATTGAGAAAATTCTGGCATCCTTTGTGATGAATTAGGTATTTATTCCTTTTCTTTTTCAGGGGATGTATACGGGTGCAGCTCTTCCAACTGATACTTCAAGTATTCCATGTATCTTTGATCATCATGGAAGGGCTGGTATATGTGGTGATTGGTTGTTGGGTTCAACTTTAGAGTCAGCTGCCTTAAGTGGCAAGGCTCTTGCTGATCATGTAAGCAAGAATATGAATTTCTTTTGCTTATTTGGTTTTGTTTTGCACATAGAAATATATATTTCATGATTGATAATTTATGTCAAATAAAATATATATATATATATATATGTAACGCAACCTTTATACCCCCTATATATGGACATCTAAATATAAATTAGTATATTGGCTTCAATTCAGTTTGAAATATCAGACAAATTTCAAGCATGGGCTTGAAGTTTGATTATTCATATATAAATAATGTAATTGGTCTGTGCAGATTTCAGATTATTTAGGAAGAAGTGGAGTTTGTCCTGAGGAGTTTGCTTTCGGTTTACACAACGAGTTTCAGCCACTCGAAGGACATGATGTTGGACAACTTACCATTTGAATCCCTAAGCAGGCTATGAAAATTTCTGAAGTTGTTAAGGTATGCTTCTGTTGACATACTCTTTATTGATTTACGTTTTTCACTTCGGTTACTCTTATATATTAGTTCTCTTGCTTTCATATCTAGGATTATTAGATTGCAGTGATTGATGAGAGTATATGCTTCTTTATTGGTAATTGAAACAATTTGCTATCAACAGTGTAGAATGTTGAAGATGAAGACTCAGAAGAGCTGCTATGTAGTAGTTGCAAAGACGACATCACATTCACTGTCGTATTGAAAAAGAAATCAAGGGACGTGCTTAATTCTTAGCTACTCCATTTCATTTTGTTTTGTTACTTTTTTACAGGTTTCTGGTACGCTTTTGTAAACTTCATGGAAAGAGCAAGAATCATGACCATTTAACAATATTTCTACATAATTGTATGTACTGTTGTGCAATGATTATTGTAGGTGACAAGGGTTTTGTGTATCATTCATTGCATGTAGCCATTGTTACACTTAAGTGGGTATGCAACTTAGGCTAGCTCAATCCTTTTTGGACTGCATTTTATATATGATTATTGCCATGTTTGTGATTTGATGAGTTGTGACTTTTAATTTATTGAGGAATGGAGTTAAAACTTTAGCTGCTAAATAACAATGGGTGTTTATCCAATATCTTAGCTGTTATGCTTTCAAAATTATGTGCAAGCATGGTAGTTAGAAATGCACCCCCAGGTACCTGCATCGCCTGCCACCAAAATAAGTTTGTGTTTCAAAGTTCAGTGCTGAGTTAGTCAACCTCATCCAAGTAAGTATTATTTATTACTACTATTATCATTATTGCAGTTATTTTCCTTTCAAAACGGTGCCTTACTATATCAGGGGAATTGTGGCATGGGTGGACGAATAGGAGCCAGTATGATTGGTACTGATTCAAAGTCCCAAAATCATCACAGTTTTGAGGTTTAACCCCACAATGAAGATGAGAAACTCAAATTACATGGTCACATGATTTCAATTGCATGAGCTGCATGGGTGGACTTAGAATGAAATGGTGGCGATAATGATCATAACTGAGGAAAAGAAGAAACTAGCATGTACATTTTGCACCACTGTATTATGACTACAATTCCTGCACGGTAACAACTAACGAGCTTGTTTTATCTATGTTAATATATATGTGTGCCACATTAATATTGAAATGGAGTTGGGTGTATACAAACACCACTTAAGTTTTTCTCCAGTTAAAGATCGGTTCTTTTCACGGTAAAGCACTTCAAGATTTCTTAACCTTTGTAGACGTGGCAAAATTCTGTTTCATATTTCATAACGAGAGGAGCAGTCATGCTTCATAACACAGTGACCTTTTTTTTCTTATCAAAAAAGAAAAAGAAAAAGAAAAAGAAGGCAAGAGCAGCCGTGTTTGACTTTTTAGACGGAAATAATGATGAAATGAGCCGAAGCAAACTTTCCAATATAGCCGATTAAGATGCCTTTCTGTGCACATGGGCAGTTACCTTCAATTTTTTTACGGTTGGAGCATAAGCTTCAAGAGATTTCTTCTCTACCAGTGGAGACGTGGTTCACAATATTTAATTAAGTCACTCATTTTAGATTCTAAATGTGAGATTAATTTTTTTTTATTTTTTAATGATTGATTAAGTATATATAATTATTAAAAAATTTAGTATAATTATCTCATATTTGATTAATTATTAAAAAATAAAAAAAAAAACTAAAAATTTAAAAAAAATTAAGAGAAAATTCTTATCTCTAAGTATATACTAAAACAATGTATTTTTTTATCAAGATCTTATTACGTTGTGATATCTGTAACATACAGCCCTCAATTAAGATAAAAGGGTCCATATTTAATCACTAAATTGTGAGGACTGGATATTACGAAAACAGTAACATAACAAAACTCTTTTTATAATTTTAACTGACTTAAACATCACCCAATACTTTCACAATAATTATCATATTTAATTTTATAACATTACCTCTTCTGTTATTTTTGAATTGACAAACCAAAAATTTTATGTGCGAGTAGAAACCCCAAAAGAAGATTTGAGAATTTTTCTAATAGAGTCCGAAATGAATTTATTTAGAGATGAAAAATTCACCCATCGGATTTTATCAATAAAACTTTCTTGAACATGTTTAACTCTCAACTGTTTCTTCTCAATCTTAAGAGAAGCCACATGTGTGGAGAGTTTTTTTTTTTTTTAGTAAAATTTTTGTTTCAAAAGTATCATCCAACAAGTTCTTTATAAAAGGCTTAATTCTTTTTGGAAAATCTTTTTTAATATTTTACTTTTTTTTTATTAAATATACATTTCACAATATCCATGAGTTACGTACACTAGTGAATTTTAATTTTAATTTTAAAATTACTTAATATTTAATAATTTTTACATGATTTGAGTCGTTGTATGTGGTAAAAGGTTGTGTATTTGTTTAATAATTATATTATACAGTTTATTAAGTTATTTGGTCTTTTTTCATGTTCATTAAAAAGTAATCTTTGAAATTATGTTTAAATAATTATCATATTACGTATTTTTAAATTTTGAAAACTAAATGGGCGCATATAATACTAAATTTTATATAAAATATTATTGTTTATATTTTTTTCTTTACCCATTTTGATCCAGACATGTTTGAAATATTTTACTCTAGATAACTCTTCAAATAATTGAAAAGGTACCAAGAAACAATTTGTTTATTTGTTGTTTATTTATTTAAATCTATTTGTGGTTCTAAAAATTATTTAGATGGAACTTAGATAGTTACAAATATAATTCCCAGAAAATTTCAAGTTTTTTCACCCTTTGGCTTCTCTGAAACTTGAGATAAGTAGGTGAAATCAATTTCTTGAAAGTTAGGAGAAGTAATTTGAAACAATTTTAGAGAAATAATTGATTTGCTTTTGGGTTAATTCCGTACGTTTATCCGAATATCATATATCAGTAATCCTATACATTTTAAATTTTTTATCACAAATAACTATCATAAATAATGAGGTATTTATCAATTAGTGATATAAAATAATTAATTCACGAAAATTTTATAAAAAAATTATCAACTAATTAATATATATTAAATCATTTATGATAATTGTTTATAAAAAAAAATTAAAATATGTAACGTTACTATATCATATATAATAAATTATTAAATTGGTAGTAACTTAACTTAACTCGTCTCATCCATTTATTCTTAATTAGTTTTTTCAGCAGTAATCTGGGTGGAGGAGGAACCACAGCGTCGTTAATTTGTTGGTGTTTGATATCATTTTTTAATTGGTGTTTTTTATGTTTGTTTTAGAAAAGTTAAAAAATTATATATTTTGATGTGATATTTTTGAAATTGAAAACGCATTTGGCAGTTTGTTTTTAAATAATATACCAAAATGAAAAATACTAAAAATATATTTGGCTGTTTATCTAAAAGTATGGAAAGTAATGAAAATCCATATGCTATAACATTTTATAAACAAATTTATTATTATCAGTTTATATTATTTGTATAATTTGATAATTAAAAGTCGGACACATGTTATATAAATAGTTTTTATTCATTGAAATATTTTTCAGGGAGCTTGGAGGGGGAGGGATAGGGTTTTAGAAAAGAAAGAAAGAAACTTGAAAGAGATTTAACGTCGGCCTCAGGAAGCCATTCGCTGCAGGAAGCCATTCGCTGATTCACACATATCTTTTTTCATTGAGGTTGGGCGTTGGTGGGAGAGGGGAGGACATCATTCGGCAAAAAGACTCGGCTTGGTGGGACCGGGATGAGGACTAGCAAAGAAAGAAACAAACTTAAAAAGGTTTCAGCAAAAAGATAGAAGGGCAATTTTTAGATGAGTCCTTACTATTTTTCAAAAAAAGTTCAAAGACTAGAAGTTCATAAAATGCATCAGTTAAAGCCTTTCAAATTTAAATTTATATCGTTCGAGTCCTCAATTTAATTTCTCCATTGACAAAGTTAATGGGAATATTAACTTAAATATAAAAAGACAACTATAGCCCTATATATTGCATTAGTGATTTAAATTACAATTTTACCCATCAATTTTTTTTTTGTTTTGAATTTAGCCGCCTATTTACAAATTTGACTAACGAGAAACAAAATTCTTCAACAAAATATTTAGTCAATTTTTATAAACTAATTCAAATAGAAAGAGCACCAATAAAATACATAACAAATTAACAATCACAACTCTTGGAATTAAACATAAAAATGTAGTTTATTATCATATAATTCCGTCACATCTATAAAGTATTAATGATTGTTAATTTAAATAACATATGCCTTGAATTATAATATTACAAAAACTATAATGACATTGGTCTGAAAAATATATAGATCAATTAAATCCAAACTAATAAACATCCTAACAATATCAAGGTACACTGAAATTCAAACATAAGAAATAGTTTATTGTTTTCAATTATTTGCGCATAATAGAGAATTAAAAGCCAGCCTAAAATGATACTACACTTTTCTTCTCTTTGTTGATAATGACAAGTTTTTCATATTTAGAAGGTTAAGATATTACCCATAGAACTAACACAAAGAATGAAGGTAATTTTTATAAGTTGTAACACTAATTTAGGTTGCTTATTATTTGATTTAATATAAAATATTAGTTAGTTTAAACTATTGACATATGTCAATAAATAAAGAATGAGGAGGTGGTTTAATCGTTTTAGACTAAAATGCTCTCAGTGTTATTAACTCTTTTAACCAAATAATTAAATTAAGGACTTGAATGACATAAATATGAATCTAAAAGGATCTAGTTGATTCATTTTACAAACTTCTAGTCTTTGATTTTTTTTTTACAAATAATAAGGACTCAACTAAAAATTACCCAAGAAAGAAACATAAAATTAAAAGCGGTTTCCAGTGGGCTCCTAAACAAACCAATTCCGTAAATTCCTTTTAAGTCTCAGTCTTGCCACCGTGTTCTCCCGTAAGCTAAAAAATTTGATTTATCATGAGGTGACAGCGGAGTTAAAGTCACATCCTCCCGCGATATGATGCTATTGAAAAGACGATTTTGCCCTTGCACGTATAAAGACAAGTGCAAAAGTGGGTCAATAAGTCTGGGGCAAAACAAGGAAGAGGAAATGCGATTTTTTTAGCTGTCGGGTTGGAAACAGCCCGCTGATGCTATTTAAATAACGCCTTTGCCATTGCACAAGCCTTTGCCCTTCCTTGCACGTATAAAGACAAGTCTGGGGCAAAACAAGAAGAGGAAATGCGATTTTTAGCTATCGGGTCCGAAACAACCCGCTGATGCTATTTAAATAACGCCTTTGCCCTTGCACATATGCTATATATATCATGTACGATGCTTATTGCCTCACCCACTCACTACTCTCAATTGGACCTCAACGAAATCCAAGAATCCCTTCTCTTGCATTTGTTTTACCTCGAAATGTGCCTCCGAAATAGTTCGTATCAGCAGCGCTCTGTGTTCTGGGATGAGAATGGAAACTTTGTTCGCTTCAATTGCCCTCTTCCATCAGGGACGAAGCAAGAGGATGTGACGGTTGGGATTGATGAAGGTGGGAGTTTGCTTACAATAATAAGCAAGGAGGTAAGTTCACATGATGATTCCTCGACGATCATATCCGGATCCTCTCTCTTAAGCTTCCTGAAGAAAAAGGAAACAGACACCATCAGCCCGATAATCTCAATGAGATTCAACTTACCAGCCGGTCTTAACACGACTGGCTTCAAGACTGAAATCGATGACGAGGGGTTGCTAACTCTCACTTTTGAAAAGCTCGTGCCCATTCATTCCGAAACGCCCTTCGACCTCGGAAACGTCTACGTGAAGTGGGAGACTGCTGAAGATAACAACAAGGGCGACCTTCACTTCAAGGCCTATCTGCCAGCGGGGACGAAGATGGAGGATATGATGGTTGGCATCGGAGGTCGCAAATCCCTTATGATAGGTTCTTATGAACTGCTGAAGAAAGAGGAAGGGGACACCAGTACTCTCGTGTGGTTCAATGGCAACAACTTCAGGAGCTTCATTTTGCCAGATGGTGTGAACCCAAAAGGCTTCAACACTGCAGTGGATGATGCCGGCGTTCTAACTGTTACCTTCACTAAACTGAAGCCAAAGAAGAGAAAGCTGGTGTCAATAGCAAAGAAGATGCTGGGATGTTTGGCTGACGCTGTGCCTGCTGCTTTTGTTCTGATATGTGACAAGATAAGTGACTGGATGAGTTGAGGAGACTGCTACTACTGTAAGGTGTTTGCTTCATGTTCGTCAAAATCTCTTTTCCTCCTCAGAGGGCAGGTTCCGGTCAAGGAAGGCCGCTATTCCGATAGGAATTGAGTAAGGCCTTCACCTCGTGAAAAAAGGGGGTGAGGGGGCTCGCATGTTTTTCTGTGTTTACGTATTAGTGTTTGAAAGAAACTCAGGTGCTCGTCAATAATTACTGTGCTGTGTTGTATCTCCTTTATTTCAGTGAAATACAAGAGCTTTGTGTAATAAAAAAAATGATAAATGTTGTTGAGTGAAAAATAAATGTGCTTTTTTTTTTAATTGTGTTGAATAAAAAAATACTATAAAAATGTTTGTTTTCCTGTTTTCGATCGGGGAAATCAAATGTTCCACTTCCGTGCATACGTACAGCCACTGCCCACAAGATTAAAGGTGTAACTGGAAATGGGTCAGGTGCTTGAGCCAATCATGCTACAGAATCTGCAAGATGGCGAGATCTATCTTTATTTTAATTGTTAGCGTTGGAACCTCTTTTTTTTTTTTTTTTTTATTAAAAAGCAAAAACAAATTTGAGCGCATTGGTAATGGGGTTGGGCAATTGGTCAAGCCATGGCCCCACATTTGTCCTTTGATAACCTACCATTTCAACGCATTACAGAGTTAGAGACAACTTTTGAAGATAAGAAGAGGATAACAAAGAAAATAAAATGACCCATGTCCGTAGAAATCTACATAAAATTCTCAGGTTTCTGCAGTACATACACAAATATTTCAAGATCATGGCAACTTCTGCAACTCATTCCTTGAGCTTCAAGCTGGCCATCGTATAAATAACTGGGTAATATGTTACAACAAATATTTACCTTCACTAAACTGAAGCCAGAGAAAAAGCCGGTGTCAAGATCAACGAAGATACTTCGAGGTTGGGCTAAAGCAGTGCCTGTTGGTTACTTGGTAGGTTTGACGAGATCAGTTGAGGAGGGTACTAATTAATTAGCTGGTGTCAGTTAAGGTATTTGCTAACATCATTTTCAGGTATGTTGTTCTGTCGTTTATGTATTAGTATTTGTAAACAACTCTGGAGTATCTTAATCAATAGATGTATCTCTGAGAGTTGCATTTGGCATATGAAGTTTATTGAATGAAGCAAATCAGGAGCATGTTGTTCAAGGAATACAATGCAAACAGTAAAAATTATTTGAGACAATTCATACGGCTTCCCTTTGAGTGAAAAATAATCCACTTTCATTCGTTTTAGCATGTGTTTCTTAATATGTATGTATATATATATATATATATATTTTTTTATGCCCTTCTACAATTTTAGCTTCCATATATTGGGAATTAGTTGTTATTGATTTGGTGAAAAAGGAATTTGCTTTATTTGGATCCTAACAGGGGGCAATCAAGATCCTGATTCATTTTTTAGAGTTCTTCAAAAAGAATATTTCAGTAAGAGTGCAGAGCAGGGCAGCATCACTGTAAAACATAGGATAAGAAACAAGGTTATAAAAAACAAACGTCTGGTACGTTTGACACAGTGGTCCTGGCTGTGTGAACCGCTGAGGCTTCGTGACCTTACATAGCCGTAATTATTTTTATTTTTTTCTTTTTAACGCTGTGCTTTGCCATATCATGGGAATCATGGCTTGGGAGGAAGAATGGGAACCAGAACGGTTGGTCCTCAACCACTGATCATGTTGCTCAATTTGAGTGGGTTGATGGTTGATTGGAGAGAGGTCTGGTGCGACTGTGGGAAGGCATGATCGGAGAGCTTGAGGCAGGTGGCCAATTTACTTGATTATTCTTTTCTTTATCACCCCAAAATACGTTGGTGTTAATGGGATTGATTATTATCTTTTTTATCACCACCCCAAAATACATTGGTGTTGATAGGATGCGCTCTCTTGCTGACTTCTTATTTGACCCAGGCAAGTAGGTAACAAATCTTTTTTTTTTTTTTTTTTTTCCCTCTTTGGTGTTCTTTTATTGTTGATTCTATCATGCTTCTTTGCTTAAAAAATGGGGAAATTGTCTAATTAAGTCACAATGGTAAGAATTTGCAGTATTATTTTGAACTTTGCTGGAAGGTAGTGTTGGGTATTGAAATTCCCAATATAGTTTTGAGGTTTGACCAGAGAAGGAAGATAAGAGTATATCAAACTAAAAGCACGATTACATGATCACATGATTTCAGTTGCTTAGGCTATATGGTTAGACTTAATGAAATAGTGATGATAATGATCATAACTGAGGGAAAAGGAGAACTAGCATGAATATTTTGCACTACTGTATTATGTATATAATTCTTTCAAAGAAAAAGGCTCTATATATGGAATATTAATATTGAATTGGTAGTTCTATACAAAGTCTTACATGGTATACCATTGTTATTAATTAAATTATGTATCTAAATACATTTTAATGCTTTTTGCAGATCTCTGTGGTTAATGAAGTGAGACCTTGCTGGATCATGAGCCATTTAATGGGATGTGGCGCTTGAGTGAGAACAGAAAACCTCGTGGGTAGTCTTAAAATTTCGCATTAAGAACATGCGTGTTTTTGTTTATTGCAGTGGCAAAATGTTAAATGGGCTTTGCTATTTTGGAGAGTGGCGAGAGGGAAAACAAAAGAAAATTTTCAATTTTATATTGCATCATCACCTTGGATTTAGGAGTGGCAAAGGTTCAAGTTTTGTACAACTGTACAGGGAAACCCTCTGCAAATCCAAACCCCTATGAAAGGGTTCCCACTTCATGACAATCCTTGTGGGTTTTGAGTTGGAATACTCTGGCAGGTCAGAAGTTGTGTCAATTAATTATCTCTGTCATACATGTTATGTTACATTATATGACTGTATAATGATTTATTGTGGGATACTAGGACATCAAAAAGAGCTCAAAATTTCAGACAGATTTTCCCCCTTAAATTTGATGAAAAACTTATGGATAGATTAAACTAAACTTTATAGCAATTTGTAACTGTGAACATCTAGAAGTCTGGGACTAAATGCCATTTGATCAGGTTAGACAAAATGCCAAAATGCCATTTGTTAATTCTTTTGTTGGTTCGATTATGGATCTTTGCATAAAAAATAGGGGAATATTATCTAATTAAATCACAATGGTAAGAAACTGCTATATTATTTTGAAGTTTGCTGGGAGGTAGTGTTGCAATTTGGGTCGATCCTCCCAAGTGCAGTTCTCTGGTACTGATTCAAAGTCCCAAAATCATCACAGTTTTGAGGCTTAACCACACAAGGAATATCAGACTATATGAAACTAGAAACTAAAATTACATGGTCAGGTTATTTCAATTGCATAGGCTGCATGGGTGGACTTAATGTAATAGTGGTGATAATGATCGTAACTGGGGAAAGGAAGAACTAGCATGAACATTTTTGCACAATTGTATTATGACTACAATTACTGTGAAGTATATATATATTTTTTTGGATGAGATGGGTGGCAACGACTACTAACTAATAAGCTGGTGTTTCGGATACTGTATTTCCTACATCAAGTTCTTCTTGTTGTGTCGTTTTTATGTCAGTGTTTTGTCTGTTACAAAATTGAAAATAAAATCTCGACTAGTAGTGGAGGACTCCAGAGCAGAGAGATGTTCCTATTTACCATGTTGTATGCTTTCTTTGGTTTTTGTGAAAGAATGAGCTTTGATCTTTTATATAATGATGTAATTTACATTAATTGCAAAGTCATACCAAACAAAGTAAGTATAATTTAGTGTTTGTCTAGTGCGAATTCTGGGAATTAATGATGTAATTTCTATCAATCTCTTATCTTTAAAAATAACAAACAAAGTATTGGACAGCCGCCTTTAAATCTTAATTCAGTCAGGAGTTCCCTTGGGGTAATCAATATTCCACTCACGTGCAGATATGGGTGGGGTACATTCAATAAAACTAAATTGGTTTTTTAATTGTTAGTGTTGGAATTTGTATGATTATGCTATTCTATTTTTTATAATTACTATTTCAAATATAAATGTACAATTTGATGATTAGGATAAAGATCATAGCAATTTTGGAATTGTTTGTTGGGTGTTAAAATATTATGGGGTAATTACATACACTTAGTACGTTATTATTGCTATTTAAATGCCATTGCTACATTAATGGCAATGACATTTGGTTTGTGGCATACTTGAAAAAAAAAAAATCCTTTGAGCCTACAGGAACAGAACCATCCTTGTAATTGAATGAATAGGTTATTCTCATACTTCTTTGAATAATTTGGAGAAAAAAATATGCAGTGAGATGTGTATGAGTTTAGCGATATTAATAGGGTGAGAAAAAATACCATTAAACAACTGTTATTTTATTCGAAAGGAAAAATAAATAGTAATTATAGATTTTATAGGTGTTTTTTCTTTTCAATAAAAAATAATAAAATATTAATAGAAGAGAGAGATACCTACCTAACAATATTTTAAAGAGAGAAAAGTATATTTTATATAAAAAATCTTAATTAAGCTGTCTTTTGTAGTGTTTAATACTGATGCAACTCTTCAAATAAGAAATAAAATCTTATTTTGAAAAACCTTTTGGTGATGCTTTTATATTACATTACACACATTGAGATGCCATTTTGATGTTTAAATTTATGATTTAATTAATTTTTATCATTTTTTGTTTCCCAATAATTGTGTTTATAATTATTGTTCACGCTAGTTCTTTTCTTCTCATTATTCCAATTGCATACTCTAGGTGCATGGGTGGAGATAATGATAATGAGAGGAAAAGAACTAGCGTGAACAATAAAATTGAAATGGAGTTATGACTAAAGTTCCTGCAATGTAACAAGCTTTTTTTTTTTTTTTTTTTTTAAATGAGGATCCATAATCCATTTATCACAAACAAAATTTGGTACATTAACAAGCAATGATTCAATCCACCATTAATTTCTGACTCTTATTTATTTTCCTTTTAATTCTTCTAAGAAATCACCCATAATTTAGCAAATAACACAGGCATTAGGATTGGGTTTATCCACATTATAGGAATAGTAGGGAAACACAGAATTAGCATCAGGTTTTTTCTCATCATCCTTCATTTTTTTCTCATCATCCTTCGTCTTAGACTCTTTTGCTGGACCCACTGACACTATCTCTGTGTTGCATAGCTTCCTCAGCTTTTTCACCATACACACCAGATCAATGTCTCCAATCACTGTCAGATTCTTCACGTCCATTGAAACTGAATCCACCCCTGGAAGACCACCGACTGTCTTCAAGGCTTTCTTCTTTACTTTATCATCATTTACTTCAAGTTTGAAGATTACTTTCTTCATTTTCAAAGTTATAAAGAAAGTTGCTGATCGAAAGCTAAGAAAGGCTTTCAGAAGAGCAAGGAATTACAGCCTTGTGAAAGGAAATGAAACGTGTAACAAGCTTATTTATATATACACAACATTAATATTGAAATGGAGTTAGGTGTATAGAACATGTTATCAAGGCATACCATTATTGTTAAATTATGAAAATCAAGTTCCTTTTTCCTTCATGCCATGTCCTTTATCAGTCTAATTTGGTTTTGATGCTTGTTGCAGAGCTCTTAAGGTTAATGGAATGAGACCTGCCAAACAAGAAATCTTGAACCTTTTTTTTTTTTGTTTGTTTCAAGGATTGTAATGTGAAAGATATTGAGACTAAGAACGTAATTATATGTTGCTATATATGAACTTTAGTTCGATTAAAAACGACTTCAAGAAACCGCCGCAGAAGATCTTCATATAGCAGTCCAGGAAAACATTCACTCAAGAGCAAGTCACCTTCACTGCACCCGTCTTTAGTAACCCGCATGTGGGGATTATTGGCGGAGGCATGGCGGTTCTGGCTTGTGCTTTGAGTTTGGATAAGAGAGGCGTCAAATCCACTGTTTTTGACAAGGTTTGTCATTTGTCTTGTTTCTTGGCGTTTTCTTTTGTGCTTATGTGTTTTTGCTGTGGGTTTTGTTTGTATTTGAGAGTATATGCTTGTTTAATGGTAATTGAAGAAATTTTCTATTAACAGTCTAGCATGTGTTGTTATACATTGAATATTGTTTTTGTGAAAAGGGTTTTGTATATCATTTATTGGCACTACATGTAGCCATTGTGACAGCAGTTAGCATGCAACTTAGGCAAGCTCTATTGGTTTATAAATGCATTCTTGATTATGATCATAAATTTATAAGCATTTTTAGAATTCAGGAATTGTGACTTTTAATCCGCAGTTGAGGAATGGAAATAAAACATTAGCTGCTAAATAATTAAAGATGGAGTTTTATGACTTTTATCAAACATTTTAGTCAAATTTTTATTTTTTTTCTTTTTAATTCTGTGCTTCGCTATATCGGGGGAATCATGGTTTGGGAGGAAGAATGGGAGCTGGAATGATTGGTCCTCAACCACTAATATTAAATCATGCTGCTCAATTCTTTACTGTGAATGATTCTTGGTTTAGTTGGTTGATGGTTGGTTGGGGAGAGGTCTGGTGCGACTGTGGGAAGGTGTGATCACTCCATTTCCTTCTTCACCTCCAATTCACATTGGTGTTAATGGGATGCACCCTCTTGCTGACACTTTATTGGCCCAGGTAACAAATCTTTATTTTGCTTTTGTGTTCTTTTATTGTTGATTCTATCAAGCTTTTTTTGCATTAAAAAAGGGGAAAATTGTCTAATTAAATCACAATGGCAAGAAACTCCCATATTGTTTTGGAAGTTTGCTGGAAGGTAGTGTTGAAACTTGGGTATTCAATGTCCCAAAATCATTATAGTTGTGCGGTTGAATGGCGAATGAAGATGAGTATATGAAACTAAAAGCCACAATTACATGGTCGCATGATTTCAATTGCTTAGGCTATATGTGTAGATGTTAATGAAATAGTGACGATAAGGATCATAACTGAGGAAAAGAAGAACTAGCAAGAACATTTTGCACCACAGTATTATGACTATAATTCCTACGAAGTAAAAGGCTTTATATATGGATTTTTAATATTGAGTTGGGGATAGTTATATACAACATCTTACATGGTATACCATTATTATTAAATTAAATAATGTAAATCAGTTCCTTTGTCCTTCGTGCCATGGCTAAATACATTTTGATACTTGTTGCAGACCTCTATGGTTAATGTAGTGACACCTTGCTGGATAAGTAATCTTGAGCCATTTAATGAGATGTGGCACTTGAATGAAAATGGGAAACCTCATGGGCAGTTTGATGTGGTTATTATTGCTCATAATGGTGATTCAGTGATGCTATCCTTTCTCTCTCTCTCTTTGTGAACGTTATAGTCTTGCAGTTTGCATCACAAAAATGCAGGTTATTGTTTTTCAGTTGCATGAATGTTACAATTGGCTTTATTGGAAAAAAATAAATAAATAAAAAAGGATATATGATATTACAATGGATTAGGAATGGCGAAGAATCTGGTTTGGTTCAGGAAAACCCTCCCCAAATCCAAACTCCTTTGCGTCCTTCTTCCTACCCATCCTTGAATACTCTGATGGGTTAAAATGCATATGGGGTCACATTGTATGATTGTATTTCATTGAAATCTTACGTATTTTGCGAAATTATCAAAAAGTGCAGAAAACTTCATTCAATTTCATACAGATTTTTTCACTCTAAATTTGGAGAGAATGACGGCTAGATTACAACCAAGATTCAGAGCAACTTGTAGCTATAAACAACTAGAAGGCTGGTATTAAATGCCAATTAGTTAGTTTTAGAATAAAATGAGCTGAGCTGTCAATCTATGCCGTTCAGTCAATGACTTTAGAAATGTCCGCAACTCATCATGTTGATAATGTCCTATTGAATTCTAGAAATTAGTATTACATAGGGTGTTGTGGAAGAGTTAAAGCATCTACATAATTTTAACCACAAGATTATCTTTCAGGATCCAGGTTTCCTTTCTGTTTCTCTTTGCTTGTAGACTGTTAATTGCCTATGTCTTTTTCTGTTTGCATTTTGACTTTGCTTTTTAGTAATAGTTTCTTCATGTAATAATGATTGGAAAATGTGCAAATCGGTTGCTTGGTTCATCTGGCGTCCTCTAATCGCTAGACAAATGAAATGTATATATACTTTAAAATTTTTAGTTTGTTTAGCATTATCATTTATTAGGAAAACATCCCAACTGCAACAGCAGAGAAGGTGGAAACTCTTATACTCGAGGGTGTTGAAGCTGTGCTTGGCCTGCTGAAAGTTTCACTTCAGAAGCCCATTTCTTCATTTTTTTTTTCATAATTAACAAAATTCTGGCTTTCCTTGTGATGAATTAGGTATTTATCCATTTTTTGTTTGTTGGGATGTGTATGGATGCAGCACTTCCAACCGATCCTCAACTATTCTGTGCATCTTTCATCCTAACGGAAGGGCTGGTATATGTGGCGATTGGCTGTTGGGTTCAAGTTTAGAGTCAGCTGCCTTAAGTGGCAAGGCTCTTGCTGATCATGTAAGCAAGAATATGAATTTCTTTTGCTTATTTGGTTTTGCTTTGCACATAGAAATATATATTTCATGATTGATAATTTAATATATATATATATATGTAACACAACCTTTATATCCCTATATATGGACATCTAAAAATAAATTTGTATATTGGCTTCAATTCAGTTTTGAAATATTAGACACATTTTAAGAAAAAGATTAAAATTTTTTGGGTAAAAGTTTACTTATAAAAATTCTACTTAAATAAGTTCTATTTGAAAAATTATACCAAATAGAACCTTAATAAATTATTAAGAAAATATCCCCCAAAACAAATTTTCAGTAGGCCAAACGCAGCTTCAACACCCTGGAGTATACCTGTTATCATTTTCTCTGCTGTGAGAATAAGAAAGAAAATAAAAAGGAATCTGAAATGTAAGTGCAATACGTTTGGAAATTTGGGATCGTGGATATCTGGAAGTTAAATCTAAGGAGAACTGGAGAGAATCTCACAACATTTGTTCCTACTAGGCCCAAAATGTTGATAGACGCTATGCTATAGCCGCCTAATACTATTCATATTCAGCATTTAGGTATTCATTGATTTATGTTGATGCAACTACAACTAGATCCACTTAATATTTTGCAGAACGCAGATATAATTAAAACTTCTAAAGCTAAATCAATGTACATACTAATCTTTTTTCTTTATATATTCAGGAACTAGAAAAACATGTAATTAGAAAATCTGCTAAATAGTTTTCAAGTATCCACTGAAAAGAGGTGATGATAGTGCTATATTTGTTGCAGGATTTGGGCAAAAATAAAAACAGCAAGTTATGATTATGCTATCGTCAATGTTCTTTAAGATTATAGGAATAATTTTTTTTTTAATTTATGTTATCAGATATCTGTTAAAGGTATGTAGTCAGATATTTTGGCATTGTTTGTTTATTTTCTTTGTATAAATTCAGATACTGCAGTAATGAAACATATGCAATTTTACAGTTCCAAATTTCTCTGTGTTATTTTTCATTATTTTTTAAAAACTAACAAAGTAGTATCAGAGCCCTTATTTTTAAGGGATCTAGAAAGTGTGTGAGTGAATCCAGTGAGGCTTCCTAGACCAATTCAAACACTTAGTTATCTATTTAAAATTCATTATGGCAAGAAATAGTTTCTTATCTGCACCTCCAGTTTTCATAGGTGAAAATTATCAAGTATGAGATGTGAAAAGGGAGTCATACCTGCAAGTGTGACTTATGGGACTTAGTGGAAGCAGGTTCTGAGGATATACTATTAGCTCATATGAGGAATTACAGAGATGAAAGAAAAAGGAGATATAAGGCTAAGACTTGCATCCATTCTGCAGTTTTAGAGATAATTTTTATAAAGATCATGACACGTGAAACAACAAAACAGCCATGAGATCTTTTGAAGGCAAAATATTAAGGGAACATCAGGACAAATCACATACAAGTCCTGGACCTGAAAAGGGAATTTGAAATGTAGAAAATGAAGGAGACAGAAGTAGTTAAGGACTATACAGATAAGTTACAGATGATTGCCAATAAGATTAGAATGCTCGGGGAAGAGCTTTCGGACAGAAGAATTGTATAGAAGATTTTGATGTGGTTTTAAAGACAATTTTTATAAAGATCATGACATGTGAAACAACAAAACAGGAATGAGATCTTTTGAAGGCAGAATATCAGGGGAACATCAGGACAAATCACATACAGGTCTTGGACCTGAAAAGGGAATTTGAAATGCAGAAAATGAAGAAGACAGAAGCAGTTAAGGATTATACAGATAAGTTACAGATGATTGCCAATAAGATTAGAATGCTCGGGGAAGAGCTTTCTGACAGAAGAATTGTAGAGAAGATTCTGATGTCCTTGCCTAAGAGATTTGAATATAAAATTTCTTCACTTGAAGAGTCTAGAGATATGTCAACAATAACATTGGGAGAGCTCATTAATGCACTGCAAGCTCAAGAACAAAGGAGAGCTTACAGAAATAAGAAGACGGTTAAAGGAGCATTTCAAGTGAAGGAAGCCAATCAAGCACAAGGTGGCAGTAAAGAAAAACAATGGAATAAAAAGAATTACTAGAAAGGAGAAAGCAGCATCAATGGAGGCAGTAAGGGTAAACATTTCCCATGTCCCCACTGTAATAAAACCTTTTGTTTAGAAAAAAAATGTTGGTTTTGGCCTGAGATTCAAAGCAGGGCATTTAAGCAAATGGGTCATTTGGAGAGGGTATGTAAAAACAAACGACAAGAAAGACATCAAGCTCAAGTAGTGGATCAACAACAGGAGGAGCAACTTTTTGTTGTGTCTTGTTTTTTAAGTAGTAGTTCAAGTGATGATTGGCTTAAAGACAGTAGATGTAAAATCACATGTCTTTTGACGAATCTCTTTTCGAAGAAGTAAATAAGTCAGATGTGTCAAAAGGGAAAGTTGACAATGGGTAGTATATTCAGGTAAAAGGCAAAGAGATTGTTGCAATAAAAAGCTCAGCATGTATAAAGTTAATTGTTAATGTATTACTTGTTCCTAAAATTGATTAAAATTTACTGAGTGTGGGATAATTACTTAAGAAATGTTATTATGTTGTATTTAAGAATAACATGTGTGTCATTACTGACCCAAATGGTGTAGTGTTGCTCTCTGTGAAAATGAACAGCAAAAGATTCAGTTTAAATTGGAACAAGGATGAATCTAGTGCATATCCATGTACTTTGAACCAGGCTGAGTTATGATATAAGCGGATGGGGAATTTTCAGCATTAAATTACATACAAAAAAGTGGTCTTGTACAAGGAATGACTTTCAATGGGGGAAAAGCAGCAGTATGTGGAATTTGTCAACTAGGAAAGTAAGCTAGATTGCTATTCCCAGTTAATAAGGCATGAAGAGCAGTTAAGAAGCTTCAGTTGATCCAAACTTATGTTTGTGGACTTATGAGGACTACATCCTTAAGTGATAACAGGTATTTTATAATTCTTATTGATGACCTTAGTAGAATATGTTGGGTTTACTTTCTCAAGCAAAAGTCTGAAGTTGCTGATGTGTTTTGGAAGTTTAAAATATGGATTGAAAACCAAAATGATTGTAGAATCAAAGTGATTATGTTTGATAATGGACCGAGTATACAACTGATAAATTTGCTAAGTTTTGCGAAGCTGCGGGGATTAAACATCAACCTACTGTCACATGTACACTGTAACAAAATGGAGTTAGTGAAAGGAAAAATAGGACAATTATGGAGACGGCTAGATGTCTGTTATTTGATAAGGAAATGCCAAAGATGTTTTAGGCTGAGATTGTCAATACAGCTGTATTTCTGTAAAACAGGTTATCAACAAAGGCTTTAAAAGGAAAAATACCTTTCAAAGCCTGGTGTCTCCATTTATAACTTAAGAGTTTTTGGCTATTTGTGTTTTACTCATGTTCTACATGTAAAATGTGGGAAGTTGGATTAAAAGTCTGAATATAGAGTCTTCGTAGGATACAACAATCTCACCAAAGGTTTTAGAGTTTATTAACCTTTGATGGGAAAAATCATAGTAAGTAGGGGAAAAATCATAGTAAGTAGAGATGTCAAATTTGATGAAGTCGCGAGATGGAATTAGGTTGCAGTAGAAGCTGAACAAGTTTATTCAGAAGAAAAAGAATTAGAATTACAGGATGATGATATAATTGATGATGAGTCAATAAGGGGTACCCGATCACTTACAAAAATTTATTAAAATTGTAATATTACTATGCTTGAACCTGCAGGATATAATGAGGCTGTTAAGGATCCAAAGTGGGTTGGGAAGATGAGATCAAGATGATCTACAAGAATCAAACTTAGGAGTTGGTGGACAGAACACTACACAAGAAACTTATTGGTGTGAAATAGGTTTATAGAATCAAATTTAACGCTAATGGTTCTGTAAATAAATACAAAACAAGACTGGTTGTAAAAGGGTATGCTCAACTATTTAGTGTAGACTTTTTTCAAATTTTTGCACTTGTAGCACAGATAAATACCATCAGATTGCTTTTAGCACTTGCAGCACAAAAGTAATGGAAAATCTACCAGCTTAATGTGAAGTTAGCCTTTCTAAATGGCTATTTGGAAGAAGAAATCTTTGTTAAGCAGCTTGAGGATTTTGTGGCTGATCTAAAGAAAGTATACTTGTTAAAAAAGGTATTATATGGTTTGAAGCAGGGCCCAAGAGCATAGTACAATAGGATTGATGATCATTTGTTAAAGATAGGCTTTAACAAGAGCATGAGTGAATCAACTTTGTATATCAAAGTTATTAATCATGAACTTATAGTTGTTTCACTTTATGTTGATGATTTGCTTGTCATAAGAAGCAATGTACAGTTGGTGGAGCAAATTTAAGGTTCAAATGATGCAAGCATTTGAAATGACTGATTTGGGAGAGATAGCTTTCTTTCTAGGATTGTAGATTCAAAAGTCACAAGGAGAGATTTTCATTGGACAGCAAAAATATGTCAAGGAAGTACTGAAAAAATTTAAAATGGAGGATTGTAAGTCAATGTGTACTCATTTGGCTCAAAATGAGAATTTTAGTAAAGATAATGGTGCTGAAAAGATTGATGAGGCATTTTACATGAGTGTTATAGGTTGATTAATGTATCTGACAGTAACAAGTCCTGATATAATGTTTGCTGTAAGTTTGTTGTCTAGGTATATGCATTGTGCAAGTGAGTTGCACTATAAAGGTGCTAAGAGGGTGCTTAGGTATATCAAGGGAACTTTGGATTTTGAAATAAAGTTTGAGAAGCAGACAAGCTGGTTTTGCATGGTTTTGCTGACAGTGATTGGGCTGGATCTTGTGACGATATGAGGAGCACATCAAACTACTTGTTTATCCTTGGTTCAGGTTATTTTTGTTAGAGTTCAAATAAGCAAGAAATTATAGCTCAATCTACTGCAGAGGCTGAATATGTTGTAACTGAAATCTTTGTTATAACCAAGCTACCGTAGCAATCTCTAACAATCCAGTATTCCATAGAAAGACAGAGCATTTCAAAATCAAGTATTATTTTGTTAGAGAAGTCCAGAAGAATGATGAAGTGAGTCTTGTGCATTGCAAGATTGAAGATCACTTGGCTAACATTTTGACAAAGGTAGTGTTAAAATCTAGATTTGAATTGTTGAATAAAAAGATTGGTATCTGTAGCAAAAATAGCAAGGATGAGTGATGACAATGCTATATTTGCTGTAGGATTTGGGCAAAAATAAAAACAAGAAGTTATTATTATGGTGTCATTAATATTCTGTAAGATTATAGGAACAATTTATTTATTTTTTTAAATTTATGTTATCAGATGTCTGTTAAAGATATGTAGGTAGATATTTTGGCATTGTTTATTTTTTTTCTTTGTATAAATTCAGATATTGCAGTAATAAAACATATGCAGTTTTACAGTCCCAAATTTCTCCGTGTTATTTTTCATTATTTTATAAGAACCAACAAAATGAATGCACAGTTGACTTAAAGAATCTTAATTATAGCTAAAATATGGAGGATTATGCTCGCTTCTTGGTAACAAACCATTGGCAGTGGCAGTCGAAACCTCTCGCTTATACTGGAAACAATACACGAACTAAATAATTGAGTTAGGGATTCAAAATTTACCTACAAGGAGAATTTGCTCACTGCCACTGTCAAAGCCTTCCATTTCAATCAGGAACTGTGTTTTCTATCTTCTATTTGACTCATGTTCACCATCTGAATTGCTGAAAATAAAATCTTTTTAAGCGGAACAATTTATTCACCAGCAACACTGGCGTTAATATGATGAACATACATGTAAGGCGGCATCTAGTAAAAACACAAGTATAGTCCTCATTTTCCGATGGACCAAGTAGAATCTAAGCGGAAAGAAACCTTTCTAAATCATTAACCTTCCTCACAGAAACCAGTCTTCCAGCACAAGGAA
The DNA here is from genome assembly GCA_025617385.1 of Murraya koenigii. Taxonomy (NCBI): domain Eukaryota; kingdom Viridiplantae; phylum Streptophyta; class Magnoliopsida; order Sapindales; family Rutaceae; genus Murraya; species Murraya koenigii. The sequence goes on from CM046816.1 coordinate 21,220,953, forward strand.
CTAGTACAACAATAATAAGTCAACCTGAACCAACACTAAAGGTTTGTCTTTAAAGGCCATTAAGTTAACCTACCTAAGAAAGAAGCGAATCCATTTAATCAACAAAAATTACTACTGGTTGACGACAACTGGCTGTTGGAAAAATATATCCTTGAACAACCATCATTTTTAGAACCTCGTCGCAGTGGGAGGGTAACTAGGTTACCAACAAGGTATATGTTATTGGGAGAAACATATGCAGCTATCTCAGATGAACATGTACAAGATCTCACTAGTTATATGAAGTTCTAATAGATAGTGATGTTGAACATTAGAAAAGAGTTATGAATCAAGAAATAGAATCTATATATTCCAATAAAGTATGGGAACTTGTAGAGGCACCAAATGAGGTCAAACTTATTGGATGCAAGTAGATCTATAAAAAAAAAAGAGGAGTAGATGGAAGAGTAGAAACATTTAAAACAAGATTAGTAGCCAAAGGGTTCACTCAAAAAGAGAGAATTAATTATGAGGAAATATTTTCTCCGGTTACTATGCTTAAATCCATCAGAATTCAGCTCTCTATTGCTGCAGTGCTAGATTACAAAATTTGGTAAATAGATGTCAAGACTGCCTTTCTCAGTGGGCATCTTGAAAAAGACATCTTTATACAGCAACCAAATGGATTCATATAAAAAGGCCAAGAACACTTGGTATGCAAGTTGCAGAGATCCATTTATGGATTGAAGCTAGCGTCTCGGTCATGGAACATCAGATTTGATCAAGTGATAAAATCTTTTGGATTCATTCAGAATATTGATGAACCATGTGTATACAAGAAAATTTAGAAAAAATCTGTAATCTTCCTAATTTTTTATGTAGATAATATTCTCCTTATCGAAAACGATGTAGGAGTATTGACTACTATAAAGAGTTGGCTAGCGAAATAATTTGATATGAAAGATCTGGGAGAAGCTAGTTATATTTTTGGTATCAAGTTACTACGAGACCGGAAGAATAAAACGATAGCTTTATCTCAAGTGGTCTATATCGATAAGATATTGGCTAGATTTAGCATGATAAATTCAAAGACTGGTTTGTTACCATTCTCACATGGAATTTTATTATCTAAGGATCAATCACCTAAAATGTATGAGGAAATAGAGAAAATGAGACGAGTTCCCTACGTGGAAGCTGTGGGAAGTCTCATGTTTGTCATGCTTTGCACTAGACCAGACATATGTTTTGCTATTGGGATGGTTAGCAGATATCAATCTAATCATAAACCTGAACACTGGATTGCTGTCAAGCACATAATAAAGTATCTGAAAATAACTAAAGATTATATGCTTGTGTATTATGGCGATGAACTTACTCTATTAGGTTATACTGATTCTGACTTTATGTCAGATAAGGATTCTAGAAAGTATACTTCTGGCTATGTATTTACATTAGGAAGTGGAGCTATTAGTTGGAGGAGTGTGAAACAATCCTGTATCGCAGACTCCACAATAGAAGCTGAATATGTGGCTACATCTGAGGCTGCAAAAGAAGCGGTATGGCTCCGTAAGTTACTTCAAGATCTTAAGGTGGTATCTGCTGCAAATGCACTACTTAAATTATTTTGTGATAATAGTGGTGCAGTGGCTCAATCAAAAGAACTAAGGAACCACAAGAAACAAAAGCACATTGAAAGGAAGTATCATCTCATAAGAGATATAGTGCAGAGAGGTGATGTAGAAGTTACTCAGATTGCGTCACAGCAAAACTTGGTAGATCCTTTTATTAAGGCCATCCTTGAGAAATTTTTTGACTTACACTTAGAGTCCATGGGCATGCGTGAGATGCCAAATATGCTTTGAGAGCTAGTGGGAGATTGTTGAAAAAGTATGCTCTTTAAAGCATATTTATATATTTATTGTAATAAATATATTTTTGATTAATAAAATAAATGAGGTATTTTATTCATGTATCTTTATTACATTAATATTTTGAGTAAACTCCATTTAATTATATTATATGTATTTATGCGATCACTATGTGGATTCGCAGAAGACATAAATACAACTTATCTTATGATTAAATAAATTAAGTTCGCAGTTGATAAATAAAGTTGGGCACTTTATTTAGGTATAAACTATAATAAATTCATTGAGTAATTTGTCTTAATCATGTATGAATTTATTGATATAGTATGACTACATTAAACTGGATCACATATGATATTTAAATCTACCTAGTAATAATGGTCAAACTTATTAAATCTCATAGGTATTGATTTACTGTAATCTTAATCTTGAGTTAATTATAATTTCATGATTGTAGTTGTTATTTCATTTGAGTTATCAATTGGCACGACATACACATGTAGTCAAGATTACACATTCTCTCCGCTTTTACGTAATTGTAAAGATAGTATTTAATTTAAATATTTAAATATTTAAATTAAAATAGGAATCCTAATCCTAAAATACTATAGTTTTTTCATAAGATATTATAAAAAGGGGTACTTTTCTCTTAAAAAGATCAGACAGGAGAGTTTCAGGGTTTTTGCGAAAAATAGATAAGACATCTAAGAGACGTCAGTTGTAATTAGGAGTGGTGAAACAGACGCCCACACATCCAGTGTTGATCGATCTTGAATCATAGCCTGGAAGATCGTTTGGAGACGGATTTACAACTTTTAATTGATTCAACTCTCAAACATCAAGGAACGAATTTCTAAATTACTTAATTCTTATATGTTGTATAAGATCGGTCCTAAAAGGTTTTAATTAAAAATTAAAAATCTGATTTTATCATTTCAATAACAATTAGGGAATGATCTTTTTTTTTTTTTTTGGATGCGTGGGATGCAGCTCTTCCAACTAATACTCCAGCTATTCCATGTATCTTTGATCGTAACGGAAGGGCTGGTATATGTGGCGATTGGTTATTGGGTTCAAGTTTAGAGTCAGCTGCCTTAAGCGGCACGCATGGCTCTTGCTGATCATGTTTTTCTCCAATTAAAAAACGTCAAGGGAGGAAAGCTTTCTGCATCTCTCACTTAATTTCCTTTAAAACTTCAAAATTGTGAAGAAGTGGGGTTAGATAAATACCGTTCAATGTCCTTGTTTATTATGCAGAATTACAATAATTATTTTGAGAAGATTATTGGGAAAACAAAAAAAATGATAAAAATTAATTAAAAAAAAATTTAAACTTCAAAATTGCATGCAACTTAATGCGTGTAATGTAATGTATCATGGAGAAAACGAGCAGCGGGACGAAGGGGGTTTAAATTAAATAGTGTGAGCACACATATCTACTTGTTGAGAAGAAATCACTTTAGTTTTTGTCCAATTAAAGATAGGCTCCTTTCGCGGTAAAGAATTTTAGGTTATCTTACCCTTACGTGGCAAAATTCTATTTGTTCCACAAACAGTTCATAGCAAGAACCGGGAAATTTTAGATTTTCTTATCCTTACGTGGCAAACTTTTATTTGTTACATAAACAGTCATAGCAAGAAGAGCAGCCGTGCTTGACTTTTTAGAAGGAAACAATGTTGGAATAAGCAGGATGGAAGCTGCTTTCGAATTTACCGATTAGAAATTTAGAACAGTTTCTATGCAAATGGGCTATGAGATGATTATGTTGGAGTGGAATATTACAGATTTCATATTCGGATATAAGTTAAAAATATTTACACTTAAATTTGAATAGGTTGCGGACACTTATTCCCTCTAATTTTAAAAATATTAAACTTAATTCCTTATTCTAACAATTTATGTTATTTTATAATAAAATAAATTCATATTATTATCCCCAATCAATTTAAATTATTAGAAAAATATTAGCCATATACCCTTAAATGTCACAAATATCATTTGTTTTACAACACTTTTAACATGTATCATTCGTACACCCTAAGTTGGTAAAACGCTTCTGTCATTCACCAATTCGTTACCAACAGTTAAAATATACTGATGTCATAGGAGAATTTGTGTAAAAAAAAAAGATATGTTTTTTTAGTGAAATATATTACTTTACGGACGACATGTCGTTTTAGTGAAATATTATTATACAACATGTTATTGAATTGTAATATATTTGTATGACATGTAGTCTTATATAAATAAAATGACAATATTTTTTCAGACGACATGTCGTTCATATTGAACATTAATAGATAACATGTCATTTAACTTGAAAGTTATTGGATGACATGTAGTTTTATTTCTAAAAAAACTAGTATAATAAAAGGAAACACGCGCAGCATACACTAGGGTAATACCCAGTCCGAACTAATCTCTAGGCCTGGTCTGAGTATCACTTAAAAAATTTGAAACCCACATTTTATAAAAAAAATTATAAAAAAAATATTTTATTTTAAATAATTATATTTTTATTCATTTATTCAATATATTTAAAAATTTGAAGTTTATATTTCATGTTTAATTTTATTAAAATAAATTTAAAAATTATAAAATAAATAAAAATATATTCATAAATATAAAAATTTAAATTATATATATATAAAATACGGGCTTAAAAAGCCTGAAAAGAAACCCAACTTGAAATAAAATTTATTAGCATACCCGAGTTTTCAAAATTTCTAACTGGATCTAAGTATCGTAATACTCGGACCCAGCCTAGACTTTTGCTAACCTTAGAGACAGCACGACAAACATAGAGGTAGTCTCTTAACTTATATGACCAAGAATCTCTTTAACAAAAATTACCGTGCGTGTGAGTGTGTTACATGCTTTCTCTTTGTTTTTTCTTTCTCTCTGTGTGTGTATGAAGAGAAGAAAAAAAGAAGAGAAGAAGATGTATGATCATGTGTTTTACACGTGTTTCTTTTTATTTTGCTGGTTTTTTAGGTAATCAATCGACATATCGTCATAAAAATGATATGTCATCCTTTAGCTTTCTAGTAAACCGACATGTCGTTTGTAAAACGTTGTCATTCGCTCAAATAAAACGACATATCATACAATTAAATTCCAGTAAAATATATCATACAATTATGTTCTAGTAAACAGACATGTCATACAGTTATATTCAGTAAAATGACATGTCGTCCGAAAACGATACATTTCACTGAAAGAGAATGACATGTCGTTTTTTATCACAGTTTCTCATTTACTTGTTTCAAGGGTAAAATCATCATTTTACCAAAATTCCGTTAACTTTTTAATGGTAGCAAACGATAGGATGGACGGTAGATGTCTTTTTTCAACTTATGGTATACGAATGATACATATTAAGAGTGTTGTAGCACAAATAATATTGATGATATTTAAGGGTATATAACTAATAATTTCCTTAAATTATTTTAAAAACCATAAACATCCATCAAAATAAAATATATTTTGTTTGTAAAATGAAAATATTGTCCTTCATAAGTTAAGATAATTTCATTTATTCTATTTTCATCACATTATAGAGTATCTATTAATTTTATTTACATAAAACAATATACTCTCTCGTTGACAACGTATAAAATAAGCTTCAACAAACCTTCAAATAATGTATTGCCTAATTTGTTTACATTTTGCAGTTATTAAGTCAACACAAAATAAAAAATAATATGAATTAGGTAATTAACTCAAATTGTTAAAGATTGTATTGTCACAGTATTGTCATAACACATGGATAATATTTTATTTTCATAGATGCCTACATTTTTTAAAATAGCTTAAATTGATAAGGGACAATAATAACTTTTTCACTGTAAAATAATTTAAATTATTAGTGTAAGGGGTTAAGCATAAATTTTTTTTTTTATTTTAAAGGGGTAAGTGTTATAACTTAATTGAATTTGGATATAGATATTTTTAACTTATATTCGACGGAATCTACAATTTTTCCTTAGTTTCTTAGCAATCTACAAAATGGCTTTCTATGTAAGTAATTAATTTGGGTTAAAACCAAAAGTGAGATAATAATAATTTGTTCACTTTTTTTTTTTCTGAAAAAAGCATCCAACTACAAGCTTATCCTTCTAATTCCAAGATCTCGGATCAAATTGATGTTGATCTTAGAATTTATATCCACCTTATTTTAATTTAAACACTCTTTATATGGCTATTGTGTATACAAAGAATGCAAAGAGAGAGAAAGAAAAAGGAATACAAAGAATATCTAAGGGGGTATTTATTTTTTTTAACTTAATGACTTAATTGACTTAATTTTAATTAGTTAAGTCATTAAGTCTGTTTATTTTTTTTAACTTAATGAAAATTTCCAGTCACTAAGACATTAAGTTATTAAGCCTATTTTTTTTTTTATCTTTTTACTTAATCTAAAATATTTTAATGATATCAAAAAAATATATTCTCCAAAAAAATCCTATCTAATTAATTATTTTCATTAGTACCTAAATAAAACTTACTATTTACTAATTAGCATTATTATTCATGTCCATAACTTGTGATAATTGATAATTTAGTAGTACATTTTTTTTATCTTTTTATATTATTCAAATTAATGTTATTTATCTTTACAATTTTTTTTGAATATTTTTCATATAATACATTATAAATTAAAATAAAATTGATTAACATACTTTAATTTAGAATATTAAAGGGTTGCATTCACTTCAACATGATTTATGTTATATTAAAATACTCTTATTTATTTTCCTTGAAATATTTATTATTTATTTGGCATTTAAAATTTGTACGGACACAAATGTGAAAGTACTAATTTTCAGAATTTTTAAGTTGAAAAAAAAAACAAACAACTTAATACTTATTATCAGAGATTCGGACAAAAAACAAGCATGTCATTCAAATTCAGACATTTAACTCTATTAAGAATTCAGACTAATTTAGATCTATTCAAATTTAAGAGAAAAAACAAGTGTCACCTAAGTTACAAAATGTTAAAAGTAATAACAAAATTGTGATAATATATCTACCATCAAATACATCCAAAAAAATATAAAAAAAAAAGATAATTAAAGCAATTAAAATATAATAATATTAAGGATCCTAACATTTAAGTCTTAATTTGAGTTCCAATATATATGTCAATCTTTATTGGATGATAGATTTCATAATTTCTAAAATTACTTAACTATCTTCCAATAAATAAATTTCACATAAATTAGGACTCAAATTTAAACTTAAATGTTAAGATGCCTAGTATTACTCATTAAAATATGTACTTTAACAAAAAGGAAAACAATGTTGTGTGAAAGAAAAAAAAAATCTTACATGAAAGATGAATTTAAAAAAATTAATGATGAAAAAAAGCAAAAATATTTGAAATTGTCAAAAAATCTGTAATTTTTTTATTATTAACTTATAAACCCATTGAAACTCAAAATCATGATCTAAGAAGACCACTCCTTACCATTGGAGCTAGTCCTTGGTTAAAAAATAAATTACACAAAAAAGTGTAAAATTTTAAAAAAATCCGTACTTTTAGATACCAAAAAAAAAAATGAAAAAAAAAATTACTGAAGTTGGTACTTTTAGATACCTTCAATTTTTTGAAGTTTAAATTTGGTTTTTAAAATGAATTTTTATCATTTTTTGTTTTCCCAATAAATGTCTTAATATTTATTGTAATTCTGTAAAATATACAATGGGTGCGTTTAGTACATTATATTGTATTATATTATTTTAATATATGTCTATTATATTAGTACTGTATTATAACAGTGCTAACAATATTTAGTGCTACATTATATTGTATTAATTTTTTGACTAATTTAGGTTATATATTTAGAAAATAATGTTTATTAGTACTTAAAAATTAATATTATTTACATAATTAATTTTAAAGTAATATTATTCATATTAAAATATTTGTTATTAGTTATATTAAATTATTTAAAAATAATTAATTTAATTGTTGTAATATAATTAAATAGTGTAATATTATATTATATTATATTATTTAAGTATTTATTATTAGTTGTATTAAATATTTGAATAATACTATATATTAATTATTATATAATTAAATAATACATTATTTAGTTATATTTTTAATATAATAACAATCAAAATATGAATAATAAATTTATTAATTTATATTAATTATTATTATGTAAAAATAAAAGAAAATAAAAATTAATATTACATAATATTACATTAAATTAAAAAGTTATATTTATTTATTATTATTATTATAAAAAAACAAAAAACAAAATGGAAAGCCAATGCGGCAACCCCAAGCAAGATTAATGCGTCTCACTTAATTCCGAAACATGGGTTTTATTTAAGTAATGTTGAGCCCACAACCTAATACTACGTAATGCAGCACGTCAAACACGCCTAAGATCTTCACTTCATAATTTTGAGGATCCACCTATGTTGCAACAGTAGTAACCATACCACAATTTTTATTTTTATTCAGCAAAATCGTTGGATGCTCTCTTGTTCAATCTAACGGCTAAAATTAATCATTGGATAATTGATCAAGCAACTTACAACAGCTGGAACCGGTTGTGTTTTAATTTAAAATCATCTGAGTAAGCGTGCTGTCATCGGCCGCTCAAGTTCACTACTAAAGATAGTCAATTTGCGCACGTGAGTTCACTTAGTATGGGTATACTCAATGGCGGGATGTACTTAGAAGTGAGTTGTTTAGAAATGGACTACCTCACACAACTAGACAGCCGTAGTGCGCTCAGTACGGATGCACTAAGCAATCGGGCTGTCACAAGGCGTGTGCACTTAGCGAGCCCTGTCTGTTATCTAGAAGACTCTACCATCCTTCATATTTAGAACCCACCATGTTTATCCTTATCACTACCCTATCTTTATACATATCTTTATCCTTATCTAGATAGTTACTTGTACAAATTCAATTGTATAGCTTGTATGGACATCTAGAACTAAGAAAGTCACACTATAAATAGGGGTTAGCACCCACCATTGTAGACATCTAGAACTAAGATGATTCTTTCTCTCTTTCTTAGTTCTCTCTAGAATGCTCTCAAGATTCACTTTTAAGTACCTCAACAATGAGCTTATTCGTCAAGCTTTCGAGCAGCTCTTTTAACTGCCGCCAAATCTCCCAACAACTCTTTCTCAATCACAACCAATTTTTCCTCATACGGATCTAAGCTCTCGCAAGTGCCTTCCCTTCTTTCTTGCCTATTCGATAGGAGCTTGCATTCTCTGCATCTAAAGGGGGAGCTTATATATCAGCTGATGTTAAAACCAAATTTCACTAGATTCAACTATGTCACGACGATAAAGGGAGCTTTCAATCAAGGCAATCCAAGAGTTATAGATATTACTAATGGATAAAGGTAAACAAATAGTCGGTAGTAGTAAATTATACTGTAATTATTTGAGAATGATATTTAGTAAAGAAGAGATGAGGATGATGATATTAAGATAAAAAGTCTCACAGATTTAGATGAACAAATAGAAATGTTCAGAAAAAATAAATTGAACAAGATAAATCGAAATATGATATATAAAATGGTCATTCTATGATATCATGATTAAAGTTACAACATCAATACCGTAAATAAATATAAATTGTGTAAGAAAATATAAAACTTGTAAATTTAATATAAAAATTGTAAATCAACGTTAACTATAAAATAAAATATAAATTTAAAAAATTAAACATAAGACTTGTAAATGGAAGGTAAAATGAGTAAATTAATATAAAATTAGTAAATTGATGTATTATTAGTAAATAAAATAAAAACTTATAAATATAACATAAAACTCGTAAATCAACATTAAGTACAAAATAAAACATAAATTTTAGAAATTAAACATAAGATTTGTAAATGAAAGATAAAACAAGTAAATAAATATAAAATTAGTAAATTGATGTATTGTTAGTATACAAATAAAAACTTGTAAATATAATATCAAACTAGTAAATCAACATTAACTGTAAAATAAAACATAAATTTTGGAAATAAAACAAAAGACTTGTAAATAAAAAAGTAAAATAAGTAAATTACTATAAAGCTGATAAATTAATGTATTACTAGCAAATTAAATAAAAACTTACAAATATAACATAAAACTAGTTAATCAACATTAAGCAAAAAATAAAACATAAATTTTGGAAATGGAACATAAAACTTGTAAATGCAAGATAAAATAAGTAAATTAATATAAAACTAGTAAATTAACATATTACTGGTAAATAAAATAAAAAACTTACAAATATAACATAAAACTAGTAGATTAATATTAACTGTAAAATAAAACACAAGACTTGTAAAATGAAGGTAAAATAAGTAAATTACTATAAAACTGATAAATTGATGTATTACTAGTAAATAAAATAAAAATTTACAAATATAACATAAACCAAGTAAATTAATATTAAGTACCAAATAGAACATAAATTATGTAGATTATGTATGAAACTTATGAATAAATAAAATAAGTAAGTTAATATGAGAATTACTACAAAAAAATTATAAAATAAAAACTCATTATAATGTTTATTACCTAATATATCTATTGATATTTATATTTAAATTGAATAATTCTAGTTTTGCATTCATGCAATATATGTAAAGTTTTATTAATAATGAAATTTATTCTCAAAATCGAATTTTGAAAAAAATATTAATTTAATATATTTCATAGTTGTTGTAAGATAAGGTTATTTTGCATTTTTCTATGCTTCCTAAACAACAACTCTAAATCATCAAGTAAAAAGTTTAAAACTACATGAAGCATATGCTAAGACTCAAAATAAAATATAATTTTATTGATATATCATATATGTGTTTAGTAATATAATAATATTTTTATTTTAATTTTCTTGATCCACATCAAGATAAATAATTGCGCTTAATTAACTTGAGTAATAAATAGATATTATTATAAAAAATGAGAAACAAAGTATGCAAATATCCTAGAATAAATATAAAATTTATGGATAAACCAATTTAATAAACTTATTCCACTTTTTTTAATATGAATTTTTTAATTAATGAATAAATTTTTTAATTAAAGATTTTTTTTGTATATGAATAAATATTTTTCACTAAAATTCTGTAAAAACAATGTTAATTTTTAAATAATTGATAATTTGTATGAATTTACTAATTTTACTTTATATTTACTAGTTCTATGTGTAATTTACAATATGAATGTCTATTACGGTATTGATACCATAATGAAAATCATGGCATTATATAATTTTCTTATATTAAAAAGGTAATTTATTTAGAAAATCTTTGCTATAGCAACATTTAGTTTAGGATATATGTCATGTACTCATCAAGACCAAACGATTAAATTAGATTTAATATATACACATTCTTATAAACATATTAGTGATATAGATATTAAACAAGTTCATTTATGATAATAGTTATAATAGGAGTAAAAGGATTACATAGAGAAAATTTAAATGCATAAACCTTAATTAGTCTTTATAAAAATTGGTTTACAAATATAGAACAAGGATTTTTAAGAAATATAAAATTAGTCATGAATAATAAAGGAAGAATATTTCAATTTTGGACTATTGAAACAAGGCTTCAATGAATTCAATTTGGACTATCCTTTTAGTTGTCCTATTTCCTCAATGGATGTATCTTTTAAGTGCTGCATTTGACTTACGAAATTTATTGAATGAAAGCAAATCAGGGGTTGGTCTTAAAAGCATGTTGTTCAAGGAATGCAATACAAACAGTAATATTAATTGAGACAATTTATAAGGCTTCCCTTGAGAGAAAAATAGTCATATATTACCATTTAAACTGACATGATATTTCTTTCAGTTTATTCAAAGAATTATGAGAAGAACATCAGGCATGTTAATTGAAAAATGCCCGAAATGGACTATCCATGTAATTATTTTTTTATTCTTGCTTTCCTATATCAGGGGAATCATGGCTTGGGAGGAAGAATGGAAACAAGAATGACTGGTGAATTTTTATAAACGTCGCAAATTTTTATTATTTGTTCAATAATATCTGTTGATGCAGTTTTCTGCTTGCGCTTGAGTAGGATTGTCAACTTCTGCTCGAGGGACGCTCGAGCAGGATTCTTCACAAACTCCTACCTTTTTCCATTTATTGGGATAGTGAATTCCTCGGGCCTGTGCTCACAAAAAACAAGGTCAGGGGTTGCCAGGTGTTTTCCCGGCGAAGACCCTCCGACGCCCAGTCAGTTATCAGGTTATTCTTTTTGTATCCCTTTTTATTAGAGAGACCGGAGAAATAAAAATGATTTTCTACCTTTAAAATGAAAAGAATCTCAAGAACCTGTCAAAAGCTGAAAAGAAAAGGAAGAAGAAGAAGAAAAAACTTCCCCCCAAAATTTTCTCCGAACCTTTAACCTTCACTTCAATTTTTCTTTTATACTTCCGTTTTCCCGCCCTTTTTTCTTCGGGGCCGCCATTCCCGCGTCCATGGTGTCTGGGTCCCTCTGACAGCCGGGATCACTGTGGCACTTCCTGGGAATGCGGGACTGTCTGGTGGGCATGGGTTCCCAAGGCCTGATCATAGTGTCGGGCGTGTGCGCACGAAATGATGACACTGTAGGGGCGTGTGCCGGCCATCGGTAATAGTCGCGACACCATACCGCGTGGGGTATGGGTCAGGCATCGATCGTCGCGTTGGGTCGCTGGAGAGAATGATCAAACTGTCTCGAACCGGCTGTGCCTAGATCTTGCATTTTCTTCGCGCCGTCGCTGGTGTGGCCGGATCATGCCCGGGGTTTTGAAGACCTCGAGCAGAAGAAAGAGCTCGAGCTTCGACCAGCCTTAAGGCACTCGACCTCGACTAGCTTTGACGGGGCTATGAAGACTTCGAGCAAGGGAAGGTGCTCGAGGCTCGACCAGCTTTGGGGTCCCCGACCTTGACCATCTTCGACACCTGGCAAGGTCGTTTTTTGTGCTAGCGGTCAAGTCTTCTACTCGAGCTGGGTTGACCTCGAGGTCTTCTACTCGAGCTGGATTGGCCTCGAGAGGACCTGCTCGGTATTACCCAAACAATATCTTTGATTTGCTTTTATGTTAATTCCTTCGTTGATTCGATTATATAATAAATCATTAAATTAGTAACCTAACATGCTTCATCCATTTTCTCTGAATTATCAAATTAGTAATTTTTTAGATACCGATAATGTGAGGAAAAGAGCTAGCGTTATTAATTTGGGTGGCGGACCTACCACACGCATAGGCTTTTGAGGCTTTTTGGCCTTTCGCCTCCGAGTAAGAGCGCAGAAGGTAAACATAAACCTAGATGCTAAAATGACATTGCGTCACCTTTTTCCAATTCCACGTAATGTTTGATCTTGGGATTATGTGCTCTTTGAAGCATATTAATTTATTTATTTATGATAAATACATTTTTTTATTAATAAAATATTTGAGACATTTTTTCAAACATCTTAATTGCATAAATATTTTGAATAAGGTTCATTTAATTATATTATATGTATTTATGTGAGCATCATATGGATTCATAGAAGATATAAATACGATTTATCTTATGATTAAATAAATTGAGTTTACAGTTGATAAATAGAGTTGGGCGCTCTATTTATGTTTAGACTGTAGTAAATTTATTGAATGATTTGTCTTAATCGTGTATGAATTTAATGATGTAATTTGACTATGTTGAATTGTATCACATATGAGATTTAATTAACATTGGAGTAACTGTCAGACTTATTAAATCTCATAGGCATTGATTTTATTAGAATATCAATCTTGAGTTAATTATAGTTTCATGTTTATGATTGTTGTTCCATTTGAGTTACCAATGGGCGTGACATATATTTGTAGTCAAGATTACCCGATATCTTGGTGGGAGTAATTTTTAGCAGTGAGATTATAGATTAACAATATAGAATTTGTACAACGCATCTCTTGATGGATTTTCGGTACTTGATCATAGAATTCTCTGGCCAGAGTGTGTCAACATAATTAGTATATTGAAATTGATCATTAGAGAAAGCCAATAAGTGTCAAGGGGCAAGATATAATTAAATTGATTAGACAGTTGAGATATCAATTTAATTAGTGATGTGATATAAATGATTGTTCAGTAAAGAAATCAATGTGGCATGGGTCGAATTATTATTCGAGAATACTATCCTAGATAGCATACAATTATAGAGGTCAGTTCCAATCTTATAGTGGAGTAGATTTGGAATTAAATAATTGGGCTAGTTTAATTACATGCCTAATTATTATAGCCATTATTGTATGTATCCATATGATCTTCGGGTTAGCTCATTTAATTGACTGTACCACTACTGGATTAATAAGCAAGATAACTAGCTATTTGGATTAAAATCCTAAATATATTATTTGGTGGGAGACTCCAATTGATATACTTGTGTATAAGGGGCCTTGTGTTATTTTACAAGGTGGTCCCCTATAACTATAACAATTGTAAGGCTAAAATTTTTTGGGTTTTTATATTATTTTAATTTAAATCAATTATTTTGATTTAATAGAATTAAAAAAGGAAATAAATAAGGAGCTTAGGGTTTTCACCACTACAATATAAAAAAGGTTTTTTTCTCCACAAAAGAAAATAGAGAAGCCATAATATAAAAAAAGAAAAGAGAATTTTTCTCACTGACTTTGAGAGAAAAATATTTTCTTGCTAGTTGCTTTCGATGAGTGAAAAAGGTCTGCAGCATCAGTCACGGATCAAACTTGAGTCATAATTTGGAAGATCATTTATGACAGATCGTGATCTAGAGGAGAAGTGGGGATAAATCATGACTTGGGAGTCTTAATTACTACAATAAAAAAGTAAATGTATGATTTTAAGATTATGGTAATTCTATATATTGTATGAGAAAGTGATTTGTAAAACTATTTTAAAACTAACACTTGGGTGGACTTGCATGGGTGCAGAAAGCGATAACGAGAGTAAAAGAAGTGGAGTGAACAATAAAATTGAAATAGAGTTATGACTACAATTCCTGCAAAGTAACAAGCTTATTTATATCGATGCAACATTATTTTTGAAATGGAGTTAGGTGTATAAAACATGTTATCAAGGCGTATTATTATTATTAAATTATGTAAATCAAGTTCCTTTTTCCTTCATGCCATGTCCTTTATCAGTCTAATTCTATTTTGATGCTTGTTGCAGACCTCTTAAGGTTAATGGAATGAGACCTGTTGGACAAGTAACCTTGAGCGCCCTTTTTGTTTTTTGTTTTTTTTTTTTGTTTTTATTGGTTTGTTACGGGGATTGTAATGTGAAAGATGTTTAGGCTGGGAATATAATTATATGTTGCTGTATATAAACTTTAAATCGATTATAATGAATAAATAAATGTATTAAAGAATTTCATAAATGTAATTATATGTTGATATACACACACCATATATATCGCAAAATAAATGATATATAGTATAAATCATTATAAAAACTAAAAAGGGCAAGAGGCAACGGCATCTGCAATCAAAAAGTGCAGAATGATGCTTTCCTTTCTTTTTTATTTTTTTGATCGAGCACTGAGGAATGATGCTACAAAATGCAAAAACATAAAAGAGAAATCATGGAAAGATCAGCATTTTTCATAATGCGTCTTTGTTACACCATTCTCGCTCGCACTGGTGTGTCGAGTGTGTATTACACTCTCCAAATATATAGTAACCGTTCGATTGACATACTTTGACCATGGAGGGTTGATTTTGCCACTCCACCGATGGCACTATACACCTTATTATATTGGGTCAGACACACCCAACACTTGTTTTCTTATTAGGAAGCAATCTCGATCGTTCATTGTCTTGATCCGATGCTCCAAGTTTAGCTCCGTCTCCTTTCCTCAGCAACCATTGTTGACCACATCTGAACCGTTGGATCGTCATGATATGCTACGATTGTATATAGTTACTCACTACTCCATTCGAGCTAACCAAAAACTGGGAGTGAAAAAAAAAAAAAAGGAAGAAAGAAGAAACCCCTTCTCTTGAATTCACGCCACAAAATGAGCCTTGGAAATAATCCATATGATCAGCAGCACTCTGTGCTCTGGGATGACGATGAAAACCAAGTTCGCTTCAAGTACCTTCTTCCATCAGGGACGGAGCAAGAGGATGTGATGGTTGGGATTGATGAAGATGGGAAATTGCGTATAACAATAAGCAAGGTGATGAGTTCACATAATAATTCCACGACGATCTTATCCCTTCTCTCCAGCTTCGTGAAGACAAAGCCAGGAGACACCACCAGCACGATAATCTCAATGAAATTCAACTTGCCATCGGGTCTTGACCCGAATGGCTTCGAGACTGAAATCGATGATAAGGGGTTGCTAACTGTTACCTTCACTAAACTGAAGCCAGAGAAGAAAAAGCTGGTGTCAATAGCAAAGAAGATGCTGGGATGTTTGGCTCATGCTGTGACTGCTGCTTGTTTTCTGATATGTGACAAGACATCTGATGCGATTTGTTCAGGAGACTACTAATAAGCTGGTGTCAAGTGGGTGTTTGCTTCGTGCTCATGTATGTTGTTCTGTCCTTTATCTTTTAGTGTTTGAAATAAAGTCTAGACTCTGTAAGTGTGTGTAATCTAAATGATTGGCTGAAAAATAAATGCTTTTTTTAATAGTGTTGAATGAAAAAAAAAATGTTTATTTTCCTGTTTCCGGCCGCCTCCGGCATCAACCCTCACCTCCCAACCAGCCGGAAGCCCCTTTGGTAACCGTTGCTGCCCTAAAACGATAAGTCCAAGTCACGGCTTCCCCATCAAAATCTAGCCGCTTAGCCTCCCACGCCCACAAACTCGACAAACCCGATATCATCGCCATCCAACCTTAGCCACACGCAGCTCCTTTTATCTGCCGCTTTTGGCCATGTAACCTCGCCGACCATTGCTCTCCCTCTCATCAGTCAACTGGCCCTAAGGCCCTTCGACTACGACAGCTTCCTACAATCCAAATCCTACCCTTCACCAAAACCCTAGCTCGCTTTCTCTTCGCCAAACACAAACCCTTGCGGCTACCCCTCCTTCCTTGGCCACTCACTCCTTCATCGGCGATGATGGCTGCCCTCCTTTGTTGCCTTCACAGCCTCCACACAGCCAACAAACATCCAACTCCCACTTCTACTAATAAAAGTTCTATTTGAAAAATTATACCAAATAGAACCTCAATTACTTATTAAGAAAACATCCCCCAAAACAAATTTTCAGTAGGCCAAGCCCGACTTCCCTGTTATCACTTTCTCTGCCGTGAGAATAAGAAAGAAAATAAAAAGAAACTCAGAGTTCACAAAATATACCACTCTGAAACGTAAGTGCAACATATTTGGGATCATGGATATCTGGAAGTTAAATCTAAGGAGAACCGGAGAGAATCTCACAACATTAGTAACTACCAAACTACTATTCGTATTCAGCGATAGTGGCTACCCTCCATTTTTTTCAATCACTGGGAAAATATCATTTATCATTTCCAGTGTTCTCAGCCAGATCCAACAAGACATGTCTGCTATGGTTTCAGCCCTTTCTCAAGTTATTAGAAATACCCAAAATAGCCCAACTGGTCTTCAACTCTCTCAAAACCCTAATTTCACCACTTCTTCTTCCAACTCCAACACATCTGAACAAGACCTATCTCAACGCGTCGAAGATCAAGGGAATGTGAGGAGAAGGCACTACAGAGGAGTGAGGCAAAGACCATGATAAGACACGATGTTCTCAGTGGTAGATGAATGTGCAGTCCAAGTTACTGAACCACGTTCGCATGCTTGCAAAGGAATAGGTCATATCGTTTAGCTATTTATTTGCAATATAAGAGTTGTTTTCCTATATTGTACCGATTGTGATCTTGATTTTAGGAGTAGTGGATAAACTTGATGTATTTAAATTTCATCTTACTCGCTAAAGAAGGTCAGCAAGTATTTATTTAAATTCAGTGGTCTGTTCTCACCCTAAGAGAATTCTTCACGTTTTCTTAGTTCTGATTGGGACCTATCAGACCATGGGGAAAATGGGCAGCTGAGATTTGAGATCCAAAGAAGGCAGCTCGTGTATGGCTAGAAACTTTTGACACAGCTGAAGCAGCAGCACTTGCTTACGATGAAGCAGCTCTTAGGTTCAAAGGAAGCAAAGCCAAGCTTAACTTCCCAGAGACATTTCAATCCAATCTCACAACTCACCATCATCAAGATCATTAATTATTATCATGCTGCGGCCGCTACAACTTCACAGCAAGTTTCTAATCCTCCTCCTCCTCCTCGTCCTTTGCCACTAACTCAAGAAGTAATGCATCCGAATCTTTTTCGGTATCAGCAAGCAAACTATGGTAGCCCGTTCGGTTTCTATGGCGGGTATAGGTATCTATCGGTGACCTTACCGACCACTTCTTCATCTTCACCTTCATCTTCGTCTTCTGCGACGTCGTCTCAGCAATGTCAGCAACAGAATGGTTATTAAGATATCGCATGCAGCTTGGAAGCTCTTCATCATCAGCTTCTGATCCTCATGAGAGTACAAGGAGAAATATGCTTTGCTGAACTTATGTTTCGCTTTTTAATTATTTGCTTATCATGGTTTTCTTTTAATTTCAAGTTTTTGGAGACCGAGAGTGTTTGGTCGTATATTCTAATGATATTTCTTCGTATTTGAAAAAAGAAAAAAAACTTACCATTTGAATCCCTAAGCAGGCCATGAAAATTTCTAGAGTTGTTAAGATATGCTTCTATCGACACACTCTTTAGGGTTTACGTTTTTTACTTGGATTAATTCTCTTGCTTTAATAGTTAGGATTATTATATTGCAGTCATTGATGAGAGTATATGCTTGTTTATCGGTAATTGAAACAATTTGCTATCAACATTAAGTATTATTTATTACTACTATTATCATTATTGCTGTTGTTTTCCATTTAAAAAGGTGCCTTGCTATGTCGGGGGAATCATGGCTTGGGAGGACGAATGGGAACCAGAAAATGATTGGTACTGAAAATCATCACAGTTTTGAGGTTCAACCCCACAAGGAAGATAAGAAGCTAAAATTACATGGTCAAATGATTTCAATTGCATAGGCTGCATGCATGGGTGGACATAGAATGAAATGGAGGCGATAATGACCATAACTGAGGAAAAGAAGAACTAACATGAACATTTGGCTCCACTATATTAGCACTACAATTCCTGCGAAGTAACAAGCTTGTTTTATATATGCCACATTAATATTGAAGTGGAGTTAGGTGTATACAAACATCTTCTCAAGGCAGAAATGAGCTTAAATTCAAAGATGGCAATTCAAAAGTAATAATATTCCAGCAACTAATATATTACTTGCTGGATAAGTAATCTTGAGCCATTTAATGAGATGTGGCACTTGAACGAAAATGGGAAACCTCATAGGCAGTTTGATGTGGTTATTATTGCTCATAATTGTGATTCAGTGATGCTATCCTTTCTCTTTCTCTCTCTTTGTGAATGTTAATAGTCTTGCAGTTTGCACCATAAAAATACAGGTTATTGTTTTTCACAGTTGGACGAATGTTACAACGGGCTTTATTGGAAAAAAAATAAAATAAAAAAAGGCATATGATATTACAATGGATTCGGAATGGCGAAGAATCTGGTTTGGTTCAGGAAAACCCTCCCCAAATCCAAACTCCTTTGCGTCCCTCTCCCTAGCCATCATTGAATACTCTGATGGGTTAGAATGCATGCAGTGTTACATTGTTTGACTGTGTATCATTGAGATCTTACGTATATTGGGAAATTATCAAAAAGTACAGAAAACTTCATTCAATTTCATACAGATTTTTTCACTCTAAATTTGGAGAAAATGACGGCTAGATTACAACCAAGATTCAGAGCAACTTGTAGCTATAAACAACTAGAAGGCTGGTATTAAATGCCAATTAGTTAGGTTTAGAATAAAATGAGCTGAGCTGTCAATCTATGCCATTCAGTCAATGACTTTAGAAATTTCCGCAACTCATCATGTTGATAATGTCCTATTGAATTCTAGAAATTAGTATTACACAGGGTGTTGTGGAAGAGTTAAAGCACCTACATAAATTTAACCACCAGATTGTGTTTCAGGATCCAGGTTTCCTTTCTGTTTCTCTTTGCTTGTAGACTGTTAATTGCCTATGTCTTTTTCTGTTTGCATTTTGACTTTGCTTTTTAGTAATAGTTTCTTAATGTAATAGTGATTGGAAAATGTGCAAATCGGTTGCTTGGTTCATCTGGCGTCCTCTAATAGCTAGCGAAAATGAATGTATATATACTTTAAAAATTTTAGTTTGTTTAGCATTATCATTTACTAGGAAAATATCCCAATTGCGACAGCAGAGAAGGTGGAAACTCGTATGTTGAAGGGTGTTGAAGCTGCGCTTGGCCTGCTGAAAGTTCCACTTCAGAAGGCCATTTCGACCGATACTCCAACTATTCTGTGCATCTTTGATCGTAACAGAAGGGCTGGTATATGTGGCGATTGGCTGTTGTCAAGTTTAGAGTCATCTGCCTTAAGTGGCATGGCCCTTGCTGATCATGTAAGAAAGAATATGAATTTCTTTTGCTTATTTGGTTTTGTTTTGCACATAGAAATTTATATTTCATGATTGATATTTTATATCAAATAAAAAAAAAATCAGCAACACAACCTTTATATCTTATACATAGACATCTAAATATAAATCAGTATATTGGCTTCAATTTAGTTTTTGAAACATCAGACACATTTTACGAAAGAGCTTGAAGCTTGATTTTTCATATATAAATAATGTAATTGTTCTATGCAGATTGCAGATTATTTAGGAAGTGGTGGAGTTTGTCCTGAGGAGTTTGCTGTCAGTTTGCATGACGAGTTTCAGCCACTTGAAGAACATGAAGTTGGACAATTTCCGAGTTTGGGATCCTTGGAAAAAGAGGAATTTCAAGCATGTCAACTTACCATTTGAATCCCTAAGCAGACCATGAAAATTTCTAGAGTTGTTAAGGTATGCTTCTATCGACACAGTCTTTAGGGATTTACGTTTTTTTACTTTGATTAATTTTCTTGCTTTAATAGTTAGGATTATTAGGTTGCAGTCATTGATGAGAGTATATGCTTGTTTATCGGTAAGTGAAACAATTTGCTATCAACATTAAGTATTATTTATTACTACTATTATCATTATTGCTGTTGTTTTCCATTTAAAAAGGTGCCTTGCTATGTCGGGGGAATCATGGCTTGGGAGGACGAATGGGAACCAGAAAATGATTGGTACTGAAAATCATCACAGTTTTGAGGTTCAACCCCACAAGGAAGATAAGAAGCTACATGGTCAAATGATTTCAATTGCATAGGCTGCATGCATGGGTGGACATAGAATGAAATGGAGGCGATAATGATCATAACTGAGGAAAAGAAGAACTAGCATGAACATTTGGACCAGTGTATTGCGACTACAATTCCTGCAAAGTAACAAGCTTGTTTTATATATGCTACATTAATGTTGAAGTGGAGTTAGGTGTATGCAAACATCTTATCAAGGCAGAAATGAGCTTAAATTCAAAGATGGCAGTTCAAAAGTAATAATATTCAATCAACTAATACAATAAAAGTCTACGGTTACCATTAACATTGTGAGATGGGGTACAGATACAAGCTTACCCTTGGTTTGATTTGGTAGAGTTGGCAATGGTGGACGTGTTTGCTGGTGGTTGCAAAAGGTAGAGATCCAGCTGCCATTACTCATTTCAAAACTTGGCAGGTCCAGTGAGTTCTACACCATGATCTCCAATTAAAAAAATCTAAGAGAATATACCATTTTTTCTAAGCATGCATTTTTTATAATGAAAAATGACATTTACCCACCAAAACACCACAATGACAGAAATTGCTATACTGCAGCATTAGCAGTGCTGTTGTTTTATGTGCACACTATAACATAAATTGTATCTCATTTTCTGTCTTGGTGGTGTTTTGATGGTGTTCAAATATCAGTGCTATTTTACAATTTATATTTCTTTACAATGTGATGTTTTAAGATATCAAATCCCATTAACTTAATATAACAGACTATTAATTTTCCAACATTTATCTAATTAATCATTGGGCAGTCTCTAAATTGCTCCCGGGAGCATCATACTCCTCATTTTGTCCCTATGCACAGTAATCGTTGGATATAAATACATGTAATCCAACGTATCGTTACACGTAGTATATGAGTGTTACTAGTGGTATCGATTAATAGAAGTTAAAAACATTATTGTTGTTCTCGGTGACAAGAATTTCGTACATATGTTGTAATAAATAGTTATGTCAGATGAAAAATTAAAAATGTTAGAAGTAATTTAAAGTAAAATAGATGGAATTGGCGGTTGGAAAAAAATAAATCGACCATGGAAATTGTCGATAATGAGCATTGTGATCCCATAACCTGGATCCTAGGAAATTAAAGGATAATTTAGTCCAGAGAAAAATGAGATAACAAAAGTAGAAAATTAGAGGTGATGAGAGAAGAGATTTAAAATTTCAATTTTTTTTTTATACATTAATATATTGTAATCAAAATTCTACTAATATTTATAATCATAAATTTATCAAGATTAGAATATATACTTCACTCATATTAATTGGGAGAAATTTTACCCCCACCCAATCTCAGCCATTGTAAGACTCAAACCCATGCACTTGAAGCTTTATGAGTGTATAGATTGTGCCAATGGGTTAATATTCACAACAATTCCCTGAATATATGAATCTGACAGGCTGGAGTCATGAGCAAAGAATGAGAAATTATATGTCACAGTTAAGCATATACGAGAAACTTAAAATAGTTACACCTAAATATTGATTCAACTCGGTCAGAGTGTCTCAACATAAATAAGTATGTTGAAAATGATCATTAGAGAAAGCTAGTAAGTATCAAGGAACGAGATGTAATTAAATTGATTGGACAGTTGAGATATCAATTTAAATTAACGATGTGGTACAAAGGATTGTGTAATAAAGAAGTCAATGTGGCTTGGGCGAATTATATTCGAGCATACAATTATGCAGGTTAGTTCCAATCTTATAGTGGAGTAGAATTGGAATTAAATAATTATATTTGTTTAATTACAAATTTAATTATTGTAGCCACTATTGTATGTTCCCAAATGATCCCCGAATTAGCTCATTTAATTGACAACACCATCATTAGACCTAAAAGCAAGAAAAACTGGCATATTAGATTAAAATCATAATTATAATATTTCTTAAGGTCTAGTATATTATATTCAAGTGTAAATGAGTGTTTGTAATATTTTATAAGGTGGTCTCCTAGTTAGTTACACATTCTTTCCACTTTTACGTAAGTTGAGAGATAGTTAAAAGAGAAATTTTATTTTAAATAGAAATCCTAATCCTAACATACTAGAGTTTTTCATAAGATATTATAAAAAGGGCATTATTCTATTAAATATGAAAAGAAGAGAATCACAAGAATTTTAAGAAAAATAAAGAAGACATCTAAGAGGTGCCAGTTACAATTGGGGAGTGGTGAAACAGACGCCCACATGTCCAGTGTTGATCAAACTTGAGTCATAGCCTGGAAGAGTCCAGTGTTGATCAAACTTGAGTCATAGCCTGGAAGATCGTTTGGAAACGGATATACAATTCTCAATTGTTCATCTTCTCAAAACATCAAAGGTATGAATTTTTAGATTACTTAATTCTTATATGTTATATGAGATCGGTCTTAAAAGATTTTAATTGAAAAATTAAAAACTTAGTTTTATTCCCTTCAATATATATATAATAATCGACAATTAGTATCAAATAGAAAGATCTGTAACACAACCTTTATATTCCAGTATAGGGGCATTTAAATACCATGCAAGGAATTTCAAACATAAGCTCGAAGCTTGATTATTCGTTTAAAAATAATGTGATCTATATGGATTGCAGATTATTTAGGAAATGGTGTTCATACCGAGGCTTTCACATAGACAAAATTGTTGTTTTGTCTGACATATTGTTAGCTTAAGCAATATTAACGAACTAGAGGTGGCAGTTTTTGAACTCTTTTGTATATATATAAGTTGATGAATCGAGTCTCTCTCGACATTCTTTCGCCTAATTTTGATTATTGCATCATAATTTTAACACCTATGTTCATAATATATTTCATTACTCCATTTTTTGGCACCTTTGGATTCCTTGTA
Organism: Murraya koenigii; assembly: GCA_025617385.1. Classification (NCBI taxonomy): domain Eukaryota; kingdom Viridiplantae; phylum Streptophyta; class Magnoliopsida; order Sapindales; family Rutaceae; genus Murraya; species Murraya koenigii. The sequence goes on from CM046816.1 coordinate 21,245,002, forward strand.
TCTTGAATCAAACTTTCTGCTGCGGCCTGCGGGTTCAATATTCTCTGGACTTTTTTGTTGAGAGGCTACCCTTCTGACAAACTAGGCTAATAAAAATTTGAAAGACAAAAGACAAAACAAGTGAAACAACTATTTATTCCAAGTGTGCATTATATCTTGGTCAGCATTAACTTTTCTTTTTTAATTGTTACAATTTCCACATTTATAATAATATATTGGGATCTAGATATAAATTTGCTGAGCAATTAATATTAGAGAGATATTTATTATTAATTATTCCAAGTATATATAGTATGTCATGGATAGCATTGTAATTTTTTTCTGTTCTTTTTCTTTTTTTAATTATTATAATTTACACATATACTTTAATCTAAAATTTGCTGGAACTCTAGATACAAATACTCAATAGAAAAATTTACAAAACCCGTCGTTGCTCGGAGCTTTTGTCCCACTAATACTCGTAGAGATATCTATCCTTTAATTATTTAGTGAAAATAAATTAAAAATCAAATATGTCAAATCAAAATTAATCCGAAACACAACGTGTTATAAAATCTCATGGCTAGTTTGAGATTGCAGTGGCTGATTAAATAAGTTATTTTTATTGTATAGATAAAATAAATTATTGATTAAAAAAATTTAATATTTAGTAAATTGTGTTACTACTGTTGTCGTAAGTTTGAAAAATATAATACATACATTTAATAAATTTTATTACGAATGCATTACTTCATTATATAATAATTAAAATAGATATAAATTTAAATTATTTTTATTTTTAGAATATGTTTAATAAATTATTTAACAATATCTTTTTTTAATACATCAATTACATAAAGTGAGTATGATTTTTTTAATCATATTTTGTGTAACAATAAAGTTAATTAGATTTTACTTAATTGAGTTTTATTATATTCAAATTAAATTGATATTAAATAGAACATATCGTAGTTGTGGTAGTAAGTTAATTATGGTGATAATATGATATATAATGATTTATATATTACAGTTTATAGAAAAATAAGATAGAATTATCTTTTTATTAAAATACTAAAGTCACAATAAAAAAATTTAAAATACACTGATTTATTTAATAAACTACATATAAAAAAACAACCCCTCACCTATTTTTAAAAATTTCTGTTAAAATAAAAAAATTATAAAATAAATTATTTTTATAAAATTTACCCAACATTCACAAATTATAAAATAAATAACTTGATAAATTTTTACAATCGATCTTTTGGACCTTAATTAATGATAAATTTGAATCGTATTAACGTCCTTTTTGCAACTACAAAGCCAAAGAATACTTCAGCAGAGAGAGCAGGGCAGCATCAGGTATAAAACATAGGACAGGATAAGGAACAAGATTATAACGAACAAAACTACCAGTAAATGACGACCACTTTCATTACCTCTGCATCTTCATCTTTTCTGATTCTTCAACCCCTTAAACCCCCAAAACCCTCAAGACTCTCAAAAGCGAAGGCGCTAACTTCAACCATTAAAGCAACTTCTTCTCAACCAAGACCCAACAACGCAAATGCCAAAAGACCCACTTCAAGAAGCCGCAGAAGGTCATATGGCAGTTCGAGAAGGTCAGCTCTCAAGAAAACATTCTCTCAAGAGCAAGTCACGTTCACTGCACCCGTCTCCAGTGATCCGCATGTGGGGATTATTGGTGGAGGCATGGCCGGTCTCGCTTGTGCTTTGAGTTTGGATAAGAGAGGTGTCAAGTCCACTGTTTTTGACACGGTTTGTCATTTTTCTGGCTTCTTGGCCTTATTCTTTTGTGCGTTTGTGTTTTTGATTGGAGAGCTTGAAGTGGGTGGCCAATTCAATTATTTATTTAATATGGGTTGGTTGTGTTTGTATTTGAGAGTATTCGCTTGTTTAATGGTAATTGAAAAAAATTTCTATCAACAGTTTAGGATGTGTTGTTATACATTGAGAATTGTTTTTTTGAAAGTCAGTGTGTAGGTAACTTTGTCAAGCTCAATTCTTTTTGGAATGCATTATTGATTTGATTATAAGCATGTTTGGAGTTGAGGTACTGTGACTTTTGATCCACAGTTTCTGAAGAATGAAATTAAAAGTTTAAAACATTAGCTGCTAAATACAAGTGGGGTTTATCAAATATTTTAGTCAACCACATTTACATTCTTAACATGTGCTTTGCTGTCTCAGGGGAATCATGGCTTGGGAGGAAGAATGGCAACCAGAATGATTGGTCCTCAACCACTGATATTTGATCATGCTGCTCAATTCTTTACCGTGAATGATTCTCGGTTTGGTGAGTTGGTTGATGGTTGGTTGGAGAGAGGTCTGGTGCGACCATGGGAAGGTGTGATTGGAGAGCTTGAAGTGGGTGGTCAATTCACTCCATTTCCTTCTTCACCTCCAAAATACATTGGTGTTAATGGGATGTGCCCTCTTGCTGACTCTTTATTGGCCCAGGTAACAAATCTTTGTTTTGCTTTTGAGTTCCTTTATTGTTGATTCTATCATGCTTCTTTGCATTAAAAGGGGAAAATTGTCTAATTAAATCACAATGTTAAGAAACTGAAGTATTGTTTTGAAGTTTGCTGGAATGTAATGTTGCTACCTGGGTATTCGAAGTCCCAAAATCATTATATTTTTGAGGTTTGACCGGAGAAGGAAGATAAGAGTATATGAAACTAAAAGCTACAATTAGACAGTCACATGATTTCAATTGCTTAGGCTGCATAGCTAGACTTAACGAATCAGTGCTGATAATGATCATAACTGGGGAAAAGAATAACCAGCATGAACATTTTGCACTGCAGGATGATGACTACAAGTCCTGTGAAGTAGCAGATTCTATATATGGCTTATTAATAGTGATTGGAGTTAGTTTTATACAACATCTTACATGGTACAACATTATTTTTAAATTATGTAAATCAGTTCCTTTGTCCTTCATGCCATGCTTAACACATTTTGATGCTTGTTGCAGACCTCTATGGTTAATGTAGTGAGACCTTGCTGGATAAGTAATCTTGACCCATTTAACGGGATGTGGCACTTGAGCGAGAATGGGAAACCTCGTGGGCAGTTTGATGTGGTTATTATTGCTCATAATGGTAATTCAGTGCTGCTATCCTTTCTCATTCTCTCTCTCTGTGGATGTCATAGTCTTACATTTGCATTCCAAAAATGCAGGTTATTGTTTTTCACAGTTGCATGAATGTGACAATGGGCTTTGCTATTGGAAAAAAATAAAATATTTCTGATTTTACATTCTATCATTACAGTGGATTAAGAGTGACAAAAAATCTGATTTGGTACAGGGAAACCCTCCCCAAATCCAAACTCCTTTGGGAGTGGTCCCTCTCGCTAACCATCCTAGAATACCCTGGTGGGTTAGATTGCATATAGTGTTAAATTGTATGGCTTTATAGTTCGCTGAGTTCTTATGTTTTTTGGGATTCTAGGACTTCAAAAAATGCCAAAAACTTCATAGAATTTCATACAGATTTGGAGAAAAATGATGGCTAGATTACAACTAAGATTAAGAGCAACTTGTAGATTTAAACAACTAGAAGACTGGTATCGAATGCCTATTAGTTAGGATAGAATAATATGAGCTGAACTTTCAATCTGTGCCATTCATTCACTGACTTTAGATATGTCCATAACTCATGATGTTAAGTATCATAGGTTGTTATGGAAGAGTTAAAAGCATCTATGTAAATTTAACAACCAGATTAGGTTTCTAGATCCAGAAGTCGACGTTATGTTTGTTTCCTTTCTGTTTCGACTGTCAGTTGCCTATGTCTTTTTCTGTTTACATTCTGGCTTGGTTTTGTAATAATAGTTCCTTCATGTAATGATAGGAAAATGTGCAAATCGGTTGCTTGGTTCATCTGGCTTACCTCAAATAGCTAGACAAATGAAGGTATATAGTTTGAAATATTCAGCTCTCTTAATATTATCTAGCCTATGTTTTATTCAGAATTGGCCATTTCTAAATTTTTTGAAGATTCATGATGTATATTCCTGGTTTGCAGAGGCTGGAACTAAGTTCTATATGGGCTCTTCTTGCTGCATTTGAGGACCCCCTCCCACTAGGCAGTGCACCAACAATTGAAGGTGCCTTTGTTAAGGGTGTTGATTCTGTCTCATGGATGGCAAATAACTCAGCAAAACTTTTGAGTTCCCAGAGTGATGCTTCTCATTGTTGGACCTTCTTCAGCACTGCAGCTTACGGAAAACGTAACAAGGTTCCACAGGTCAGTTCGTATATAAATGTGTGTCTTGTTTAAAGCAATTGCTTACACATGATTATATGCTAGCATTGTGTTACGGGCCGCATGATTCCAGCCCGCAATGGCCCAAGAGAATGAGCCAAGATGTGCTAGCTTGGCCCGATTCTAGAACATTCTAGCAAACTCTAGCACTTTTGTACATAGCCTAGATTTGTGACACTTGTACGGTCTAGGTTTAGACACATGTACATAGAACTCTCTAGAATTAGCCAAGCTTTGCTATAAATAGAGGTGAGCTCTAAGCATTGTACTCATCCAAGCAAAGCATCAAACACTTGTAAACTCTCTTGTAAGTTTCTCTTGAGTAATACAATTTCCGCATTTGGCTACATTGCTCGCTAGCTTCTCCTTCTCTTTAGCATTTCGGGAACCTCTTGGCTTAGCTATCGAGAAGCGCAAAGGCTTACTTAGCAACATCCCGACAAGGTTGTCTAAGTGCCGCACGGGTTTGCTGCGCAAAACACCCATCCCGTGACAATTGGCACACTTTTTAACTAGTTGCCTAGATTCTATTTGAATCCATCCATGCTTCAGCTTGCATCCCAAGCTATTGAAACAAGGCTGCAATGAGTTCAGTCTTTTTGTGCATATTTATTTTCCCTTTTACACTTGAATCAATATGACATTTCAATTTTACAACAAACTTTGGTGTTGCGTGGATATGTATGTGTTGCAATTTAGGCTTGCAAGATTTTTTATGATTCTTTTTATCATTTATTAGGAAAATATCCCAACTGCAACAGCAGAGAAGGTGAAAACGGGTATGCTCGAGGGTGTTGAAGCTGCACTTGGCCTACCAAAATGTTCACTTCAGAAGCCCATTTATACTCGAGTCCAGTTATGGTAAGACTCCACTTTCATGGATATGACCTTTTTATTTCATGTTTATCATGTCCCATTTGGATTCTTGTGACCTGCTTTGGCTGTAACTATTTGCTGTTGGTGCTGCTTTAGAATGAGTGGTTGATTTGGACAAGCTTAACAAGTTATTGTGTGGACTTATGCCTAGACCCAGTTTTATTTTCTTGTTATGCTCATTTGAAAACCAAGATGGAACGTGTGCTCCAATTTATTAAAGATATAAAACAACTTGAGAATTTCATAATTAAGAAAATACTGGGTTCTTATGTGATGAATTATGTATTTATCCTTTTTTTTATTTTTGGTGGGGGGGTTGAGAATATGTAGGGGTGCAGCTCTTCCAACTAATACTCCAAGAATTCCATGTATCTTTGATCCTCACGGAAGGGCTGGTATATGTGGTGATTGGCTGTTGGGTTCAAGTGTAGAGTCAGCTGCCTTAAGTGGCATGGCTCTTGCCAATCATGTAAGCAAGAATATGACTTTCTTTTCTTATTTGGTTTTATTTTGTGCATATAACTATATATTTCATGATTGACAAAAAAAAAAATTTCTGTAACACAACCTTTCTATCCATCCCTATACATGGACATCTAAATATAAATTTATAGATTGGCTTCAATTCAGATTGAAATATTAGACAAGTTTCAACAACATAAGCTTGAAGCTTGATTATTCTTGTATAAATAATGTAATTGATCTATGTAGATTGCAGACTATTTAGGAAGTGGTGGAGTTCGTCCTGAGGAATTTGCTGCCGGTTTACACAATGAGTTTCAGCCACTCGAAGGACATGATATTGGACAATTTCCTGGTTTGAAGTCCGTGGAAAAAGAGGAAGTTCAAGCATATCAACTTACTTCTTGAATCCCTAAGCCAGCCATGAAAATTTCTAGAGTTTATCAAGGTATGCTTCTATTGATACACTGTTTATGGCCTTCTGTTTTTCACTTGGGTTACTGTCATGTTAATTCTCTTGTTTTTATAGCTAGGATTAAGAAGTTTATTCTCAAGGGGCAGTTATTGACATAGTCACTAAGCAAGTATCCTGAAGTTCCTTTTGCGATGCCATTCATTACAAAACAAATGAGTACAGATTCAAAGAAAAGGGGATTCTTCAGGCTGCTAAATCTTTACAGAAAACTTGTTTCCTGTAGCAAAGATGAAAGGAATTGTTATATTTCCCTCCTTTCATGGAAGAAAAATTTCCAATAATCGAAACCCCTCTCAGTTCTCCACAAATCAATTTGAATATGAAGCCAAGTATCAGATGCAGATATACGGACTTCTTTCAGAGCAACAAAGTTCAATTCTGTCAGTTGTATTGGGTTCAAGTGATCAGAGCTTCATCTAGCTCAAGTACACATAACAGAGTATGAAAAATATTGAAACTTACTGTTAAAAATTCTCAAGTTCCAGATTTGACCTGTAGTCACATTCAAATTTGTACATGACCACTGATATGTGAAATTGCATTGTTATTCAGTTCCAGGACTGTTGCATGCAGAGGATTTGAATTTCATATTAATGGAATGGTTTCGGGCTTCATTAAATGGTTTTTTTTTTTTTAATAATTAATGGAGTTAGCATTACTTATTACAGGACAAGAAAGAAAAGATTAATTCTCCATTGGAAAAGCGTTGAAACAAGCTTCTCATGCTCATAATGAGCCTCTCATTTGCTCATCATGATATCTTTTCCATACTTGTACACGTGTTTGATAAAATTTTTTATTGTTTATATAGTCTGGATAAAATAGCTGTTCATTGGCAACACAAGCAACAAAATCACCCACAAATTAATTCCAACAAAAATAACATTTTTACGCATGAGATATTTAGGGGAGAGAAGAGGGTTAATTATATGCTTGCTATTGAGATCACGAGTGAAATGAGCACCGGCTATTGAACAATCCGTCACAGGGTCTATCCAGTTGAAGAAATCGAAAACTCTTTGGCATTTGTCTGCAAGCTTTGAAGCCATCCCAAGACAACTGTGCTTCAGCTAAACTAACTTAATAGCTAGCAACCAAAACAACGAGACGAACCCAGCACATTTGCAGTTTATAGTTTTTCATGCTTGCCATATATATTTTTTTTTTTTCTTTGTGATTGAAATGATTAAAGATTTATTTAAAGGGTCTTTATCTTAGTATGCAATCAATGATTTGAAAACATAGTATATGTTATTGCAAGTTAATTTTTCTGATAACGATTGTTTGAAGAGGATTCTTGTTGTAGTATAATTATTAAACATGATGTTATATTTAATGATTCATAAATTAAGTGAAATTGAAACCAAACCAGGATTTGAAAACTAGCATGTTAGTAAAATCACTTGACGCAAAAGCTTAAAATTATCAGATAGTGTGAAAACAGGAAAAGATCTGCCGAGAGAGTAATGAAATGTTCTGAAGTTCAACTGAAATGATTGCAGGATTCAATCCAACAATGCAAGAACATATTTGACATTTTAAAACTGATGAAAAAAAATTATTTATCATTACCTTGGACATAAGCAAAGTATTTTTCAGTTATACTTGATTATACTCCAAATGTAAGACATAAATCTCTTTTATAGAGTTATTTCCAGAATAGCAGAATCTTTTATTTTTTATTTTTATATAGAAGCTCGAACTTAAATAACCTCTATAAATATTTTTATAGAAGTTCGAACCCTTACTCTCAATATTGTGAGTGCAATAGCTCTCCCACTAGGCTATAAGTCCTTTGGTAAATCTTCTATTTTGAATCAAAGTATTTCATTAGAACAAGGAGAATTAAGGACATTTGATTTTGAGAGATACCTGATAGAGTACTCCATTCTTGACAGAGGGTAATGGCCTCTGTTTTGATAATGCCACAGAATCTGATCTTCTTTGAGGAAATGAATGCTTTGGTGGAAGAAGATCTTGAGCAAGAAAAAGGTCAACATGAAAGAGAGATGAAGAAAATCTCTAATTATGCAAATATGGTCTGATTGGCTTGTAAGATAACTAACCAAACTAGTCACTACTTTCAAATTCAATCAAATTCCAACAAACAGTCTATTTTTTATGCGGTGATCAGTTAAATAAAGTTGCTTGAAAACTACTCGGACAAAACTCTTGGGGATATTGTACATTGCTTGCTGAAATTGAATATGTAAACAGAAATACAAAAGCTCTTGCTGAAATTTTTCTGAGATTGAAAGTAGTGATTAATTTGGTTAGTTATAGCCAACAAGAACAATTTAATTACTTAGAGATCTTCTTCCACCAAGCATCCACTTCCCCAAAGGATTTCAAGGCAGCAAATTGTATGTGGATCCATCTTCAATTGGCAGTCTCTAAGCATGAAACATGATCAAATATTGTCAACACCTGGCAATGTCTAAAATAGGTTTCTCTCTGACCTTGCATGTTAATGTGTTATAGAGATTGACTATATACAAATAAAATTGTACTCCGAAAATTGGCCCTGGCCCTCACTCAACATGTCTTAAACTTTTAATCAATGAGCTAGGTAGAGTTTGTTGGCTTTGTCCTGTGTTAGTACTGCTGTCCAGCTAGTCTAACTTTTAAGCTACAATCTCCGTTTATTGACTTTGTATTTGATGAAAAATCTTTGCTACTCTCACTATTTTTTTTTTTAAATTATTGTTTTTCAAACTCTAAAAATCATATTTATCAAATATTTTCAACTTTTATTTCTGATATCATTTTACGTCAATTTTGTACTCTTAGAAATTTTAATTATTGGACCTACACAACTAGGGGCAAATTCACTGAAGGACAAATGGAGACTTAAGTCCCCATCACCCAAAAAAAAGAAAAAAAGAAAAAGAAGGGGATGATATTTCAACTACCTAAATTCTATAAATCTATTCACTTCTAGAAAATAATTATAGAAAGTTCATATTATTCTTAAAATTTTCAAATAAAGAAAAATTTTAAAGAATTAATCAATTAAATATATCTTAATTTATTTTTTGTAATAGCTTAATTTATTTATTGTGATATTTTAATTTAATTTTTTGTGAGTTAGATTTTTTTTATTATATTTAACTAATAAGATTGCCTAAATTTAAATTGACTAAATTACCCTTACAAGTTAAAAATACCAAAAATTTACTTTAACTTCAATATTTTTTTCTATTTTTTCAACCGTTAATTAAATTAATATAATATTTTAATAAGACAATACTCATTTAAATTATTTGGCCGTTAAAATTATGTCATTTACATCTAAAATATTAAAAAATATTGCACTTCATTTAAAAAGTTAGATTATAAGCCACAAAATTAAGTACCTAAAGCCTAAAGGATTAGATTCAATAACACATATTTATTCAGACAATTAGGTTATTTTATATTATAAAAGTAAAATAATTAAATAGAATTTATATTAAAGCAACCTTAATAATAAAAAGAAATTTAAGTAAGAAAAAAATATAAAAATATTTTAATTGATTAATTATATAAATATTTTTATTAATTTATATTTATTAAAAATATTAAGAATTTATTATAAATATGTTTTTTTCTAAATAGAGTGGGTTTACACAAAATTAATTTGGGGGTTTAAAATATCCCCACGAAGAAAAAATGTTGTTTGCCTAAAGTTTTTGATAAATTAATCTCATGCCCCCTATAATTTATACTCAAACCCCCAATATATATTTATATTTATATTCTTGCACTCCAGATTTTTAAATACAAGTCAAAACAGATGGGCTTTGAAAAACTAAAATAAAGCCCACAAATATTAATATTGATTCGATTTTTAAATAGCCCACAAACTCATTAATAATTTTTTATTAATCTTTGCTTTTCTAATTCTACCACCAGTCCAGCTGACACATCAGCACGTCTTATCGACGACGAAATTTCTTGCCATTTTAAATATATGGATACAAAACTTTAGCCATAGATTTACGATAAATAGAAATTTTGTTTCCAGTATTACATGTACCATTAATAATAAACAAATAAAATATATTTTAAGTTGATTAAACAATTTTGTGTTTTTAAAGTTAACAATACAGCCTATAACTGGACCTGGAGGGGGGCATGAGTTTTGATAACGCCGCAAAAAATGCATTAATGTTGTAGTAGGTTTTATGTGATGCATTTCATTTCAATTGCCAAAAATAAGTTTTATCTCAATTAATGTTGTGCCCATAAAATAGAATTGTGCAATGATGTACCCCAAACATACCTTTTGGGTATTGAAATTGGATAAAAATTACGGAGGGATCATTTCTTAAGTTTAGTTTTTTTTTTTTTTTTTTAATCTATCTTAATAAAATAAGTGACTAAAATTATTAATAATTAAATTATTTTTTTATTAAATTTAAAAGACTACAAGAGAAAACTCTAATCTAAAAATTGCATCATAAAAATATTTAATTTATTATTATAATATAAAAATTAATTTAATTTGATTGATAAAATTAAATATTTTTTAATATTATAAAAATTTTATTTAAAAATTATTAATATTTCTTATATATTATTAATTTTTATGTCAAAAGAGACAAAAACAGGACGATGCCCCGGTCTTTTAACAGAAAATGTTATCTTGTTAGTAAGGTAATTTATTATTATTATTATTATATTATAGAAAATTATTTCTATGAATTTTAAGAAAATTACTTGTTAATAATATTGATTAAACATAACAAAATGTTAAAAAAAAAGAGATAAAAATAAAAAAGAGGGAAACATGAAGAAGTGAGCTCCACTCAACCTGATGCTCGCTATTCGTTCGACTGTTCTGCAGCATCTGTTTAAAACTTGGTTTTTTTTCTCTTTGAGTCTGGTAATTTTTCAGAATAATTTAGTTTTGGGTTTAGCATTTAGCTTCAATCACCGTTAATTTTATTTATTTATTAATTGCTTTTTTGTTTAGTTTAGTAAGATTGTAATTATCCTTGTTAAAAATTTGAATAGGTATCGCATTTGGCTTCACTTTTCCCTACTCTTCATGCTTTTGAATGGTGTCTGAGGTCAGGTGAGTCCATTTCTCCCCTTTGCATTTTTTTCATTTTTCTTTTATGTTTGTTTGGCTGCTGAGAAAATGCAGGAAAAAAAAATAGAAAACAGCAGTTTGACTTGAGATTGAAATATATGGCAATGCTTTTAAGTTTTCTAAGTTTAAATAAAAATTCACCTCAATTGACTTCAATTCCAGTCATGCAAATCCTTTGGGCATGGTTGAACTGGAGAACAAAAGAGATTGAAAAATTTTATGAGCACGTGTGAAATTTTGCTTAATTACTTTGCATTTTTGAATGTTGGAAGATTATTGTGTTGATCATGTTTTGGTTTCCCCAAATGAATTTTTTTTTTTTTTTTGGCAGTCTTCCGTAACTATGAAATGAAAGTTGCTTGTAATTATGAAATGAAAAGAAAATCTTGAACAATGAAAACTGATTACAGCTTGAAGGGTTGAGGATTATGAGTTTTCTGTTGTAACTATCGTATATAGCTTGAGGACTAACAATTGTATGTGCATCTTTGTGGTCTATTGTAGTATTGAGAATTGATTAAGTTATGATGAAATGGTTGATTTTGGTTTATTGTTATGATAAAAACAAATACTGATTACTTGTACTTTCTTCTTATCATTTCTTTAGATGTTATGTGCTTTGTTTTGTTGCTACTGTTACTACTGCCAATACCAATACTTGCAATGCTTTGCTTTTATATGTGAACCTGTTATTTTGTTGTATATGACAAAAAATTACCTTTGCACTCTGCTGTAGTCTACCAGACAAAGAATTAAGGGAGAAAGATTCTTATCATTTTCCCTCTAAACATGCATGAACGTCACAGTTTTGTAAGATATCATTGGAAATTTTCTATTATACACTAATATATGATGTTTTTAGGTGGGCAAAATAATTCAGGTTCTTAAAATGATTTATAAATTATTTTGAAATTAAATTTAAAATAATTTAAAATTTTAAAGTTAAAAGATAAATCCCTAAATTCTAAAAACTGAATCCGTAACTATTTCTCTATCCACGCCCCCTTTCTATTCCCTTATCTCTAATCTGCAAGGGGCGAATGGCTGTTACTTCCTTCTATTATATGGGTCGATTCCTTGCCATTGGCTCAGCTTCCTTCTGCAGTCCCATGGTAAAAGTTTCCTCTTAAATCTTCTTTTTCCCTTTCCAATTTCACTGTTTCTTGTAGTCTTTCTCTTAATATAATAAGAACACTAATCATAGCTTTGACCATTCATACATAACTAGATAACTAATTTAAGCAAAGGCTTTAGTTGAAGGGACTGTCTTTTTTACTATGATTTTATTTTAATTGTTTATGCATTAGCATTTAATTTAGTATCATCCTCTCTCATGTTGATTGTCGCTTTCACTTGGCCATCGAGAATATATGTGAAAGCCATTTTAAGTTTGTAACTGAGATTCTTCCTTGTTTTGTTAGAAATGGTTGTGGAATTCTTTGCACTTTTAGTAGTAGTAGAAAAATTTTACTTCCCTTTTAGTGTGCTTTGCTCATGTTACAGTGAGATTAGAAGCTGAAGAAGTTGATGCAATGCTTATTTGACTAAGAAATTTGATCAACCAAACAAGAACCTCCTTTCCTAATTATAAAGTGAATTACATAGAGAATGTGCTTTTTAATTGTTATTTGTTCATTGATCAGTTGAAATGATGATCATTTGTATTACTGACTTGATTTGATCTGTATGTATGGTTTAAATTAATAAATCGTCTTACTAATTGAATTGTCAAAGGTGAAGCTTACTCAGCAGGCATTGCTCATCTTATATCTCCTCTTATAATGTCCACTGTTATAATTGTTGTTACGGTCGTTGCCGTCATCACAATTATTAACCGTGGGCTGTAGCAGTCACTCTTGATACTTCTACCGTTAAGTTTTTTCATGACCTTTGTGCCTTGGGTTTTAGCGGCTGGAAAAGAATCTGTGCAGATCCAATTGGTGAATGTTTGTTGAATGAGCTTGAAATGTCTTGCTAATATATTACTTGATTTTCTTGCCTATGCTTTTCTTTGCAATGTATGCTTTGGGTATTGACAGTTACCGGTTGGAATATCTTAGGACCATTTTTGTTGTCTTGAAAAAAAAAAAAAAAAAGGAATCTTATGGCAATTATGCTGCTCTTTTTTATCCTAAATTAATTTTATTTTCTAATGATTATTATATAATGTAGGTCATCACAATGACAGACTGGAGAAAATCTCAAGCAAATTATCCTGTTTTACCTTATGGTGTGAAGGATGAGCGTGAGGATGTTCCAGAGGTGGAGGTAGAATATGGCAACAACAGAAACGGAGAGGTGTTGCACAATTCGAGTAATAAGAGATCGAGAACAACCTCAGATTGTTGGGATCACTTCACAAAGATAACGGTTCTTGGGATAAAGAAGGCAAAATGCATATATTGTGGAGCTGAGCTGACGGCTGGGTCTGGAACATCTCACTTGCATAGACACGTGAGGTCCTGTTTATCTAGGACTCAACAGAAAGATCAAGTAGATGATTGTCCTGAGAAAAAAGCAGTGATGAAAGATGATGGAACGTGTGGTGTTGCACTTCCATCATTTGATCCAATCGTTGCAGGTCACAAAATTGCAAAATTGATTTTGAAGCATGAGCTTCCACTTAGGTTTGTGGAGTATGATGCGTTTAAGGATTTGATGAGTTATTGCAACCCATTGTTCAAAAATATGTGCAGAAACACTTTAAAGAGTGAGATCTTTAAGTTGTATAATTCTGAAAAGGCCAAAACAATGAAGTTGTTGGAGAATAATGATGGTAGGGTGGCAATTACTACAGACTTTTGGACTATTAGCAATCAAAAGAAGGGTTATATGGTTGTTATGGGACATTTTATTGACAACTCTTGGCGTTTGCAAAGTCGAATCTTAAGGTACTTTTCTTTTGATTGGAATTTGAAATTCTTTATTTTTTAAATTATTTACTGCTCATATTTATATATATTTTGTGCAATGAATAGGTTCATAAATGTGCCAGCTCCACAGACTGCTGAGTGTCTTTCCCAAGTATTGGTGAAGTGTTTGTGGGATTGGAACATGGATAAGAAGTTATCCACTGTTACTTTTGATAGATGCACGACTGATGAAGCCATGGTTGATAGAGTGAAGGCAATGATTCCAACTGAATCAATGGTATTGAATGGTAAATTTTTTCATATGAGGTGTGCAGCTCATATTTTGAACCTAATTGTGAAGGATGGGTTGAAAGTGATTGAGGGTGAGATTGCAAAGATTAGGGAGAGTGTGTCTTATTGGAGTTCATCGCCAAAAAGGCTGAAAACTTTTGAGATGACTGCACGCCAATTGCAGATTGAGTGTGTGAGACATTTGGCGCTCGATTGTCCAACTCGATGGAATTCCACCTTTGTCATGCTTGATGTTGCAGTGATGTGTAAAAATGTCTTCTCTCGACTGCAGAAGTGTGAGCCACAGTATAACTGCTTGCCTTCTGATAAGGAATGGGAGTTGTTAGAAAAGATGTTGGATTATTTGAGACCATTTTACTCATTGACGGAGATGTTTTCGGATACAGCATACCCCACCGCTAGTATTTTTTTTCCGTTGGTTTGTAAAATGAGGAAGTCATTAATGGAGTGGCAAATGTCTCCTATTCCTGAAATTAAATTAATGGCTGATAGTATGATTGAAAAATTTCTGAAATATTGGCAAGAAATTCATGGGGTATTGGTGATGGCTGTTATTCTTGACCCAAGGTTCAAGATGTTGATGATTGAATTCAGTTTTCCAAAGATTTATGCTGTTGGTATTGCAGAGCAGATTAAGAGAGTTCACGATCTTTGTGAGGAAATATTTAATTATTATGAGGTTAAGTCTATGGCTGTGACATGTGAGGTTGTTGCTGAATCTTCTTTAGCTGTTGTTCATTCCCACAAAAGTCAGAGTCAAATTGGTTTTTCAGATTGGGCTGCTTTTGAATCATTTGCAAGCCAAAACACGAAATTTACAAAATCACAGTCCGAACTGGAGAGGTACTTAGAGGAGCCTCTAGTTGAAAGAACAGCAGACTTTGATGTTTTAACTTGGTGGAAGATGAACAAAGATAGATATCCTATTTTAGCTGAAATTGCCAAGGATATCTTAGCAATACCTGTGGCGACTGTTGCCTCGAAGTCTACTTTTAGTGTAGGGGGTAGATGCTTAAGCCCACATCGTAGTAGACTTCATCCTGATATATTGGAAGCGATCATGTGCACTCAACATTGGTTATGGGCTGCCGATCGTGGTATAATTTTTTTTTTCAAAGCAAATACATAAATAACTGTCTTTGTTGTCCTTTCTATTGTTTAAATTCTTTGTTTTTTTCGGCTAGGTGAAATTCCTGAAGAAGAAATTTTTACCGGAGAAGAATTTAATGATGACGAAGACAATGGCCTACAAATTTTAAATTAAGTTATTTTATTTGTTTGTATGTAGAATTATGGATGTGGTTGTGGCACTCTATGTTTAGACTTTTGCAAGCATTTGCGTGTTTCGGATAACTTGTTTAGACTTATGCATCCATTTGCTTCCATTGGATAATTTGTGTTTTTGTGACATGACACATTATAAAGCTTACGATGTTAATAGTGTTTAGTGAATTACTGTTGGTAGAAAAGCAGAATATGAATTGTGCTTGTATATGTTTGTTTACGATGTTACTTGTTACTGTTGTTTTGTTGAATTTTGTCTTTTACAGGATGTAAAATTTTGAAAAATTCATTTATAGGGAGGAGGTTGTATCATTTTTTGAAAATAAATTTCAACATAGTTTTGCTGATTCAGTTGTCCTTTACCCAACCATCAGCATCCTTGCAGGCAACTTCATCTTTATCTGATTTTGGCAGGTCAAGCAGATGCTGATTGTTTCTTTATGAGTCTGAAAAGAAGCTGGCTAATAATGAGACCATTGAAATTATATTTGATAAGGTGAGCAACCACTGTTGAATCTCATAATTACCTGTGATCTTAGATGTTTCTTCTAAAATAAAAACCATTATATATACACATATATAACAAATCGACCTATTTGTTAAAGCAAAAACTTACAAAAAGGACAGAGATAACAGAAATATTATCATGGTTTTAGAGCATAAAAAAGTAGAAACTTTGTCGCAATTAACATGAACTGGCTTCAGCATCAACATTGTCAAAGTCTGAACTACAAACTATCTATAGCATGATTAAATTCACAGTTATAGATAAAACTAGAGCTAATATTGGTTTAATTGGGCTAGTTGGAGCTGGAAGCTGTCTTGTCTTTCTTCATGTATGGGCAGATTGTGAAGACTGCATGATCCTAGAATGATTGTGCTCACCTTCATAAGTGACAATTAACATCGAAGGCTCTTCTGGGCATCTCTCTACATGCTTTCTTGCTGGGCATCCTCTCACACTGCTACACTTATAGTATCCCCTGCATTTCAAAGCATTTTCAGTCATGTCCAATGGTCATTATAATCATGATGATCACCAAACATTTCTTGAAGAAATTGTACTAGATGTACCCACAATAACATCAAAGTACCAAATATGCGTTTTGACTCAGTTGACTCATTACTTTTACACTGATATGTCCAAAAACTCGATAAAAAATACAAAAAATTCATTATTTAAAATCAAATATTTAATCAACTTATTGCTCCAGCATACTTACTCAATCAGTCTTATTCGACTTAGGCTTCGTTTTAGTACAAATTTTTAAATAGAGCTTATTTAAATAGAATTTTTATTAAGGGAGTTTTTACTAAAAAAATTTTAGTTATTTAGTTGTCAATAAAAGCTTTTAATAAAAATTATAAAATTACTTTAATCGACAAATTTTTTTAAAGTTATGTTGTGAAAAGAATGAAATAAGATTGTTAAATAAATAAATGATGTTTTAGACATTTTAATATTTTAAAAAAAAAATTTCAACCTCTACTCTCAAAAGCTCAAAAATTAAGCTTTTACTAGTGAAGTTAAAATAATTTATTTAGATTATGTTTAATATTGAGGTAATGTAGCTTAAAAGTTACAATAGTTGTGGAAAAAAAATTTGTAATTATAAAATAAAAGTTAATGGTATGTAGTAAATACAATTTTTAAATAATAATTGGACAAATATAATAAATATATAATAGATTTTTCATCATACAAGTATAAAATCAAATCAATTTAGCTTCTAAACTGCAGCAACTAGTGTTTAACAAACACTTTAGTGCAATAACTTTTATATTATATCTATCCAGCTTCAATCTTAAACAGATATTTAATCTTCAAAATCTCTACTAAAAAATTTAAACAATAGTAAAAATTTTGAAATGAGCTTATAGAATTAAATAAGCAGATATGACTGTTGGATAAATCATACTAAAGAAATAGTTTTTACTCCACTTATGTTCATATTTAAAATCAAATAATTTATCCACTTACTACTTACTTAGACTTGACTTACTTGACCTACTTAACTTACACTATGAAGAAAGGTGACGTTGTTGGTGTCCTTGGGGGCATATGCATGTAACGTGGTAAGTGAACTATAAATTTATCTACTTATGTTCATATTTAAAAAACCCAAACATCTTAAGCTTGTAATATTGTTTAGTCTAGTTCTAACAAGACTTGCAAAGCTGCAAAAAACAATTTTAATGTTATACAACATGCTCCCTTACGGGCCAAAATAATTGTGTGAGGCTCAAAACTTAGAGAGCTGCACAAGCCCAGCCCAATCTTAATTTAGAGAAACAAAATAATTATGATTATGAACATGAAAATAAATGTAAACCAACCTCGGATGAGGGGAGCCCTTAATTGGTTTCTGCCCATATTTTCTCCAAGTATACTCATCTGGAGGAATATCAGCAACTTTGTTGCTAATGGCAGGCACTTTAATGGATCTCTTCACCCTGTGTTTCCTGTAAACAAACCCAAAACCAAGCAATAATTAATTAACTAAATTGAAATAAACAAATGAAACATTTATTAATTTAATTTCAAAAAAAAAAAAAAAAGAGTTAACCTCCTCTTAGAGCAATGGCACTTGCCACTAGTGCCACATTTGAGACTCCCATCTTCTGCTCTGCTGCCAAAGCACCTCTTCCTGGAATGTTGAGAGATCTGGCTTGACTGCTGTGGCACACCAATCAAATGGAAAGAATTATTTGAACCCCCATCCAAGCTCAAAGATGAAATGAGTGATTTTGTTGATGACATAGTCATTGTGCTTGGTGTGCAACAGCTACTAGACCCATCAAATTTCAGATTTATGCCACTGTTGTTGCCAGAGGAATACATCATCATGCTCATGTGTTGCTGTTGAAACTGCAGCCTTTGTATCTGCTGTTGATGCAAGAACTGCTGCAAGCTTTGTGATGGAGTTGCCATTTGGAGAGCAGGGGACTTGTTACTACTACTATTATTATTATTACTAAAAGTTGACAACTTTTCTCTTCTTCTTGATGATGATGGGGTGGTTTCAAAGAAATCATGAGGTGGGATTACTTGGAGTGGCTTTGGTGATAAAACTGGCCTACTGAGATTATTATTAGGACTATCCAAGAAGATACTTTGAGGCAAATTTGAAGGTGGAGTTGGTTTCAGGTAATTTTTTTTCAACTTTCTGACTCTTCTTGTTCCATGGCTTAAAAGTGACACAACCCTTTTGAACTTGAACACAACCTCATCAGTTTCCAAAGCCAAGTTTCTGTATTGATGATGAACTTGAAGATGGTCTTTGTTATGCTGAGACAAAAGATTTAGAACTCTGTAGCAGCTCTCAACAGCTACCTTGTTTGCTTCTTCAACCTCCTCCATGAGACTCTAAAGTACCAAAAAAGTAAAAAAAACACTTGCAACAGAAACAAAAAAAACAAAAACAAAAACAATCTTTAATGAACAAAACAAACCAAACCCATTTGCATATGTGGGATTTACTGCGACGGGAGTAATGATCAAAATGTTTCTTTATGTGATATCATATTGAGATCATGAAAAGACTACTCAGAAGGAAAATTGAAATTAAATTATTACCCATTATTTAACGGCTAGGGGGGGGAAAAAAAAAAAGGAAAAGGTGGTGATGATGATGAAAGAACAAGGAGAGACAAAATATAAAGTTAAAAAAAAAGGGTTTTGGTTTGATTAAAATTGTGAGATTGGATTATTGGAATGCTGTTGAAATTATTACACAGCTTGAATTGAAAGATGTGAAAGCAGACTTTGATCGCTTTATGGAACTTGGTTAAAATGACACAAAAGAAAACAAAGAGTCTTGGTTAAAATGACACAAAAGAAAACAAAGAGACTCTTTTTTTTCTTATTTTAATTAAATCAAAATAATTGTTATTATTTATTATTAAAAAAGAAATCGTTACGCTGTGAGAGAAAAAAAAGAGTGCTCTGCTCTGTCCAATGCAGTGATAATTAAAACAGAAAGAAACTGAAGTCTCTGCCAAAGATCCTGCTTTGGGTCCCGCTAATTTCACTCTTTATTCTTTCTTTTAATTATTTTTAAAAAAATTTCTTTATCCAATAATTGCATTTAAAATAGTGTTGTATTTTGATATTTATCAAGTGAAAGCGATGATGAACTTCGACCAGCAATAAGTTAATTTCTTACATCATTTGATTGTCTAATGGATGATTCGAAGATTGATAAAATAAAATAAAATAAAAGATGCCTGGTAGGGATATATATAATCGGGAATAGAATGATGTCATCTTGTCTTAGAAAAAAATAGAGGTAAAATAATATTATTTAGTCGTTAATTCGATTAGTTCATGTTGAATTGTATTTTTTTATTATTTCTTTGATAATTTTTGTATAATTTCTCATAATACTTAGAATGTGTGATTCATGGAACTTTGACCAATTAAAGATGAATATAATTTAGGATAAAATAATTTAATTTTGTCTCAAAAAAAAAATTAATTAATTTAATTAGTTCAGATAAGATTATCTTCTTATTATTTTTAAGATAATTTTTCACATCATTTCTCATAAAATTTAAAATGTATAATATTATTTATAATTCTAATATTCATTAAGAGTGGTATTTTAAATATTAATATTTAATAAAAATGTACCTTAAAATTTTATATACAATTTTTTAAAAAATATATATATATATATATAATTATTTTTTAAATTATAATTTATATTATATAAAAATATTATTATCTTTACTTATAATTTAAAACATAAATTTTATAATATTTATATAGAGTTCAAATAACTACCTCTCAACAGTGACGAGAGAGTGACCCTTTTGGCCGAGTGGTTATTTTAAAATTTTATATACAACTTTAAACTTAAAAGATTATTATTATTTATTATTTTTATTATTATATAAAATAATTGATTATTTTGATGTAGGGTCCCAACGTACCGTCATTAGTGGGGCCCACAATCCACTGCGGTCATCTCGAGCAAACTGTTGTAAAGAATGGACGGTGCCCATCGTTACAAGTGGAGGCAGTCTGTAAAATAAGGATAGCGACCGAATTCCTTACATTTTCTCAAATAGACCATACTTTTCTCATTTTCATTACATAGGTCCTCTTTCAGCCACAAGGGATGATCTCAACTCTCAACAAACTCCCATCCGAGTAACAAGCGAGAGAAAATTAAAAAATTTAATCCCAACTTCAATTTTATTTTTAAGAATATATAAAAATTTTACTACATCTCAAAAGAGATAAATTTTATAATTTAAATAAATTATGTTATCTTACGTTAAAAAAATAATAATGAATAAAAAATTGTCATCTTTATTTTGACTAACTCAAAAATTAATAATTATCTTAAACTTACAATTAACCTAGTAACAAAGTCAGTCAACGTGAATATTTATATCATCAAAGTTTTCATGCAATAGTAACCTAACAATAAAGGGTAGTTCAGTCATTTTGAATTTTTAAAAGATGGAGCATAGAGGAACCTACGTGATACAAACAAATAAAAAAAGTCCTAATTTGAGAGATCATAAAACATGAAGGGTCCAGAAGTCAACACTTCCTTCAATAATAGCTTTGTTGTCTGTCAGTAAAGTGAGGCTACGTGGGACCAAAAGCAAGCAAGTCGGGACAACAGTTGACCAGACACAGATTTTCTCTGATTTTCCTCCATCAACGATCATAAATTAAGCATTCAATTCATTTTTTTTTCCTTAAAACAATAATAATTATTTACTTCTTTTCTCAAAAATAAATTCTTCACTTCATTACGTTACTAATATGATGCAAAATTAAGAGAAATAATCAAATTAATCGAATGGAATTTTCTAAAAGTCTGAAGTTGATTTATAATATATTCGGTGATGAAGAACAATGGACCATAAATTGTGGTCCTTAGAGAACAATATCGTGAATAAAATAATAAATAATAATAAATCAAAAAATAAAAAGAGGTGTTGTAACATATGGATGAGCCTTTATGAAATGATTAGCAAAATCGAGTTTGTTTAATCCAAATCAAGCAAATTGAGCTTTCAAATCAATTTAGTGGATGGTATTATTAATTACTACAAGAAAAATTGTATTTTACTATAAAAATTTTAGTTATTGAATATAAGAAATTAATCACTTTATATTTTTTATGATACAAAATAAATTATCACACCCGAGTCATTGAAAGTGTGTCGTAAAATAATATATTTTGTAATTAAATGTTTCTCTTAAATTTAAATTAAATACATAGTAAATGATATTAAAATTGTTAATTTAAATGTTCAAAAGTATAATAAGCGACACTATATTTTTGTTATTATAAGTGATTTATAGTGATTAAAATATTTGTCCAAAGGATAAGTACAAATAGTATTCAAAATAGACACTCTTGGTGGTTCAAAAATACCATCAATGACAATACGTCTTTTTACTAAATGTTAGTTATCGAGTTTTTTTTTTTTTAATCTCTAGAAGTTGTCATTTTCGAAAATTTCTCTAAATGCAACTAGTAATTAATTTAGTCTCAAATTTATTTTTAATACAATGTATTTTGTTATTTCACAACTGCAAACATTGCCTCAGGTGACTATTTTCTCTTGTCATTGTAAGCAAGCATCAATTAAAACATATTTTAATCACATAAATTGATATGTTTGATTCAGAAAAAAAAAATTTTATTATATGAGCAACGTCGTTTGTTAGCTCAATTGACCTTCAAATTGGAAGATTAAAAAAAAATGATGAAAAAAAATCTAAAAGAAAAATACCGATAGACAAAGTATACAAATAACAGATAAGATAGTAAATGTAAATGCAGTTACAAATCTAAAAAATTATTTTTATGTTGATTTTAATGAAAAAAAATTGCTGACTTAATTGATATAAATCCTCATGCTTAGTTACACATATTTAATTATCTAAAACGTGTTAAATTTTAAGGAAAAAGATTAAAACGAATTAAAAATAAAATTACTATGAATATGATAGTGTGAATTAAAGAATTTCAACCCTCCTAGTTGCCAACTGTGTTATTTTTTTTTTATAATTATTTAGCACTAGAATGTGATTAATTGTATAATTTATCAATATTATAATTAGCATTATCCACTTAGAACCAATTGAGCAAGCTAATGGTGGAGCTGCTGCTGCAGCAAAAACATATAACTTCATTGGTTGATAATGATTGTTGGGAACTAGCCTGTGAATGGTGATGATTGACTTCATCTCAATAATTAATTAAATTAAATT
Source organism: Murraya koenigii (assembly GCA_025617385.1). NCBI lineage: Eukaryota > Viridiplantae > Streptophyta > Magnoliopsida > Sapindales > Rutaceae > Murraya > Murraya koenigii. The sequence goes on from CM046816.1 coordinate 21,267,857, forward strand.
AAATTATCATATATAGAATTAAAGTGAGCATCATTAGTTAAGCCTCCAGATGGCTGCACTTGTTTGCTGCCATGACGTTTAGGATTTGATGAGCTCTGTGAGACCTTTTTAAGGAGTTAAAGTTTTTATTCATTCATTACATAATATTTTGATTAAATCTATGTAAATATATAATTAAATATTAATTATTTAAAAATATCTATTTAATATTAAAATTAAATAATTATAATTTAAAATTAAGTATTAAAATATTTAATAAATACTAATTATTATAATTTAAAAATTAAGTTGATTTAATTTTATACTTATATAATAAAAATATTACAAATGTCACACCAAAATTTTTCTTTTGATATATATGTGAACATTAAAGTCATTCACCCAATATTTAATAGGACATGTTATTATTATATATGAAAAATTGAAATTGCGTTAAGGTATAAGAATTTTCAAACCTTGAAGAGCACATTTCCTTAGTGTCACACCCCATTAAACCATAAAGAAATAAACAATCATTGCTTGTTTAATAATTTCTAAGAAAGATTAAAGTGACATGACGTACACTCAAAAGATTGAATTGGAATGCTTATTAATTGTACATGTTTTCTAAATTTAATTAGTTTTAATATAATGGGATTAGATTTTCCGGTTAGTTTATAGATTTTTGGATTATATTTATAAATGTGTAGATAATTGATTTGATGGCACTAGCTAATTTTGTAGTAATATCTACAGTACTCACTGTAAAACTGGACACGTGGATGATCGTTCATCTGCACCCACCAGATCAAAATCATATATGCGAATATATTTAGAGTTCTAGTAGACTTGAGACTGTAATATATTGTTATATTATTATAACCATTAAACGGAGAAAAATCGTTTGTATGTGCATGTTATGGTATTCTAAATTTAAAATGTAAAACTTGTGACTTTAAGGAGACCATTTTACTTTAAGTTTGCAAATTTCATGGGTTCACACTTGTATAAATATTGATTAATACTTATTTAAATGGTGATAGCCATACCCTTGAATATATTTATGAAAGTGGGTCTTTGATCCAAATTGTTTCTCCCCAATTGGAATAAACAATTTGGCAACGTCCGTATCCAACATTTGATGATACTCCACTGAACGAAGACAATACTTGATGATAAGCATTCAAAGGCTGCTTACAAGACTTCCATTAACTACATATTTTATTTGGTTAATTTGGAGTAGTTATGTCAAAATTTAAATAATGACTTGTGAGATTGTGTGTTCAAATTTTTTTTTTATATTAATATATATTAATTGTATATACATAAATTATTATTTAATAAAAAATTTGTTATTTTAATAAGATGAGAAACAAATTAAAAGATAAAAAAAATGATTTTAATAAAATAAAATACATTATTTTAGAATATGTGTTCTTCTTATCTTTTAACTTATTTCTTATTTTATTAAAGTAAATAGTTTGTTACTGAAAAATTACTCTATAGACAATTTTGTTATCCTGTAAGTAACATTTGTTCCAATAGTTTAGCATGGGGTGTTGGCCTAACTTTATGGTTATGTTGTTTAAAAACTTGTTAATTAATTGAACAAGTACATGATGATGTCATTTAGTTGAGATAATAAAATATTTAGTATTAAAAAATAAGAAATTTATGGTTGCTCACATGAGTGAGGAGGGGATTTGATTAATGTTAGGCTAAATAATAAAATTAAAAAATAAATACATAATCTCAAAAACCTTAATTAAAAGAGGGAAAAAAGACTAAAAAAATCATATAACTAATTTGATTTTTTAAATCAATAATTTCTCTATTTATTCATGATATATAAAAATGATATAGTTGTGATGCACGTTGTTTAATTCTCACCAATTTTTTTTTTAAATAACTGTTTAGCTCAAATTCTTAAGTTATTAGGTAAGGACTTAACAATAATAATGATGGTATGAGAGTTAGATTTTGTATTAAAAGAAGATATGATATTTCAAATATTAATACCCCATATTAGAAATTTGTGAAAGTTAGGTTCTATATCTCATGTTAGAAACTTGGTAACATGCTTAATACATCATTACAAAATATCATATCTCGTATTGAAAACTTAGGGTGGTAGCAGGTTTAATTATGAAATGAAGACATGCACAAGACCAATTGAGTGGATTTCTCGCTCATATCATATTAAAAAAATTATTTAACTCAAAAGCTTAAACGGGTAGACAAGAGTTATATATATATATATACATACACAATCTTAATTGTTTCAAAGTATACTAGGAAATGTTATTCTATATTTCTTACTTTTACTCATCATGTCACCAAGTATCCATTATATTAATAAGATACAATGAATTAAGATTGTGCTTCAGTGTATCCACGTACATTAACTAATCCTACAATCATGGCTGATTGAATCACACCAAATTAAGTAATTAACTATTTGTTGAGCTTCTAGAAAATAAAAATTGAATCAGTCAATTCTACTGAGTTTCCAATACGCAACTGGCTTTTATTTTATGATCTCATTTGTCAAAGGCTCAAAGCAATATGAAATGAATATTTTTTCAATAAACAAATTAAAGCATTAACCAGAGATAAGTTTTTTAACAGAATCAAAATATGGTCCCCCCGATTTGCTTACAATCTAAGGCCACGAATTAGGACTAGTGTTTGTGGGGGAAAAAGTATTTTTTTGACTTTTGGACTTTGATGTAATAGTTTTTTTAATCTTTATTTTTTAAATAATAATATATTTTATTTTTATTTTTTAAACAATAACATAAAAGTATTTTTTTATAAATTTATAGTTAGTTTACTGTATAATTTATTGAGGACAAAAGAAGATTTTTAATTAAATTAATATATAATAATAGTAATAATAAAATTGTCTAATAAGAGATCACTAAACCTATTAAAATCATGGATAAGATAAAAAATAAAAAAATACATATTTTAATTAATGTATTGTATTTTATTATGTAATACATTAAATATATATTTTTATACTTTTAATATGTATTTTTTAAATAAATGAAGAAGTTTGTGTTTATTTTTAGTAAAATAGCAGTATTGATTGATTACTTATTTATTTATTTTAGCCATATTAAAATTAAAGATGAGCTAAAATGCCAAAAAAAAAAAACTAATACAATGCCTATGAAATCTATTTTTTTATTATTATTATTTAGTGTTATTATTGCTTATCGATTAAGTTATCTATAAATTTTAAATTTATGCTAAAAATGATTTATCATTTAATTGGGTTTGATAGTTTTATTTTAAAATATTTTGTATGTTCTTAATTGAATGTCCTATTTTGTTCTTAATAAATTATGCAGTAAGTTAATGGTAAATTAATGAAAGAGTATTCTAGGTTATTGATTAAAAAGGGGGTATGAAATAAGTTATTATTTAAATAACAATAATGCAATGAGCTATTGCATCAAGTCTTATGGGTAAAATGGATTTTTTCCTAGTTTTTGCCATATTTTTAAAACCGAATCTGTTTGCCGGATTAATATTTCATTGCCAAGTTAGATTTCAGGTGGTTGTTTTGCTCAGTTGAATCTGTAAGAACTTATCTTCATATATCATAGTTCAAGTGTAGTTGAAATCAACTTTTAAATAAGAGAAAACATATTCTCACAATACATGGGGAGAGTGAAATCCTCAACCACATTAACAAAGTGAAAATATGATCACCACTTGACTAATGAGTAATTTGCTGGTCAGGTAAATTTAAGGAAATTGAAACTTCGCTATATATCATTATTTAGCAATTAGAGATTTTAGAAGCATTAAGCATGAATTGCAACAATTGAAAAAAAAAAAAAGACTAAAATTGTAATTAAGAGTGTGTTTTTCTGTTGAATCAGATTCAATACACAAAGTGAAGATGAAAGATCTAACAAAAATGAATTCAAGTTCTATCTATGCACATACATACAATAATTATATATAATTATATTGAAAACATAACTTAAAGACCATATAGAATACCAGGCATGTTTTAACTTGCTTCTTTTTCTTTTTCTTGGTCTGAACTCCTGGCAATGAGTACAAATTGCTATAGATTTTTATACTAGAACAAAAGAAGTACAAACCATACAAGCATTGAAGCCAATCTCACTTTAATTTCGTATGCTAGAGTTTCATGGCTTTTGGTCATTGATTTTATGCCTATCTCAATGGCATTGGCAATGCAATCATTAGCAGCTTATGAACAGCATTTTTCTCATCTCCCTGTTGGATTCACCATCTGTGAGAAAATTGCACTATCTTGATCTGAACTTTCATTTGATCCATGGTCACTTCCAGTGCTGCAGTTTCTAGCATTATCATCTTCAGTACCATCAATGCTACTTCCTCGGGAACGATTTGATGAAGCCTCTGTGCTTTCAACCAGCTGAAGAACAAACTCTAAATTCCACAACACATCTCCCATTGAAGGCCTATCAATTCCTGAATCAGACAAGCACTTTTCAGCTGTATCCGCGAACTTCTTCAAGCACTCAGGGTTGATTTTATCCTTGAGGAGAGGATCAATAATGTCGTCAAGTGTCCCTTTTCGTTTGCAATGCAGTGCCCAATCTGCAAGACTGACTTGTTCCTTCGGAAGGTTAGGATTTAGAGCAGGCCTTGCACACAAAACCTCGAAAAGGACTACTCCGAATGAGTAGATATCGGATTTTTCAGTTAATTGTTGCCTTTTGAAGTATTCAGGATCCAAGTAACCAAAGCTTCCCTTCACCACAGTACTAACATGGCCATTTTCCATGTTAGGACCAGTTTTTGATAGCCCAAAATCCGATACCTTAGCAACCCAATTCTCATCAAGCAGAATGTTTGTTGTCTTGACATCTCTGTGAATGATTGTGTACTTAGCCCCTGTGTGAAGATAGTGAAGTCCTCTAGCTGCTCCAATGCAAATCTCCAGCCTTTGTTTCCATGACAGAGGCTTCTTGGTATTATAAATATGCTCCCTTAGAGTACCAAGAGCCATGTAGTCATAAACCAAGCACATTTCATTACCGTCCTCACAGAAACCAATCAAAGATACCAAATGCTTGTGTCTTAGCTTTGAAAGCATCTCAATTTCGGTCACAAATTCATTCACTCCTTGTTCTGAAGATGGGTTTGATCTTTTGATAGCCACTTTCAACTTATTCTCTATAACACCTTTATACACCTTACCAAAACCTCCAACTCCAATGACGTAAGACTCATCAAAACTCTTGGTAGCATGTTTAATCTCTGCTAATGAGAAGCGGCGACAAAGACCCTGAGCAATTGCTGAAAGATGGCTACTAGCGTTGCTTTTGCCTGAGATTGTTGATTTGCTTTGTGTTGTTTGAGAATGCCCGTAAATGGGCAGCCAGCTAGATGTGTGTGATTCTGTCCCGGGGATTCTTTGCTTTCTTTGGTACACAACAAAGCACAGTGCAGCTACAAGGCCAAACGCAGCAGCTCCTCCAGCAGCACCTCCTATCACATGAATATTGGACTTGGATTTATTACTAAAACCCTTTGTGCTGTTACCTTCAGACTTAGCAAGCAATCCTGATGGCTCAGGATTGGGGCCGGCTAAGTTCTTAGCTGATTCGATCTTGAATATCTCCAATCCATTAAGAAGTGCATCAAGATATTCGGGTTGATATTTTAGTGATGGAGACATTGCCACAAAAATCTGATCATCACCAGGCAAATCCTCGACATATACCGCATAATCTTTATAAATTGGCACTCCTTGCCCATGTGTCCAAGCAATCACATCAGCATCTGCCTGTGCTGTTTGATTGTTGATGTAAATATTGAAAACTCTTTGATTGATTTTGTATATTTCTGGTTTAAACTCACAGAAATGCATCCTTACATAGTAAGAAAAATTGGCATCAACCCGGAAAATCCATGTGAGATTGAAGTCCAAATTGGTTTGCGCATCAATTCCCATATATCTTGCAGTCATGTAAACATCAGAAGGAGCAGAGTAGTCTGGCAAAGATTTGTAATCAATTTGAACCTCATTAGCCTGCACAGGGATCCCATATCCGGCTCCAAACAAATAAGGCTCATCATTTTGCCAGCTCCTCATAAGACCACCAGAATCATTTTTCGGAGGAATGTACTGCCCAGCAACATTCAATCTAAACATTGTCTGCATATTCGCTGTCATCCCATCAGCAGTTTCGCCCAAACCAACGATAGTGGCCTGTTCAAACAAGTCCGGAGATGGAACCAACTCTATCCCATTGATAAAGGCAAAAGTTCCAGGATGCTTATCAGAAGGCTTAAAGGTAATTTTCAAGATATCAGAATCCATCGGAGCTAATGAAAACTCTTTAATAAGATAAGCTTGTGCAAAAGCTTGTGCTGTTATTGAAGCACTGAAATTGCTCAAAAGGGTAACATCATTGGCAACAACAGAGAAATAAGAATTTGCAACATTGAGCTCAGGATAGGTAGATGGATAGAAATGGAATCTGACCCAATAACGAGATTGTGATCTTATGGGAAGCTCGTAACTCATTTCTTGCTTGAATACTCTTGCATCCATGTATGGAACCTGAGAGGCAAGTGAAGAGTCTTGGAATGTAGCTCTGGTTGGTTTTGATTCCCCTTTGCTCAAGTACTTATCATCTGGTTCCCAACTGCGTCCATCTGCATCAATGCCGCCGTCTTTTGAGCCACAGCTCAAAGTTAAAGCTCCAGGGCCACCCGCACCCCCACCCCCACCTCCACCTCCACCTCCAGAGTCTTGTGCATATAGAGTACTAGTGATGGAGCTAAATATACAAACAACAAAAACCAAGACAGGGGAAATGCTATACATCATGGCTAAAATGAACGCCCAATTGGCGTACAGGAAAATCACCAAAAAAAAAAAAAAAGAGAAAGAAAGGAAACTGAAGAAAAATGTTTTCCAGTACGCGGAAATCACAATGTTAATGCTTCTACTTTGTTTCCTTATTTATGATTTTGTTGTTGTTGGTGGTGGTGGTGTAATAGGGGGCTAGCCTAAATCAGAAGCTAAGGTGTGATCCATGGGAACTCTATCATTCTTTTAACAAGCTTGCCTGGAATAAAGGGACCAAACCAGGCAAGAAGAAATGGTGAAGGTGTTTTTGAGGCTTATTTCTTTGTATTTGGTATCCAATTTTTTGTCTGCGGATTTTGGTCCAAAGAGTTTGTTTCAGAGTTTGGGAGCGGCTTGTTGGGGAATCAATGAAGGAGAGCAACAGTCGTTATTGCATGATTTGTTTGATTGGTTCTCAATGCTTTGAAAGCTTAATTTAGCTTTCTTTTTTCCTAAAATTCCTGTGACTTCATTTTTTTTTTTTTGTCCATAATTGTTTTGGGTTGTCATATGTTGTCATTTGCCTGATTTGCAAAGCATCCAAAAGTTAAATGCCATGAACTTAAGGAACATACATCTTCTTAGTAAATTACGAAATAAATGATATTACTTATATAGTTAGAGATACATAAGAGTCTTATCTTTCTAACAATTAATATTGTCAATGAAAAAGATGCTACAAGAGAAACTAAGGATGAAATAATGAATTAAATCTTATTGTTTTATTAAAAACAAACTAATGTTATTAATTAGTAGCCTACATCTTTATGATGGTAGTAGGAACATTTTTAGATAAATTTATGTGCAAAATGTGTTTAATTTTTTAGAAAGCAATAAGATACACGATCCCAATTAAAAAAAAAAAATCAAAATATCAAAGAAAATTGAACCTACCATCATTATAGATACTAGTTGGATCAATTGATAAGTCTCTTGGCAATCCAAGAGGTCAAGGTTTCGAGCTAGTGGTGGAATTAGGGTTTTCATTTAATTGAGGTCATAATGGAGAAACAATAAACTTAAGATAACCATAAAACAATAATATAAATCTAAGGGGGATAAAAAATAAATTTTGCAAATACAGAATAAATGTCATTGAAGACCTTAAAAAAGAGATATTTATACAGCTGCTGGTTGTTAGGAGTTCCATTGAAGTGGGGCCATGAAACCTAGGAAGCAAATATTTTGATAGTTTAACAAAAACAGAATTAGTATTTTAATACTTGTCATTAAGATTGATTTTAAGTAACAAAATCAATCCTAAGTTAGATGGTTATATGAATTGGATTTAACCCTAAAAAACTACACATGAAATTTATTCTGTCATTGTTAGAGGAGATACATATATTAATTACATAGCAATAAAACGTTTTTTATCTTTCATTTTTTAGAACACTTAAAGTTGTTTGCTACATATTAATTGAACAAAACACAACATGGGGGAAGGAAGCCAAAGGGCACTCGTTATTCCATGGTTGCTATAAATTAAATTAAATTAAGGCAAGTATATATATTGCATAAAAAAAATTATGCATAATTTATCAAAATCAGTTGCATTTGTTGGTTTTTTTTTATTTATCCTAATTATATATATTTATATAATTGGTACATGCAAGCTGTTGAACTACTTACATTATAGAACCCAATTTACAATAATAAGGATGTCTTGTTCATATATGGCAAGTTTCAAACTAATTTACAATAATAAGGATTTTTTTAACGAATTTTTAAAATTTAGGGAAGGTTTTCCATAAATTTCAAACTCACACTTGTATATTTATTTGTGTCTAAAAGAAGCTAGCTCATGAAATGTGCCCAATTAACAAATTAATGAAAGAGACTCTACATGAGAACTCCCGATTTTGTAAAAACCCTAGATATACGCATCTCAAATTTAGGCAAAGACAGAATAGGAAAATCTAGCATTAGTCTGGTTAAAATTTAGCAGCCCGCACCCACCAATAACAAACAAAACAGCCTCAACAAGCAAATAAAAAGAAAATATTTGTTACTATACACCAAATTTAACTTGGAAAATTGCCACTTCGTCGTTAGAAATGAACGGCAATAACATTAAACCATTCAACTTCACCAATGGATGCGCGATGTCTGCGATTCACCTACCAACTCTTATTTCTCTCATTAAAGCCCTCTAAATCATGTCCTGCATGATTCGGTCGGGTTGGTGTCGTTGCAATAAACAGAATAAATATATATATATATATATATATATATATATTCGTAACAATTTCTTTTTTTTTTTAGGGTTCAGATTTTTTTATATATATTTATATTATATATAGAAAAAATATATATAAATAATCAAATTCTTTCACAAACAAAACAAAGCAAAAACAAAAAAGGCACCCCCGCCCACAGAATCTCTGAAAGACCTTTCTATATTAGGCTGGCCGCGACAGCTGATGCTGCTGCGGCTGCCGCTACCTCAGATTAAACTCAGGTGATCAATTTTTGTAATTTTTTTTTTTTTTAAAAATGGATAAAAACAAAACGAGTCTTTCAAAATCATTTTCATCATCGTTGTCGTCATCGTCGTCGTCGCCGTCGATGCTGACAAGTTCGGACACAGAGGAGCTGAGGCGGATGCCACTGGCTCCAACATCATTGAACAAGAACAAGAAGCGATTGTCGAAGCAGCTGTCGATGTGCGAGACTCCACGTGACATTGCATGGGAGAAGAGGCGGCGGCAGATGCTGAGGCAAGAGCGGAGGAAGAATGGGATTCATGATTCTGATCAAGATTTGTTGACTGATGAGGATTTGCATGAGCTTAAGGGTTGCATTGAGCTTGGCTTTGGGTTTAATGAGGAAGAAGGTCAGCAGTTATGCAACACCTTGCCGGCTTTGGACCTTTACTTCGCCGTCAACCGTCAGCTTTCCACCAGTCCGGTGTCCACTCCGCAGAGCCGTGCTTCCACCTCGTCGTTGGGCGGCCGCTCTTCGTCGTTTGGGAGCCCGAGAAGTGACTCGGATGCATGGAAGATATGCTGCCCAGGTAATCACGATCTTCTCGTGATCTGAACTAGTTCTCATAAATTTTTACAGATTTTTATGTCCCGTGTATATTACTGATAGTATAGGATTAAGATTTAACCACTCTTATAATCCTATCTTTTAAACACCAATTACCAATATAAATTTTACTCACAGAAAACAGATCAGGATTCCTCCTGATCCCTAAGAGAGAAGATCTAATTAACAAAATATGATATATATATATATATATATATGATGTAATGATCTTTATGATTGATTATTTCAGCAGAAGTTGTGATTGATTTTCATGATGGAAATGTTTTGCTTGTTGTATTGGGTTGGGTGCAGGGGACAATCCACAGCAAGTGAAGACCAAGTTAAGGCATTGGGCGCAAGCTGTTGCATGTTCTGTAATGCAATCCTTCTAAAAGAATGGATGGATATTCATGATGTTCAAATTCAATATTCAAATGTCTTTGTACAGAAAAGGGGGGAAAAAAAGAATTAGAAAGAAATGAAAAAGGTTGTCAAAAATTAGGGTTTTTTCTTTGTAAACTTTGGCACCAATGCTTCACTGCCAACAAGGAAAAAGAAGCAGCATGCAGCTAGCAGTCCTGAGTCTTTCAATGTTGAGGCCAATTTATTATGAGGTCATGATGATGATCCTTTTTTTTCTTATTTCTTTTAATTGAAAGTCTTGTTTTGGTTGGCAAAATTCAGAACATGTACTCAGATTTAGTATCATATGTATCTCATGCTATATGGGATTAACAACATGCATTAATTTGTAGGCATTTTGGGCCTCTTTCCGTATTGAAAAGAAATGAGGAAATTCTTGTAACGATTCAACATTGCTGTTAATGTGAAAGTGAATTTTATTAGATAAATTAAACGTGGTTGATGGGTTATATCCATATATATTTTAAAGTCAAAAACAAATTCGATCTTTATATTCATACAATGAATTTTCCGTTAATTTATGCCAAATTGATAAGGAAATAGTTTGCGTTTTCTTGGTTATTGGAGGAATTATACCATCAACAAATACATGTGATGACATGTTAGCAAATGAAGAGTTTGTGAGACATTGTTCCAATTTTAAATTGTTCACAATTATGTGATCGATCATTATAAACTCAGGATCCGATTCTCTCTTGACCTAATGTCTTCTGAATTTTGACGAAGATTTTTAAATATGTGATTTAAGCAATTGCATGGCTAGGATTTTATTTACCATTAGCTAGTTTTCCTTATTAAACAGATCGTTGAATTTCTAAAATTGAAGGACGTTAATTAGAGTCGTGCCCTGCGTTGTCTTAGTGAAAGAACTTTTGTTTTGCATATTAAAAAAAAAAAATCAAGTTCACAATAATCCTTCAAATTTTTGTTTTAAAGATTGATGACCATAATTCAAGGTGTTGAAATTAAAAGTTCAAAGTCTAATTAGGATAAGGTGATTTTTTCCTACAATGCCTATATAAACGAGGGGGAATAAGTAGCTTCAAGGTATTTTTGAGATTGAGATGGTTGCTGTAGAAAAAAAACTGTTATTATAAAATAAAAGTTAATAATATGTAGTAAATAAAATTTTCAAATAATAATTTTAACAAAATTAGTTAATAATATGTAGTAAATAAAATTTTCAAATAATAATTTTAACAAAATTATTAAAGATATAATAAATTTTCTATCATACAATTAAAAAATCATATTAACATATCTTCTAAGCTATAGCAATTATTGTTTACCAAACACTTTAGGGTCAGTTTGGTAATGCTATAGCTTTTAAAATAGTTGTTGTTAGTTGTGCTGTATAAATAATCAACTGTAAAGAAAATTAATTAAGTGTTTGGTAAATTTATTTTCAGAAATACTGTGAGTTTTGAAAGTAATTGTATATATTTGATAAATCTTATTGTTAAACTGCTGTAATAAAATAAATGACTAAAATGGATATAATGTAGGATGAAATTTACTTACACATATAAAAATATAAATATACAATATTTTTAATTATGTATTATAATAATTTAAGTAAAAATAAAATTTATACTATATTGATTTATTTATTTTAATTTTCTATAATAAAAATTTATTGAAATATTAATTTTGTTTCCAATTTGAATAAGGATAGTTTTATGTTTAAATAATAATTGTAATGATATTTATGGAATTGTATTAAATGATAAAATTAATTTTCAAAATCAGAATCTAAAAGACACTCCTTCCCTACTTTTTAAAATTAGCTATAAGAAGAACTATTTTGACAAAAGTGATTTTGAAATTTCTTTTTTACCAAACACTAAAATTAGATTTTAAATTTTTAAAATTACTTTTAAACCGTTCAAAAGTAATCCCAAATGAACCTTAGTGCTGAAACTTAAAAGGAAATGTCTGCACACACACGAAAATGACTCATTTTCAACCTTGTTCTACGATTTCTATGATACCCAACTTTCCTCACACCAGTCACTGACTTAAGTTTTGGAGTGCCATCAGTGGTCACCGTCAGCACTGCCTCTGACACTACTTTTCCTCTTTTCCAAGTTTGGATGAGTCTTTCCTTGCAAATCCTACCCAAAAATTAGTGAGTTCGTCACCTTGTGTCCATCTTTAGAAACTTTCATAATGTCTTTGGTATAACCCAAAATTGGACAGAAAACAATTACTAAAGACTCTTCACGAATTAAGCACTAATTAAAATGGTTGATTTTCATGTATTAATTAAATAATGTTGGGATTATGTGCGCTTTAAAGCATATTGATTTTCTGATTAAAAAAATATTTGAGGTATTTATTCAGATATATTAAATTGTATTAATATTTTGAGTAAAGTCCATTTAATCATATTGTATGTATTTATGTGATCACCATGTAGATTTGCAGAAGACATAAATACAAGTAATCTTATGATTAAATAAATTAAGTTTACAGTTGATAAATAAAATTGGACACTTTATTTGGGTATAGACTGTAATAAATTCATTAAGTGATTTGTCTTAATCATGTATGAATTTATTGATGTAGTATGACTATATTGAACTAGATCACGTATGAGATTTAATTAACCTAGTAATAACTGTCAGACTTATTAAATCTCATAAGCATTAATTTACTATAATCTTAATCTTGAGTTAGTTATAATTTCATGATTGTAGTTGTTATTTCATTTGAGTTATCAATAGGCACGACATACATATGTAGTCAAGATTACCCGATATCTTGGTGGGAACAATTACAAGTATTGAAATTATAGATTAACAATACATAATTTGTACGACACATCTCTTGATAGGTTTTCAGTACTTGATCATAGAATTCTCTGGTCAAAGTATGTCAACATAAATAAATATGTTGAAAATAGTCATTAGAGAAATCCAGTAAGTATCAAGGAACAAGATGTAATTAAATTGATTGGACAATTAAAATATCAATTTAAATTAACGATGTGGTACAAATGATTGTGCAGTAAAGAAATCAATGTGACTTGGGCGAATTATTATTCGAGCATACAATTATGGAGGTCAGTTCTAATCTTATAGTAGAATAGAATTAGAATTAAATAATTATATTTGATTAATTACAAATTTAATTATTATAGCCACTATTGTATGTTCCCAAATAATTTCTGGGTTAGCTCATTTAATTGACAACACTATCACTAGACTAAAAAGCAAGAAAACTGACGTATTAGGTGAAAATCATAATTATAATATTTGTTAAGACCTATTATGTTATATTCAAGTGTAAAAGGAGGTTTGCCATATTTTACAAGGTGGTCCCCTAGTTAGTTACACATTCTCTTCACTTTTACGTGAATAGAGAGATAGTATTTAATTTAAATATTTAAATTAAAAGAGTAATCATATTTTAAATACGAATCCTAATCCTAACATACTAAGTTTTTTCATAAGATATTATAAAAGATGTACTTTTCTCTTAAAACATGAGGAATAAAATTCCAGGGTTTATGAGAAAAATACAAAAGACATCTAAGAGATCATAAGATATTATAAAAGGGATACTTTTCTATTAAAACATGAGAGAATAGAATTCCAGGGTTTATGAGAAAAATACAAAAGACATCTAAGAGATGCCAGTTGCAATTGGGAGTGGTGAAACAGACACCCACACGTCCACTGTTGATCGATCTTAAGTCATAGCTTGGAAGATCTTTTGGAGACTGAGCTACAACTTTTAATTAATTCATCTTCTCAAAATATCAAGGTACGAATTTCTAAATTACTTAATTCTTATATGTTATACGAGATCGCTCCTAAAAGTTTTAATTAAAAAATTGAAAAACCTGATTTTATCCTTTCAATTGGTATCAGAGCCATCTCATAATAAGATATAAGGATTTTGTAAGAAATCTATCTTGTTTATTATGTATTAGAATGACATAATTTATTTAGATAAATATTATTTATTAATATATGAATAAAGCATGCTTGAATTGTCTCAATTCATGGTTAGAAATTTCTCTGTATTTTTGTTTTGGATTTGTACCAAAATGGGTGGTCTATTATCACCATGTTTTCCTTTTGGTTTTAATTCATTATTCTTAGATTTTTTTTTGTAAGCCATTAATAGTATAAGAATTCTTGTAAATATTATTTTGTTATAAAATAGTATAAAAATCAAGAAAAGAAGAAAATAATTTACAGCAAGAACTCATGCTCATACTCCTGGAATTGACGAAAAAAAGATGGGTGTCCCTTTTTAATTTTTTCATTAAACATCCTATACTTTAATAATTTATATCTTTTGACATAATGTTGAAGACTTTTGTATTTAGGTCCAACAGAATGTAATGCATTATGGATGTGGCGGCTAGAAATAAAAATGTGAGAATTAGGGTTTTGGATTTTTATCTCAATTTACAATTCAGTTAAAATAATTGGGTTTTGGGCAGAAAAATTCAAATTTATTTATATTGGATCCAAGCCCAATTTTAGTTGTCGATTAGATAATATAAATAGAAATTTGATACGCCCAATAATAATTATTTGTCTAAATTTATTTATATTGGTCCCAAACCCGTTTTGAGATTTTAAAATTAGGTCATATAAATGAAAATTTTGGTAGATCAATAATTAAATTTATTTGGCTTAAGAATTTTTGAAAATAAATTTGGGCTTATTTTATTAAATTAATTGGGTCTGCATTTTATAAAAATTTTATTTCAAAAAATAAGACCCAATAAAATTTTATTTAATATATGCTCAAATTTAAATTTTAAAATTGAACCAATGATAAATTTAAAAGCCCAAAAATCTCTAAGCAAAACATGAGTAAGTACAAGGAAGGAAAAGAAAATTGATGGACATTGACTTAAAGCCCAATAGATATTAGGCTTATAGATTAAGTCAATTTTTTTAGGAAAACCATGAATTGAGATTATTTAATTATTTTTAATCTTTATGCTATGTTTGGATGATAATATGCCATGACAACATGTCATATAGAATAGTTAGTGTCACTCTATGAATAATGATATATGTCATTAATATAATATGAATTCATGTATATTGTTTGAAATTTACAAATGCTTGATAATATAATATATCACTTAGATAATATTATAAGAAGCATGCAATTAATATTATATGTATGTTTTAAAAGGAAAAACCAACATTAAAATATTGAGTGGGAGATGGAAGATTTAAGATAATTTTCCCAAGGGCTCCATTGTTAGTTAAATAATAAAATTATATATATACTTCGACTTCATAATACGGTAATGCTTCCTATGAAGGGTATATATATTAGACATTTTATTTGATGAATTTCTTTAAAGATAAGATCGAAATATTTTTCAATCTGTTGATCTCCCTAATGGTGGCTGCATGATATGAGAAATACGTAGACTAAAACAATAGTTATACACTCAATAAAATTTGTTATTAACCTTCCCAACGAAGCTCTGATAACAAAATTTTGGCTCTAAAAGATAACGATAGTTATTTATCATGTTACAACATGAAAGTAAATAATTTAATGGTTAATTGGGTCTAGTAAATGGCGGCATGACTTCCCCAATGGATAGTTTTCTAAAGCGGTACTAGATTATCGTTACAATAAAATAAAATGCATTTATGGTTTTTTGTATTTTAGATTTTTATTGTGAATGTTATATCAATATATTTATGTATGTATGTTTTATTTTTCAGAAAATGTCTTCCATCAACCCACTATTAATTATTCTAGTTAAAAATGAATTCACTGGTAAAAATTACTTAGATTGGAACTGCAATTTATTTAATATTCTCACTGCTAAAGACTGCAAATATGTTCTGACCCAGCAATGCTCTTCAGTACCAACGTTATACGATTATAGAAATCAGAGGAAGTCTTCTGAGAAATGGTGCAAAGTTAATAAAATGGCTAAGCGCTATTTATTGGCTTCGATTTCTATGGAACTGCAGAACAAACTTCGAAGCATGGAAACAGCCACTAAAATATTGGTTAGTCTCCATCAGATGTTTGGGCAAAATACTGATTCTGCCAGAGAAGCAGTGTTAAAACGTGTCACTGACACCAAGATGGAAGAGGGTACAAGAGTTCGTGATCATATCCTCAAAATGATGGACTATTTGAATGAAGTTGAGATTCATGATGTTGAGATCGATGATAAAACAAAGATTAACATGGTGATTGAATCTTTACCTGATACATTCAGAGAGTTTAAGGTCAACTATATCTTAAGCAATAAAGATGTGACCTTAGTTCAATTGATGTACGAACTATATGCTATAGAAGAATATTATCATAGCAAGAAACTTCCTAAAAAAGAATTTTCTTTAAAGCTTAACTTAAAAGAAGAGAATAAGCAGAAGAAATTCCGGATAAGAAAACCGTCTACCAGAAAAGATGGCAAGTCGAAAGACAAGTGCTTCAAGTGTGGACAGAAGGGTCATTGGAAGAAAGATTGTCCTAAAATTATTAAAATAAGGTATAGAAAATATTTAAGCTTCCTAATTAGTTCAATTTCTATTGATTAATGCTAGTAGATTCTGAGATAACTAATTTTATTTGTAAATTTATTTATTTGGTTTTCAGGAAACCAAGAGATTAAGTGAAGAAGGTTTTAAATTACAGTAGAGAATGATACAAGTTTATATCAGCTGAGAAGACTAGATCAATTTTATGAGACTTTAAGTTTTTATATTTGTCTTTGTGTTCCAAACATTAAAGGAATTTAATTTCGTTGGATTGTTTTTAACAAATAGGAGTACATTATTATTCTTGATCCTCTGTTAATAACTTATTTTGGTACTTTACAAAGATAATTAATATCATATAAGTCTATTGATCTATTCAAAGCAAGATATAATGATAAAGAGTATATGCATTTATCTAAGAAAAGAACTGTTTCTTATAAACCAATAGCACTTCTAATATTTATGCTTAAATCATATAAACTATAAAAAGATTTCATGAGAATGATTAATAATAGGTCTTTTCTGACCTATTGAGTTTGATCATTGATACTCTACAAATCTTATTTAGAATAGTAATATGATAAGGTAGCTCCTTTTGAGCTAAAAGAAAGCATAATATTGTATGGATTAGTGCATACAAATGTATATGGACTAATTAGTTTACATATTAAAAGATTTTATAAGTATTCTATCAATCTTATTAATTAATATTCATCGCATTTATGTTTGTCTAAATGCGTCATAATTCCGTGGCTTTTGAAATTTAAAAGAGTACATAGATAAGACAAAGAAGCTATTAAACAAGAACATAAAGGAACTTCGATCTGAGCGAAGTAAAGAATATCTCTCTAGAGAATTCAAAGTCCATTTGGTTGTAAAATGGGATAAACTCCCATATATAATGAACATTGTGACATAATAGTGTCATTATATGGAGAAACAAGATTCTTTTGGATAAAACAAGATATGTGCCCAGTAATTTATCATTTACTTTTTTTATTCTAGATACTAGTATTTGAAACTGCATAGACTATTGAACTTAGTTTCATCTATATTGGTGCCTAATGCTCCGTGGAATTATGGAAATGTCACAAACTTAATTTGTGACACATCTATAGTTGGAGATTCACTAGTATTTATACTAAAATTATAGGTAGAAAAGATGGATTCATGTTCAAAAGTTTGCATGTTTTAAGTATTCTAAAGGAATAAAGGAAAGTATAATTTATAGATCTCAAGATAGGAATGTATTTATAAATGTGCACGATACTTTCCTTAACGAGGAGTAAATAAATGACTTATAATCTAAAAATAAGGTAAAACTAGAGAAATCATAAAGAGATCAAATTGATGTTCAGTTTTCTATTTATGTATAATAACATAAAAAGGAGTGAAAATGATTAACTAAGAATTATCCCTAAACAATCATCACTTTTAGAACCTCGTCGTAGTGGGAGGGTAACTAGATTACCAACAGGATACATGTTATTGGGAGAAACCTATTCAGCTATCTCAGATGAACATGAATAAAATCCCACTAGTTACAATGAAGCTTTAATAGATGGTGATGTTGAATATTGGAAAGGGGCTATGAATCAAGAAATGGAATCTATGTATTCCAATAAAGTTTGAGAACTTTTAGAGACACCAAATGAGGTAAAACTCATTGGATGCAAGTGGATCTATAAGAGAAAAAGATGAGTAAACAGAATGATGGAAACATTTAAAGCAAGATTAGTAGATAAATGGTTCACTCTAAAAAAGGGAATCGATTGTGATGAAACATTTTTCTCTGATTACTATGCTTAAATCCATCAGAATTCTACTATCTATTGCTGCAGTACTAGATTATGAAATTTACTAAATGGATGTCAAGACTGCCTTTCTTAATGGGCATCTTGAAAAAGACATCTTTATGCAGCAATCAGATGGATTCATACAAAAAGGCCAAGAACACTTGGTATGCAAGTTGCAGAGATCCATATATGAATTAAAGCAAGCATTCCGGTCATGGCACATTAGATTTGATTAAGTAATGAAATTGTTTAGATTCATTCAGAATATTGATAAACCATGTGTGTACAAGAAAATTCAGGAAAAATATGTAGTTTTCCTAATTCTTTAAGTAGATGATACTCTCCTTATCGGAAACGATGTAGGAGTAATGACTACAATAAAGAACTGGCTAGCAAAATAATTTGATATAAAAGATCTGGGAGAAACTAGTTATATTCTTGGTATCAAGTTACTATAAGACCAGAAGAATAAAACGATAACTTTATCTCAAGCGGTCTATATCAATAAGATATTGGCTAGATTTAGTATGAAAAATTCCAAGACTGGTTTGTTGCCATTCAAACATGAAATTTTATTCTTTAGAGATCAATCACCCAAAACATCTGAAGAAAAAGAGAAAATAAGACGAGTTCCCTACGCAGAAGCTTTAGGAAGTCTTATGTATGTCATGCTTTACACTAGACCAGACATCTGTTTTGTGGTTGGGATGGTTAGCAGATATCAATCCAAACCTGGATATGAACACTAGACTGCTGTCAAGTACATAATAAAGTATCTAAAAAGAACTAAGAATTATATGCTTGTGTATTCTGGTGATAAACTTATTCTAGTTAGTTATACTAATTCTAACTTTATGTCAGATAAGAATTCTAGAAAGTCTACTTATGCCTATATGTTTACGTTAGGAAGTGGAGCTATTAGTTGGAAGAGTATGAAACAATCTTGTATTACGGACTCCACAACAGAAACTGAATATATGGCTGCATCTAAAGCTGCAAAAGAAGCTGTATGACTCCGCAAGTTCCTTCAAGATCTTGAGGTGGTATCTGCTGTAACTACACCACTTAGATTATTTTGTAATAATAGTGGTACAGTGGCTTAATAAAAAAAACTAAGGAACCACAAAAAACAAAAACACATTGAGAGGAAGTATCATCTCATAAGGGAATAATGTAGAAAGGTTATCACCTACACTTAGAGTCCTACAGCATGTGCAATATGCCAGATATGCTTTGAGAGCTAGTGAGAGATTGTTAGGATTATGTGCTCTTTAAAGCATATTGATTTTCTAATTAATAAAATATTTGGGGTATTTATTCAGATATCTTAAATTGCATTAATATTTTGAGTAAAGTCCATTTAATCATATTATATGTATTTATATGATCACCATGTGGATTTGTAGAAGACATAAATACAAGTAATCTTATGATTAAATAAATTAAGTTCGCAGTTGATAAATAAAGTCGGGCACTTTATTTAGGTATAGACTTTAATAAATTCATTGAGTGATTTGTCTTAATCATGTATGAATTTATTGATGTAGTATAACTATATTGAACTGGATCACATATGAGATTTAATTAACCTAGTAATAACTGTCAGACTTATTAAATCTCATAGGCATCGATTTACTGTAATCTTAATCTTGAGTTAGTTATAATTTCATGATTGTAGTTGTTATTTCACTTGAGTTACCAATGGGCATGACATACACATATAGTCAAGATTATCCGGTATCTTGGTGGGAGTAATTACAAGTATTGAAATTATATATTAACAATACAGAATTTGTACGACACATCTCTTGATAGGTTTTTAATACTTGATCATAGAATTCCCTGGGCAGAGTGTGTCAATATAAATAAGTATGTTGAAAATGGTCATTAGAGAAAATCAGTAAGTATCAAGGAACAAGATATAATTAAATTGATTGTACAGTTCAAATATCAATTTAAATTAACGATGTGGTACAAAAGATTGTGCAGTAAAGAAATCAATGTGGCACGGGCGAATTATTATTCGAGCATACAATTATGGAGGTCAGTTTCAATCTTATAGTTGAGTAGAATTAGAATTAAATAATTATATTTGTTTAATTATAAATTTAATTATTGTAGCCACTATTGTATGTTCCCAATGATTTTCAGGTTAGCTTATTTAATTGACAACACCATCACTGGACCCAAAAACAAGAAAACAGGCGTATTAGGTGAAAATCATAATTATAATATTTGTTAAGATCTATTATGTTATATTCAAGTGTAAAAGAGAATTTGTCATATTTTATAAGGTGGTCTCCTAGTTAGTTACACATTCTTTCTACTTTTACGTAAGTGGAGAGATAATATTTAATTTAAATATTTATATATTTAAATTAAAAGAGAAATCATATTTTAAATACAAATCATAATCTTAACATATTAAGGTTTTTCATAAGATATTATAAAATGGGTACTTTTCTCTTAAAACATGAGAGAATAGAATTCTAGGGTTTATGTGAAAAATACAAAAGATATCTAAGAGACGCTAGTTCCAATTGGGAGAGATGAAACAGACGCCCACAGGTTCAGTGTTGATCGATCTTAAGTCATAGCCTGAAAGATCGTTTGGAGACGGAACTACAACTTTCAATTGATTCATCTTCTCAAAATATCAAGGTACGAATTTCTAGATTACTTAATTCTTATATGTTGTATGAAATCGCTTTTAAAATGTTTTAATTGAAAAATTGAAAAACCTGATTTTATCCCTTCAAATAATACAATATATAAGCAAACCATAAATCATACTTTTTCGTGGTTGATGCTAAAGCAAATCGTAATGAAATTATGTTAATATTATCGTTGATCAGCACATAATTATAAGATTAGAAATCTTCTAAATTTACAAAATAAGTATCATTGCTTTATTATCTTGCACTCTCGTTTTCTTGATGGTTTATCCATGATGGTCAGTCCATCATGAATGCCTAATTTTAAAAATTATTTTTAAATATAGAAAACACATTTATCAAGATAAGTCCATATCAATTTAGTTTATATTTGATATTCGAATGAGTTTGAATTTTCCTGAAATCTCTAAATACTAATATCAAAGTGATATATATATAAGCGTCAACTTATTGTTTTTATAAACAAAAAAAAAATCTTAAACATAATTATTTGATATTTTTATACTTATAAATCAAAATAAAAAAATATTAGATTTAATGTTTTAGGAAATAAATATATTTTATAGAAATATTTTTAGAATATAATATTTACTTTTTTATTAAGATAAGAGTCAAAAAAATTTAATTTTTTTATTCAATGTAAATGTTTAAAAATAAGATATTAGTAAAAAAAACAAAAATAACTTTTAAAAAGTGTCTGAAGTTAATAAAGTTTTAAATTTAAGATGTTAAACAAATAATCCTTAAGATTATATGATAATTTTATAAAGACAATTACTTAGTTACATTTCACATAACTTTTATCCTGCTAATCCAAGGGATGAAATTAAATTTATGAAAAAATAATAATCAGTTGGCTTAGTTAAATTTATGGACCGTAATTTTAGTAAATGGTAGGTAACTTAGGGTCCCGACCCATTTATACAATGGATTACTTGTGATCATTTCGCCAAACAACCGGGCGGCGAAGTTGTTTTTTCATAGAGAAATTAAAATATAACAAGGGAAAAAGAGCTGCGTACCCGAGTCTTCTAATTTCTTTCCGGGTTTCAACTCGACAAAGCCGCTGTTCTTCCCTAAACCATAAACCCCAGAATCTTCTGAGACACAAAGATAAGTATATAACTATAACTACTTTTGTAGGTTTTAACTTAAACTAACCAGTTTAAGATTCTTCATTCTTTCTCTCAGTCACAGCAAACAACAATGGCCCCTGATGCTTCTCACGCTCTTGCAGGTTCTTTATTTTAATTTATTGTTTTGAGCAATTTGGCCATCTGGGTTGTATTCATATCTATGTGGGGCATTAATTTTCTTTTGTGTTCTGAAGCATAAGGCAGATGGATATTTATCTTTGTAGCACATAGTAATGTGTTTTATTATTAAATTAAGTTTATTTTCCTTTTGTTGCTGCTTCAGTAGTTTCGTAATCTGCAATGAGCTTTAGATTCATGTGAGGCTTAAATTTGTATTCGTTTTAAAGCATGATTCTGTATGAATACTTATGTAGATTGCTTGGTGCATAAAAAGTAAACCTTCTTTTGATGCTGTTGTTGCTCTGTTGAATGTAGTTAGGGAAAGGGTTCAACAGTTTCTGAATGCTGCTTGTACTGGGAATCTTGACCTTCTCAAGAGTAAGTTTGGTGTCCAGATTAATGGCGGTTTATGCACTTGTTTATAAATTTAATTTATAGTTGCAATTTTCTTTTAAAATCTGAAATGTTTTGGAATCAAATTTATTGTTAGAGATTGCGAAACAATTCGATGATCAGGGGAAAGGGCTGTCAAAAACTGTAACAGACATAAAGGATGCCAACAAACGAGGTGCACTGCATTTTGCAGCTAGAGAGGGCAAGACTGATGTGTGCAAGTATTTGTTGGAGGAATTGAAGCTTGATGTGGATACACAAGATGAAGATGGTTTGTGTTTGATGTTCTTGCTGTGCATTCTTAGATTTGTTGTTTTATTCTTTGTGCATGAATTGGTGATCGCACTACAAATCAGATACCCGTGTGATTTTGCTTTGACAGTTGGAAGAAGGTGGTACCCTTTTGTTTTTGGTAGTTATTTCAAGACCTGTGTTGTTTTTTCTTATACACTCACAATTGCAGCAGATATGCTTTTATCTAGTTTTAGTTTTTCATCTCCTTATATGTATGAAAACTTAGATGTTGTGGTTATAGTGTTACAACTATAGATATGAAGCTATTTGATCTGATCTTCTAGAATTTCAAATATGCAGGTGAGACTCCTCTTCTTCATGCTGCCCGTCAAGGACATACTGAAACTGCGAAGTACCTTTTTGAGCATGGTGCTAATCCTGCCATTCCAAGTAACTTAGGGGCCACAGCTTTGCATCATTCTGCCGGAATAGGTTTGCGATTTCTTTTTGTTTTCTTGTTTTTATGTAATAATCTGGGTAGCACATCATAAAATTATGAAAATAGACTGCTTTATTTGTTTATTTAATACTGGCTATGCGTTGGTATTGAAAGGCTATGGTAAAGGTCCCCATCTTTTTAGGAAGTGTCAAATTGTGAGTAAATCACGAAATGAAAATTTTTAGTTCCTTTCCTTTCTTCAGATACAAATTTTCCTGTAACGAAAAAATAGAAGCTAGGCTGGTTTTAGAACTAAGTGACTCTTTTAATCTTTTTCTTGATTATATACTTGAAATTTGCTTCCCTTCAATGAGTTTTTGTACCATCCATGCGAGAAGAAATACTTAATGTTTGGCATTGTCAGGTAATAAGAAAAATCTCATAATGGTATCACAGCTTGTTGTCGCTTGTTGTTTGCTGTCTTCATTTAAAGCAAAAATTTTATGCAGCATGTTTTGGTGGAGTGAATGGATTCAGTGTTGTTAACTTGTAGGGATTTAACCTTGAAAGTGTTTTGCATCGTTGAACTAAAAGTTACAGTTTCTAGGCTCTTAACGTAAAATCTAGTATTGAGGTTCATTTAGCCCTTGTGTCAATTTATTTCTCTAGATCTATTTAGTTTCACTTTGGTTCCAGAATCATCTGAGCCAGCTTGACTTAATTGATTTGTATTCTTACAATCAGTTCATGCTTCATTGCAGGAAATATTGAGTTGCTGACATATTTACTATCCAAAGGCGCTGAGGTTGATTCAGAAAGTGATGCTGGTACTCCTTTAATCTGGGCAGCCGGTCATGGTCAACAAGAAGCTGTGAAAGTTTTGTTAGAGCACCATGCTAATGTATTTTTTATTCATCATTGTTCTTTCTGTGTTATATTATGCTAAAACATTCTGTTTCTTTTAGGTTTTTTGCTCATTTATTCAATTTATCAAAGTCTATTTATGACAAAATCAAGACAAAAAATTTTTATTTATTTACCTAGAATGTGGGTCAAGTGCATATTGTATTGTTTTTCTTATGTTGTTCTCAATTGGTTTTATTGCAGCCTAATGCTGAAACAGAAGATAACATCACTCCTCTATTGTCAGCTGTAGCAGCGGGTTCACTAACATGCTTAGACTTGCTTATTCAGGTTTTGTATCTTCATTAGTCCTCTGACCTGTCAAATATTGTTATGGATTTGTTAAGGTGTGTTTAGAGTTTTTGCTTTGATGTCTTCTCTGGATTTTAAGAGGAATGTTCGCATTTACTTATATGCAGGCAGGTGCTAATGCAAATATTATTGCTGGTGGAGCAACCCCATTGCACATCGCTGCTGATATTGGGAGCATAGAAATCATAAAATGCTTATTGAAAGCTGGAGCTGATCCTAATGTCACCGATGAGGTTCTGGTCATCAGTGCATTGATTTAGTCATGATATTGTTTCTCTTTCACACTTTTGTAGATTGTTTGTTGTATGCGTTTATTTCCTCAAGTCTTTTAAACCTCATTTGGTTTGATGCTTATATTTTTGGTCTCTACAGTTGAAGATTCTATAAAACTTTTGTTACCAATACCAAAAATTTTTGAAAGTCTAATTTCCTTATCAATATAATGTAAAGTATTTACTTTCATGCTGCTAGGCTATTTCTTTATGTATTAATATGAGTTTGTTGTTCAAAATGGGCAAAGCCTCTGACCTTGCAAAGTATATGAAGACCTCCTGATGGATGATGTCTGTGACCTTTCATCATAGTGATCTTCCACAAACGATACCCAGTTCCATCTATCTAGTGACCTTGTTTTCATTATAAGACCTCTAATCCCTTAACTTGCAAGAATGTCTTTTGAAATTGACCTTTGCTATCCTTTACCTTCAAGTTGGTTATAATCAAATATCCTTTGCCAAGTTGTTCTTCTTTTGAGTTAACTCCATGAGGAAAATATAAGCAGAAATCTTGGTTCTATATAATTCTTATAAGCTTACTGTACTGACATCCCGTACGTAGAGTCCTTCCGCAAATTAAGGAGTTGAAATCTATTCAGATTTATAGAAGTATGATTTTATGTATGTTGATAATGTTAGTCAGTTTCAAGGTGGTATTAGTTGATTCCATGCCTTAAATGGATAACGTAATGAATTTTCTTTGCATCACAGGACGGCCAGAAACCCATACAAGTTGCAGCTGCAAGAGGCAATCGTGAGGCTGTTGAGATCCTTTTTCCCTTGACATCTGAAGATCCCTCCATTCCCAAATGGACAGTTGATGGAATTCTTGAATACATGCAATCTGAATCCGGGAAACAATCGGTAATCCATTCATTCCGTATCTGATTTGAGAAGAGTGGTGGAAGGTCTGTAACTTGTGTAATTCTAAAATTATAAATGATCTTAATCAATTTTTCTTTTTTAGTTGTGGACTTGTATAATGGCTATCCCTCATAAACATTATACTTGCTTAAAATTTGAACTGCAAAATAGTACCTAGACTTTTTAATGAGTTTTTTTTGTTCTTTTTAGAACTTTTTTTGAATTATGTGTTTGAGTTGAAAGGTGGAAAGATTATGTAGACTGTACTTGGAAAAAAAATTTATATAGAGTGAGAGGAAGGGATCTCTCTAAGGTAAGAGAGAAAGAAAGAATACGTAGAACAAAGTTTCGATTTGACTACTCAGGACTAGATAAGTAGATAGACAAACTTATGTGCCCTAAAGATTACCTAGGTTAGTTATATACTCTTAAGATAACTGTACTCACATTTAGTGTATAATTGCAATCTAATACTATCATGCTTATATACACTAAAATGTTATTTTTCATAAAATGTTCTAAAGGTGAACTTTTGCAGGAAGAAACAAGAAACCTGAAGGAAGATAATGCACCAAAAGACAAGGCTCCAATGAAGGAGCTCCCTGAGGTACTATTTTTTCTCTGCAATTCAACTTCTCCTTGGTTATGCGTTGTTTTGTGCTGATTAATTTTTCTTGAATTTTTTTCCCCCCTCATTGAATGTTGGTGAATATTTTGCAAGTTTAAATGATGTACAACTGCTCTTTTTTTTGCTTCATGGTGAATGATTACCTCTCCAATGAGAGGAAGGAAGAATTTTAAATATTTTATGGTTAGTGGGCAATTTGGTTTTTGCCATTAGGAAATAATGATCAAACCAAAATTTTTAATGTTTGATGCAGAAAATTTTAGTAGTAGTAGTTGGGAGAACTTCGTAGTTAAAGTAGTTATTGATGTGTGGTAAAATCAAATCTTGTGGGAATGGTTTCTTTACATGCTCTATTTTTTATTCATTCAATTTCTTTTCTTGAAGTTACTCTTTTGTTGATAATGTGAAAGAAATTTTCCTAGGGGGATTGTCCTTTCCAAATAATTTTCCTTTTTATTATATAACTCATATGGATTTATCTCAACTTTAAAATTTTTTTTTTTTTTTCTTTGTTGGTATGTTATCTTTTATTCAAAATTTGAGTAAATTCCGTGGAATCATCTTATTTGAGGTGAAGTGGCCAAATTTCTGTTTATGTTGTCTTGTTGCCCTGTTTTAATTTTTTATTATTTATTCAGGTGCCGCCTGAAATAAAGAAGTTAGCTGCAGAAGCAAAAGCCAGAGGAGATGAGGCTTTCAAACAAAAGAATTATCTTATGGCCGTTGATGCATATACACAAGTATGTTCTTCATCTTTTTGGTCCTCATGTTTAACATTGAATGTTGGAGAATTAGTTCTGTATATATAACATTCTTGACATTCAACTTTTGTTAGATTTGAACAATTAAAAGGACCTCTATATTCAACTCTATTGCACTCTTCTAACGTGGAAGTTCTCAAAAATTGTGAACTTGCCTATGGGAATAACATTTTTGAAAGAGTCTAAAGCTTTATATATGAGAGTTTTGAGAAATAGCTGTTATATGGCGCTCTTGCTACTTCGCAATATCATGGGGACAATTCATGTATTCTTTTATGACAGCAAGAAGTAGGGGTTAATTTGGCCGCTTAAATGGGAGAGCTATCTGAATGTCGTTTAAAATGCTTAATAGATGTTTTTCAGGCAATTGATTTCGACCCCAGCGATGCCACATTACTTTCCAACAGAAGCCTCTGTTGGATACGTCTTGGACAAGCAGAGCATGCCTTAGCTGACGCAAAGGCTTGTAGAGCATTAAGACCGGACTGGCCGAAAGCTTGCTATCGGGAGGGTGCAGCATTGCGTTTATTGGAGGCTTGCTCTCATCTTCACTCTTACTGAATTTTGAGGTTATACCTGTTTCACATTATTTGACATTTTTATTTTTGCTCTATTTTCTAGAAATTTGATGAGGCAGCCAATGCTTTTTATGAGGGCGTGACGCTTGACCCTGAGAATAAGGAGCTTGTAAATGCTTTTAGGTCTGTGACCGCCCACTTCATGTCTTTCCCATTTTAGTTGCTTAAAATTTCGCTTGGCATGTTTAATTCTCTAAAGTCAGTGCCATGCATACTATTAAAAGTGGGATTTTATTATAGGACAGTATACAACATACACTTTTCTTTTTCCCATATATTTGCAGGGAAGCTGTTGAAGCTGGGAGGAAGTTCCATGCGACAGACAAGAAGTAATAGTTTGTTCCAATTCCAAAATACAGAGACAAGGGACCAAAAAACCACACAGGACTAGTGAGTAATCGGAGCTACAGGCTTATGGTTGCTTTCAAGTCATGCCACAAGAAATGATTCTGATAGGAGTATAGGTAGAACCCATATTTTAAGATGATTTTAACAGCTGTTTTTGAATTTTGTTTCATAGCAGCTTGTGCGAGTTTAATAGGGTTTCAATGGGAAGTTGCATCCGTGTTTTTCTTATATTTCAGTTGAATTATTCCTTCTTTCTGTCACAATATTTTGCATCTTATCACGAGACTTCACAAAACTGCTGTGTCTTATTAATCATTGATGGGCCATTACTTTCTCTTTTACTATCCAAAAATTTGAAATTGCACATTTGAATGATTGGGGGAAACAGTTGGCTAAATGAAAACTAGAGGGATTGCTGCCTGTGATACTTTTGTCAAAGACGAGAAGTCTTGGAATCATCATAATTTCCTCTTCTATTTTTATGACACTTGTAAAAGGGTTTTATGGTTTTTTCTCTTATGAATACTTTATATAACTTTTTTAAAAAGAAAATAAGTAATGTAATAACTTAATTATCATGATGCAATATTTTTGATCGGATAGTACGACAACCAATATAATTATAAATTCTGATTTGTTAATAATTATTAAACTTGTATAAAAGAAGCAAATTATTTTTGGTCCGAGTTTTGAGGTGTGTGTACTTGTTAGAGTGAGAAAGAAGAGTGTGAGGTTCTTAATTTTAATGTTTACATATTTATTTAAGATTAAAGTGAGAAATAGTTTTACTTATTTTTTAAGTAAGAAGTGGGATAACCCACGCGTCATCCTTATTCCGAAGCTTTCTTTGATTTGAACGAACGAGGGACGAAATGAACGAGGAATAAAGGCGCAAGCAAGAGAGAAGAAAGCCTATATTTGGGCATCATTCTCATGGGGAAGGTGTCCCATGTCCACTCCTACCCTTTTTTTTTCTTTTTTTTTTCTTTAAATATAGTATAGTTATATTTATTAAAATAAAATAATATTATATTGATTTTAAGTTAAAATTCTTTAAAAATAATATTTTTATATTCATATATAATTAATAATATTACTATGTAATACTTTATTTTAAAATATAATATTATCATATTTATTTAGTATTAATAATTAATAATAATAAATATTTTATTCTAAGAAAATATTAATTGTGTACTATATTATTAATAATAGTATTTTATTTTTGTTGCTCCTATCAATAATTTTTAATTTATATAATTAAAATTAAAATTAATTAAAGTTTTTTTATTTATATAATTAAGAATATTAAAAATAATTACTAATTTATATTATTAAAATTAATAATAAAATAAATATTTTATTTTATAAATATATTTTTTATTCACTTTGTAATTAAAAAATTATAATTTTTAAAATAAGGTAAAATTATAATTTAAAATAATTCACTCTAATTACAGAATAAAATAAACACATAAATGAGATTCTAATTTTTATTTCATACTCTCATTCCAGTATAAAAAAACAACTTATTCCCACTCCACTTTCCTAATCCTAAAATTTTCACTTCTCAAGATCTTCAGTCTAATTCAAAAAAGAATAATTAGTTGACATTCTAAATTTTTTACATCAAATAATTGTTCCAAATGATTTGACGTTCATTAACTAATTGATAGTTCTTTACAAAATTCAAGTAAATTAATTATATAATTATACCAACTAATTAATAAATATAATATTATTTATGATAGTCATCACATTATTTGAGATAGTTATGCGAAATAAAAAATTTAAAATGTATAACATTATTTATCCAAAAAGTAAATACTACCGTAATATATTGTATAATTATATTTTTAGTGTTTGCCAATAATATGTAATGATATTTTAACCTCCCATCTAAATAAAAAAATTAAAGTAATGTCCGCCAATAAAAGATGATTTTTTAATATTAAATTAAAAAAAATCGTTTAAAGAAAATTCTATAACTGATTTTTTAGGCGTTTATAATAACCAAACTAATGTGTTGTTCAAATATTCCCGTCAACAAATTATCACACCGCACGCAATATTTCAGAGTTAATTGTTGTCTGGAGAAAAAAACATATATTTTAATAAAAATTATTAATATACTACAGTCTATTATTTAAAAAATTATTTTGATGACTGAAATAATTTTTTTTATGTCATCATTGTATCCACGATTCCACGTTCGCCCTTTAAAATAAAAACAATTCATTTCGATCAAAATAATTAAAAATAAAAACACTTTGAGATTTTTTTTCCCTGTTTTGCCCTTTTTCTCTTCTAATTCCTCACCTCAACACTGCAGCGAAACCACCTGAGACATACGAACAGTGTTCCGGGGCGTCTCGCTCAGTCACTGTCCCTCTAAAATTTTCAGATCCCAATCATGCCCCTAAAACCACCAACAAATTACGGCGCTGCCGCTGCCACTGCCACTGCCACTGCCACCACCACTACTAACCCAACAACAACATCCCTATCCTTCTTCTCACGCGCCGAGTCTCTAACAGCCACGCGCCGCCCATGGCGCGAATTCTTCAACACGTCGACCCTCTCTCTCCCCACCGACTACAACGACGCAATCTCCCGCGCGCGCCGGAACGCGAGCTACTTCCGCGTAAACTACGCAATGGTAATGCTCTTCATCCTCTTCCTCAGCTTGCTCTGGCACCCGGTATCGATGATCGTTTTCATTGTCGTTTTCGTCTTGTGGCTGTTCTTTTACTTCGCCCGGGACGACCCAGTTGTCGTTTTTAATCAAACGTTGGATGATAATTTCGTGTTGGGTTGTTTGACTGTGGTTACTGTCCTTGCTTTGATTTTGACCGATGTAGGGACGAATGTGTTGGTGGGTTTGATTGTTGGTGTTGTTTTAGTTGGTTTGCATGCGAGTTTTAGGACTACTGATGATTTGTTTTTGGATGAGGAGAGTGCCATTGAAGGTGGGTTGGTTTCGGTTGTGGGAGGGACTCAGCCCGTTAGGTTGACTGGTTATACGCGAATTTGAGGGATTTGGGTTTGTTTTGAGATTGTGTTTTTTTGGTGATTTTCTTTGAAAATGCTGTTGTGACATTCTATAGAGATTCTTTAGATTAGTGTTTTTGGACGAGGATACTGCGGTTGAAGGTGGTTTGGTTTTACCCGTTAGATTGACTGGTTATATGGGAATTTGAGGGTTTTCTGTTCGTTTTGAGAGTGTGTTTTTGGTGATTTTGTTTGATATTGGTGGTGTGAGATTCTTTAGATTGGTGTTTTTGGACGAGAAGAGAGCGGGTTGAATGTGGTTTGATTTCAGTTGCGGGAGGAGTCAGCCTGTTAGATTGACTGGTTACATGCGAATTTGAGAGATTTCGGTTTGTTTTTGATGATTTTGTTTGATAATGGTGTTGTGAGATTCTTTAGATTAGTGCTTTTGGATGAGGAGAGTGTGGTTGAAGGTGGGTTTTGGTTGTGGGTGGGAGTCAACCGGTTATGTTGACTGGTTATATGCAAATGTGATGGATTTGCATTTTGTTTTTTCGATAGTGTATTTTTGGTTATGCGAGATTATTTACGTTAGTGTTTTAGTTCATGGTGATCAAGTGAAATTCAAGGATGGTTTGATTTTGTAGTTACTTTGATTGTTGTTTTTTGGATTTTTTTCAGTGATAATTTTGTTTTTTGGTTACCTCGAGGAGATAGAATTCCGAGTGATTGGTTAGTTTTATCTTTTTCGGGGAAGCTTGCAAGAAAACGGAGGAGATTGTCTGCTACTGTTGTTTGGATTGAAGTGCAGATCATGTGTGACTTGATCTCATATGACCGATTCAGCATTGTTTGTCACTTGTATTTTATTTGTGGAGATGGAAGTCAGTGTTGAGGCTGTAGAGATTCGATCAGCAAGTGTTCTGTTGTGGCATCAAGGGAGGTGATTTTAGTGTTATTTTGTGGAATCACTAATTTGGA
Source organism: Murraya koenigii (assembly GCA_025617385.1). Taxonomy (NCBI): domain Eukaryota; kingdom Viridiplantae; phylum Streptophyta; class Magnoliopsida; order Sapindales; family Rutaceae; genus Murraya; species Murraya koenigii. The sequence goes on from CM046816.1 coordinate 21,300,082, forward strand.
ACAATTTCTTTATTTTCTTCACCCAGTTCTGATCACTAATCTGTGACATTTTCTTTGTTCAGCAAAATTGGACCACTTTGAAATGATCAGTGGTTACAAAATTCTTTTTCCTTGTAGCTAGTATCTTGATGCATGTTTGTAAATGATCTTGGTACAAGACGAATGTGATCAGTGGTGATGGTTCTTTTTCTTTGGTAGTCATTTGTTTGCGTACTTGTGAACAAAATAATTTTGATCCTCAGTAAGTGTTAGTTGATCATTCAGTACAATTATCTCTCAGGTTCTGTTGAAATGATGAATTGGCCTAGGGGCAAGGACCATAGGCTAATAGCAAATGAACTCAATTGATTGAAATGGCTTCTAATGGCAATGAAGATTCAGTAACTAAATAGAAAATGAACTAAATTAATTGAAATGGCTTCAGATGGTAATGAAGATTCAGTAACTAACTTTATTTGATCTCCTATCTGTTATTTATTTATTTATTTTTCCTGTTTACCATAATTCTCATGAATCTTCTTGTGGATCTGGTAAAATAAAGAAACTTGGCTGTGAACTCTTAGGTAATCTGACATCGCTGTATCCTCTGTACTTAATGCTTAACAATTATTTTGCTGCAGAAACTGCAGGCTAATAGTAGATTCTTAGTGTAGAAAGTTATCTAGGAGTACATGGTCTTCAATGTTTCTTTTGGTTGGAATGCGCCCTCTCTCATGGCCAAAAGCACAGGAGCATATCTCAATCATTCGAGTGGCTTGGTTTGTATATGTCTATGTGGGAAGGAATCTCTGAGTTTACTGTGTATTACCATTTAGATTGCTTGTTTGTACCTTGCTATGTTTTATTGACCATTCCTTAGTAATCGATAGAGGATGATTTGGACTTTGGAGACCAGCTTGTGAGAAAGTGATGGTGCACGTCCCCTGTAAATTTCTTCATATACATTCAAGAAAATCAAGTTTAGTCTATTTTGAGCAATATAACCATTAGCCAACTCATATACTGGAAACATTTGTTCTTCCAATATTTCTTCTGAGATCGGATATCACAGGGTCAATTACATATTCATTTTCCAGCCAACTTCATTCCTGTTAATATCAAATAGGACAATTCTAAAACTGGAACAAAAGAAAGTAATTTATAGTAATTAACACTGGTACGGGCATACATTCATCAATTCCACCATCAAGCTGTCTTCTTCACTCAGGATATGCAATTGCAAGTTAAAGATTGGAGTAAAGCCATCCTAATATTTAAATCACAATCAAAAGGCAACCGAATTACAGAGAAATGACGTTCACGGTGTATTATTCCTCCTCTAAGTTGATAGAGTCACCGAACTTCCCATACAGAATTTTCTTCAATTCATCCATTTGGGCCAGAACAGTTTCCTTCTCTTTCTCGAGTTTTTCCAAAGTTTTGCTATTCACCTCTTTCATCTCTTCTATTCTGGTCTCCACTTCTTCCCTTGGCACATGAGCAAAGACTTCTCCTATTTGGAAGCGAACCAATTCTTCATCAGTGAGAATCAATTCATTGCCTGCATCCTCCAGATTATCGTTTGTTTCCTAGAGAAAACACACCAGTAAGTTGGAGAAGAAAAGAGGAAACCAAGAAGAATCAAACAAAGGCAATGGAATGTGATTAAAGTAGACGAGACAATAAAAACAGAAAAAAGAAATTCAACGAACACTGCTTCCTATCAGTCCCGGGGTGAAATGAATGAATCATGATAAGGCTTTGTTTTAATCAAATTTGGTAACAAACATGTCTAAACGCGTCGAATGATAAGAGGGTAAATAGAACCATTACTATAAATGGAAAAATACTATCAAATGCTTTATCAGGCAGTACAAAGTATTATATACAAATGCATGCAAATGTAAATATAACATTTAGTAAAGGTACATTAGCATCATCCCAAAACTTTGGCACTAAAAAATGAAGATGGCCTGGCTTGTATTGAACTCAAATTGGAATCAGAATACTGGCACAAGGCTGAAGGTCTAATTCAGAAAACTTCTAAGCTAAGAGAAGCAGATGACAGAGGAACATGACTTCTGCAAATGTTTTATTTCATAAGAAATACTTCCATATCCAAGTCAAAACATAAAACTAAAGTAACCAACCACAATCTCTTTAATGCCCTGACATACTGTGAATAATGATCTTGTATACTCCTACATGGACTTTGGTCATAACCACCTCCATTAATAGGGCAAACACTACAAAAATACATCAGCTCTTCCGTGAACAACTTGATATGCACCAAACCTGATGTACGTTCTCTGTTTTACATTGCTTCCATTGATGTAAGTTTGCATAAATTTAAAGATACAAGAAACATGTTAAGATGCCCGTAGAAATTCATTAACACAACAGCTAAACAATCAGTATCTATCATTTTGATGCCATTAAGATCTTTAAGCTTATTGACTATATCCTTTTTAAATTAGACATCTTATAAAACTGCTGATGCATTCAATTTCTTAGACATCCCTAAAATATTGGTAAAGTCTTCACTTTGCTGTAAGCTATATGCCTGGGTACAACAATAGGTCTAGATATTTCTCCAACATATGCATTACATTTACATGCCTATCCCAACTATGTAGAGGCAGCACATAAGATCACAAATTTGATTTTACAATTTTTATTAGTCTTCTAGTTTTTCCATTCACATCATCCAAAATCAATAGTGAGAAATCAGTCAGGCTCAAACTTGATCAACCCTGGCATCTTGAATGAGCTTTTAATTTTTAATCCTAATGTTTACCTATATTCTCAAATCCACCTCCTTCCTAAAGATCTTGAGACGCAAAATCTCCCTAGACATATCCAATGACAACATTCCTCAATACATCAGATAAATAGCACACGTGCAAACACACACACACACCTATCAATACACTCAAAACCAGAGCTGGGGTCTTTCTCATTTCAATAGAAATCCATTATCTTGCAGCAAAAGCAAGAAGTAGAACTGGGTTTACTCCTTTTTAACCAAAACACATTTCATATGTACAACAAAAATCAAATCTTTACAATCCAAAGTCATAAAATAACCAAAAATAAAACAAACCCAGATGAAAGCAAAAGGGAAAGAAGGAAAAACAAACCTTGGCAAACTTGATTTCATCTTCAAGCTCATGAAATCTGTTGTTTAATCTTCCAAATTTGTTAATGTTTTGTTGATCTTCCCATGTCACTACTGTATCAGATTTCTCAGCCTTTACATTAAAATATTTTTAACTCATTAAACACCATATCAAAATATAAGGGGAAAAAAAAAACATACAAGGGTTTTAGGAGGATGTTGGTTACCTGTTCATGTTGCATCGTGAAGTTTGAGTGCCGTCTGCAGAGAAACACTAAAGCGGGTATCGTGTTTAAGAGCAGTTCGGTTAAGTGAGAGGATCTCTTTGTTGTTTGACACACTGTTAGATGACTCGTCGTTTAAAATAGAAGTATTTGTTCGGATTGTCGTCATGTTATAGAACTAATGAGCGACAAGTTGTTAGTCGGCGTCCAATGACTCACCGTCAGTCATTGAGAAAAATAATTGACGACTTACCGTCCAAAAACAAAACATAAAGACGACTTGCCGTCTACTAATAATATGTTGCCTTCCACACCATTCCATATATCAAATAATACAAATGAACTGAAAATTGGAAAAAAATATAGAAATATATTAATGTAGTGATTGCCCATAATAAGAGACGCAATCTCGATGAGCAACAAGTCACTTGTCCAACTTTTATTAGGAAAATTGCAAATTCCACACAATACAATTCTTCTAACGAGAGTTAGACGATGAACAACAAGTCACATGTCCAACTTTTATTAGGAGAATTGTAAATTCCACACAATACAATTCTTCTAATGAGAGTTAGACACGTTTGTTATCACTTTTCTTATGTAAACTAAACCTCTTGAAAACGGGGACTCCAACAGATTTGACATTTTTGCCGAAAAATATAAATGATTTGTCAAATATGGGCATCAAATTGTCTGATACCGAAACATATGATCTAAAGTTAATTTGGTATAGTCGTGACATCAAAATTTGATACATAACGTAACCAATAAAATAAATAAATTTCAATAACTTTATACGTGTGACAAGTAAAGAGTAGTGGGATGCATTTTACAACCGTAAATGATCAAATTATCTCATAGTGTGTACGTGGTCCATATAATTGCTATAAATTCTAAGACAAGATTTCCAAAGGCATAACTGAGATAGTAAGGAAAATTTGTTAAGGGATGTTCAAGAGGCTTGAACTTTTCGACAATATGATAAGACCATCACGAAGTCCTTAGCTGAAGAGCCGACGGAGGCTGGCACTTTTCTCGATGTTGATGCTGTACAGAACCAGAGGTCTACCAGGTTATGAAGCTGCAATGTCGGAAGCACTCGCTGACCTCGGCAAAATATCTCCACCTGAACGATAATTTCACTAAGTTCTAGTTGGGAAATGGGAACTTTTCATGGCTTTTGTTCCTGAGAAAGAAAGATGAACTGACCTCGGTTTCACTGGTGAGATCAAGTTTCTTTGCAAGGTACTTCTGGATAAACGAGATAGGCATTCGACCATCCCTATGATCATGCAAATAAGAAAGAAAGAAAATGAAGCATAAGATGTGCTAATATGCTGCACAACAAGAATCATCCTAAATAATACAAGCCAGAGATTTAGGAAACTTGCCTAGGAGCAAGAATAATGAAATAATCGATACATGGTTTGGTTACAGTCAATAATTATAAATACTCATCCAGAGAAAGGACTAATATTGTAAGGAAGAAAATTTCCCACGCACAATACCCTTACTAGCTGTACAAAAATATTTCATTTGCAAACCATTCCATAATATAAAAATATCTTCAAAATGAAAAAATTAAAAATAATAGTAATAATAATAAAAATAAACTCCGGACTAAAAATATCATATGCAATTCTTTCTAACCCTCGTTCCTTTTTTTTTTTTTTGTTGCTTCCATCTAAATTTTTTCCTGATCCTTAGCTTTGAGAGTTTTATTCAACTTCCCATGAGCTTAACAATAGTATCGGCAAAAACAATTTCATGATTTAATATCAGCTAATAAACGTTTACAAATTTTCAACAGACTTCAAATGTTGACTTCAACCACAAGTGGAAACAATAAAGCTACTAAGCAGAACCATATGGTAGGTACTGGGACAAAATAAACTCACTTTATCCTCAGGTAACATGTGGAGATTTGAGGCAAGGAAGCATCGCCTTTCCTGAAGCCATTTATCAGACAATTAGAGACTTGAGCAAATTGCAAGTCACGCTCCCCAAATAATATATGCTATATACCCTAGAGATAAATCAAGTATATAATAAATGTTGTATAATATCAGAAATTCAAATTAACATCTTACTGATCTTCGGAAGCAACTAACGAGAACCAAATTGGAGTGTTCCTTCTTTTGTACTTAGCTCCTGCAGCATCTAGCATGGCTTGCGCAGCTGCACACGACTCCTCAGGTCCAGCTTCCCTTTTTTTAGCTGCCGCACGCCTTCTACGCTTCACTGGTCCTGGATGCAAACCAATTCCATTCTTGTCATTATGGAATTTTGTCTTCAGTCCATGCTCTTTCATTTTGGTTTTAGACAAACATACTTCACCACCAGGAGAATTTGGTAATTCTACTTTGACATTGGTTTCAGGCATAAACATTTCTGAATCAGGGACATTATGCAGATCTGTTTTGGCAAGAAACGGCCCCTGTGAATTTGACTTGGAGGACTTGGTCCTGTTGGCAGCTTCAACAAGACAGTTTAAGGGTGTCCAGAGATCAGCTTTTGCTTCTGTTATTTCAACAACCTTATTAGGCCCTTGCTCGCTAGATGGCTCCGCCTTGTAAGACTCCTAAAACATTTTTAAAAGGATGAATGGCAGCAAAAATAGTAAATCCTGCAACATGACTAGATTTGATCTAGATTCAAATAAAATCAAAGCCCCAATCATTGTTCAGCCACTTTTACCTGCCTTCTATGTTGAGTATTTTTGTTTAATGAATCAAGTGAGCTTGAGCTCATTGGACGATCTTCAATAGAAGATTCTTTCTTATCCTCAAGCATAAATCCACATCCTCGCAAAGCAGCAGCCTTCCTTGTACTTCCTTTTGTTCTCTTTCCAGTCAAGCCAGTGTGCTGTGGCACTTTAGGAGTGCCGACCACCAATGATGATAGTGATCTCTCCTTCCTCTTTGCTGGAAGAGAAATAGAAGGCATTACTTCAGGAGCCTGAACCTTCCTTCTTTTAAAAGGGAAAATCTTGGCTCTTATATCTTGCAAATTGTGGTCTGGCCTGCACATATTCCATAAGCACCCAAAAAGGCATAAACACATTTACTACAGTAGTCACGCCCCAAACTAAATTTTGTATAAAAGAATGATAAACCTAACCCCATAAAACAAGACAAATCGTTAATAACACTACCAAGGACACGAATATTAAGGAAATGACTTTAAACATGAAGTCAAAAAAGTTATAAATCAATATGGTTAGGGATTTTGTACCCCTGAACTGCTTTAAATATTAGCATACTACTATCGAAAGGTGGCCGCCAGCCAATTTCTGTAGAAGAAAAATCCCAAACTTTTTCAAATCCACATAAAATACTTTTAAGAATTAAAGATTATAGATATTGACAAAGCACCCACATCTTTGCTTGCATAAAAGCTTAACAATCTTTTACAAAATTTGTCGGACCTAGTACTTTTTCCTTACAGAAACAGCCAATCAGACCTAGTACTTTTTCCACAACAAATTTTACAGAAACAACCAATCACCAGTATAGGCACGACATCCTGTGAAAGACATCACTAGTATAGCATGACATCCTGTGAAAGACTCAGGTTCCTGAACATTCATGTAGATGAAAAAACTAAATCACACAGAAGTGCAAAGCAAAGGTCTTGTCTAGGTGTGGATTTAGATAATCTTAGATGTAGAAAGAGAAAGGCCAGCACAGGTTAATTTGCAAGCAGTAAAGAAAGCTGGAAGAAGCCAACATTTATGCATGACAGCTACTGAGGCAACAATAAACCTTATGTACGTAATGATAAAAAGAAAGAAGATTTGGACAAAATGAAGGAGATCATTCGGTAAGAAACCAAAATAATAAGAAAAGAAAGATAATCCAAAAAAAGGAAATAGCCATGATAGGCCAATAAGACGATAAAGGCAACTACAGAATAATAGATATTTAAATAAAAAAATTTTAAAAAAATAACTCTCCTAGCAACCACAAAAAACCTAAGTTAACATGCCTGGAGGACGAAGAGAGGCAGAACAAAGAATCCAAGAGGAAGAGGGGGTTTGGTGCTAAGCTAAAAGTCCAATTGCACTTAAGGCATTAGTCCCTAACTCATGACTCTTGTCAAATTTAGTCCAACCAAAATCGAAGAAAACAAGACCAAGCAGTCTCCAGCCAAGAATTACCCAACACTCTCACTACACAGTTATTTTTCTCCGTGACTAGTGCACTGCAAATGAGATATATTATTCAGGTTTTAGACATAAACGTACTGGATACACATTTCAAAATTGCTACAATTGGCTAGAAACAACTACTACATGAATCAACCTACAATACTTGTCTAGAAGTATATAAAAGATAAAAGTATGTTGATTCTTACCACAAAAGAAAATGAAAAGATAGAACTTAGCTATATATAAGGCACCAGTACTAACCTGAGTTTCTCCACTGGAAGACAGCCCAGATCAATATTGCATACAGGACAGCAATCCACCTCCTCATCCGAAAGCTTCTCGTATATGCACTTCCTGCAGACTGGTTTCAATTCAAAAATTCAGTCCATGAGAAACAATTCATTAAGAGGGGAGGTGAAAAAGGGCAATGTGTGCTATCTATTTTCTCTAATATAACACAATATATGATTACAAAAGGTCAGTCCTTATAAAATGATTTTAAAAGATAGCTTTCAAAGGATATTCAATAATTTATTTCTATATTTACGAAAATATTGTATTCTTTCCACCTAAAAGAACACCAGCATTTGGTCTTTTTTCAATAATGCTACAGGGTCAAAGAATACAAGTCTATAAAATCTCACCTATATCCATTCAAATTGCAACCTTCAAACACGACTCAACGACAAAAAAATTAAAAATATGAACTAGAGCACCCATAAATTATGAGACTAACATACAATGTTAATAGAACCCAGTTCACTTCACAAAATTTCGAAAAGAAGAACAACCGGAAATTGAATTCGAAGAAAACCAAGGAAAAAAAAAAAGACAACAGATTCAGCAAACATTGATACATATTATTAACATTTCTAAATTGTCAACAAACATAAACACACACACAAGCAACACAGCTCAAGAATGCCAAACAAAGAAGAGCAAACAATCTTCAATATAAAAGAACTAACAAACTCCCAGATCAAAACCATCAACTATACAATCAAAAAGAAAAAGCTAAAATAAAATAAAGAAGCTTACATGTATGAAGACACAAAGAAATAGTGGTAGCTTCTCTTAAGAGGCTGTTACAAAGAGGACATGTCATGCAAGCCTCTAATGTCTCCCTCTTCACTTTCACCACATGCCCGGCCATCGTTCTAACTGAATCCATCTACGTATTACTCACGTGTATATGTATGTATGTATGTATGTACGTATGTATCTGTACGTAATATCATAAAACAAAAGTAATGCAATGGATCTGAAGATGTGAACAAAGCGGCGAAAATTGGAGATGGGTATGAATTTTAAGCAAGAAAATTACGTGGGTGGGTTAGATTTTTTGGGACAGGAAGTGGGGGTAAGGGGGTTTATGAGTTTTTGAGTTTCGATGAAATTAATAATAATAGCATGAAAGAAGGAAGAAGAAAGGCAGAACAGAAGAGAAGCCTGTTTTGTTTGTTGTAGAGTGGACTCAACACGCAGACTTCGTGTCCCACACTCCCCAGGCTACTTCAAGGCCTTAAGAAATGGAAAATTTTACATAAAAATACCCAGAGTTTTGATTAATTTATAAAAATAGCTTGACTTAATTTTTTTAATTTTTATTTAGGGTGATCAGAATCTAATTCGATATGTTCAATAATTTGTAAAAATCTGATCTGTTGGTTGGCCAACTGGATTGGATTGAAAATTTAAAAATTCACAATTAGTGAATTATACATAAATTTATTTATGAAAATTCACGAATATATATATATATAATAAAATTATAAAATTTATAAATGTGGTATTACTAAGTAAATACATTAAAAATATAGTTACATCATAATATATCTTATCCGATAATAATATAAAATAAAAATAATTAAATAAAAAAAGATAGCTTCCTAAACAATAAAAATTTTAAAGTTAAAATTTATATTGTTATTCTATCTTTTTAAATTACATGTACAAAGATTTTGAGAACCGATGAGAATATATTTGATAACATTTGATGAGATAGTAAGTAATGGTATATATTTATTAAATAATTTTTTATTTGTTATTTATTTTAATTATATATATTTTGTTCAGATTAAAATAAGAAATATATATTAGAGATGAATATTTTAACAGACCATCCAAGTTCTCAAGTTTCAACTTTTATATAGTATTAATTAATTTTCATATACTGATATAAATAAATGAGATTTTTTTTCTTTTGGTGTGTTATATTTTGAAACTTTGAATATACTATTCTATTTTTATTTAAACAATTAATTTATTTAAATTTCATTAAAAATTTGAATTTGATCAATAGTAAAATTATATTTATATTAGATTTTTTTATTCAATTAATTTGCAGATTTGATAGAATTAAAAATTTTTAATCCGTAAAATAGTAGATTTGATATAAATTTGGTCAATTCACATTTGATCCGTAAACATATGGATTAGATTTAAATTGAATTTTACTAATTTATAGATTAAAAAATTAGAATTCGTAAACTTGTGGATTGGACATAGATTAATGTCCAATCTGCAAAAATTCGATCCGTGAACATCACTATTTTTGTTAACTGAAAAAGGGTTCATTTAGTATTATTTATTCATAAAATGATAATCCCTAAATTATTATAAACTTTAATTTATTTTCATTTTTGCTAAAAAAAAAAATATTCAACCCACCTCAATTTTTTTCCTTTTTTTTGAAAAAAATAAAAGTAATTTCAATTCTATAATAATTTAGAAAATTTTTTTAAAATTTATTATTTTATAAGGGAATACTCTAAAATTTTCCCAATCGAAAAAAATATTTTAAATAAATAATAGTGCTCCAAAGTATATAATGATAGACATCTACAAATGGCTAATGATGGTTGAATGCGCTATAGATGACTGTTGACAACCAGCAAATGTTTATCTTTATATATATATATATATATAGAAAGAGAGAGAGAGAGAGAGTGATATTGCTCTTAACATCCTTAAAAGCAAATTGGTAAAGTTTAAAATGACTTTTATAGTCTCGTACCTCCTTAAAAGTGAAACTTGAGTAGCCAACTACTAACTAATAACTCCTTAGATTCACGGGCAAATTTGGATTCGCGTCGACCCGATCAGATTTCATGTTAATCAGGTTGGGAGAAATTCAACATCAATTTAACTCGAACATATAATCTGATCGGATCGGATCAGGTTGGATATTTTATGTTTATGAGCATTTTTTTTCCTTTGAAATTTTAAATCGGATTGGGTCAAACCTAATTCGATCCAATCAAGTTGAGCAAAATTTAACTTGATCAGGTTAAAAACTTCATTCGAATCAGATCCGAACCCAAATTTTTTAGATCGGATCGGATCAGGTCAAATGTCCACCTCTACTATATATATACACACACACACACCCACAATGCAGCGGAAGTTTAAAATTCTAACATTCCGTTGATTCTAAAGATTACAGAAATAAAGAATGAATTAAATTCACATTGATTCGAAAGAATATTGTGAATCTAGGGGATTAAGACTCGTTAATTCGGTAGAATATCGAGAATTAACTAAAACTTCAAAACCTCATACGTAGTTTTGAAAATTAAAAATATTATTGAATTCAGATTTAGAGTTTATTCCAAGAAATAATCGATAACAAAATAATCTAAAACCTAATTGTAAAAGTTATAAAAACACTTATTTATACTAATTACAACTTATCTTAATTTGATTAGAAAATCTATTTTAATAAAACTTATACATAAATTAGGAATATAACTCAAATAAGTTATGACTAAGCAATTGAACTCTAAATAGGAAACCAAACTAAACTAGAATATAAATGAATTAAAATATTTCTAAATATTATTAATATCAATCTAATTAGGATTTTTTTGATTTCTTACTCCGCATTATTCCCGGAGAAAATTCATCCTAGAATTTTGCTTGTAGTCTCCAAGGACATCTTCACGCGTATAAAGATTAATTTTCAAAATAGAGTTTCGATGTAGGCAATGAACTTTAAGTTTCCTTACTTTTGTAATGATATCTATCAAATCACTCCAATAGCATAAAATAAATTATTCTATCAATAACTTTGCTAATATTACCTTCTCGTATTGTTCATGTCAAATTTCAACATAATTGAGGAAAAAAGATTTCTTCTTATAATCCCTTAACTGTTAAAAATATCACAACATTCTTTATCTACTTTTGATAAATCCAGAGAACAATAAGAGATAGTATCAACAATTGACTCTCTTTGCTCAATGAGATCAAAAGATGTATGAATAATTATCTCTTATTATTCTACAATATCAAGATAGTCATCAAATTTTGACACTTGATCCAAATCAATATCTCTGTGTGGAGAATTTGTTGTAAACATAAATAGCCAATTAATATTCTCTTCAGAAGGAATAATATTCTCAAGTGAAACAAAGCCACCGTTTTCCTCATTAGAAAACTTATTTTAATAAGTCTTATACCTAAATTATAAATAAAAATTAAATAAGTTATGACTAAATAATTAAACTTTAAATAGAAGACCAAACTAAAATAAAATGCAAATTAATTAAAATATTTCTAAATATTATCAATTTCAATTTTATTAAGATTTTTTTGATTTCTTGCTCTGCATCAATATATATGCATGTATGTGTATGTATATATTTAAGACTAATAAAAATATAGTTAATACACAAATTTATATCCTTGTCATCAATTTTTTTTTTAAGAGATGAAAAATAGCTTTCGAGTTCCATAGTTAATTAAAAATGATTTGCTAGGGGTAAATTTTTTATTATTATTAATTTATTTTCTGGTTTTGCAATTATATATATCTTTGTTGACAAAGGAGTCCTCACAAAGGTAAGTCATTATTGCAATTACTGTTGTTTGGACTTTGGAGAAGTGGGTGGGGTTGACCCAGCTTAATCGACTTGGGTTCAAGTTGTAACATAGCATTGGGCTTGGTCTACTTTTCGAATTTGAACTTGAAGGATGAGAGACCCAACCAAAACAGCCCTCCATTAAAGCCTAAACATCTTTTCTCTCTTTTCGACCATATATACTTTCATCACACGGGCCTTAGTTTGGATTCCATTATTATGTTATATTTTATGTTGTCATCTCATTCTGTAATGATTGTTTCCGTTGTAATCTTTGTTATTCGTAAAGTCCTAGTTTATGATTCGTAATTTTACAATATATTCCTCCTATTCCATGTACTCTCCCCTATACTATATCTATATGATATGGTTGGGTAATTTTTTTTAAGACAATTTAGAAATATTAAAATGGGTGTATGTGTTTAAATTAATAATTTACTGATATTTTAATAGATTTTTCTTAATTATATTTATTGTAACTTACAATTAGATTTTTAACTATAAAAATAAGTAACAAAATAGTGAGGTCAAGTAAGTTAGTAGGTGAGATATTTGTAATAAAATACGCAGCTGTGCCCTTTTAGTCTTGATTTTCCCTTTCCAATGTCCTTATAAAATTCATATAAATGAAAAATGTGCAAAAATGAAAAGAACCATTTCAACTCTACATTTGCACACTATCAAACTGTTGGATATTTAATCCAATATTATTAGATTCTTAATTAAACGTTGGGTTTATATGTGAATAATTATGTATTGCAGACTGTCATATAAGGTTAATCCCAATTAAAAATGATCTAATTAGATTTTCAATAATTTGAACTTTAATATATCTAATAAAGTGTGTGCTTTTAATGTTTAGAAGCCTAATAATATTTTAATTCTATGATGGGTGGAATTGAGAATACCTAATGACAATATGAAATGTTATCTATATAAGTGGTTATACTATTCAGGTCACACATATTTTTTCTATTATTTATGGTGTCTCATCATTATAAATTCTTGGTAATACAACATGAATGTTCATGGATTTTAGATGATGGATTTCTCCACAAAGAATTTAATTAATCTAACAAGTGGTATAAGAGAATCTTCATGTTAAATCAATGAGAATCGATTTTCTTTTCGATTATTGATAAAAGGAAACAGGTCGTAGGAAGCCGCAACTTGCAGAAAGGGTGAAGAAAGAAGAAGCAGCGAAAAAAAGGCACTGTCGTTTTTTAGTCAGCTTAGTCGAGCATAAACAAGAAAGCCGTGGCTAGCTTATGTCAGAGTAATAACTCAAGGAAGAAGAAGAAATAACAAAAAAAAAAAATGAAACAGGTTAGGGTTGAATTACGATCCAGTTTGGGTGACCCGCACCTGATTGAAAATGGATTTGGGGTTGGTGAGGATCTTGTTCGAGACGACCCGAACCTGTCAATTATTGATCAGTCAATGATCAGCCGTTGACTAAGGTTTGACAAAAAAATAAAACTTTGAAATTTTTTGTATAATTTTAAATTCAAATATTGATATATTTATATATATTTCAAGATAAATTAATTGAAATAACATGTCACTGAAATGACCTCTTTTGTGAAAATTAATTTATTTTGAAATATAAATAGTTGTGTATATGTAATTTCTGTAAATATCGATCGGCCCAAAGAAATGTTTATATTTGATAAAGTTAAATGTGCAACTATGGTAATAAAAACGTGATGATTATTTGGTTTAACATGTGAACAATTAATCAGCCTAAAGGAAGATTTATTGTTTAACATATTCTTATTATTAGTGTTTAATTACTGCACTAAGATATCACTTATAAGCTAATATTTTGTCCAAAGATGAAATATTAATGGAGTGCGTGGTATCTTGAGGTAAGGTTTACTTTTATTTGAATTTATTTTTGTTTTAAGAAAACTAAGATTTTGTTTTGTTTGTTTGTTATTCTCTACATTCAATCATATCTGCTGCTAATATTACTACCAACATCAATTCAATTCCTATGCTAAATGGCTCAAACTTCAAGTCATAGTAAGAGAACATCTTAATAGTTCTCGCAGTCATAGATCTTAACCTTACGTTAAAGGTTAATTCTCCTCTAGCTTTTACGGATGCGAGTACTTTTAATTACAAGAAGAATTTAGATAGGTGAGAGAAATCAAATCACATGTGTATGATGATCATGAAGAAGGTAATTTTGAAAGTATTTAGGGGCTTAATATCTAACAAAATAACTACCACTAAGGAGTTCCTTCTAGAAATTAAAAAGAGGTTTTTCAAGAACGAAAAGGCTGAAATAGATACGCTCTTTACAAATCTAATTTCAATGAGGTATACAGACAAAGAAAAAAATTAAAAAATATTTTATGAAGATGTCTCATCTTGTTTCCAAGTTGAGAGAACTTAAGCTTGATCTCTTTGAGGACTTATTAGTGCATCTGATTTTAATATCCTTACCACCACAGTTTAATTAATTTAAGGTGAGCTAATTGTTAGAAAGAGATTTTATCTTTGAATAAGCTCATATCACACTGTGTTTAAGAAGAAGATAGGCTGAAGAAAGATAAGGTAGAAAGTGCTTACTTAGCCTTTACCTCTGAGGGTAAGGAAAAAGACAAAAGAGAAAGAAAGATAAAGAAGCTGGAAGTATAACATCTTAAAAGAAATAATAAAGGAAACCATGTGATTTGGAAGGTACTAATTATTTTTTTTATAGAGCTGAAAAGCATTGTTTGATTTGTTCTGATGTTAATTTAACTTCGATGACTAGACACATATGGCGAAAAGATTCTCATGCAACCACTTACATTAGTGTCTATATGCAAGGTCTAAATTGCCGAAAGCCTAGTGATGGTAAAAAAACATTAATGTGGGTGATGATAAAATAATAGAATTGAAATAATTAGAAAATTTAGATTATTATTGAATACTGAATTTTTTTGAATGTTGATGAAATATTTAATGTTCCATCTTTTAGATGTATTTGATTTTTATTTCTAATTTGGACAAATCTAGTTATTCTTGTTCATTTGAAAATAAAAAAATTCAGTTCGTTTCATGATTCAAAATTAGTTGGTTCCAGTTCTTTGTCAGGCTAAGATGATATATATTTGATTGATATAATTGCTTCATTTAATGAATCCCTGCAATTTAGTACACGAGATACAAATAAAAAATTAACCACTGAGAATTTGGCTACATTATGGCACAAGAGATTGGATCATATCTCCAGACGGAAAATAGAGAGACTTATGTCAGAATAAATTCTGGACCCTTTAGATTTTATAGATTTTGATGTTTGTATTAACTGTATAAAAGAGAAATAAACCAATAAAAGGAGATTTGAAGACAATAAGACTTTGGACGTCTTAGAACTCATACATACAGACATTTGTGAGCCATTTCCTATAGCTGCTTGGAATAATCAACAATATTTTATGATGTTTATCGATGATTTTTTTAGATGTGGCTACATATATCTCCTTCATAAAAAATCACAGTTCTTGGATATGTTCAAAATTTTTAAGGCTGAAGTTAAGAATCAACTCAACAAAAGAATTAAAAATGTTAGATTTGGGTATTGAGTACTATGGTAGATATGACAGTTCCAGTGAACAACATCTAAAACCATTTGCTAAGTTCCTAGAGGAATATGGCATCATTCCACAGTATACTATATCGAACTCGCCCACTATGAATGGTATTGCTGAAAGATAAAAAATGATGCTTAAAGACGTGATGAGGAGTATGATTTGTCATTCTAATTTACTTAAATCACTTTGGGGAGAAGCACTTAAAACGGTAAGAAGTATTGTATAAAGCATTTGCATGTTTGAGGATGTTTAGCTGAGACAAGGCTTTATAGGCCTAATGAGAAGAAACTGGACTCCAGGATGATGAGTTGCTATTTTATTAGATAATCTGAAAGATACAGATGGTATAAGATTTATGACCTCATAACTAAATTGATTTTCGAGTCAACAAATACACGATTTTTTTAGAATGTCGAGTTTGCGGGGAACATACAGTTAGAGACTGTTTCTTTAAAGTGGAATATGTTAATATTCCCATATGTATTATTGGCATTGTTTAGGGTCTTATTTCTGACTTTTTTCAAGACACATCAGATCAAGATAATGTTGAAACCTCTCATACTAGTAATTATTCCAGAAGTACAAACACTACCACCTTAAGAACCCAAGCCATTAAAGAGATCTACTAGAGAAATGAGAAGTCCAGTGCTATATGACTACATTGTATTTCTTCAAGAATATGAGGTAGACATTAGAGTGATGAAAAATTGTCCAATCTATTTTCGTCAAGTCATGAACAGTTCTAACTCTCAGTAGTAGATTGATGTCATGGATGAGGAAATAAAGTCAATGAGAGATAATGACGTAATGGATCTTGTCCCATTGCCAGAAAGTACGAAACCTATTGGTTGCAAATGGATATTTAAGAGCAAAAGGGATTTGAAAGGTGATGTGGGGAGGTACAAAACGCTTCTTATAGTAAATGACTTATACACAGAAAGAATGCATGACTATAAAGAGACTTTCTCTCTGGTTTTTTTGAAGGACTCTTTCAAAATTATAATAACATTGGTGGTGCATTTCAATTTTGAGTTATATAAGATGGATGTGAAGATAGCGTTTCTCAATGGTGACATTGATGAGATGATCTATATGGTATAAAAGAGTCAGGAGATCCAAAGAATATGGTTTATAAACTTAAGAAATCCATCATAAGCTCAAGCAAACATCTCAAAAATGTTATTTTGAGTTTCATCAAGTGATCATTTCGTTTAATTTTGAGATGAATTAGGTCGATGATTGTATATACCATAATTTCTATGCGAGTAAATATATTTTTATAGTTTTATATGTTGATGAAATTTTGCTTGTTAGTAATGATATAGGTTTATTGGAAAATACTAAGAGATTTATAGTTAAAAGTTTTGAGATGAAAGATCTTTGTAATGCCCCTTTTGTATTAGGCATACAGATACACTGGGATTGTTCTTGAGGTATTATTGGATTATCACAAAAGATTTATATTGAAAAGGTTCTCAAGAGATATGGCATGCAAAATTGTAAACTTGGCGATACCCTTATGGCTAAGGAAGACAAGCTTAGTATAGTGCCCTAAGAATGATTTTAAGGAAAAGAAGATACAGAAGTCTAATGTATGCTCAGGTTTGTACGCGATTGGATATTGCATACATTACTGGGATGTTGGACATATATTTAAGTAATCCAAGAGTAGACAATCAGAAAACAACTAAACGAGTTTTGCAGTACTTACAGAAAACAAAAGACTACATGCTTACGTATCGAAGGTTGGATTAGCTTAAGATTATTGGGTATACTGACTTTGATTTTGCTAGATGCCAAGGTAGTATGAAATCTACGACGGGTTGCATCTATATGCTAGCTAAGGTGCTGTTTCCTAGAATAGTGCTAAAAAATCTTTTATAGCCTTTTTTACGATGGAAGCCGAGTTTATAGCATGTTATGAGGCATCCAATAAAGAAATATAGTTGTATAATAGATGGTATTGATAGGCCGCTCAGATTATTCTGTGACAATCAGTCAACGATAATGTATTCCAATAATAAGAGGAGTTCGATGAAGTTGAAGCACATAAAAATCAAGTTCTTAGTTATTAAAGAAAGAGTTTAGAGTAGACAGTTTGTCTATAAAGCGCATTGACACAAACTCAATGATTGGAGATCTACTTACTAAAGAATTGTCCTCCAAAATATTTCATGAGCACACTACTCATATAAGTGTCATGTCATTTAAGGATATTTAGTTTTAGTGGGAGTTTGTAATTTTAGCTGCTCTTATGATATAAATTTTTTTTAGTTATTTCAGTTTATGGTTATTTTCTTTAAAAATAAAGTTTTAATTTATTCACACTCTAATTTTGGTACGGTTTGATTTTACTAAGGTTTAATATAGACTAGTTTGAAATAGACATATTAAGATCACTTGAAATTTTCATGCTACACATCTACATCATAATCCATGTTATTCAATTGCATTGGTATTGTGACCATTGATGGGTCATGTTATGATAGCTGTAAAGAAGACTGCTTTAGTCTTATGTCGTTATGATTGATGGACCAGATTGATTATAGATACATTTTGGTAATGACAGTAAAGTTAAACTCATATGTTTTTTTTTTATAAAGTATAATTATAAAATTTCACATATAGCCAAAGTGGAAGATTATTAGATATTTAATTCAATATTATTAGATTCTTAATCCAACGTTGGGTTTATATGTAAATAATTATGTATTGCAGATTGTCATATAAGGTTAAATCTAATTAAAAGTAATCTAATTAAGTTTTTTTTTTGTAATTTGGGTTTTAATATATCTAATAGGGTGTTGACTTTTAATATGTAGAGACTTACTGATATTCTAATTCTATAATAGGTAGAATTATGAATATATAATGATAACAGAAAATATTTTCTATATAAGTGGTTATACTCCGCAAGTTATACGTATTTTTTCTATTCTTTCTAGTGGTCCATCATCAGAAAGAGTACACAGAGAAATTAAAGGGCTATATAGGATATACATGTTGATTTAGAAGGTCAACCACACGACTCTAGAGGATTATTTAGTATAATAGATTCAGATATGCTTTCATATAGTTTTATTATTAATTCTTGGTGATACAACATAAATGGTCTTGGATTTTGAGTGATGAATTTCACCATAAAGAATTTAATTATTCTAACACACCCTAAATACAAATTTTATTATAATCCCCAATTTGTTCCATTCCATAGCTGGGGTTTCTCATCTTTGGCAATTTAAGGAAAATTATTGAACACTACATAATTAACTCTAACACAAGTTTATCATAAGTTCCATTCCGTCCCTTCTTCCTCACATGGCCGGCCTTTAACAACATTGAGAATACTCCATGTTTAAGTCAAGGACGTAGAAAGTTATATGATACAATAAAGCTGAAGTGGGGCATATCAGGATCCATAAACTTATGTGAAGATAAATAATTAAAAAGAAAAGATTAACAATAACTAGAATTTGTTAAAATATTTAAGAGGCTAAATTAGTGATAAATAATTAAAAAGAAAAGATTAACAATAACTAGAATTTGTTAAAATATTTAAGAGGCTAAATTAATAACCTCATGACATATTTTAAGAGGACATACATTAAGGGATAAGAAAAATAAGGAAATGAAGTGAGAGGAAAGTATAAAAAAGACAAAAAAGAAGCGAAAAATATAATGAAACTATTTTCTAATGTTTAGTTTATTATAGAAAGAGGAGCTAATTAAACCCACCAGTTTCATTTTACGCTCTTTTTAGTTAAGAAATTTATTATCTAAATATTTTTTTAAAAATTTCTTAATTGCCCTTTCTTCTCTTTCTATTTCACAAATTCTCTTTAATTTGTGTAGATATATTTTTTTAACTGTAAATAATGGGTATCACTAACTAAGAGGAATAAAAATTTACTATTTAAAAATGAACATTAACAAATTTTTATTAGCCATGAAAGTTAATAAATATCAATAAATTAATTTTCATCAAGCATAAAACCTAATGAATATGAAGAAAAATAAAATTTGTATATAGTAAAATATAATATAATTTAAAATTTTAATAGTAAAATATTTAATATATTACAAAAATAACTAATAAAATTATTTGAAATAATTTATTTATATTTATGGTGAAATTATATTTAATTTTTTATTAATATAATTTTATTTTATATTCAATTTAATTTGTTTTCCAATTAAATTCCAATATAAATAAAACCAATATATGGCAAGTTTAAAATTTTATTTAAAATATCCATAAATAGGAAATGAAGTTACAGATAGCCACCATTGACAATCAGGAAATTGACAGAAATAGCTATTAAAAGTTTTAAATTTTCAAAATTAACCATTCACTTTATATTCAATAAAAAATAGTCAAACAAAATTATTTTATCCTAAATTACCCTCCATATTTCATTTTTATTCCTTTAATCTTCATCTTTCCTGCAACCAAAAACCAGGCCCACGAGCCATGGTTAACTACACCAGCAGCCAGCACATCACACGTTCACACCCAATCGTGTCTTCAGTTAAATCAAAACGAAACCAATAGCTGATGACAGAAACCCAGCCACATCCTCATCAAGTTACATATCGATAAAAAAAAATAATAATAAAAGTTCTTCCAATTTCTATCCATCTTTCCATAACTAAATTATCAATTTTAATCTTCATCAATAATTTAAAACGATACAGTAAAGTCCAACGGCAAAAATATAACATCCTTGTATTCATGTGTTAAAAACCTAGGTAAGGTAAGTTAAGTTAAGCTAAGCTAAGCTAATTCTATAAATATTTTTATAACTGTTATGAATTTCTGTCATGTAGTCTGCATAAAGAAATGTTAAAAATGTGTGAAGATGCGTTTGCAGCGTTAGGGTTATGTTTATGTGCCGCTGAGAAAAGCTGGATACTTTCTTACTTGTTGCACCAAATTTTGGTGTGACAGGCAGCCTGTCACACTTAATGTGCGTGCGACAAGCACTCTATCACACCTAAATGCAGTTTTAATATATTTTATTTTTAGTGATTTTGTTTTCTACTATATAATAACTTTTTTTAATCATGTCAGATTAATAGATTTAGTTGTACTTGAACTATGTTATAATGGTTGGTAGGAGACATCGGCAGATGGACGGATGAATTATGTGAATGCTAAAAATATAGCATTTTTGGTTAGAAAAGATTGTATATTTCCTCAGTTTCTATCAAGAATATACGAGATTTTACAAATAAATCATAATGAATATAGTATCATGATGAAGACAACTTTGAGGTTTAATAACACAACCCATTGTACATGTTTACTACACATGGATATATGTGATGATGAAATGATCAAGGTTGTATTACATTTAGCCTTTGATATGGCCAACTGTGGATGCATTCCTATATTTATTCTCACATCTCCTAGAGTTTCAAGCCAAGATGTTTACGCACTTATAGAATCTGTCTTTGTCCTCAATGTTGAAGAAGAGGTGTTACCAAGGACAATGAAGTTGCAGTAATATTACTATCCACTCCACAACAATAATAACACCAACGATGATAACGATATTGTGTTGACTGATGTTGGAGAAGAGGTGTTACCGTCAGAGACATCATTAGAAGAACATTACTCTCATTTTCACAACAATTATTTCCTTGACAATGATAATCCTTTTGACATCATGAAGGTATATAATAATACGAGAGCCACTCGCTACAGTAGTATAATTGATGATGAGAGTGGTGGTCTTTTTGATATTCCTTTTAACAATGAGGATGAGAGTCAGGATGATATTGCTACTAATATACGAACAATCAATCTATTACTCCAATAGACCGTTTGATGAGGATAATAGTTGACCCTTTTATAAGTCTTGCTCCAGTTATGCCATCAAACTTGTTTGCTTCAGACGTTGTTAGATGTTGCAATTCAGATAATATTGGTGTGGGCACGTTGTTCATTGAGAAGAATCAGTTAACATTGGAGCTGCGCAAAGTTACCATTTGGGATAAGTTTGATTTAAAGATTGCAAGATTGCACGGTTCGAAAAATGTTTATTGGGTAGTCAGGAGAATTGACTATGTGCATACATGTCATAATAAGGTGTTGTCTGACGGCCATCACCAAGTAAGGAGTCGGGTTGTTAGTCATATTATCACGGATAAATATATCTAAAAAAAAAGAGGATATAAACTCTGAATAATATTAGAGTAGATATGCAGCAATAATACAGTGTCTAATTAACATAGCAGCAGGTATATCGAGCTAGAGAAGTTGGTCTTGAAATTGTTCAAGGGAATCATGTAGAGTTATAAGGGTTGCAAATAAGGGTACAGTTATTCACCTTGAAAGGAATAGGGATGGTAATTTTTTATACTACTTTTTAACTTTTAGATCTTTCATCAACGGTTTTAAACAGTATATTAGATCGGTGATTGCTGTAGATGATACTCATCTAAAGGGCCTATATAGGGGAAGCATGTTTGTTGCAACATACTTCGATGGAAACTATCAATTATATCCATTAGCCATTGGAGTTTTGGATTCAGAGAATAATAATGCTTGGAAATGGTTTATGACGAAGTTATATGGAGTGATTGGCGATATATCAGACTTAGTATTTATCTCCGACCTATGCACTTCTATCAAGAGAGCCGTTCTTAAAGTATTTTATAATGCTTCTTATGCCGTTTGTTTTTACCATGTGAAAGGTAACATAAAAACAAAGCTCAGAATGCCTAAAGATATTTGGGATGATTTCGAACCTATCTTTATAAAAACCGCAAAAGCATATGGATATGAAGAATTTAGAAAACAACTTGAGGCTTTTTGATACTCCACTCCAGTGCAACCGATTACTTGGAGAATAATGTAGGTACATGTAATTGGGCAAGTTCTGAGTTCGAAGGCAGGAGATATAATATTCTTACCACCAATATCGCAGAACGCGTGAACTCTTTTTATGAGGAACCATGAAAATTTTTTATTACTCAACTTGTTGATCACTTTAGGAAAACAATGTAGTAATGGTTTTATGATAGAAAACTTGTGGCTGAATCGATGAGGATTCGACTAACAACCTGAGGAGATGAAATAGTCGCTAAGAGGAGATCTCGAGCCGAAAGGATGATCGTCTGTCCTGTGTCTCCACATCAAATCCATGTTTTGGGTAGTGGTAGCAATGAGGGATTAGTTAACATACAGAATATAACTTGCTCATGTAGAGTGTCTGTGCACATGCAATTGCTGCTTGTTTAATTGTCCGAGTGGATTATATAAGCCTTTGTTCTGAATTTTACACTAAGAAATCATCGATAAAGGCTTATGCACAACCAGTGGAGTTGGTTGGCGATGTAATAGATTAGGAAGTTCCAGATGAAATCCAAGAGATGCAAGTTATCCACCAGTAGAAGTAACACTACCTGGTCGTCGTAAAGAGCTAAGAATGCATTCTGCTAGTAAGGATGTAACTAGAAGAACTGTGAAATGTGAGCGGTGCAATGAATTGGGACATAACCATAAACGATGTAAAAATCTTATTGTACCGAATCAAAGTTAGTTGCTTTGTTCCAAGTAATAATGTACCGATTTTATATATTTTTTTATATTACACAATATATATTAGTACAATTTGTTTAGTTTTATTTATCATTGCAATCATGTGAAACACCTATTTTTTAATTTTTAACGTAATTAAGTATATTAATGATAAAAATATTCAATACATTAAGATTCAAATGAATATAATAGTTTATAATATAATATTACCATTAAATATATATACAACAATCTTTTTTCTAGAATATGCCCCGTGACTACTGTTGAAATCGAGTCTAAGTCCAAACATTAAATACATAGTAAACATCAATAAAAACATACTGCAATCGCCACTACTAGACTCTTGTTATGGGACACCTTTAATTATAATAACTTTCCAGTAGTCAGCATGCTGTAGGTTATGTCGAATATTGTAGAATCCAACATGGTCTAGCCAGCAAGGGAATATGACTTCAAATGGCCTAAATTGATCCTTGTACGTTTTATCATCGCGAAATGTCACTAATGAGTCATAAATCCATACTTTGTTGGTACGAAAGTCCACTCGGGCTAGTACCTAATGATCGCTGCGAAAGTTAACAGGAATGAATACCTATACATAAAAATATTTGTTAATTTTCTGTGTTTCTTACGCCCAAATTAATGCGGTAAAAAATAAAAAAAATATTCATATACATTATCCACATCTGTCAGCTGCTTTGACATTATGAGCTCTCGCCTACGAGTATAGCTATTAAAATTATTACTATATTCTAATGATTCGACTGCACAATTTTTGTTGTTCTATAACTGCTTAAGGAACACCTGGAATATCATATACATAAGAAATAAGAAATTAACAAGATTTAAGTTATAAATACAATGAGTATACGTGACCCGCTGAGACAGTGTAATTGGATACTGCCGTTACTTCTCGCTGATCAAGCGTAAATACTCATGAAAATACTATGGATGAATAGAATAGAAAACTGCTGGTCAATTTAAAACACAATCATAATACACAAACGATGGAATGAATTGATGTTTAAAAAAATTACCTCGTCAGCTAGCCATTCCATTGAATAATGACAAAAAAGGACTTAAAAAAAAAGAGTGCGAATATAGGACTGAACGATCCATTGTGATGTTACCAGCAAACCACTGGTCGAACTCATTGCATACACTTGGATCCTGCAATCCTCGTAGTGGATTTATATCCACACTCGTTCATTCGTCGATCTGACGATCCATTAGTTGGAGTGTAGGCAAAGGATTGATGTTCTTCCCTCGCTTCAATGACGAAATCAAATACGGACTATTAATGACATAAGACCATCTGTATGAACGGCCAAACTTACTAATATCCGGCAGTGCCTCCCTAAGAATGTGCACACTCTCCTCGCTGACATCCCCATAAAAGCTATACAATGATATATGAGTTGAAAAATTCTGATTCTCCACGTCAGTACACACTCCACAATCATCTGAGGCTTATCCGTTTGTTAGGATGAATATATTTAATAAATATCAGATTAAAAGCTAAAAGAACGCAATAGTTAACTGTTAAATTTGCTCACCGTATACGAACATGTAGTCGAAGAAGGACCATGTGAGCGTTCAATATACGAACCAATAAATCCCATCATCACTTCTCTAAGTTCTTTACGCTATGCCTCAAAAATCGACTTCAATTCACTTATCGAACAATCAATATTGTCTATCCGTCGAATGATATAATTATTACTATACTTTGTCCTCAAATATTATGAATAAAAAAATATAAGTATAAATAAATAAATAAATAAATATATATATATATATATATATCTAATAAGGGAGAATATTAAAATGACTTATATATATGAAGAAAATAAATGATTTATAACTTTTGAATCATATATGCCATTGGATTAGTGTGTTTGCTAATGATGGTCATCTGCAGGAAGCTCATCCTCAACAAAATTTTGTGGTTCTAGTGTTGGGCTAGCGGTACTCACGGTGTTCTAATTCTCCTCTGTTTGCTTTACAATGAGAGGTGCGTTGATGGATGGTTGATGCTGCATAAAGTAACATTTAAAATAGGTAAATAATTTACTAAAGAAAGAGTCGTTTGTAATCATCTAGTATGAAGTACTAAAGGATACTTACATTACAGACCCAACTTGGGATATGTGGAACATAATCTTTTATAGTCTGCCAATATTTTTGTGCTTTCTTCTTTGTGTTCGCCTTGATGGTTTGTAAAATATTTTTCTACTATAATTCAACCCAAATTTTAGGTTAGAATAATCATCTAGTCTTATTTTTTAATATGAAAAGTAGTAATATACAATTATCAATATACATTACTTACAAGACGAGAGTTATCATTGAACAATGAATAAACCCCAATCAAGTTTATTTGAGGGAAGTAATGGGCTTTCATAGCACAATGCGTAGAATCTTCTTTTTAGTTTTCACAACCTAATGTGATGATAGCCCTTCAATCACTTCGAACATCCATGCCTATAATAAGTAAAGTGAGAATATTAAAAAAGTATTAAATATTCACTATTATCAAACAAAATAATTTAAATAGAGCGCAATCTTAACATACTTGAACTCCATATGTAAAGCCGTAAACTTTGTATTTTTCAATATTATGATTTGGTTTTTCCAAGCGAGACTTCTTAAATTTCTCTATTTTACCATACAATGCATTGTCAAGACTGTCGTATATCATTTCCCATGACAAACGACTCCATGGATGATTTCGAAAGTGATTAATGTCATCCACTTGCTAAGCAATGAGAAATTGACCTGATTATAAATTGTTCCTACATTTAGTACTTTTTTTGCAAAATAAAAGAGTGCAATCTTTACTGCATCAATGTCTTCCATAGCGTCGAAGTCTAAGTTACCAAATCTTTCGTTGAAATCGCCATATTAAAATTGTGAAACAAGCCATCAAAATACGTATTAAGTAGCTTATGATTCTTTTTTACCATTTTGGGCACAGAGTGTTCACCTCAAGAAAGTCCCGTAACTAAACATCACTTTTCAATTGATAAACGTGTCAAATATTCACCAATTTTAAACCATTACTCATCTCTCTCATTACAGGCGATTTGTCTAAATAATAAATTATGCATAATGACGCCACTGAATGGAAAGCTCTGACATTCCAAGAAATACCCAAATATATCTTTTTTGAATAATTGCAACAATTGTTTTGTTAACTTTACCTCAATGGCTTTTATGATTATATCTAATTTACACATACTTATAATAAGCCCAAGAAAATGATCAGTACATAGTATCTGCATCATGCCTAGTAAATACTCAGAATCTGTCATGTTTCTGTTACAAATATAACATTATTAAATTATAATTATATAATTTAAAAAATTAAAAAGAGCTATGATAAATTAAAAAAAATATTTATTAGTCACATCAGAATTTAGTGCGACAGGTACCCTCTCCCACAAATTATGTGCGACAAGCATACTATTGCACCAAATTCCAGAGAGCATGTAATAAGGAATTTAATGCAACAGGCATTCTGTGGCACAGAAATTGTAACTCAGGAATTTGGTACGACAGGTACTCAGTCGTACAAGTTTTGTGCAATAAAGTACCTGTCACACCAAATTCCAAAAACTGCAACCTAGGAATTTGGTTCGACAGGTATCCCGTCGCACAAGTTTTGTCTTGTGCGACTGAGTGCCTGTCCCACCAAATACTAGAAAAATACAATAATAATATATTATTAACAATATTTAATAATAATAATAATAAATTTTGAATAAATAATGATAATAATTAATATATTATTATAATTAATTAATATAATTATCATTATTAATTAATATATTATTAACAATTAATTAATTAATTTTTTTTTACAATTAATTAATATATTATTAAAAATAATTATTTATAATAATAATTTTTGAATAAATAATCACAATAATTAATATACTATTTTTAATTAATATATTGAAATATTACTAAAAATTAATTAATAATTTTTTTTACAACTAATTAGTATATTAATATATTATTAACAATACTGATTAATAATAATATTTTTTAAATAAATAAGTACTATAATTAAAATATAAAATAATAATTATGACAATAGCTAATTAAGCACTTTTTCGTAATTTATTACAATATCATTCATTCTGATTTTATGATAAAGTAAACATATTAATAACAATACACTTCATTGCGACTTTAATTTCAATCGTTCAAGTAATTTATTCAAATTTTAATTTATGTCTATTTTGATTCCAATCTATTCTCATTCTAATTTAATAAACACACCATTAAACTCTTCACTTTTTAGTGTGAACTTTAAATTCTTTTTTACGATGAATACTAAATTCTAATAAAAATTAAATTCTTACGAATTATAATTAACTAAATAAAAAAAAATTCAAATTACTTCCTCTCCCACAGCTCTCTTTCCAACCAAACACCGTACAAAAGGTTATCCACCGGAGCTTATCATGATTAAATATATAGACAAGATCAAGCAAAACATGAGGACACGTGGAAGTTAATGAGTGGTTTTCAAGATATCAAAAGGATATGAAATGGTTGGTTACAATTTATCCATCCAATTTCAGTGGTGCACTCAGCACATTCTTTTGTTTATACAAAATATATTTCTATTTCACCCCCTATTTATTATCAATTTCTGCTTCGTTGATCTACTTACTTGCAGGGGGGAAGAAAAAAATGACATCAATTTCATCAACCAACTTTGCTGCATTGCTCCCAAGATCAGGATTTGTGTCCAAAGGCTTAACTCACGCATCACCAGTTTATGGTAAACTAGCTCTCTAATTTTATGATCACTATATATATTTTATATTTAGGCTGCTTTTCTTTAAAGCATGATGCATATGCTTGTTGGTCGCCAAAAGTGCTTTTGTTTTCTTCAAATGTGCTTAATATTATATATATATATATATATATAAGATGATACATCATAAATAGATGGAACTATGTAGAGGCCCAAGTTGGAAAAAAAAAAAAAGGGGCAAATTAAGGGATCATATTGGTTGTAGTCTAATTAAGTTAGAGTTGACAGTTTCTGGCTTTCTGCACTATGGCCTTCTTCGAACCAAAATTCTAATTCCTTCGTTGCCATGTGTCGAATCAATTTGTAGCTACATAAATAGTAAATTTTATTCTTTGTTTAATGCCAAAATTGCATTTTTATGCATGATTATAGAGAATTTTATAAAAAATAAATGTTCTAATTGAAATTTAGTCTATTATACCAAAGTTCTAGTTCTACCACTGAATGAACATCATGGCTTTGTAGGCCTGCCTGCAATGGCAACAACAAGGGGGCGTGTGAGATGTAGCTTAGAGGAAAAGGCACCAGCTGCTGCCAGCTGCAAGAGCTCAAAAGCAAGCGTGGTTGCATCACTTATGGCAGCTGCCGCAGCCGTGAGCACGGTCGCAGGCCCAGCCATGGCGTTGGTGGATGAGAGAATGAGCACAGAAGGCACAGGGCTTCCATTTGGACTAAGCAACAACACTCTTGGGTGGATTCTTTTTGGTGTGTTTGGATTGATTTGGTCTCTCTATTTTATTTACACTAGCGATCTTGAAGAAGATGAAGAGTCTGGCTTGTCCCTTTGAATTTAAGGGTTATTTAAACTTAGCTTGTTGAATTAATTAATGCCCTCTTGGTGGAGAATTGGAAAACTTTTAAACCAAGCAAAAGAAAAGCTTTTGGCTATTGAATTTTGTGTATGTTTAGATGTTTAGTATACCTTTATATGTTTGGTCATTCAATTTTTCTTTCTTAAGTCTATATGGCTTAATATAACAACTATATATTATTTTGTTAATTCATCTTAGATAAGGTGATAGCATTTAAAACTATTAGAAAACATTCACCATTACCTTGTAGGTGTCATATAACAAACCTTCAAATGACGATTCAAGATTTTTAGTTTAACTTTTTGGAATTGCGCTCTACTTAGTGAGAAAGTCTTGGATATTCTTAAACTTTTCACCACATATATCTCTTATGACATGAAAATATACATGTACGGAAAATCAGCAAATGAAAAGAGTATACATCGGAAACACTCGAAAAAGTTTTTCCTTGGAAAGACTTTAGTAGAGAACTACAATAAAATTAAAGATCCAAACTCTATGCATAACCATACGTTCATGATCACAGATTATTGTGAATTCTTATTCTGTAATCATAAGGTTGATTCATGATCACAAATTATTGTGAATTCTTATTCTGTAATCATAAGGTTGATTTATATATGATCAACACACCACGATTACCATGCTTATTATGTTGGTCTCTTTTTTATTTAAAATGCTTCAATCTCCACATATAACAGACTAGTAATTCACCATCAGGTGACCTTGAGCATTGCATCTTCCATCAGTATTCAGCTGCTGGACAACACCGATGTCCAAGTCTAGACCTCCATTGCTGCACTGATCAACAATTCTTACTGTTGCTTGAGCTCCTGTCGCTTTATTAATCACCTGCATGCATAAGAAATTTTCAATGAGGCCATCTAATTTGCATGCCACAGTACACATATAAAGTGAAGGATACTTTTAAGATTTTTAAATTTTAAATATTTAATAGTAAAATTTGATGGGTTCAAATAGCTTCACCCGATATAGAATGATAAAAAAATAAAGTTCTTTATTTTTTATTTAGATAATTTAATCCCTTTAGTATTAAATTTTTAATGTTTGTTTTCAGTAAATTTTCGCTATGATCTTATTCAAACCAATTCACTGGTTCTTAGTTGATCCATCTCAAATATGATTCAAATAAATAAATTTATATTTGAAGGGAGTTTGTGCTAAATTTGGGCTAAGGTATGTTTTTTGATGTTTGGGGTAGGTGGTCTAGCTGAAGTATCCTAGGCGGTGAACTAAAGTAATATATACAGCAAGTTGAGCCGCTCAAATTTGAAATAATAGGGAGAGCTGAGCCATGTAGGAGTTAATTTAGGAAATTTATATCTGCTTAAGAGTAGCTTAAGTGTACTTGGTGACAACTCAGTGGTCTTTGAAAAAACACAAAGATTGATTGAAAATAGTTTGTTCTGTTATTATTTTGTATTTGCTTTATCATTACATTATATACACATATTATGTGTAGAACAAATAGAAGGTTATCAAAATTGTATCAATTACAATAATTTCTAAAATCATGACGTTGAGTGCTTTTGTTAAGTTTAGCTAGTGACCGTTGGACTCCCTAAATCATGCACATTGATTTCTCTTTTGTCCGTTGGTAGTGTATCATGGAGTGTGTCTTGTTCTTTAGTGTATCATGAAGCGTGTCTCGTTCTCTCCTTAATATGTCCTTTGTAGACCTTTTAGCTAAGGCAATATACACTGCCATATTTGTATCAACCGGTGACTCTTGCTGTTTATCAACCCCCCTCAAACTAGGCACGTTAATGCAATAAATGCCTAGTTTGTAACAGACCCAGTTTGTAACAGAAAGTGTTGAACAAGGCTCGGCTTTAAGGTTTGGTGAGAACATCTGTTATTTGTCTTGTTGAAGATATATGTTCGGTAATCAACAAACCTTGGCTTACTTTTTCATGAACGAAGTGGAGGTCAATTTCAATGTGTCCGAGCATGATTGACGATATTTGTTTTTCATGTATAGCGCACTTATGTTGTTACATAAAAGAGCAGGGTTTGTTGGTTTTCAAGGCAAATGTCTTTAAGCAGGAAGGTGATCCATGTTAGTTCAGTTGTCACCGAAGCAAGGGAACAATATTCAACTTCAGCACTTGATCTTGCTATTGTGGGTTGCTTCTTGGAGCTATAAGAAATACAATTGGTGCCAAGATATATGCAATATCCTATTGTGCTTCGTCTTGTTATTGGTCAACTTGCCTAATTTGAATTCGAAAAAGCATACAAATTAGAAGAACTTTGGGATAAATATCGCAAACCATAATCAACTGTGCCTTTCAGGTAGTGAAGGATTCGTTTTACAGCCTTGATTAGCTGTTGAAAATGTTGACACACATGATTAACGGTGAGTGTGATATCGGGACATGTAAATGTGAGGTACTAAAGGCTGCCTATAAGGGCTCTATACTCTATAGGTTTGATGAATTCATTATCATTATGGGAAAGAATAATTCATTATCTTTAATAAATTGTTCGATAGATAAAATATTTTTCTTTAATCCAGGAACAATGAGAACATTATTAAGTGTAATTTTTTCATAGTCAGAATTAAAGGAGGCATTGCCAGTATGATAAATTTTAAGTCCTTGCCATTCCCTAAATATTTTATCATTACCTTTATAGGGAATTATTTTATCAAGATTACTTGTGTCATTCATCATGTCAGAGGTGGCACCTGAGTCAGTATAGATTTGAGGATCTTTTTCTTTTATGTTCATTGTTGCAAAGGCCTGAGGAGCCTTTTCATCATTAGAATCATAATGGAAATAACACTTTGTGGCACTATGTTTTTTCCTTCCATAGATTTGGCAAACAACGTCTTTTTCTTGCACTTGTTGATTATTTTGTTTTTGTTAAGTTGGTTGTTTATTGTAGGGATTCATTCCTCTGCCTTGTGAGCCTCTCCCGTGATGATTTTTTCCTTTACCTTGCTGGCCAAAAATACCTCATTACAGTTTATGCTTCATTTTCCCTTTTGAATTATTACCACTTGCTTATGATTCTGTAACGCAAAAGTAAATTTTTTGATAGATAGATAAGGAGGCTTTGTCAACATTACTATTTAAAAGTCAAAGTATTTGGAGCCAAGGGCATGTGACATTTGAAATACTTTCATCTAACACAGTTTTGCCGATTGCGGCAAGTTTGTTACAAATCCCTTTAAATTTCTTAAGGAATTCTTTAAGCTTTAAAGAACCCTTCTTTAAAGAGTACAAGTTGTTCTTCAAATTAAAATTCTTGTTCTTTAGTTGTAGGAAGCATGTGCTCTTTCACAAATAACCAAATACCTCTAGTGGAAAGACATCCAACGGTCATGATCATTACATCCTCATTCATCATTCCCTGAGACCAAGTCATAAGTAATCCATCATTACTTTGTCAAATAATAAATTCATGATTTCTAACTTCTTTTCCATCTTCAGAAATAGTTCTTGATGGAACTATTGCATCATTGATATGATACTCCAAATTAAGGCTTCTTATAAGTGGCAGGACCTAGTCCTGTGACTTCTAAAGAAGGTAATTGTTGTTGTCGAGTTTGATGGAAATTAGGCTTGTACATTGGTGGAATGATTAGATCTAGAGTTTGGGCTCAGTTTGTATTTTTGTAGCCACATGCTCTGATACCATGAAGAAACACAAAGATTAATCGAAAACAATTTGTTTTTTTTATTCTTTTGTATTTGCTTTATCATTATGTTATATACACATATTATGTGTAGTACAAATGGAAGGTTATCAAAATTATATCAATTACAATAATTTCTAAAATCATGACATTGGGTACTTTTGTTAAGATTGGCTAGTGGTTGTTGGACTCCCTCAATTATGCACATTGATTTCTTTTTTGGTCCGTTGGTAGTGTATAATGGAGTTTGTCTCGTTCTTTTCTTAATTTGTCATTTGTAGACCCTTTAGGTAAGGCAATATATACTGCCATATTTGTATTAACTGGTGACTCTTGTTGATTATCAGTGTTAGAATATTTAGCGTAATTGGAGTAGTGTTAAGCTCATACGTGAACCGCAGTCTCACCTAAATTAAAAATATAGTAGAATAAACACAAATATAAAGAATACACAAATTTATATGGTTTGAATTTTGACCTACATCTGCAAGAATAAATCGTCACCAATCCATAATATAAATAAAAAATTACAAAAGATTTTACATTATTTAAGATGTTTGGTGTAAATAAAGACAAATGTAATGAATAAAAATATGAAAAATGATAATATAATAGAAAAGATAAGGAAGTTGGAAAGTAGAACGACCTCTAAAAAATAGAGAAATGAGTGATGATCTAAAAGATAGAGAGAGAGATTGTATGTATGAGAAAGAGAGAGAGAGAGAGGAGAGTAAGAGCGAGAAAAGAGAGAAGATGAAAGGAGGCAAAGAGATGAGATGAGCCTCCTTATGAAATAAATATTTATATAGTTGAGGCTAATAATAAAAAGAATACATAAAAGTTAGGATTATATGTCTTCCTTAAGTTATAAGGAAATAATGTTTTTAAGGCAATATTAGGCTTATTTTTTTTCCAATAAATATTTTGATGTGGACAACCTTGACCATTGATTTCCAAATCCATCCAATGTAATAATTTTTTTTCAAATGACATCTTTATATTGCTCTAAGCATTATGCTCATTTTACCCTTATGATTGTTCCCATGTCATTCATTTATTAATCTAAAAATATCCTTCCAAATTTATTATATATATTATTCAAAAAATTTAACAATAAAATTACTTAATATAGAACATCAATAACTAATAAAAATTATTTTAAATAATTTACTTATATTTATAATGAAATTTTATTTTAATATTAATTATATTTAATTTAATTTGTTTTCAAATGTATTATAATATAAGTAAAATCAATATATTATAATTTATTTTTAAAAAAACCAGAAATAGGAAACAAAGCCACAACCAGCCACCTCCGAAATGATAATGATGTTGTTCGTCGGGCGACGAGTCCAATGGTACTAGTAGTGACATTCCACGCGCCATCGATGGTTCGACATGAATCTAATAAACCAGTGAATTTATTATTTAAAATTAATTAAATAAATAAATTATTTTATTAAATTATTTAAATCATTACTTACTTTAAATTTAATTATCAATAACATTAAACAAGCTAATAAAAAATAGATGAGAAACTTAAATTCTTTACTCTTTAGTGTAAAATCTAAATTTTATATTATGATGAATATATTAAATTTTAATAAAAATTAAACTCTTATAAATTATGGTTAACCAAACAACAAAAAAATAATTCAAATTACTTTCAATCCCTGCTGTCCTCCCAATCAAACACCACCCAAATGATATACACTGGGCATGTCATGATTCAATACAGACACACGAAAATACAGACAAAAACAAGCAAAACATTGAGGAACACGCGGAAGAGAATGAGTGGTTTTCAAGATATTAAAGGATATGAAACGTTTGGTTACAATTTATCCATCCAATTTCAGTGGTGCACGTAGGCATTCTTTTGTTTATACAAAATATATTTCGATTTCCCTTATTTATTATCAATTTCTGCTTCGTTGATCTACTTACTTGCAAGGGTAAAAAAAAAATGGCATCAATTTCATCAACCAACTTTGCTGCATTGCTCCCAAGATCAGGTTTTGTGTCCAAAGGCTTAACTCACGCATCGCCAGTCTATGGTAAGCTAGCTCGAATTCGATGATTACTTTATATATTTTATGGTTAGGCTGCTTTTCTTCAAAGCATAATGCATATGCTTGTTGTTTGCCAAAAGTGCTTTTGTTTTCTTCAAATATGCTTAATATCATATATATATATATATATATATATATAATGATACATCATACATAGATGGAACTATGTAGAGGCCCAAGTTGGAAAAAAAAGGGTAAATTAAGGGATCATATTGGTTGTAGTCTAATTAAGTTAGAGTTGACAGTTTCTGCACTATGGCCTTCTTGGAACCAAAATTATAATTCCTTCGTTGCCATGTGTTGAATCAATTTGTAGCTACATAAATAGTAAATTTTATTCTTTGTTTAATGCCAAACTTGCATTTTTATGCATGATTATAGAGAATTTTATAAAAAATAGATGTTCTAATTGGAATTTAGTCTATTATACCAAAGTTCTAGTTCTACCACTGAATGAACATCATGGCTTTGTAGGCCTGCCTGCACTGGCCACAACAAGGGG
Source organism: Murraya koenigii (assembly GCA_025617385.1). Lineage (NCBI taxonomy): Eukaryota > Viridiplantae > Streptophyta > Magnoliopsida > Sapindales > Rutaceae > Murraya > Murraya koenigii. The sequence continues at coordinate 21,335,432 of CM046816.1, forward strand.
ACGTGTGAGATGTAGCTTAGAGGAAAAGGCACCAGCTGCTGCCAGCTGCAAGAGTTCAAAAGCAAGCGTGGTTGCATCACTTATGGCAGCTGCCGCAGCCGTGAGCACAGTCGCAGGCCCAGCCATGGCGTTGGTGGATGAGAGAATGAGCACAGAAGGCACAGGGCTTCCATTTGGACTGAGCAACAACACTCTTGGGTGGATTCTTTTTGGTGTGTTTGGATTGATTTGGTCTCTCTATTTTATTTACACTGGCGATCTTGAAGAAGATGAAGAGTCTGGCTTGTCCCTTTGAATTAAGGGTTATTTAAACTTAGCTTGTTGAATTAATTAATGCCCTCTTGGTGAAGAATTGGAAAACTTTTAAACCAAGCAAAAGAAAAGCTTTTGGCTATTGAATTTTGTGTATGTTTAGATGTTTAGTATACCTTTATATGTTTGTTCATTCAATTTTTCTTTCTTAAGTCTATATGGCTTAATATAACAACTATATATTATTTTGTTAATTCATCCTAGATAAGGTGATATCATTTAATACTATTAGAAAACATTCACCATTACCTTGTAGGTGTCATATAACAAACCTTCAAATGACGATTCAAGATTTTTATTTTAACTTATTGAAATTGTGCTCTACTTGGTGAGAAAGTCTTGGATATTCTTAAACTTTTCACCACATACATGTCTTATGACATGAAAATATACATGTACGGAAAATCAGCGAATGAAAAGAGTATACATCGGAAACACTCAAAAAAAGTTTTTCCTTGGAAAGACTTTAGTAGAGAACTACAATAAAATTAAAGATCCACAGATATTCTATGCATGAACAATACATTCATGATCACAAATTATTGTGAATTCTTATTCATTAATCATAAGGTTGATTTATATATGCTCAACACACCATAATTATTATGCCTATTATGTTGGTCCATTTTATATATTCAAATGCTTCAGTTTCCACAGTTAACAAACTGGTAATTCACCATAAGGTGACCTTGAGCATTGCCTCTTCCATCAGTGTCCAGCTGCCGGAAAACACCGACGTCCAAATCTAGACCTCCATTGCTGCACTGATCAACAATTCTCACCGTTGCTTGAGCTCCTGTCCCTCTATTAGTCACCTGCATGCACAGGAAATTTCAATGAGGCCATCTAACTTCCGTCCTAAATTAAACAGATAAATTGAATTAAAAAGGATGGTAGTTTTATGTTACCCTTAAGCACTTGCCACAAGCAGCTTGTCCACGAGGTCCAGCAGGGCCACAGAAAGCAGTCCATCCATATTTGCGACGCCAAGCCAAGGGCTTGTTCGCATCCCAAGTTGCGCAAAATGCACTTGCAGCATTCAAGTTCCATCCAATTCTTTCAGGATTGTATAAGTGATAAGTTGCTCTCATATTTGAAGCACTTTGGGCAGCAGCAATAGCAAGTGAACAAAGAAACAACAGAACGCATAGGCTTAATTTATCCATTTTTGTGCGTGTAGTGTTTTGGTAGTTGAGTTGGAATTTATAGGGCCAGAGAATTGAGAAAGACGGTGTTTTGGTTTATTAAAATACGAAAGTTTGAACGGAAAGTGCATGAACACATACATGATATGTTCTAACATTGACTTCAAATCTTCGTTAAATCGTTACTTCTAGATTTCTTGTCCTTTTGAGAATTTTAGATGAGACAGTGGTACATAATATTAGAGAGATAAATTTGTCGTACAAACCATTATTTTTTTAACACTGATATATATTTGTTACAATCAAAATCCTATTGATATTTACAATTGGATGTCGGTTTTACTTATTCTTAAGTTAAGTTTATAAAATACAGTTTAAATTTTTACTTTCATTAATAATTAAGGATAATTACTCCAACCACATGAGTAGGAAAGATTTTTACCTTCACTCAATTAATAATTTATATATATATATATATATATATATATATATATATATATATATATATATATATATATATATATTGAGTTTTAAAATTTAACACGTACGAATAAAACACACACGAACCTGAATAGACATAGATCGAGAATATAATAACATTGCGACATTAATTTGTAAATGTAGTATGTCTCATTTTAAATTAACGATGCTTTACTATTCTTCTTCCATGTGTGCAAGTTTATCTGTTTATGAAAAAAAAATGGATAGATAGATTAGGAAAATGGGTGAACGAAATTTGTGAAGGGAATAAAATTAGGTTTTTTAATTTTTCAATTAAAACATTTTAGGACCGATCTCATACAACATATAAGAATTCAGTAATCTAGAAATTCATACCTTGATGTTTTGAGAAGATGAACAATTGAGAGTTGTAAATCCGTAATTGGAACTAACCTCCATAATTGTATGCTCGAATATAATTCGCCCAAGCCACATTAATTTCTTTACTGCACAATCTTTTATACCACATCGTTAATTTAAATTGATATCTCAACTGTCCAGTCAATTTAATTACATCTTGTTCCTTGATACTTACTGGTTTTCTCTAATGATCATTTTCAACATACTTATTTATGTTGAGACACTCCGGCCAGAGAATTCTATGATCAAGTACTGAAAACCCATCAAGAGATGTGTCGTACAAATTCTATATTGTTAATCTATAATTTCAATACTTGTAATTGCTCCCACTAAGATACCGGGTAATCTAGACTACATGTGTATTTCATGCTCATTGGTAACTCAAATGAAATAACAACTACAATCATGAAATCATAACTAACTCAAAATTAAGATTACAGTAAATCAATACCTATGAGATTTAATAAGTCTGATAGTTATTACTAGGTTAATTAAATCTCATATGTGATCCAGTTCAATGTAGACATACTACATCAATAAATTCATACATGATTAAGACAAATCACTCAATGAATTTATTACAGTCTATACCTAAATAAAGTGCCCAATTTTATTTATCAACTGCGAACTTAATTTATTTAATCATAAGATAAGTTGTATTTATGTCTTCTGCGAATCCACATGGTAATCACATAAATATATATAATATGATTAAATGAAATTTACTCAAAATATTAATGCAATTTAAAATATCTGAATAAATACTTGAAATATTTTACTAATCAGAAAATTAATATACTTTAAAGAGCACGTAGTTCCAACAATATGTTGGTCAAATTAGGCAACTGACTTGGGTCATGATGGTTCAGTATCTGATGGTCATAAAATGTGGTCATCCTTAGCTATTTATGCTTATCTAAGGAACCATGTAATAATTGTCATTGAGTGCTAGTTGACTCATTTTAACATTGTGACATTGTGACATACAGCGAGAATATATTAACATTGTGACATTAATTTGTAAATATAGTATGACTCATTTTAAATTAATGATATTTTACTATTCTTCTTCCATATGTGCAAGTTTATCTGTTTATGAAAAAACATGGAGAGGGAGATTAGAAAAATGGGAAAAAGAAATTTGTTGGTCAAATTGGGCAACTGACTTGGGTCGTGATGGTTCGGTATCTGATGGTCATAAAATGTGGCTCATCCTTAGTTATTTATTATCATCTAAGGAACTATGTAATAATTGTCATTGAGTGCAAGTTGGATAAACTTATAAACATGGGTTGCTATCATCAATTAGACTGTTTAGAATTTAGAAATATCAAACCATTTAATCATGCAATATTTGGAAGATTTATTGACAAGATTTCTTTTAATTCCTCCAATCGTGGGCGCAATTTTACATTGTTACAAATCGATAAAGAATACTTAACTGATTAAATGTGCACGTAATTTGGTTTTTATTAAATACTTTTTAGTTAAAAGGTCCATAGTTCACACACCTCAACTAGGAGTGTTCAAGTTCAAATCTAATCCATTCAAACAAATTGATCCAACCAAAACCAATTCAATTTTTGAGAGATTAACCTTTTGATTGGATTGTAAAATAAAAAATTCAATGTTATTTTATTGATTTATTAAAATCCAATATAAACTAAGAGTTTTTTTTTCTAAAGTCTTAATTTAGTTTAATTTAAGATGTTTTGATATTTTTGTATCTAAAGTCTTATTGTAAGACATTTTTATCTGAATAGAAAAAGAAAATTTTTGGACTTTTATCTAAATGATAAAATGTTTGAATGAAAAATTATTATTATTTTTTCACAAATAAGCTCATTAAATGTATTTATTTTCTACGTAGTTATTAGATGTTATATTAGAATTTCAATTTGTCTTAAATTGTACTTGGTATTAAATATATTTTTTTTAAAAGAAAGGGGGGTGGGCAAACGCAAATACAATTTTAACCCCCCTTCCCACTCCAAGAATCGAACCTGGGCTGCCATCCAACGGCTCGCAAATGCGAGAATGGTGACCAACCCGACCAAGCCCTTGGGGGCTACTTGGTATTAAATACTTAACACACATTCAATTTAAATTTTAAACAAATTCTTTTATTATTAAATAACAACTTTTTATGTATAAATATTATGTTAACTTTTAAAAAAATAATGTTATCAAAATTATTTTTTATAAATTATATATCAAATGTTTACCTTGTAAATATTTATAACATATAAAAAATTATTGTACTAGAAAATATTGTAAATATATATTTATTTAAAGTTCAACTATATATAACATTTTCAAGCTTATAAGTGTAAAAATATTAGAATTAAGATGTTTTGAACTTATAAAAATAAACAATCTACCACTTATATTCAAACGTCAAAAACTAAAAAATAAACATATTTTTCAGACATATGCATTCAGACCCATTCAGACTTCAGTAACATTCAGACCAGTTCAGATTTCAGATAAAAAAAATAAACACTACCTAATTCAACTGATCAATTTGTATTTGTATTTTTTTTAATTTTAAAAAAAATTATGCTTCACCTTTAGTTTCTTAAAAAATAAAAATAAAACCTAATTTTATATACCTATAAATATAAATATACAATAATAATACAGAGTACAAACTATAATAATATAGAGTACAAACTACAAGCTGCAACTAGTGTTAGCTTTCAATATTCTTGATTTCAATTGTCTTGATTTCAATTGTCTTTTATTCAATCATATGATTATAAAACACATGAATCATAAAATGTTAAAGGACTTGATATTTTATTATTTTCAATTGTTAATAATTAGAACTCTAAAGAGCAATTGATGATTTTTATTTATAAATTTTTACTTTAATTAGATTGAATTATATTTGACTTTTTATTAATTTGTACTATATTGAATTTCAATCAGATTAGGTCCGATTGGATTCAAAAAATATACTATGAATTGTACTTAGATTTGAATCATTGAACACACCTTAACTTCAATTATTCATATTCCCAAAAACAAAAAGGTTTTGTCATGAACTTTTGACACTCACATTTAATTCTTAAATTGTATTTTAATTTTTTATGATAGATTTAGAAGAGACTTTGCAGATGTTACGTGCATCTTATAAAAACTTCTCAACAAGTGAAGCATCCTCGGGATCACTACGAAATTCAATGCCTCCTTTTGAAGTCCTGATAAACTCTCGTTAATAGTTTGGTATTCTTCTTTCAGAGTTGGTAGTGGGTCGGGCCTTTGACAATATTTAAAGGCGCTGCATTTGGCAAATATTTTTTGAATCCAAGGAAATTACATTTGAACCAAATGGCACTTTTATTGGCTCCTTGTATCAAAAAGTGTTGTAAAATGTTGAAAAATTCAAATTCAAAGCTAAATTGTTCAAAGTTTGGCAAAGCACATGTTCAAAGTTTGGCCAAAATTATTCAAAGGTAAATTGTTTAAAGTTTGGCTAAAAATTAGGTAATCACCAACCAAACTTTGACAATTTTAATGGTTTGGTGAAATAGTGCTACCATGCATTCCTATAAATAGCTAATGCTCTTCATTTGTTAAGGCATCCCAAAATTGAGAGCAATTGCAAGTGAAGCAATTGAGAGAGTTAAGAGAGCTTCCACTTGAGTGCTAGGAGAATTTATTTGGGTGTATTGGGCTATTGGGTTTTTGTGAGTTTTTCCCAATTTGTAAATTCTCATTTGTTAGTAAAATTATCTTCCAGTCTTTGCCCGTGGATGTAGGCTTTACGCCGAACCACGTAAATTATTGTGTCAATTTTCTTTGCAATTGTTTACACCACATTTAAGTTTCTCTAGAAGTCACAGTTACCATCAATTGGTAATTTGTTCAACCTACGCTTCCGCACAACAATTGGTATCAGAGCCGAAGGTTCGTGACTTAGGGTATACAATACTATTCACGGATACTGATCTGGATACGACCATTTATACTTGGAGAACGATCTATTGTAAGTAGTGTGTATTTTGCATGTCTAGGAAAGTTACGTCAACAAGACGATAAGAGTCTCAAGGAGTCTGGGTTTTAAGTGGGACCATTGTGACCCCTCCATTCTCCTGGGAACTTTCCTGGTGCATTTATTCACACGAAATAAACATCATAGAGACTGTTTTTCAAGTGTGAATAGTTGTTGAAGGCACTGATTATTTGAGGTTGAGAGGATGGCAGAAGCGTCGTCGTCGCCTTCGTCGCGAGGACTACTCGTGACTAATGCAAAGTTTGAAGTGGAGAAATTTGATGGTACCAATAATTTTGGTATGTGGCAATGTGAGGTGTTGGATGTCTTATGTCGCAAGAGTCGGATCTCGCTCTGAAGAAAAGCCTGAAAAGATGGATGACAAGGAGTGGACAAAAATCAATAGACAGGCATGTGGTACTATTCGCCTATGTCTGGCTAAAGATCAGAAGTACTCTGTCATGAGGGAGACATCAGCAAAGAATTTGTGGAAGACACTGGAAGAAAAATATATGAAGAAAAGCCTTGAAAACAGGATTTATATGAAAAATAAACTCTATCGATTCACGCATGCACTGGTATGTCGATGAATGACCACGTGAACTCATTCAATAAAATATTAGCGGATTTGCTAAATTTGGATGAGAAATTTGAAGATGAAGATAAGGCATTGTTCGTCGTTGAATTCACTTCACGATGAATATGACCATCTCACTACCACTTTGCTTCATGGGAAGGACGAGTGTCACATTTGATCGTCAGTATGTAGTGCAATCGTATAATCGTCGAGACCGGAAAGAAAGATAAAATGGATCACGGAGATACGATTGCGTAAGTATTGACAATGAAGAGGTCGCTCACAAAGCCGCAAACTCGGAAAAGGGGCAAGTCTAAAGGTAGGCTCGCCAAAGATGAATGTGCTTTTGTCGCGAGAAAGGGCATTGGAAAAGAATTGTCCTAAGTTACAAAAGGGCAAGGCTATTTCGATGCATGTGTAGCCGAGCATGATGAGGAGTCGAATTTAGTCTGGTTGGCATGACATTGACATGTCAATCGGATGAGTGGATTTTGGATTCGGGTTGTACTTATCATATGTGTCCTAATAAGGATCTGGTTTTCTAGTTTCGAGGAGCTAGATGGTGGAGTTGTTTTTATGGGCAACGACAATGCTTGTAAAACCATGGGAATAGGTTCAATCCAATTGAAGAATCACGATGGCTCAATCCATGTCTTGATGAAGTTCGCTATGTACCAAGCTTAAAGAAAAATCTCATCTCATTAGGAGTCCTAGAATCCAAAGGGCTTACAATCACTATGAGAGATGGGTTCTTGAAGGTAGTAGGCTGGTGCATCGACGATGATGAAAGGCACAAGAAGGAATAACTTGTACTATTTCCAAGGAGTACGGTTATTGGATCAAGCATCAGCAGTTTGAGAAAGGATGCGATTCGGAGGCAACCAAGTTGTGGCATATGCGTTTGGGACATGCCGGTGAAAAAGCTTTGCAAGACTTTGGTTAAGCAAGGCTTATTGAAAGGTGCAAATTCTTGCAAATTGGAATTTTGTGAACATTGCGTTCTGGGCAAGCAAACAAGAGTAAAGTTTGGCTCAGCAATTCACAATACAAAAGGGATTCTGGACTATGTTCACAGTGATGTGTGGGGACCTACCAGAGTAGCTTCTTTGGGAGGTATGCACTATTTTGTTACTTTTGTTGATGATTATTCAAGAAAAGTATGGGTGTATTTGATGAAGAACAAAAATGAAGTTTTGAGTATATTTCTGAAATGGAAGAAGATGGTGGAAACTCAGACTGGTCGAAAGGTTAAAAGACTTCGCTCAGATAATGGTGGTGAGTACAAGAATGATCCATTTTTAGAAGTATGCCGAGATGAGGGCATTGTGCGACACTTCATCGCTCGAGGTACACCACAACGGAATGGGGTGGCAGACGCATGAACCGAACTATACTCGGAGAAAGTTCGGTGTATGTTGTCCAATCGTTGAATTGGGCAAGGAATTTTAAGTGAGGTCATTGTATATGCGTGCTATCTAATTAATCGCTTGCCATCGACTACAATTGAGGGCAAAACACCCATGGAAATGTGGATCGGTAAACCCGCTATCGATTATGATACTTTACATGTCTTTGGTTCCACCGCTTATTATCATGTAAAGGAATCTAAGTTAGACCCAAGAGCGAAGAAAACATTGTTCATGGGTATAATCGGTGGAGTAAAAGGATACCGCTTATGGTGTCCGGATACAAAGAAGATCATTTTCAGAGAGATGTGACTTTTGATGAATTAGCCATGTTAAAACAAAATGATTCACAAAAGGATGACAACACCAGTAGTACTTGCAGCAGGTGGAGCTTGAAAAGGTTAAAATGATCCAATTAGTGTTGAAGAGGCGGATGATTCTCAATCAACCGAAGATGAAGAAGAGGTTCGACTCGAGAACCTTTAGAGCAACAAGATTCAATTGCATATAGAAGGCCGCGGAGAGAGATTCAGTAAACCCGCTCGCTTTGTTGATATGGTGGCCTATGCACTTCCAATTGTAGATGGTGATGTTCCTTCCACTTACGGAGAAGCGATAAGTAGCCACGAAAATGTACGATGGAAGCAAGCAATGGATGAAGAAATGCGGTCTCTTCAAAAAATGGAACTTGGAAGTTAGTTACATCGCCAAAAGACAAAAAGGCAATTGGGTGCAAATGGGTATATGCAAAAAGGATGGATTTCCTCGAAAGGATAAAATTCGATACAAGGCTAGATTGGTAGCGAAGGGTTACGCTCGGAGAGAAGGAATAGACTACAATGAGGTATTTTCTCCGGTTATGAAACATTCGTCTATTCGAATTTTGCTAGCCATTGTTGCGCAATATGATCCGGAGCTAGTTCAACTTGATGTGAAACCGCATTCTTGCATGGTGATTTGGAAGAGGAAATCTACATGACTCAACCGGATGGATTTAGAGTTGCTGGAAAAGAAAATTGGGTTTGCAAGCTGACAAAGTCGCTTTATGGATTGAAACAATCTCCAAGGCAGTGGTACAAGCGATTTGATCGGTTTATGAAAGGGCAAAGGTACACAAGAAATAAATTTGATCATTGTGTGTATTTTCGCAAGCTACAAGAAGGATCTTTCATATATTTGCTCTTGTATGTCGATGATATGCTAATAGCATCTAAGAACAAAGATGAGATTGAGAAGTTGAAAACTCAACTCAATCAAGAATTTGAGATGAAAGATCTAGGTGAAGCTAAGAAGATTCTTGGCATGGAGATATGCAGAGATAGAGCTCGTGGTAAAGTCAGCTTGTCTCAGAAGCAATATTTGAAGAAGGTATTACAACAGTTTGGCATGAATGATCAGACAAAACCTGTAAGTACCCCATTGGCTTCTCATTTCAAGCTTTCTGCACAATTATCTCCTTCAACAGATGAGGAACAAGAATACATGTTGCAAGTTCCGTATTCAAATATAGTTGGTAGCTTGATGTATGCAATGGTGTGTACAAGGCCTGACATTTCACAAGCAGTTAGTATGGTGAGCAGATATATGCATAATCCTGGTAAAGGACATTGGCAAGCTGTGAAATGGATTTTACGGTACATTCAGAAAACCGTTGATGTTGGTTTACTGTTTGAACGAAATGACACACTTGGTCAAGGTGTGATTGGGTACGTTGATTCAGATTATGCCGGTGATATAGACAAACGACGATCAACCACCGGATATGTATTTACTCTTGCTAAAGGGCCAATTAGTTGGAAGTCTACACTACAGCCTACGGTTGTCATCGTCAACCACGAGGCCGAGTATATGGCAATTACGGAGGCTATTAAAGAGGTCGTTTGGTTACAAGGCTTGCTTGGAAACTTGGGATTGATCCAGGAGCATGTTAACTTGTATTGTGACGATCAAAGTACTATTTACTTAGCAAAGAATCAAGTTTATCATGCGCGTGTCTGAGCATATTGACGTACTGATTTTACTTTGTGTGGAAATTATTGGTGAGGGAAGATTCTTCTTCGAAAATCAAGACCGTAGAGAATCCCGCAGATATGTTGACCAAGGTGGTGACAACGATCAAGTTTGAGCATTGTCTAAACTTGATCAATATCCTGAAAGTTTAAAACAGATGAAAAGGGTAGAGATTGGAGGATCATTTTATACAAGGAAGTTCACAAAGATGCAAGCCACTTTGGGAATGATGGTTCGTTGGTAGTCGGCTCGATTTGGATAAATCTTCACCGAGGTGGAGAATTGTTGAAAATTCAAATTCAAAGCTAAATTGTTCAAAGTTTGGCAAAGCACATGTTCAAAGTTTGGCCAAAATTATTCAAAGGTAAATTGTTCAAAGTTTGGCTAAAATTAGGTAATCACCAACCAAACTTTGACAATTTTAATGGTTTAGTGAAATAGTGCTACCATGCATTCCTATAAATAGCTAATGCTCTTCATTTGTTAAGGCATCCCAAAATTGAGAGCAATTGCAAGTGAAGCAATTGAGAGAGTTAAGAGAGCTTCCACTTGAGTGCTTAGGAGAATTTATTTGGGTGTATTAGGCTATTGGGTTTTGTGAGTTTTTCCCAATTTGTAAATTCTCATTTGTTAGTAAAATTATCTTCCAGTCTTTGCTCGTGGATGTAGGCTTTCTACGAACCACGTAAATTATTGTGTCAATTTTCTTTGCAATTGTTTACACCACATTTAAGTTTCTCAGAAGTCACGATTACCATCAATTGGTAATTTGCTCAACCTACGCTTCCGCACAACATAAAATTGTTGTCAGAAATCCGTAAAAACTTTATGTATTTTGTTTAATGTTTTTGATATTGCATTATATGATATATGCATTTTCTATTCTTTTATTGGCACCAGCATTCTCAAAAACATATACAATAATTTATAATTTAGCCCGTCTGATCAAAGATCTTAGGTCTGCCTCTGATTATTACAACAATAGTTGATAGAGAAGAGAAATATAATAATATAATAATATAATTAAAGTACCATGCAGTTAAACTTAAATTAATGATATATTATTGTATTTTTAATCACATGAACAAATTCGTTACCAACTTTTATTGTTTCACAACTTTGATTGTAATTAAATTAATCAACACTCTTATTCAAAAGAAGCACTTCCGTAATTATTATACTAATTACGTTTGTTTACTCAATAATTCATCTTCAATCTCCGCAGTTAACGAACTGGTAGTCCACCATAAGGTGACCCTGAGCATTGCCTCTTCCATCAGTATCCAGCTGCCGGAAAACACCAGCGTCCAAATCTAAACCTCCATTGCTGCACTGATCAACAATTCTCACCGTTGCTTGAGCTCTTGTGGCTCTGTTAGTCACCTGCATGCACAAGCAATTTCAATTAATTAATTTCCTCTTCTAACTATGTAAAGCTTTTAATTTATCACCAACAATTCTCCTACTCATCCTATGAATTTTTATTGTCTACATCTGCATCTTTTAAGTAAACAAGTAAGTGGATTAGATTGTTTTATAAATTTGTGCTGAGGCTTATCTTAAATACTATTATTGGACTCTTATCTATCAGCTTAAATTTTTGGGTCAAGCAATTTCTCTAATAATTTATATTTTTTATTTTTTACCTATTCTATTTTCGTGTCCATTTTAATAGTAAGGCTTACACATACGTAAGTAGATATATTAATATTTATTTATTTATTATATTAAAAAAATTTCTGTGATTCCTTCACAATTCTCTGAAAAGGTAATAAATATAAAGTCTCGAAAATATTTTACTTTTACAAAAATAAAAACATATGAAATATTGGAAGGAAGAATGAATTTTGATACCCTCTAATATAAAAAATTTCACTGAAAATTCAGCTCAACCACTAAACAATCAGAATGAAAATTGTAGAAAAAGTATGAGTAATAAATCCAAAAACTGTGGATTGGAAATATCAATAACATCTCATCATGTGTTGGTATATTTATCTTACCCTTAAGCACTTTCCACAAGAAGCTTGGCCACGAGGCCCAACGGGGCCACAGAAGGCAGTCCATCCATATTTCCTTCGCCAATACAAGGGCTTGTTTGCATCCCATGTTGAGCAATAAGCACTTACAGCATTCAAGTTCCATCCATTTTGTTCAGGATTGTAAAAGTGATAAGTTGCTCTCACATTAGAAGCACTTTCGCCACTACTGCTGTCACCACCAGGCCTACAATTACTTTGACAGTTCTGAGAAGGTGAACAATACTCATCGGTTGTGCCACAATAACCAAACTGGCTGCAGCATAGGTTGTTTTCACAAGTCCGGCCACCGGCTTGCCGGCCGCATTGCTGGGCAGCAGCTATAGCCATTGAACAAATTAAAAACACCATGCATAGGCTTAATTTACCCATTTTCAATTCTTTTGCTGTGAAGATTTATTGGGTGGTACTGCTTGAATTTATAGGGAACCAATATTTTAAAATGTAAGAGCATTCCATGACATGTCTTATTGACTTCAAGAATTATTCAAATCTTTTAATTGCAGATTTCTTTGACTCTTGGGAATTTCAATTTAGATTTGGTCTTGGAGAACAATGATATACTTTTCTTCCTCAAAATGGGCAAGTTTTTTGAAAAAGAGAGATAACGAGATGGGAAAGATGTGTGATTGTAGATTTTGCTGGTCAATTTGAGCAACTGAATTTTGTCGACATTGTTGTTTACTTGACGGTGGTCATAATTAATGGTCCTTATCCATAGCAATTCATATCTCAAGAAGTGATGTATCTTCTTATTGACTGTTAATTTAGATAAAATTTTAAGCATGGATTTGCTTTGTATTCATTAGAATATTTTAGTTGGGACATCGACATTTAATTTTTCGTATATCTAACAATTTGATCATGCAGTAGGCAGCTGATTTATCCGTAACATTTCTTTTATTCCTCCAATTCTTGGTTCACAATCACAACATGGGAGAGGGATGTGAAGAATAATCGTGTTGTTGACAGTTTAGTCATTCACAGGCTTTATGTTTGGATTGTGACAGAAAAATATAGTGATATTTTTTTATAGAAATAATTTTTGTGTAGTTATTAAAAATTATGGTTTTAGTGTGGATTAGTTATAAATAAAAATAAACTCTATATTAATTGTAATAAGTTATAATTTATCTAAATCTATTCTTAAAGAATTTCTATATAGTAATAATTATTTATATATTACAAAAAAATATATTGTTATATTACATTAAAGGTTTAAAATGAAAATAAATATTTTTCTAAAGTTATTTGAGACTATGGGTATGTTTGATATTGAGGTTGGGCAGTTGTAGTTTTTAAGATACAGTACTAAAGTGTTTGGTAAACACTAGCTGCTGTAGCTTTTAAGCTATATTAGCTATGTTAATAAGATTTTTCATTTGTAAGATGTAAAATTTATTATGTTTTTAATAATTTTGTTAAAATTATTATTTAAAAATTATATTTATTACATATTATTAACTTTTATTTTATAATTACGATTTTTTTCACAGTAATTATAAACTTAAAAGTTACAATGCACCTCAATCCCAAACATACCCTATGATTTATTCTTTAGAGTTGTTACTAAATCAGTATACAACATTTATAGAATTTACATTGAGAGAAAAAACAATAAAGAGAATACAAATATTTAAGCTTTTAATATGACTTTTCATATTCAAAACACCACATAGATACATGCACTAATTTTCTATGTCTATCTTTTGTCAATGATTATACATTTGATTTAATACTTTATCTCTACGTCACTTGCACTAAGAATAATTAAGTCTAAATAATAATTTTTGTAACTACACATCTAGTAAGTCATAACTTCTTTATAGTAATAAAATTTATTTGATCCTAACATTACAACTATAAAGAGCTTTTATAGTTTTATTGTACATGATGGATGTTGCCTCCTGCAATTGCTTTCTAAGGCTTTTTTTTTAGATTAAATACATATTTATTTTTAATATTTCAAAAAAAATACTTCAACAGACCTTTACGGGTAGTTATGTTAAGTTAAAAGTTAAATTTTCTTTATTTTTACGATAATACTTTTATAATGTTGACTAATATAAGATGTGAGCCTAATCAAACAGTCTTGGTAGCATTAATGAAAAAAATCAAGGCTAATTTACCATGCCAATCCTTTAAAAAAAGTCATTATGTTCCATTCCAAGGTATAATTTTCCCTTTCATTTATTTATATATTCTCCAACCCCATCGAGATTCATCTGAAAAAGAAATATATCACGAAGATTTTGATAAGGTTTAGTGTGGCCGCATACACAAATAAATTGCCTATCATTATGTACTGCACCCCCGTAATCTCGAAAAGTCATCAATCCACCCTAACCATTTTAAATTTTTTATTTTTTAGGGACTGATAACTTTTCAAAATTTTGAAGATGAAATAATGATAATCAATTTACTTTGTTGTGTAGTCAAATTTACCCTTCTGATAAAGATTTATTATTATTCTGAATATATGATCTCGAAGTTTCTGAATTAAGTATCAAGGCGATTTGGCCATTACACTCATGGTCGAAAGAATCAGATTCGAGCCATCTCATTCACAAGAGCTTCTTTCCCCAGAAGACAAAGTCATTTAAGACAGATGATTAATTCTAACACATAAGCATACCCATTCTTCTACTTGTGTCATTGTATGTTGAGAGAAATTTATTTAGTTCCCACCAGCCGCAGGCGGCCAACAATTAAACTGACAATTTTCGGTAGGCGAGCAGTAATTATAAGTGGAGCCACAAAAACCAAACTGGCTGCAGCACAGATTGTTGGGACAAGGCCTGTCAAGCCCTTGGCGGCCACATTGTTGAGCCATCACAGTATTTTCCATCATTGTTAGGCTTGCAATTAACACCACATAAATGCAAAGCAGCTGGCTAAACTTTCTCATCATCATTTTGTAAATATGTTTATTCTGGATTTATGAGTTTGTCTATATCTATATATATATATATATATATAAATATGCAGAAACCAAACCACCCCGACCTGCTCTGCCACTAATTGAAAGAGGCAATTTTTTTAATTAGTGCCCACTTTTTAGGAAGGCACAACAAATATACCTATTAATACGTCTACTGAAGGTATGGTTAAAAAATTTCTTTTAACAATATTTTACTTTTTTTATAAATGATACTGAATTTTATTAAGGAAAACAAAAAAGAAGAGAAGAATGAATACAAAACAATTGTTAATGCCGAAAATCTCGTTGTCTTTATCTCGAGCAAATCTCCTCACTTCAGTATCATTATTATATTTATTTATCAGAGAAGTGGCTTGCCAATCATCATGGTTGCCTGTAATCGCTAACAGACTGTCGATAATCACTTGAAACTACAGAAGATGGTCAGAGGCGCCGAAATTTTTTTTGGAGTGAATTTTCCGACGCTCAAGTCAGTAATGGGTATGAGAAAAACTTATGTCAGTTCTCATGTGTCTTCATTCATATTTCCTTCCAGCTCTTACCAGGAAAGGATTTCTTTGTCAGAGAAAAAAAGCACTTGATGCCATAGAAGGAATTCATATCATCATGATCATCATAATCATCTTCCTTACCATAATTATCATAATCCCTCCTTAAATCTGCATATAAATGTAGTGAGTTGGTTACATAACTGCTAGTGGGCTAGCCTCGTGCCCGAATTTTAATTGAATCTTATTTTTTGGTGAATTAGTTAAATACCTCCTCAAAACTTTTCTGATCGAGGTGATATGCTCGAAGTCGCCAAACTTACCTTTTGGTTGAGGTTATCTGTTCAAGATCACCAGATAACCACCTAGTCAGGTCACAAATAAACTCTTAGTCGAGATAATGTGCTCGATCTAATCAAATAACAACTTGGTCAAAATGTTTTGTTTGAGCTCATCCTATAACCATCTGGTCATAGTAGTTTGCTCGAGGACATTCTGATTTCTTCCTCAAACACCAGTCTCCCAATTTTTAGTGTTGAGAGTTTTAACGAATCAGTACTAGAAACTATATAAAGTTTAAAGTGACCTTGAGCAGACTTTAATGAGTCAGTTCAGGTTCCTAGAATTGACTTCTTCGTACACAAGAAATCTGGGCAAGTTTCAAGTCTCAGACCTCTATATGCCTTAAAAAACATATTATTTTCCTGCTTGCATAATCATATAGAGTAGGTTTCACAAGTTTAGATTTTTATTTCACTTGGAGCAAGTTTTAAGACCTAAAATCTTTTACTTGAAATAAATAACACTCATATAATCCATACTCACTTAATCTTAGTTGAGTAAGAGCAGGAAACTTTGACTTTGTCTCACCTCAATGAGGTTTTGAAACTTAAGCTCTTTTATTTATTCTAAAATATATTGCTGCTCGACTTTCGTCTGGTCGAGCATGAACAAGTAAATTTCTGACTCCTATCTCACTTTGAGTAGGCTTTGAGACTTCAAGCCTTTTTATATGACTTCTCAACCTCATTTGGTCGAGTTAGATTTGAAAAACTTAGATTTTTGCCTCGCCTTGAGCATGTTTTGAGACTTAAGATCTTTTGTTTACCTTAAATTATTTTTCAAAGCTAAGTATCAGCTTAACTTCACTTTGTCGAGCTAACTTAGGCAAACTTTTGACTTTTGTCTCACCTTGATTAAGCTTTAAGACTTTATATATTTTGTTAGAGCTTAGTTTGCTTGAGTCTTATTCTAGCTAAACTTAGCTCTTTGCCTCGCCTCAAGCAAGCTTTGAGACTTCTATCCTTAACATATTCATAGAGCTTAAATTTGCTCAAACGAGTTTTGGCAAACTTTGACTTTTTGTCTCGCCTCGAGTAGGTTTCGAAACTTACAGCCATTTTAATCTACTTGGTCGAGATGATGCGCTCGAGCTAATCAGATAACCACTTGGTCAAAATATTCTGTTTGAGCTCACTCTATAACTATCTAGTTATACTAGTCTGCTTGAGGTTATTCTAATTTCTTTCTCAAACAACAATCATTTGAAACAATACTTCAAGAGTCCTCAAGCATCCTCATGAAAATTCTTACGAATTGAAATAAGAGGACTATCTCATAAGCATTAAGATTTAACCCCAAATTAGCAAAATTATCGGCCATTGAATTCCCCTCTATGTAGATGTGTGAACTAACAAAGTGTTCCATGAGTAAATTTCAAACAATTCAACCATCTGATACGCAAATGCCTTAATAGCTTGAATTTAGTACTTGTAAGATAAATTAAAGCCGAAGACTAATCACTCTCTAAATAAATTGAATTTCATCCTTTAACAATATTTTAATTGATTCTACCACTTTTCACATTCCTTATACATACAATTATATTAAAATCCTTAAAAAAAAAAAAGAACTAGTATATGATTAACTACATTTTATTACGTTCTTCACTCTTATATGAAAATTAATGCAACTTTGTATAAAAATAACTAATAATTTTTTTTGGATAGCCACCCTTTGTTCAATCCTATATATAGAGATAGAGAGCCAAAAAATATTTTTTTATTATTGAAGTATGTTATCATTACTACAAAAATATAAAACAATGACCCATATGTTATAACAGTTTTTTTTTAACAACTGTTATTAAAGTATTTGATGACCATTATCACATGAACCATTATAAAATCTAACATTTACAATGACGGTTTTATTATATAATAGTTATTAAATAGCATTGTCTTACTTTTAATAACAATTCTGTATAAAAATGGTCATTAAAAGTATAGTATCTACAATGACGGTTCTATAATATAACAGTCATTAAAGGGCAAAAATAATGTTCTCTGTTTTTCAGAGAACCTTTATTATAGACCATTGTAGTAGTCATTATATATATATATATAATCAAGTGTGTGCAAGAGAATATAACCTCGTAAATTTTAAATGCTTCTAAATTTTGACTATTAAAAAAAAATCAAAATAACTATAATAAGTTTAATTGAGTTAAATTCCATACAATAGTAAGCTTAAAATGAGTGTATCAAAACAATAGGTAAATCTAAAAACAATAGGTAAATCTAAAATAAGTCATCAAAATAATAATAAGTCTAAAATAATTTATAAAAATTCAAAACAATAATAAGTCTTATTTAAATTCACCACTAAGGAAAAGTTTAACCCATGCTTCTCACTCCTCATCACAAAGACTATAAAAAACATTAAGGGCAGCATTATCACGAGCAATTAAATTGGTGGCACTAAGGTGTTCTATCATTGTAAGACTACCAATCTTCTTCAACTCATCACTCAATCCTAGTTGTTTGTTATTAATTTCTTGCCCTAGAGCTCAGCTTAAGAGACTAGAAGTTTCTTTCATTTTCGTGACAAAAAGAGTTGTTAGCTCTTTAAATGACTTTTTACTCTCTTCTGAATCTTTAGTTCTTCTCCTTTGTCTTGATGAGCTGCTTGAAGTTGCTAGGTGCTTTTTTAGAACATGTGAAATAGACATATTATCATTAAGAACACCCTCCACACCCTGAAAATTCAAATTCTCTCTCTCTTGTCCTATTATTTTTCTTTATAGCATCTACTGGAGCCTCTGCATTTTTTCTAGTTGCATGATATTTACCACAAATCCTCATAAAATAGGAATGTTTTATGCTTGAAATTCACAGCCTCTTTATGATTCTGCAATTATTTAAATATATCAAACTTGTGATGAAAATCTAGAACAAATAATAATTAAGTTCAAAATCAAAATCATTCATGTCTACCGATATCCAATTTGCATTGCATTTCTAAACACTCCTCTTTTACTTCACAGTTAACATATTTGTATATAAGAATAAGCAATTCAAATCCTCACTACTAGAAAAATGGCCTTTACTGACACTTAGTTTACTGACACTTAGCAAAAAGTATCAGTAATTGTGAACAAATGCACCTATTAACAAGTAAGTATTAGAAGTTATTGATACTATTGTGTTAGTAAATTAAACATCAATAATCACTGATACTAAAGTATCAGAAAAAAAAAAAGAATTCATTAATAATTGTTTTAGTTCCAACTCGAACCTGAGACTTCTAGAGTTTAAAACTCTAAAAAGGAAACAGAGACCATCAAGCTATGTTAAAATAACTTAATTCGTTCGTTTTAAAGATTTTAAAAAAAAATATATATAATAACAAAAGATTACAAAACCTAATTAAACTTGATCTCTCTGACTGTCACCCATCTCTCACTCTAACTCTCACCCGTCTCTCACTCGATCTCTCTAACTCTCACCCATCTCTCACTCTATCTCTCATGCTTTCTCTTTCGGTTTTCTTTTCTTAATATCTTCTGTTCTCTGTTCTCTGTTCTCTGTTGTCTATCACACCCAAACAGTCGATCTCTCATGGTTTCCCTAAATTGAAAAAAAATTAAAACCCTAATTGCTGAGGTGACGGCGTTATCGTGGCTGATACTTTCGTTTTGGTTTTCGTCGAAGGCGTCGAAGTTGGCACTGCAAGCTCTTCTGATGGCGTGTTGGATTCTAGGGTTTTAATAATAGTCACAGAAGCGAGAGCGTTGAAGCTGCTTTGCTAATAGAGAACCGAAGCAGTCGCTTCGCTAAGTGTCCTGTGATCGGCAAGAGAATTCAAGGGGTAATTATGCCTTCTTTTTTAAAAAAATTGTTTAAAGAATCTTAGTATTGGTTTTCAATGTTGAAGAAAATGCCTTGTAAGAAATTGTTACAAAAAAAATTTTGGGTTTAATAAATTTAAACAATAAACCCATTGGTTACAGCAAGAAATAGGCTGACAATAGCTGCTAATTAGATTAGGTTGGAATGTTTGTACACTGTTTGTGCCCTACCTATTCGGAGAAACTTTATGGTAGTTAATTAGTTGACGTCGTTGTGAACTGCAGGTTGTCTTAAATATGTATTTACTTAACTTTCAGTCATATAGAGATATTAGTTCAATGATTGCCTTGGGCTATTTTTTAA
This sequence comes from Murraya koenigii, assembly GCA_025617385.1. Classification (NCBI taxonomy): domain Eukaryota; kingdom Viridiplantae; phylum Streptophyta; class Magnoliopsida; order Sapindales; family Rutaceae; genus Murraya; species Murraya koenigii. The sequence goes on from CM046816.1 coordinate 21,355,701, forward strand.
ATCAAAGAGACAAAGACTGCTTGCTTACATGGACAAATGAAAATTTAATGCCTATCTCTGTTTGTGGTGGTGGTGGAGGTGGACTAGGTATTATTCTGTAGAATACATAAAAGCCACCAACATTATCTTCACAGAGTTTCTGCTGCATTTCTTTGATGATGTGTACCTAGCACCTTTAATTGAGGACTTGAGAATCCTATGGAATGTAGGTGTCGATGTTTTTGATGCATATAGAAACCAAACTTTCAATTTACGGGCTATGTTGATGTGGACAATTAGTGATTTTCCAGCATATGGGAACCTGTCTGGGTGTACTGTTAAGGGATACTATGGTTGTCCAATTTGTGGGATAAAAACATGTGCATGTTGGTTTGCGCATAGTCGAAAAATGTCATATATGGGCCATAGAGCGGTTTCTTGAAAACCCTCCTAAGCCTTTATGCGGAGTTGAGATCTTAAATTTGGTGGTGACATTCACACCAAGTTTGGGAAAAAGGTCCAAAAAGCGAAACGTGGTGAAGGAAAGGGTGAGGGTGAGGGTAAAGGTGAGGGTAAGGTTTCGGTTGAGGGTGAGGGTGAGGCGAGGCGAGGCGAGGGCAAGGGTGAGGGTGAGGGTAATGGGGATGTTTCTCAATTGTTGTACAAAAGAAATCAATTTTCTTTGACTTAGAATATTGGAAACACTTGTTAGTTCAGTCATCAATTAGATGTGATGCACATTGAAAAAATGTATGTGAGAGCATTTATGGCACATTACTTCATCAACCGGGGAAAACAAAAGATGGAATTAATGCGAGAAAAGATCTTACACATCCAAACCTTAGAGAATCAATGAACAAAGCTTTTATTGCATTAGCTCCGATCAGTAAAACAAAGTCATCCCCGATCCCATACACTTTAAGTAAGAAAGAAAAACAAATGTTCTGCAAAACCTTGCAAGATGTCAAAGTTCCGATGGTTCTTGTTCTAATTTTAGAAATCTTGTTTCAATGGATGATTGTCGTCTTCACGGGCTTAAGTCTCATGATTGTCATACCTTGATGCAACAACTACTACCATTGGCAATTCGAAATTGTTTGCCTCAAAATGTTAGAACTGTCATAATCGGGTTGTGTCTCTTTTTTAATTCATTGTGCTCTAAGGTAGTAGAGCCTGATTCTCTAAACTAATTGCAAAAGGAACTTAAAATTACCTTATACAATCTAGAACAATACTTCCTACTTGCTTTCTTCGATATAATGGTCCATTTAATGATCCATCTAGTAGAAGAAGTTAGGTTATGTGGTCCGGTTTACCTTCGATGGATGTATCCATTTGAGAGAGAAATGAAACCTATAAAGGGTTATGTTCATAGCCGAAATCGTCCTGAAGGTTGCATTGCCGAGATGCTTATATTCTTTGAGGAAGCACTTGAATTTTGTCTTTGAATACCTTTCAAGTTGTGAATCAATTGGACGCCTTCTTGGTTGTGTAAGTGATTTTACAGTTGAAAGGCCACTCGGAGGTGTAAATATTAAGGTGGTTGATGCTCCTACATTGGCACAAGCACACCGATGTGTTTTGGTGAACACCCACGAGATTCGACCATACATAGAGTATGTGAACACAAACTCCTATATTAGCTTACATTAACTTTTGTTGTAATCTTAGTAATTAAAAGGTATAATTTTGTTAATTACTGTGTGTATAATTTTAGGGAGCATTTGGCCTTATTGCAATCAAAGCACCCTCGTCAAATAAAAAAGCCTTTATGGTTGCTAACAGAGCACTCTCGTACATTCGTTGATTGGTTGAAACAAAATGTTAGATTTGCTTCATTAGGTATAAAAAAGTTTCCAAGTAAAAGTAAACAAACTTTTCCATTTAACTAATTAATGTCGTTTTATTTTTTGAAACTATAGGTAAGAGCTAATAAAGAAAATAATGTAGCGGTTGAGGAAATAGTATGGTGGTCGGCAAACAAACCACGCTCAAGCGTGGTGACATATGAAAGGTATTGCATTAATGGTTTTAAGTTTGATGCGAGAGCTCGGGATACAAACCGTGTAACACAAAAGCAGTGGTGTTCGTGTTGTTGCCAAAGCTTTACTGATTTCGAGCTCAAAGACAAAAATCCCCATTTGGGGATATGGTTTTTATGGGGTTATTGATGAAATTTGGCGACTTGATTATTTGGGGTTAAGAAAATTCTTTTTAAGTGTGATTGGATGGATGATAGGGGGTAAACAATGATGAGTTAGGGTTCACTGTAGTTAATTTAGATCGAATAGGTTATAAATCTGATAGTTTTATTCTAGCTGGTCATGCAAAGCAAGTGTTTTATGTGAAAGACCAGCTAGATAATAATAAATCAAATGTTTGTTCAGTGAGTGAAAAATGTGATTATTCAAATGGGGTTGAGTATGATGACATGGATGTGTATGCGCCATTATCCAGCAATCTTCCAGAGTGTAAGTTAGACGTGGGTGATGAAGAACATGTGTAATATCAGATGGTGATGTTTTCATGTAAATATTGAGGCAGAAAATGAATAACACATTTATGGTAACTTGTTAGCACAATTTTCCTTAAGTAAAAAACTGATTTATTAATTATTATTCTATTAATTATACTGATATCTAATGCGCTTATCTATTTTATGCTTTTGCAGATTAGTTGGAGACATGGCAGAAAATGATGACAAGGAATATAATCTAGATCTGGAAGGAAGACCAAGACGAAACCTTACAAAAAAGAAAGACTTGCAGAAAGGAGTTAATGAGGAGATTGAGCTCGCTTACAATTCTTATGGAGTTCGGTTGGAAAGAAGAAACGACACGAGGAGTTACATTGGGCTGATTGTACGGGAAAGAATTCCAATCATATACGATGATTGGAGGAAAGTGCCACTGGACATCAAAGAGACATTGTGGTCTCATTTTCAGGAAAAGTTCAAGTTGAGTTTGAAGGCCAAAACCCAAGTGTTGAAATGGATGGGAGTTGCATTAAGGTCCTTTAGAAGTAAGTTGGCAAATGAATATATTTTGCCCAATGCAAACAACTTAAATTCTTTGAAAAAGCCTCCTCTTGAGTATGAGGCCATTAGAAAAGAAGGCTGGAAGAGCTTTGTTGATAAAGTTTTATCCGAAGACTTTCGGGTATTTTTAAATTATGTGAGTTTGATAATATCATTGAGAGCTTTTGAATGAATTTTAATCGATATCCACTTTGTATAGGAAAAAGTCGGACGACGAAAGGATAAAAGAGCAAAGAATCAGTACAACCATCATTTAGGCGGTCACGGGATATCGAGGCTGTTGCATAAAGAGTAAGTACAATAAGCTGCTATAATATAAACTTATAATATTGCTAATACAAATAATAAGATGGTTCGAGTAGTTTTCAATCTAATTTTATTGATATGTTGTAGAAGTTGGAGCTCGGAGTTTCGAGCAAGAGATTGACCGTAGTGAGGCACAGTTATTGGCGCACAAGAGAAAAGATGGAAGTTACACCCGACGTGAAACAAGTAGCTGAGAGAATTGTAAGTTTCTACCACTACTACTGGATGTGGCTAAATGTTGAGTACTTAGTTTGTTTTGGATTGGTCTTTGTTGGGTATTTGGCTTGACTTTGGAATATTGATTACCTATTGTTTTCTATTTGTCAACATGGCCCTTGTAAATGTTTATCCATTGTGTGCCATTAACTAAGAGATGTAATAGAATTGATGACATTTCGTGTCTTGGCTTTGAGTCTTTCTTGGAAAAAGACTACAATTGTATTTATTTTCTTCTTTGGATGTGGCTGAATGTTAATTACTTAGTTTTGTTTTGGATTAGTCTTTGTTGGGTATTTGGCTTGACTTTGGAATATTGATTAACTGAATGCTACTATTGTAATCTGTTTCTTCGTTTGTCAACATGTCTACATGCAATCGACTTGAAAAAAAAATTGCTCATGGAGACTCCACATGTGCATGTTTTATGTCTTTTACGTACACGAAATCTTTTTGTGTTTATTTTGCGAGTGAGCTAAAAAGTCAAGTTGAGCAAGGAACATTCGAATCCAGGGACTAAATGATATCTTAGGTGAAGCACTTGGAAGAAGCCTAATGGAAGTCGGGTGCGGGGCTTGGGTCAATTTATCACCCGACCATGTATTTCGATATTCCTAATCCTCACCGAGTTGGCACGAGAGCGGAGAATGTATCAAGAGAGTTTTCACTTTATGCAAGCTCGGTTAGATCAAATGAATGCAAGGATAAATGGTTGCATGACAACCTTGAAGTTGGCGGTTCAACTTTCCTAACTCTAAAGGTGGTTGCGGTGTTAAGATAGAGGTAAATCGTCGATCCCTACCAAATCGGTGACTAAAGCTACTCCAAAATCTGCCAAGAACATCAACTCACTGCCCTGCTAGCTCCTACCCAAATTCCGACTCAAGTAGATTGTGAAGCCACTTTAAAAGCAGACCCCAGAAGATCTCCAAGATTCACTCCTTTAAACAAGAAAGTTGATTGTCTTAAGTCTCCTGCGGATGGTGTGATATATACGTATCGGGAGAAAGGAACACCAAAGGAACCCATTGTTGTGAAACCGGTGGACGAAGGAAACTTGTTACGAGAAAAAATACCAGTGAGTTGTCAAAGCAAGAAAGGAGACCAAGAGTGCACAGATGGAAATCTTTTCTTTGATGATTGAGAGCTCCCTACCACGGTCGATTATGATTACACATGATCTCAAAAATTTTGGTATGCACTGGGAGAGTAGATTGGACAAACAAATTTGCAATGAAATCATACGAGTTTGCGAGCTCTCAAATTCGGTTATTGAGATATGGATCAAGTAAGAAAAAAACTTAATTTAAGCATTTATTATGTTTTCTAATTTTAGACATATGTTATTTTATCTCTTATAAAATATATGAATAAGTTTCTTTTGTATAGACACTTGTACGAGGAGATGGATAATGGTGGTGATGTCAGTCAATTCAATTTGGATGTATAGGTAAGCTACATCCAAGTCAAGCAAGCTACCCACATAGATGTTCCTATATTTCAGACCTTTTGGACAAGATACAAATAGCCCAGATTATTGTTTTCCCATACAACCCAGGGTATAGTTTATTTATTTTTTTATCTATTTTCTTTGTTTCCATGAATGATTTAAATTTATCTTGTAATCTATTTGTCATTTTTTTCCAATTGGTTGTTTAGTGGTCACTTTGGGTGCTAGTATCAATTGATATGGTGAGGCATAAAGTATATTATCTTGATCCATTAGGTGATAATCCGATAATGAGTGAGGCGGATGGTGAATGAGTATGTTTTTAATTGGTTTAATTATTATTATTATTACTTTCGTTGTGGATTCATTTGTTCACATCATTATTTATTGCTTATAGTGGGATAACAATGCATCAAGTGAAGACTAACAAAAGAAAGGTCATGCGATGGGTTTACGTTAGGTATTATCAAAACCAAGTTATAACATTCATTGTTACTGTCAGGGAAAGGTTTTTTTAGACTCAAATTTTTTTTTTAGTGTCCAAAACAAGCCGGAACCTTTGAATGTGGCTATTATGTGATAAAGTACATCCAACAGATTGTTCGAGATTTATACATTCTTGAAAACAATGTAAGTTTCTCTATAACTTTTTTTTAATTTTTTTGAATATATAGGTGAAACCATTGTTGTGCATGTAGTGAAATGAAGGATGGCAAATGCCTATTTCAAAATCTGTGGCTTATATGATAATATTATGAAGGACATGGATTATTTTTGGTTTCTATTCCAGCTGCCATTAGAACAATTAATATTCATTTCAAGTAAAATAATTAATTTATAGTATTAGCTTGTAAGACAATTTTGCTAATTATTGTTTACTATAATGATACTCTTTATTTGTAGAATTAGCTATATTTTTTATGTTAAGTAGAATAGATTTAAAAATATATCTACACATTTTGTTGCTTTATTTTTGAAGTTCAAGGGCTATAATGAGTACACTATGGATGATATTTCGCAACTTCGCGATGAGTGGGCCACGTATGTTGCAAAGTTAATTGTAGCATACAATAATCGAGGTAAAATTATAAATATATATTTTTCTTTTGAATATATGAATATTGATTTGTATAGCATGCTAGCTAATTAAATCTATACGATGCACTTGTAGGTAGGGAAGGTCAAAGGGAAGGCAAAGGTGGGGGAGTAGATGTTTGTGGGACAACTTAGTGATTACTTGTAAATGTTCATTATGTTAATTTCAAATTATATTTGAAGTAAATGTTCATTATGTTAATTTCAAATTATATTTGAAGATTTGTTTTGAGTTCTCCGAATCATCACTATGTTGATTTTATATTATATTTGACATATTTTTGTTACTATTATATTTTTATTAATGTTTGATTAAGATTTATTTAAAATTTGTTACAAATTTTATATGTAATTGTTCATTTTAGCAGTTTAGTTTATTTTTAATATTTTTTTTTATGACAATGAAAACTAATAAAAATCATTTATATTTAAAATGTATCATAAAGTATCAGTTCTATTGAGCTTATTGTTCTACTGATATGACTAATTCGTGATACTATAGTAATAATAATTATTGACACTAAAGTATTACTATTTTTATTTTATTGATATGTAATAATTGTTTGTAAATACTGTTACAAACGTCATAATATTAGTAACACTATAGTATCATAAAATTTATAATACTATAGTAATAGTAATCCCTGACACCACATTCAAGTGTCAGTATTTTTCTGACTCCCAGATCACTGACACTATTAATAAGTGTCACTAAAAGTAATTAGTGACACTATTTTAATATCACTAAATGTCATTTTTCTAGTAGTGCCTTTCTTCCTTTTTAATTCATGCACATAATACATAATCATTTTTTCAGTGATAGCATTTGATACCAAATATATAGATTCACATGCAAACATTTCTCATTCTACATCCAATGATTAGAACATGCAAAAGATGAGTAACTGTAAATTAAAATCTTAATTTCCAAACATTAATCGAAACACATATCACAACAGTATTTAACAAACAAAAATAGATCCAGACATTAACAATTTCAAAGCAACATAAAAAAAAATACTTGAATATAAGCATCCCATACTACATTCTATACGGTCACAATTTTCTTATCTAGGTTCCAACCAAAACCGTTGCAATTCGGTCCAGTTAACATCTCATGTACAATTTGAAATTGTATCTTTAAGGTCTTTATGCGTAATTCAATATATGGCTTAGTTTTTATACCACATCCTGGTAATTTTGTGTCCAATGCAGTCTCAAGAACCTTCAAGTAGCCACTTCTAAAGTTGTTATCGGAGTAAAATCTCTCATCATAATACAAATCCAAGAGCGCCTGTACGAGTAATATATCTACATCTTCGCTCCAAAATCTTGATTTTGGAGCTTATGGTGCTTGTCGTTCCATTTAGCTGTTGAATAAAAATTAGACATTTGTTACATAATTTAAAACTACTAGCTCAAGCAATAATCAACAAGCAATAAAAAGTGAAACAGCATTGATAATTGGAAGCAATCCATGAACTTAAGTCCACTGATGATTTGTTGAAGCTGAATTTTTTTAAAGATCATGTTAAATAGTCATGCACGATAATAAGAAGCTCAGCCACTTAAGCTGCAGTTATGACAATATTTGCTATAAAACTAGAAATCTCAAATTACTATTCCTATAATTAGAATATATCTTCCTATTAATATTGGAGAGAGATGTATAACCTCATGTAATGATTAAATATGAACTCACATTTGATTAAGGTCTATGGCAACTAATTGAGTAGTAAATTAAATAGTAAGTCTAAACAATAAAAAATGACTCATATTTGACTAAGGTCTATAAGAAATAATTGAGTAGTAAATCAATAGTAAGTCTAAATAAATATTTAATTTTAACTATGTATAAAAAAAATTAAGTTAACTAAAGATATTTTATTTAACAATTTTATTAGAATCATAAAATTTCTTTCTTTTGGATACAAATCTGCAACTTTATATATACAATATATACATTTAGTCTTAATGTATATATACATTATATACATGTAGCAGCAATTAGGCATTTAGCTACAGCTTAGCTGCTAATAATTTAATAGAACAAGCACATGATCAGCTTGCTAAGTTATATGAGTTCTTACATTCATATATGTAAGATTTTGTCTGCTGACTAGGATTATTTGTTATTTTCTTTCTATATGCTGGCTAGCTTTCTCTTTATTATGTACAAAATAGCATTCTTTTACTTAAAGGCAACAGTCGACTGCTAGTTAATAGCAATCAAACATTCCAATGTTAATCTGATATCTGAAAAAAAATTCAAGCCAGTTCCCAAAAAAATTTTTAGTATATTGAACAATGAGTCTATCTCATGACCCCCTCACATGCGCATGTTAGTCTAAGCATAATGTATGCCATAAAATACTTGTTGCTTACAACACAGGGCAAGACTTGTAATTATTAGTATAAATCTGCAACTTTAGTCAACTTTCTGTAGTTATTACAATTTCCAAATAAAGGAAAAGGTAAACTCTAGACCAAGAAAAGGCAAACTTTAGGCCTGTTGAAACTATTATTTTGAAATTGTGACTTTAGACTTTAGACTACTTTTTTCACAAATACCAAAAATCATGTCCTTGTAGTTGTGTTTTCCAAATTTAAGCAACAAAAACCGAAACAAAATTGATAATTTTTTGACAAAATAAATCTATGACAAACTCCCAATTTATTTCATTAATTTTTTATAGCTGCAAAAGTCTCCAATCATACCAAAGTCTACCAACAATAAAAGAAAATCACTAAAGTCAAAAATATGAAAATTACATCTACAATCCAGAAAATGGAATAACAAAAACATAACAAATATTTTTTTTGAAGGAGTCTTCATGTGCCCTGCCTAGTTGCTCTCCATTGATTATACATCTCTAGTGCTAACTTTGTCCTCCATGTATTCCACTTTTCTAAGGTTTCTATACTAGTTATCATGCTACCTCTAAGTAATTCCGCCTTATTTATAGTATCAAATGCTTCCTCAAAAGGATCACATGGCATTTCTCTCCTAATGAAATTGTGTAGTACGCAACAAGCCATGATAATCCTATTCTGTGTCTTGATAGGATAAAATGAAGAACTTCTTATAATTGCCCACTGATTTTTAAGAACACCAAAATATCTCTAATGACATTCCTAGTAGCGGAATGCTTCGTGTTAAAAAACTCTTGTGAATTAGTTGGTTGATAATTTTCCCTCCAGTCATTAAGGTGATACCATTGTCCACAATAAGGAGCAAGAAATCCTCGAAAATTAGCATAACCAACATCTACTAAATAGTAATAATCTATATCATAAATAAATAGTATGATTTTAATTAATAAAAGTTTATATTTTAGAATTTTTGTATTTCTTTTATATGACTTACCATTTAGAACATCTAAACCATTTGTTTTTTATATAGCATCACGAAAGACCCTACCATAAACTGCTGACTCTTCCTAACAAGTTAAAACATAAATAAATTGCATGTCTTGGGAACATACTCCCAAAACATTAGTCGTAATCTCCCCCTTCCGATTCCGATACTTAGGTTTATCCGCTGAAGGCACCCTCACCCTAATTTATGTACCATCTAGTGCTCCTAAGCAATTCTATCATTATAGGAGAAAATAATAATTATTAGTGACCATCATATTATCGATATAATGCCAACGTATAATCATCATAAATATGGCTAGGAGAAGTACCTCAAAGCATTTCCATCTCTTATCAATGGTGTTTTCATGAACTAGATCAAGTTGTTTCAATAACACTCCATGAAGCCGTAGGATAGAATACAAAACATCATGAAAGTACTTGCTAACCGACTACACTAACCTCATAAATTTAAATGTAATCACTCTATTTTTTACATTATGTGCTACTATATGTAAAAACATAGCAACTTTTTCATATACTAATAAATGTCTTGATGGTTTTAACCCCCCAAGTATTTCAAGCCTTGTGCATAAATATGTAAAAGCACGCCTATCCATTCTAAGTTGGGCTATGCAAGTTGCATCACTCTCATAAGCTAATCAATGAATAATTTTCCTATTTACAAAAAAATCAAGCACATACATTTCACGTCTTAAAGATTTTCTCTTATTTTACTTCTTTATAAAATTCAAAAAATAAAAACAGACCTGCATGATATATAACCAATGCATAAAGAGCTCAACAAATTTATTCTTTCTCATATTATCTGTTTCAGCTAAGTCTAAGTCGTCCATGACTACACAAAGAATTATCCATGTCTTAATTAAACAAAAAAGTCATACATATATACCCAATAAGATTAATAAGTTTAAAAATTGTAAGATATGCATAATAATTGTAAAAATTTACTTACAAGGAAAAAAAAAGCACATGAAATAAGTAGCACAAACGGTTAAGTTTATAATAATAACATCTGAGTTAAAAAAAAAGATATATACTATGTACATTAACAAGTATAAGTTTATAATAATAGCAAGTCAGCTGGTTCACTTTATTCTTTCTTACAACTCACAAAAACATGGTGGAATTGACATTGCTTACAAATTTCTGATTTGTAAAAGATTTGGTTATGTCATTGTAGTTTGTACACATAGTGAGAATGATAGAGCATTCATATTTTTCTTCTCTTCTTACTATATGCAGCCAAAATTTTGGGTTCAGTACCTACCAATTCTTGAGCAATTTCTTTAGAGCGCACTGATGTTTAGATTAATAAAAATTAAATAAAATGTTTACAAAAACACTTATAAACCGAGCTTAATTTACTCACACTTAATTGCGAACTCGATAAATTGGATCCAGTTTAATGTTGTTTTTATCAGGGACACTTTTTTTTTTTTGTTTTATAAGCAAAAGATTTTGAATTGCACTGCAACTCGTCAGAATTTTGTCTGCTTTCAGAATTTGAGAATCAAAAAATTGTCTATAATTTCATCACTAGACAGACACATTGCCCTTAATTTTCATTCTGACAAAACATGAAATTAACAAGAAGATACATGTTGATTATAATTTGTTTGGCTAAAGCTCACATTAGTAATGTTCTCCTAAATTATTGTCTTGGTAATTTCAACGAACAAGTTTAAAATTTAAACATTTTTAATTACTAATCTAAAAATGTACCTAAGAAGGTCTAGGAAATTTTGAACTTCTCTAATTACTAATCTAAAAATGTACCTTGTGTCTTCATTATTTTTCTATTTTCCTAACATTTTTTCAGGTAGCCTGTACAAGATGATTTCATCTCATTAATTAAGTACAAGATTAGAAAACTATGTTTTGGTTGTATTTTTTTAATTAATGACAGTGTTATAGTATTAAGAAATTGTTAAAATTTGAACATGCAGGGAACTAGCATTAATTAAACGAACTGAATTTGAAAAAGTCTTTGCTCCTTTCTGCTATTTGCATTTACTTTTGCAGTCTTGAGGGCGGACATTGATCATTTTTGAATTTCTTTTTGAAAACACCTGCTACTCTTTAGATATTAATTGATTATATATATAATATAATAGAAATCTATGTTTAATTATATATTGAATATACTTATGTTTCGATTTTTGCTCTCATGCAAACCTAATCCAGATGTAGGCAAGTCATGTTCGAGAAAGTTGATAGATCCAAAGTTGTCTCAGGTTCCATTTCTTTCTTCTTCAATTTTGTTTTCCAAGTTTGAAAAAATAAATCCTAATTGGGAACATGTGGGCTCTTCATCAAGCAGTAAGAAGGGGAAAAAAAAAAGAAAAAACCTCAGAAAATAAAACATGTAGAAACTTGATTTGCATAAATCAATACTGCAAACACTCTAATAATTTGTTCATCCTCTCCAAATAAAGCAGTATCATATTAAAGCAACAATAGCAAAAATGATTGAAAAGAAAATCGAGAAACAAACCTAAGGGAGATAGGCGGGTGATGGTTTGCTTCACAGCAACTTAATCAACAAATGAAACAAAAACAACTCAGCCATAATTTTCTCAAGATCCAAACAGAATCATAAACTCAACAAATCAAAAAAAAAATCAACATATCAACAAGTAAATAAAGCTATAAAATCATAAAATTTATGAATAAATTATGATGAATCGATGGCTGACAGCAGCTTATTTTAAGATGAATCAACTGTAGCAGCTCATGAATCGATAGCAGCAGCGTGAAAATACGATGGAAATCAAAAAAAAGACTACTTGTTAGAGAGCAATCGCGAGATAGGAAAAAATTTTTAGGATTTCATCTTTTAAATTTTAAGAAGGGTAAAATGGGAAATTGAGAAATTTCTTAGGGTAAGAAATGATAATTTTCATATTTTTAAGTTATGGAATTAGAATTCCTAATATAAACTCCTTACTGCAGCGGAAATTAAATTTAAATGGAAATTAATTTCTAATCACTTTATTCCAACCAAATAAAAGAAATTAGTAAAGATTTTAAATTCACCCTCTTTCTCCCATCCTTTCTTTGACCTTAAGGCTTTTGTTAAGTTACAACATAATTAACTTACAACTCAACTATTTAAAAAATGTTGACTCCATTCTTGTTATCCCTATATTTGTACTAATATGACTGAGTTGCAAGTTACTTATGTTGTAATTTAGCTCATTAGTTACTCATCTTTTACCTAAACTTATACGTCAATTACTCATCCTATAAGATTATAAGATTAGAAATGGTTGGTTCAAATTCAAATATCATGATATTTTGTTAGAGGTTTCATGAATATAGAGTATAAGTCCGTGTTAATTTGTTTTTCTTAAATAGGGGCATGAGCCCTTGAATACGACAAGACAATTATAATTTTTTCGGTAGAGATTGCAGCCTTTTGCTTGCCGTTAGTGTACATGTCCAATTCTTATTCCCAGTCACTAGTCAGTTATGTTATCTCTCAAGCAACGGTGGGGAGAGGTAAATGTTTGGTTAATCTATATATTTTGAGCTTAAATATCTATTCAGTTCTTATATTTAAAAAAATCTAAAGACATTCATTCTCTTAAATATATTATATTCTTGCTCTTACTTTTAATTTGCTTCTATAATAATACTCTTGCTATATATTCACTTAATTGTTTAATTTATTGAAAAAGTTATTTAGTAAATTAATTAATAATTATTTATTAATAAATTAACCAATAAATATTAATTTAAAAGAACTAAAATTTTTCATGTCCCTGCATAAATCTTACTAATTCTTATTTATAAATAAATTAATACCAGTCAACTTTAAGCAATGTTTATTACCCTTACAAACAATTTTACTAATTAATTATTTGTAAAAGAATTAATTTATAAAAATAAAAATAATAATAATAAATTTACACTAATTTTTATTTTATTTTTAAAATATAGAGACTAATCAGTCATTAATTCAAGATATAAAAAGTGAGCGAGTATTTACTAATTTTAAAATTTCCCAAATTACAATATTATCTTGAATATCTTCCTTTAGATAATTCAAGGCCTCGTTACTCCCTATAGCAATAAAGAAATGGTTATTACAGGGAATATTTTCCTTGTATTTCCGAAAGTACGATGAGAAATGGTTGGCTTAAATTTAAACATCATGAGTTTTTAGTGGAGATTGCATGAATATATTTTTATCAAGTATCTATCACTCTTGTGTATTGGTTAAGGTGAAAGTTAAGTGAGCCTTTTGTTACGGGCCGCATGATTCCAGCACAAAAATAGCCCAAAGAATGAGCCAAGATGTGCTAGTTTGGCCCGATTCTAGAACGTTCACTAAAATTCCAGCAACTAGCACACACTTGTACATATGGCTAGATTTCTCTAGAATGTTGCACATGTATATAGAATTCTGCAGCCATGAATTCTCTGAATCCAGCAAGCTTTCCTATAAATATAGGTGAGCTCTAGGCATTTGTAACATCCACATTCACACATCCAAGCATTAAGCAAAGCATCAAGCTTTCTTGTAAGCTTTCTTTCAATCAATACAATTTCCGCATATTGGCTACATTGCTCGCTAGCTCTCTCTTTTCTTTAGCATTTCAGGAACCTCTTGACTTAGCTATTGAGAAGCGTGAAGAGCTTACTTAAGCAACATCCCGACTTAGGTTGTCTAAGTCATGCACGCAGACTGCTAAGCAAAACACTCATCCCGTGACACTATAGTACCTTAACACACATTAAGAAAGACCCGTGTGTGTATCTTATGAGAATCTTGAGTGAATAATTAATAATCTCATATTGGCTTAGAATAAATCTTGATCATTCATAATCAATGTATTATATATATATATATATATATATATATATATATATATATATATATATATATATATATATATATATTGAGCTAAGTCTATCAGCAATATATATATACTTAGTCAAAACACTAGTCTACATTAGGGAGATATTATTATATTGGCCGAGAATAAATGTTGAGCTAAATATATAAGCTTGACACTTTATATAAAAAATAATAATAATGAAAAAAAAGGGTGGAATTGAAATTTTCACAATCTTTATATATGTTTACATTTGATCCTATCAATTTTATAGGTTTTATGTTACTACGTACTTAAGTTTATGATTTCTCTATTAAGATCCCTATTAGGTCCTCTTTAATTTATTTTACTGATTTTATGTGATAGTATACTCAAGTTTATATAATTTTTATGTCACTCCACCACTGGTTGGGGGCAACCAACTGATCATCCCCAAATTGGCTGAAAATGAATCTTATGCAGGATTGTTGGGTTTTGCAATAAACCTTAGTCATCAATTACTCGTCCTATAGCTAAACTCAAACGTCAATCACTTATCCTTGAGGATTTAGAAATGGTTGGTTCAAATCCAAATATCATGATATTTTGGCAAGGTTTCATGATTATATACTCTAATTCCATGTTGATTTTTTCTTCTTTTAGGACCTTGACTACGACATGACAATTTTAATTTTTTATTTTTTATTTGGTAGAGATTGAATCATGAACCAAAAGTTTCTTCATATTATGTGAGGAGTAAGTCATCAAGTGAAATCATCACAAATCTTTCTTAAAGGTTGCAAATATTCTCATGATCTCTCTTCTGAATTTTTAAAAATTAAGTCACATTTTTTATTAATTGTGAATGGCTAAGAATTAACTATTTTTACACTTAAATTTACTAACTATCAATCATTTATGTGAATTATTATTTAAAAAAATAAATCAGGGGGGAATATTAATTCAATTACAATATGTATGACAAGCAAAAAAATATAATTACTTCACTTCCATTCATCAATTAGTACCTTTATGCATGTGACAAGTGGCTCATGAGATTTGATACTTTAAGAACTAAAAAGTGCGATAAGAAATGTTTGTGTTGATAATGTTCATCAACTTGATATTTAACTTAATATTTGTGTCTTCCATTAATTTAAAGTAGATTGAATAAGGGCAGTCTGATTCATGTTATGGTTTATGAACTCATTTCATGAAAATTGTTAGAATAGGCTTAAGCCTAAAAAAGAACAAAATAAAAAAGGAGATTCAAAATTACTATTTTCGAAGGAGTTTTAATTTTCGTACAATAGAATAAAAATTTTGCAACTTTCACAGTTTCTATCTTTTGTATATAAAATGCTGTTGAGTCGTTTTTCCTTTTTTATTAGTAGTTTTTAAAAAGATATTTTGAGCTTGTGAAATTGTTGATTAGTTTTCAATAACATAGAAAAAAAAAACATATTGGTAATAGGTTTATAAAAAATAAAAAATAATAAATGAAATTATGTTAGAATACAACCCTAATTAGATGTACAATAAGGTGTACCTACAGAAATCCTAAACATTCAAAACTGTATTTCAAAATTTCATCTTAAATTATATTTTATGTGAATGGTTATTCATCAAGTGGATGATAGAATTTTAGGAGTCATAAGATTTGAAGTAAAATCATCCACTTGATTAATAATTACATCATTTAGATTAAAATTTCGAGATACAATTTAAAATATTTAACAATATTACTCAAGTCCGTAATAATTTATATATACATAAAGAGTAATGTTAAAAATTTAATGGTTGAATTCTAATTTATGTGACATTTATTAATAGAATATTAATTTTTTTAATTATAGAATTTATTATTTAATAAATAAATGACACGTAATAATTAAAATCTAAGTTAAAGTCAACTTAAAATGTTTAATATTATTGATACATGAATGAGCTATATACTTGGAGCCCGTAGAACTAGTTAAATAGTATACCGTGATTGTGGGAATGATAGAATATTGACCATCAAGGAGAGATGCGAAGAACCGTTGTGTATAAATTTCACCTGAAGTCAAAAGTCTAGATTCTAGAAGCAAGAATTTTCTACATTCTGATTGTTAATAACACCCCTTGTAAGTACAAGTCATTTTCTTTTCTGCCTAATTTGCAAAATATTCTTCTCAAATTCAATGAAGAAAATAATATTGAACTGTCTTGACTGGCAGACCCTATGTATACAGTCACAATAAATTTAGAAAGCTGTTCCAATTTTATTAAAAATATTAATATATACCTAACTTTATATAGCGAAACTCGTCCAGGAGTTTGGTCGAGTAATTTTTTATACAATTCTTTATTGTTATTATTTTTTATTACGAGTATTTCAAATTCAAGGAAATATAAAGGGTTAAAAAATAAATTTTAAATTTAATCCAACCTTTTAAAAAAAATAGAAAAAAACAAGAGAATCAAATATTACAGAAATAGACATTATGTAGTTCATTCAACTTTTATTACAAACTGTAGTGCCCATGAGCACTTCTTGATACTTCAACAGAAGTTTATTTTGTTTATGAACTACATATATAGGGATAATTAATAAATTAACCCTATTACGACATTAAGCTTCATCATGGAAATAGATGGGGCCTTAATCATTACAGTTCACAAACTCGTAGCTGACAATAAGGTGGCCTTGTTGAATGCCTTTTCCATCAGTGTCCAATTTCTTGAACACTCCTTCATCCAAATCTAAGCCTCCATTGGCACACTGATCAACAATCCTCACAATTTCTTGGGCTCTCGTACCACTGTTTGTAACCTGGAAACAAGGTATACAATTACATTAATTTTCAAAGACTTTAGGAAAATTGGGATGGTAAATTCTCTCCTATTGAAAATAAGAAGTCCGAGATCAATTTAAACTTGGGTAGGAAGAGATTTGAGTTACTATTAAACTAAGTATCAATAACAGTAATAAAATCACTTCTTCGCTTATATTTTAGAATCCATCAAATCTCTTCTGCCATACAAATAAATGTTTTAACAACTTTTAGCTTTTCATGTCTTTCACTATTTTACCCAATAAACTTTTATTGTTTAATAATTTGATTTACCACATCAAAGGTAAAATAAAAAAAAGTCACAAAAAAAAATTAAGGATAAATGTCTCTTATCTTAAATTTTTTCTCTTAAATAATTATATGAAATAATATAGTATTTATCAATTAGTTAATAATTTTTTTTTAAATTAAAGTGAATTAGTTATATTATCTTATCAATTAATTGATTAATGATACATTATTTGAGATAATTATTTAAGATAAAAAAATTTAGGATGCGTAGCATTATTGAAAATTAAAAGTTAACTGAATCTTGATCATCATATTATTTGACGTAACGTAAACAAAGGTTAAGTGCTAAGCATAAATATTGGTTATAAGGGATCAATCTTACCCTTATGCACTTCCCACAAGCAGCTTGTCCAATAGGACCGCCCGAATGACAAAAAGCAGTCCAGCCATATTTCTTGCGCCAGGCCAAGGGCTTGTTGGCGTCCCAAGTTGCGCAGAAAGCACTCACGGCCGTCAAGTCCCATCCATTTTGCTCAGGTTGGTAGAGATGATAAGTAGCCCTCACATTAGAGGCACTTTGTGCAGAAGCAGTTGCCACCACTAGACACAGTGACAGAATCACACAAAGACTGAACCTCCCCATATTTTTCTCTTGATCTTGTTAGCTTAATTATTGGTCGCATCAAATGGTGAATTGGGTGCTTCAATTTATAGAGAAAAATAACCAATTATGATTACCAAAACAACCTTTGTGTTTTGAAAAGTCTAGATGAGAAATTAAAGTCTTCGACAATTTGCGTCCAATTTGCTTGTTTTTTCTGGTGTAGTTTCTGCATGATTTGTATCAATCGATATTATTTCGTTTTTGGCAGATCTTGACTGGTATTAGCCACAAGTCATTGTTGATTTTTCAATAAAATAAATGCCGTGTCTTTAACCATTTACTTGCAGCGGTTGCTCAAGGGCAATCAGGGAGGTGAAAACTTTTGTTTTCAAACGACTAGCAGCCACATTATAAAATGTCATATCATAATATTAAATTAACTTAATTTAAGTTGTTATTTTCTGCTCTCAATAAAAATAAGACAATCCTTTAAAATGAAGTTCTAAACTATAGCCTAAATTCACTTAATTCGTTAAGTAATGTTCATACATGTGTAGAAGACATTGGATGAGCTTAAGTAATGTTCATAAAGAGTACATGCTTTATCATCTACTTGTACCCTTACTCACCTTTATTTTAATTTTGAGATTTAAGATTAAATTTTGTCTAATTATTAAATAACAATTAAATGCTTTAAATGCTGTTTTCTGAAAGCGAAAAAAGAGAACACATTTAAAACGAAAATGTACAAATTGTCGTGAGTTGTTTTTCTCGTTTTATAATATCATGATGAGTTTTGGAAAAATGGATGTGGGGCTATCAAATTTTATCCTATATAAAAATACTGAATTTTTTTTTTTAGTCTATGGGTTTATATAATACAGTAATAGATTTTACCAATAAACTTGATTTTTGTGACTGTCAGAAAATTGTCATTTAAGCCCAAAGCCCAGTCCATGGCTCAAATCACTTAACTAGGTTCATCACTTCAGAAAATATAGTTACTAGAACCATTGCTACGTTAACGTTATATTATATAACGGAGTGTAGTCCTTCGCTTTCGGCCCGCGTTTCATCTCGCGAGACCCCCTCGTATCGAAGTTACCATAAAGGACAGAAATTGTGCTGTATTTACTTTTCAACCAAACTTAAAAACTCAACATCTCCTCTTTTGTATTTTAACTTGGATGTTTTCAGTTTTGGAACAAAGTATTCCATTCTATAGCAATTTGGTAAGCAATATACAATATCAGCTTGATATTTTTTAAAAAATTTTTTTACTCTAAAATATTGAGTTTTAGAAATTTATTTGTCTAAACGAATTTTTAATAGACACTTACATAACATACGATTTTTTTTTTTTCCAAAATAGATGATAAACGTACATTTAAACGTGTTGATATAATTCTTTAAAAGAAAAAATAGTTACGACAGAACACAAGGGAATTTAAAAGTAAATGGTGAAAAAAGGGAGTGGTCTCGTGAGATAAGTGGATAATTTAAAAATTAATGGGATATAAAAGAAAATGAGATCTTGTGAGATAATACAGTGGAGATTGAATATGACTACTCATCATAATGTAATTTAAGGATAAATTGAGTAGTGGGCTCGTAGACCCACCGATTGCAACTCATAAATTCAAATTGGGAACTTCGGCTCAAGTACTCTCTTTCTCCTTCTAATTATATATATAATTGGGTGGGAGTTAATTATTAGATTTAAAATTGTTTTATAGCGGAAATAATAGAATTGCTTTCTCATATAATATATAGAATTACTATAATCTTAAAATCATAAATTTACTTTTTCGTTGTACTAATTAACGCTCCCAAGTCACGATCTATCATCACCTCTCCTACTAGATCACAATCTATCACTAATGATCATCCAGTTTATGACTCAAGTTTTCTTTTTTTTTTTTTTTAAAGAAAAGAAGGGCGAACAAGACCAAATACAATTTTAACCTCCTTTCCACCCCCAAGAATCGAACCGAGCTTCCACGGCTCTACGGCGAGCATGGTGACTAACCTGACCACACCCTTGGGGGCCAAAATTTTTTACAATATTTTTTTTTAAGGAAAGGGAGGCGGGCAAGCCCAAATACAATTTTTAACTCCCCTTCTCACCCCCCCAAGAATAGAACCTGGTCGCATACATTCTACTAGCGAGCATGGTGACCAACCCGACCACGCCCTTGGGGCATAATTCTAGCCGTCAATGTAGAAAATACTGTCTATATCATTTTCCTAATTCAAGTTTGATCTGCACTTGATGTATGGATACATTTTTCACTACTGAAAATAACTAATAAGAAAATATTTTTTTTCAAAGTTAGATAGTAAAATTCTTTTTTCGTTATTTGTATTATGACTTCTCTATTTTCTTTTGTGGAGAAAAATTTTTTTTTATATTGTAGTAGTGGAAAACCCTAGACTCCTTATTTATCTCTTTTTTTTAATTCTATTAAATCAAAATAATTGATTTAAATTAAAATAAGATAAAAATCCAAAAGCTTTTGACATTACATTTGCTATAGTTATAAGAGTCCACCTTGTAAAATAACACAAGGTCCCTTATACACAAGTATATTAATTGGAACCTCCCACCAAATAAAATATTTAGGCTTTTAACCCAAATAGCTAGTTATCTTGTTTATTAATTCAGTAGTGGTGCAGTCAATTAAATGAGCGAACCTGGAGATCATATAGGTACATACAATAGTGGTTATAATAATTAGGCAAGTAATAAACTAGCCAAATTATTTAATTTCAAATCTACTCCATTATAAGATTGAAATTGACCTCCATAATTGTATGCTATCTAAGATAGTATTCTCGAATAATAATTCAACTCACGCCACATTGATTTCTTTACTGAACAATTCCTTGTACCACATCGCTAATTAAATTGATATCTCAACTGTCCAATAAATTTAATTACATCTTATTCCTTGACTCTTATTGGCTTTCTCTAATAATCAATTTCAATATACTAATTATGTTGACACATTTTGGACAGAGAATTCTATGATTAGGTACCGAAAACTCATTAAGAGATGTGTTGTATAAATTTTATATTATTAATCTATAATCTCATTGCTCATAATTGCTTCTACCAAGATATCGTGTAATCTTGACTAAAAATGTATGTCGCGTCCATTTATAACTCAAATGGAACAACAATCATAAATATCAAACTATAATTAACTCAAAATTGAGATTGCAATAAAATTAATGTTTATGAGATTTAATAAGTCTAACAGTTACTCAAAGGTTAATTAAATCTCATATGTGATCCAGTTCAATATAGTCAAATTGCATCAATAAATTTATATATAATTAAGATAAATCATTCAATAAATTTACTACATTCTAAATATAAAGAGAGCGCTCAACTCTATTTAATCATAAAATAACTTATATTTATGTCTTCTGTGAATCCATAAGATGATTGCATAAATACATATAATATGATTAAATGGACCTTATTCAAAATAGTTATGCAATTAAGATATCTGTAAAAATATCTTAAATATTTTTATTAATAAAAAAATATATTTATCATAAATAAATAAATTAATATGCTTTAAAGAGCATATAATCATAACATTAATTTCTCTTCATTTAATTGAGTGGGAGTCGATTTCTCTCTAGTCGTGGATAAAAGTGTTCGCTCGCTAAATTTACGAAGGCTAAACTCTATCTTGTGTCCTCGTTTAAAGAAAAAAGAAAAAACGTTGAAATGTATCTTTTATTTATGGGTTGCATTGTGAAATGTGAGGTGGAAGGGAAAGTTTAATTTTAAGAATTAATCTTATAACTAATAGAATTTCATATATATTTTATATATTATCCTTATTTAATTACAAAAGAAAATTATTAAATCTAAAGAGATTATTATTATTATTATTACTATTATTATTATTATTATATTGAGATAACCAACTAAAAAATAAGGATAATAAAAAAGATTTATTTTAGTTATAAATTATTATATATAGACAATAAAAAGAGTATATATATATGATTATAATTATATAAATTAATTTTATTCAACGTTATATCTATTTCAGTTATTTATATTCTTATACCAATTTAATAGTACAATTTACGAAACACATATGATTTCTTTTAAAACTCACAATACTTTTAAAAAATAAATTGTATCAAACATTTAAATGATTCTTTACACATCTGATTAATTTTATAGTACAGCTAATAACAATTATTTTAAATTATAACATTATCAAACTGATCTTAAATAGGGTCCAAAGTTAAGCAGGAAATTTTGTGCCATACAAGATATATAATTTTGGTTTTGAGTTTTGACTTATGAATGAAATAATGTAATGTTAAAAATATTTTAAACATTATAAACTCTCAATAAATTTAAACCCCATTATATTCTAAAAATATTGTTATACTTTTCTATATTTGATATCTATTGTCATGTTAATCTTATTTTCAAAAGTAGAAAGCTTGCAGAAAATTAAGATTATTTCTTATTTTGAGCTCTCCTAAGTTTTTAAAGAATTTGTGTTATATATCTTTTGAGATTAGTATATAAGGTTAGTATTAAATTAGAATTTAAAATAATTTTATAATTTTATATTTTTATTTATGAATTTTGCTCACTTAAAAATCCATATAATGAGAGAACAGCTCGAGAGATCTACTGTGCATTGCCTTAAAATAATATAATTTTGAAAACTTTTGTTCTATCTATTTTCAATGAGATTTTGTTTGCTCCATTTATTTGTTCCCATAAATTCTGATCGTGCATGAAGGTGGAAAAATAAAAAATACCCTTAAAAAAAAATCATAAATCCATAAATCCACATCATTTCTTCATTTCTTCATCCTCTCAGCTCATGGTTTCTTTCTTCACCATTCTTTTTATCTTGGTTTTCTCCTCTGTCTTCATTTCATCTCTTACCTCCACTACAAAGCTTTTTTTTATAAACATACACTCTTCAAAACGTGCATTGTGAAGTGGTGGAAAAGGATAAGGTATGTTTGATCTCTTACCTCTAATACAAAGCTTAGGGTTAGATTTGATTTCATTACAAGTATATTTAGTACTAATTTATGAGTTTTAATAGTATATTATTCATTTTTGTGCTTGTACACACATTATTATATAAAATGTAGAGATTTAAGAACTCAATTTAAGTTATAAATGATTGAAAAATCAGTTCAAGAAGAAATCAAGTACTAAGTCGAGTAAAAAGTAAAGGAAGATGAGTAAGTCAAGTATGTAGTCAAGTACGTTTATTAAATGAGTCGAGTACAAAGTCAAGTATATAGTCAAGTAAAAGTCAAGTATAAAGTTGAGTAAGAGTTAAATAATTTTTAAAACAAGTCGAGTAAGTTTCTTGAAAAGGTAGAGTAAGAATTGTGTAAGTTTTTAAAAAAGTCGAGTATGAAATTGAGTAAATGGAGAATAAAGTCAAGTAAACCGATTGAATAAGTCGAGTAAATAAGTCTTATAGTGTAATTTTTATTAAACAATTTCAATAATTTTTTTGCTAAAATTTTCTAATAATGGCAGTGTCTTCACTCATCAATGACAGTTGTACGTGTTCTTATCCTATTTAATGGTGAGTATACTCAAGAAAATAATGAATATAGATATACCGATACTCAAATACGAGGTATTAAAGCTTTATACAATTGCATTTATGTAAACTTACGATTACCCATATGAACACATCAGATACATTATCACCATTGTCTTTTTTATGCATTAAAAAATCATGTTCTTTATGGCATTCCAGTCTCATAATTAAGGCAAACTCTAGCATAGAAAATCTGCGCTCTTTCTGTCTTATCTTGAAGTATATTGCCTTATTGATTGATTTTACATACCGTAATAATAATACATGAGCAATTTGGCCAGAGATTTGTAGATCTGAAAGGTACACGAAATGACTAAAGCATGTTTCCTTAAATATTTTATATTGTTGCTTTGTGAGACAATCTTTTATAAGTGAAAGTAACTTTAACAATGACATATTAGACACTTTTATTAAAAACGCATTCTGATCATTGCTATTTGAATTATCATCAGATGCCATGATTTTTTCAATATGTGGTCCAAAACCTACATTATCAAGAAAAATGTTTTAGCCAAAGGTTAAATAAGTTCATAAACTAATCATATTTATTGGAATTCTAAATTAAAAAATAAATTTTTTAAGAGGAAAAAAAATCTATTTTATGTTGTTTACTCTTACTTTTGATCAAGTAAACAACATTAGAACTTGATCTAGAAAATATATATATGAAACAAAAATGAATACATAAATGGAAGAAATAAAATAAAAGCTCGACAAGTAACTTTCCATTGCCTAATTTATGAAAATGATAGTGATAAATATCTAATTATATTTATACAACACAACGATACTTTGCTAAGGGAAAAATATATTATTAGCTTAACTTTACTCCAAATATATCAAGGCTGTGCAACAAATTCAAAGACTATGTCATCCATGTAAAATTTATACCATAAAAATGTACTACAGGGAACTTGACCTAACAATATAAAGACTTATATTGAATAATTTAAACTATTATTAAGCTAACAACATGCCACCGGCCATTTTTCAGTTCATAATTGAACTCTACGCTTGAGTTTAGATATCTAGCTCTAATTTTAACTAGAGTAAGAAAAATAATTAACATACATCGGTTCAGTGCCTAAACACCTGCAACCTAATCTTTATCATATGGAGTGCCATTGTAATCGTCATAATATTAACCCCATTGTCACCATATTTCCTGCTCAAGAAACATGTGTCGTGCAAACTTCAAGGGCCAATTTTATTTACGCCACTGTCACCTCTAATAATTGTAGTCAGTAGGTCTAAAACCCAAATAACCAACTTTCAGCTTCAAATATAAAATCCCAACAAGTATTCCCAATTCATTAGAATCACCAATTAATCTTACTAAAATCAGCAAAAATTTGTAAAAGAAAGAAGAATATGAATAATTAGTTACATAGTAACCAATGACGGAGCCAAGATGAGGTGGTGGTGACACTAACGAGGCGGTGATGACAGCAAAGATGATGATCGGTCACGATTTGTGTTGCTCTTCTTTAAAAGAGTTTCTTTTTGGATTTTGCTAATCTTGCTCGACTTATGCCTTTAGGGAGAATCAGTTCAGTTTTTGTGGTGATTTTATTAAGGTTATTTTCATAATTTCCCTCGTATTTTTTTTTAGTATATACGTGAAAAATTAAAGGATGTTATGATTTGAAGCATATTTTTTGCACCTGGGGAGAAATGGGAATATGCCACGCAATTCCCCCGCGCGGATATTGGTTTGGGAGGCAATTTAAACTCTAAAACTAAAAAAAAAAATCACAACCCAACATTACACTCAAAAGACTCACACAACTGACGCACACTCGTGCCGTGGTGCCGATCGATGAGCGCCGATCAGCTGCCAAGCTGAAGAACATGAGCAGACTACGGCGCCGTTTCAGCACATTCGAGCCATCATCAGTTCCCATGAGAAATTGAAAAAAAAAAAAAATTTGGTGTGATACGGCGACGTTTTTGGAGAAGAAATGGCAGTCGATGCAAATTTCGCATCGTCGTTGTTAGAGAAATTGAAAGTTGAAGATCCATGGCTTCCTCCCAGAACTTGGGAATCAATTCCTTCTCAAAGTGGGCCCCATCTTTCCACCTCTTCCTCCTCCAATGACCACCGCCATCTCCATTGCGCCACGTCATCACTCTCCGTAAGTAGTAGTTTACGAACAATTACATGACCTGCATTTTTTTTCAATTGCATAAATTTTAAAAAAAAATATTAGAATTTTAATTAAAGAATGTAAAATTTTGGCCCAGGAGGCGAGTTTGGTGAGATTAGCATTGAATGCTTTGCAAGGTTTAGAATCAGCTCTTATTAGTATACAGAAGATTTCTGTTGCATTTTGTTGTGACCCAGCTGATAGGACCTTTCACGGAATTCCGAATCTATGGAATCGGTCTTCGAGCACTCATGCTCTTGGGAAAATTCTCAAATCCATTGGTTGCTCGGGTATCTTGGTTTTTCTCCTGCGTAAATTTGTAGACCATTTCAGAAATTTAGATGCCTGTTTAACACGACAGGGGCTTGAAGATGAAGAAGTGCCTCAATATAGTCTTGTCAATCAGGCATTTGCTGTTGCGGTGGATAAGGTTTTAGAAGGGTACATGTGTGCACTAGATGCATTGTACGCGTCAGTGGGTTTGAGACGCTCGGCAAAGTTTGATGTGGTGTCGGAAGAAGGATGCCTTAGGAGTGGAGTGCAATCGAAAGTCACGCTCTTGGAGGTGTACTTGCATAGCAGAGAATTGAGGACTCAAATTGAAGTTCTTGGAAATATATGCAACTTACTTGATATAGCTGTTTGCTTCTCTGAATCTTCTACTGAAAATGTAACTGCTAAAGCAATCTCAGAGTTTAAGAGGTTTTGGAGAGGTGGGGATCTGCTTACTTATTTGTACACACAGTTACAGGTCAGCTTAATTTAAAATTTGTTCCCTGCATTGCTTCCTTTCTTATTTATTTGTCTATTCTACATTCTTCTTAAAATTTCCTTTCAGATGATAATACAATACCATATGCTGATTACAATTAGTCCGGTGAAATTGATTCTTTGAAATGTGCTGTAGTCTTGGGGAAGACAACAGTTATTGTGAGAATTAGTGTATTTGTTCCTTGTTATGATATCCAGCATTGTTACATAACATGCTTTCTTGATTAAACAATTCAAGTTGTGTATAGACAGTGTTCTTAATTGCTTGTTGAATTTCCCAATTTTTAATTTTATTTATGATTCATTTTAAGAGATATTTTTGGGTCTTGCTGATAAATTTATCAATAATTTGTCCCCTTGTAGGTTGCTGATTCTGCTCACCGTTCTTTACTCAAGTTTCTTTTTATTCGGTCATGTGAACCATATTGTGGATTTATAAGATCATGGATATTCAAAGCCGAGATTAATGATCCTTATAGGGAGTTTGTAGTAGAATATGGCGACAATTCACTGGTTGATCAACAGGGCAAAGCTGGAATTTCTTTTGACTTCCCAGTGACAAATATTAGGGTAATTTATTTTGCAGTAAATTTAAACCAGCTGTTGAGATTGACCTCGACATATTTCCCCGACTAGTGTTTTCTTTAGAGTTGATGCTTATGGTTTCTAAACTGTTCAATCCAGGAGCGAGTTGGAGTTTCAATTCCTTGTTTCTTGAAGCACTTTCTGATTCCACTTATAAGGGCTGGTCAGCAGCTTCAAGTAATTATGAAATTGCTTGAATTGTGTGATTGTGTTTTTCCTGGGGATCATAATTATATGGATTTTCTTCCCTGTTGGAGTGGTTTTTCCAGCAATCATCCTCTTTACACATCTCCGATGACTTTCGGAAAAGAAAATATAAAAACAATGGTTATTGCAAGAAATAGTTACTACGAAAAGATGCAGGAAAAGCTCGAAAGGCTTTTGAGTAAATTAGAAATCAGTTATCAACAGGTACCACATTTTTGTATTTCCATTTTGTCACTACTTTCTTTTTCTTCTTTTACATTGTGGTTGATTCTAATGAACCATGTAATAGCTTTGTCCGATTCTATATCTTTTTCTAGCCTTATAATGTTCGCAATATGTGTGAGTGATTGACTAATATCTGGTTACACCTCCTTAGCCCAAGCCCGCCCCTGCTTTCCTGCTTGTGCTTAGCTCTATCAGTGGATTTTATTGTCTTGTCAAGGCAATATGGCAATTGGTGGCTAGTTTTATTCCTCTGATGTAGCTGGTGGTTGAGGATTCATGTCCGCCTCCCACTGTCTTCTTTACGTAGTGGTAACATGCAGACTGCATATGACTCCTTAACTGTAAAGGCAAGCGGCACTATTTATAGGGCTCCTAACTTTTCTTGCTAATTAGAAGGAGCAAGCCAAAATATATTGCCATCAAGTTTCCGGCTTCTCGGATCTTGTGTGCCATTCTAACCATTAAAATTGTAATCCATTTTTAAGTTGTATTTGTGATAATATTTCAATCCTTAAAATGTAATGTCCAATTGATTTTTCTTTTAGGTTTTATGTTTTATATTAAACCAAAAAAATGATGCAAAAAACCCGAAGCAAACCCAAAAGTATAGCTCTTATTCAAGAATCTCATGTCAGTCAACTACAGCATGTGAACACTATAACATGTCTGGCACTTTCAGGAAGCAAAGTGGAGGCTAAATTCAAAAATTCTATACAGAAGACTCATTCTAGGTAGTTGGCATGTGCCACCCGTTTTCCCCCAACAACATTTTGGATCCCTTCCCTCATTCAGTCACCCAAAAGATTGATTTGTTTGCTATTAACATATATCTTCAAGACAACTTGTGGATAATGATTTAAGAAAGGCTTCGAAGAGAAGTTTACCTGCCAAGATGGTCAATGAATTAGCATGATATAGTACGGCACATAATTGCTTTAATGTTGTCAGTAGGAATAAAGTATATTGCGCATTTTGGTGATCAACGTGATGGCGTGCTGCATCTGAACTATTATCTGTTCTTCAAAATAGGTAATTAACATCGCAAAGACTAGAAAGTCTGATAGAAGGCATAAGAGTCATAAACTTATGCCAGGTCTGAATTGTTGATGATCATGACCACATGCATTGAGGAATATATGAAAAATGGAGTGTAATTGATGGTTTCACTTCAATCTCAGATTATTTAGGACACACAATAGTGGAATTGTACTTTTCCTGAGAAGTTTTAGTCTTTGTAACATTTTTCATTTGTAAGGAGGATACAGGAGAGCAATTCTGTGTAGAAATGTTGTAAGGTAATTACATTGTCGGTGGGCATGAAAGATGCTAATTCTTCCACTCTGCAGCTTTCTTATTTCCGAAATATCTTGTTTTGTTTGACATAAAGATTTCTCTTTTCAGGCTGCATCACACAATGAGGGACCTGCCTTCTTTGGGAATGGCGGGAGCTTAGAAACATCATTTTCATTTGAGTTGAATGACAGGATGACTGTTCCTTCAACGGTTGATCAAAGGAGCTCAAATATGTAATCTCTCTCTTTCTCTGTCTCTGTGAGAGCTGCACTGTTTATACTTGTGTGTTTGTGTCTTTGCATTCTTGTGTATGTGTGTCAGCTTATGTAGTTACAACATGCTGTTACATCCTCTACACTGTGTAAATTTTATTCTACACAAGTGTTTGTATTGCATTCATCTGTATCCGCATCAGAAGTCGCTCACAGTAATATGAGGCATGATTTATGTTGATCAATTTTTGATACATAATGTCCTTCATGCTCTTGATATTTCCGTTTCTGTTGCTTTCCTTTCAAGTACCTTGCTGCACATTTGGTGACAAGCTTTATCTGCTTTCAGGGCAAATGGAAGTAAGGATTTTGATGACTCTAGTATGAAAGATGAATTCTGTTATGGTAGGGATATATCTGAGTCATCTGAGTGCTCTTCTTTAACTGATTCTGAAGAGCAAGATGAAGCTGAATGGTTGATTCACCCTCCTAATAATTTATTTGAATTTGAGCAGAAATACTTTTCTGCTTTAAGCTTCTCCATGACTACTCCTAATAGTAGTACATTGCAGAAATCTCTGCAGCATGAAAAATCTGGGCATAAGAAAAGAGATTCTCGTGAATTTTGTGAAAGAGATCATGCCCTCAGCCACTTTGTGCACACTCAGCATAAAAGGGCAATTCTGAGTGGCACATCTGTGCTGTCAGAGTCAGAGGACTCACACTTGTCATGCAGAGATGGTGATTATATTGATGGCATATCTGATAAATGTTGGCCGCTTGGTTGCCTTTTGACAAATCCTTTTTGTTTGAATGGAGGCTGCAGAAATGATCCTGAGCTGCATCCATCTGTCTCTGGCCACAAGCATTCTGAAGAAAATATACGAGTTTCTAAGGAAGGTATTTCATTTTACAGTGAAAAATTTGGCAGTAACAATGCTATAGTAGAGGGAACCTTAGGTGAAAATCAACTCAATAACGGCTATGCTGTTTATGATGTATCTGCTATGCTGAAATGGAAGCTTAACTGCAGTGGCAATATATTCAGTATCAATCCAATGTTGACCAGAAACGCCTTATTCTGCACAATGGGCAAACCTGGGGGAAAGCTTGCTGCGGACCTTGGAAAATCATTACCTTGCTTTGACTTTTCTTCTGTCGAAGATCCTTGTAAGGTATATGCGGAGAAGGCTGCTATTGGTTCTGCACAGACTGCTTTTGAAGATTCAAGTATGTCTGCAATTAGCGGTGAGAGGGATCCCTATAGTGAACCAGTAGGTGAAATCCTGATTGATAATCCCAAAGTGTCATGTGTTGAACCGCTTTTGGAATTGAAAGACCACGATAAAAATATAGTTGGAACAGATATTTCTGGTAGAAGTAACTGGGAGAGTTTGCTTTCCACTTCAAATAACATTGAAAACAATACTGTGGAAGACCACAGGCAGGAATTCTCGGCCATCTTTGAGATACCTCTTGATTTTATTATCGACAAATGCTTGCTGCAAGAAATCCTGCTTCAGTATCCTTTCTGTGTTAATTCTAACTGTCCCCTTTTGCACTTTTTGATAGTTCCTGAAATTAGTTTCCCTACAAGTTAATGTTCTGACAGGATCATGCCTCTAACATATCGCATTTACCATCGAAATTGTGTTTAGTCTGGTCAAAAAAGTCACCATGATAGATACATGCCCCTGTAAATTTATTTGTCTACATGGCTTGTAAAATTTAAAATCTGCTAGAACATGTGCTGTTGAGTTGTGCATATACTTAATTGTGATTCAATTAGGGTATTGCTATTGGAAGCTTTTTCTAATTGTATCAATTGCGGTTGAGGTGCATATTTGGTAGCTGCTCAAGATTGTACCAATGAAATACAATTATTTTATGCTGGTTAGACTTCTTAACAAACTAATACAATTATTTTATGCTAGTTATACTTCTTAACAAATTAATAGATATAGATATGTTAGCAAGTTCATGATAAAGTTGCTAGGAGAGGGGTTTGATTTGCACGAACATTTATTGGCATTGCGGCGATACCATTTCATGGAACTTGCAGACTGGGCAGACCTGTTTATCATGTCCCTTTGGCATCATGTATTTCTTTCTAATCAACTCTTTGCATTATGATCTTTTATTAATTGATTCATATGGTTAGAGTTTCTTCTGATTCCTTTGGTTTTCTTTGTTTCAAGCTGCAGAAGTGGTGTGTTACAGAGGCTCATCATAAAGTATCAGAAATTCAAGGGATACTCGAATTGTCAGTTCAGAGGTCTTCATGTGAACGAGACCTTAATAAGAACAGGTTATTTGTTTACATTAAAGAAGATGGAACCTCACCTCTTTCAACATCTTCTACTGGTACATTCTTTAATTGTTATTCCAAGCTTTGTGTATTCCTTTTAATCGAGTTTGATTATATTTTGTTTGAGCATGGCATCCTTGGTTCATTTTATTTTTTCCTAGTTATAAACGTCTCTCTTATTCATATTGGCAGGGGTCTGTTCCTTCAACTTTTTAGGTTTAGGTTACCGAGTTGATTGGCCAGTCAGTATTGTTTTGACTCCTCATGCAATGGAAATATATGCTGATATATTTAGTTTTCTCATACAAGTTAAGCTGGCTGTTTTCTCACTGAATGATGTATGGTGCTCATTGAAGGTATAATTCCTAGACACTGTCTAACTTTTTCCATATATTGAGGTTGCTGATCATGTGTCATCTTACTTTTCTGTACCTTATATTATGTAATTCTCTAAAACATGATAGAGCAAGAAATCAAGTAATTGGTGTCTAAAGCGCCAATCTCTGCAGGTTCTTACCTGACTGCACATCATAGTTAGTAGTTACTGTTTTCATTAAACTTTTCATAATTAGTTGCCCAAGTGTTTAATGTGCATGACTCATGACTTATTTAGTTTGGTGTACTTTTCTTGATAAAGGATTTTTTATAGATCCTTAATGGTCTGACTCAGAATTTGATTCCATTTTGAATTTCCCTTGTTTCTCAATTGATTGACGGATGAGCTCTTAAAATATCGCCTAGAAAGTTATTGTCTTGTAGCTAAGCAACAAAGTGATTTTGGACCATTCTAAGACTCTAATGTTCTTTACAGGATTTAATGTACTTAATCAATCAAAGCCGACACTCCACACAACATGAAAGGGAAGTGGGCCACTTTAATTTATTGATAAAGTTGAGGTAAACTGAGCAATTTTTCCTCTTCTCTACATCTTTCACACTAATTTCCATTGTTGTTGTATCTGGTCCTATCTGAGAAGGATAACTTTTCTCAGTCATATTTCCTCTGCCTTTCGCATTCATGGAGCCTTGAAAAGGTGCTAAGGCTTGCCCATCTTTTGGAGAGCGGCCTGCCAACATGGGTTTATTGGAGTGTTTGAAGTGTGACCAAACACTGGCCTTGATCACTTTACATATTCCAAGAAACTCATGAGGGTATGTTGCTCTCCCTAAGGAGTGCAACATTGCCTACTAGATCCGTTTATATAAATATAGGATTAGGATCAATGGAACTGCAATTGGAACACAAATTACAGCACAATTTGCGGCCAGTAAATCAAAACAATAACAAAGGATAAATCATTTTCCTTTATCTTTTATTATACTTGAGTTCTTAATTTGAGATATACATATTATGCTTTCTGTAGCTTTGGAATTCATGAGCTGTAATGTAAGGAGTAAAGGACTGAGTTTTATTGTCATTTGTTGTCACAAGCTGTGTTTTCTTTCTGGATTAATTATAGGTCCATATATAGAGTGGACTTCTGATTCATGATATGAGTTTCAGTTTCAGTTGCTCTACTCCTTGTTAATCTCTATATTAACATTTCCATTTCTGATCATGGAAATACAATGATTTCAAACTTTTTTGCTGTCTGCCAGACACCAGGTCAATCATTTTGTATCAACACTACAGCAATATGTGCACTCGCAGTTATCTGATGTTTCATGGTGCAAATTTCTTCATTCTCTTAAGGATAAGGTTTGAATCACCTTGATTATTGTCTGTTTACATTTTTCTTTAATGTCCATGAGTGCATTTAAAATTTGAAAAATACTGCCTTTATTTTCTTTTGAATTATTCCCTTTATCTTTTTGCCAATAGTTGATGTCAATGCTTTTGTAGTTGGCTGAATTGTCATATCATAGCATGGTTTAGTTCAATAGTATGCTTTGCCTTTTGTTTTTCACGAGCCTTTTCACTGTTTAGACTTTAGTTTGTTTATGTTGACTGAGATGAATGTCTATGAAAGTATTAAGTTTGATGGATTTTGTATGGTATTTTATTTCTTCTTTGTGCATAATCAGTTGCTATTCATTTTTCACCTTCTCTCTTTTAGTCTTTGAAAAATTGAAAACAAATCTTGAACTCGTGTGTGACTGCTCTAGGTCAAAGATATGATGGATCTCGAGTCGGTGCATATGGCATATCTTTCTGATGCATTAGACATGTAAGTTTATCTTTTTTTTTTTTTTTTTTTTATTTGAGTTTTAGCTTCTTCTCCTATTATATATACTTAAGTTGCAAAATACAATTGTGCTGAGAAAAATGGTTCCTGTCTAGGATCATGCATCCCCTTGGACCCAAGTTTTTTTGAAGTTTCCTGAAATGCTTATTCATTTTTCTAATTGTTCTCTGTTAAATTTTCTCCTGTATGCCTGATAGTTAGGTGAGATTAAATGACCTTGATTGACACTGCTTGTCTTAAAGCAATCTAGTGTCAAAACCATTCATAAGGTGATCCTGGGTTTGAAACAGGGGATTCAAGGTTACAGGTACTTTCAAGGCTTTTACTTCCTAGTTGCTATTGTTAAGTGCTGCTAGAGAAGTAAGCTATTGTTGGCAGAGCCCCCAAGGGTGTGGTCGGATTGGTCACCATGTTCGTCGTAGAGCCGTGGCGGCCCGGGTTCGATTCTTGGGGGTGGGAAGTGGGGTTAAAAAAAATTTGTATTTGGGCTTGCCCACCCTCCCTTTCCTTTTAGAAATAAAAGAAAAAAAAAAAAAGAAGCTATTGTTGGCAGAAACTTTGGCTATAGGCATAGATGATGTGTTCTCCATCTTCTGTTGGTTAAGTAAAAGTTTTGTAGTCAGTCTTGCTCTTGGGACTGGTAATGGTCCAGGTTTCTTGTAGTTATCTACAAATGGTCATAACACTATGATTGGAGTTTAATAATTTACAAATTCTTGTGTGACACCGACTTTGAAACAGCTTGTGCTGTGCAAGAGCACTGCCTTTTTCAAAACTAAATTAGAAGACCAGAACCTTTCTTATGATAAGAACATGATGCCTGACTGGAAACTTTTGATGAGAGCATGATGCCTGTTGCGAACTTCACGTAAAATAGTTTGCTGTTCTCAGTGTTTTACCATCAGTGTACAAGTTTTTGGAAACTCACATCTTGTGTGTATTTTAGGTTAATAGACATAAGAAATTCCGGGTTATTTTTTTCTCTTGTTACTATGTTTCAGTTTCTTGGCCTGTTGAATAGTCAAATTCTATTTTCTTTTCTTTAGATGGGCCAATTTTGGACTTATTTGGTTGTATCATCTTGATTCATAAGAGCGGATATACAATTTCTACAGATGCTTTCTCTCTGATGAAACACGGTTTATTGCAAGCATCATAGAAGGCATTCTACAGTGTGCAGTAGACTTTCAGTCTTGTCTTACCAGAGGAATATGGGATGTTGAGCTGGATCAAGGCGATTTTCTGGGAAAACTTTCTAGAATCAATGTATCACAGGTGATTGTTGTTTCCACAAATCCATATTGTCTAAAAACAATTTCATTTTTCACCCTGTTGGTAGGCATTCAAACAAGAGATGACTTAAATCATGGCTATGAACATGAGGATTGTGCTGTGTTACAATTTCAAATCTCAGTCATGACACACTCCAAAATGTCAAAATAGGAGGCATGTCATTTATGGAAATTTGTTTTCTATCTGAAATGCATATATTTTAGGTGTTAGATTGCTGTATTGTACATAAAAACTGAATTAGAGTTGTTAAGAGATAGAACCATCCATAACTATAAAAAGGTTTCTCTATGTTAGCGTATTAAATTGTTCTCCTTTCGCCACCTTTCTGCAGGTGCTTGCCATAAAACAGAAGTTCGACAAAAACCTAAAAGAATTGCATCTATGTTATCTGAAATCACCCAAACACGGAGAGTTTGGACTTTCCCGTTTCTGGAGATATCTCAACTACAATGAGTTTTTCTCAGATTCCAACAACGGAATGGCCTGTTATACGTTCTGAGTATGAGACTGTGGTTCATACTAATTACAATCAACGACAAGTTGATTGTAATCGAACTGATAAAAATTTGTTCAAACAAGTTCAACCTTAGAGTTTAACTGTTAAAATCTTCTTTGTAGGTGGCAGTTTCACCTTTTTTTGGTGTTTAGGATGTGATTCTATCGAGCAGCCAAACAAACCTAACTTATTGGAGGTTGTAAATTGATGCTGTATTTTTATGAATGATTGTTGAAAAGTAAAATTGAATGAAATGATCTCTATAGTAGTGTTGGAAAGTAATGTTACAACAATGTGTTTTTTCTCTGTTCTGTTGTGTAAAGGTATTCATTTTTTCTCTTCGCTTGTTCTTTGGAACTAAAAGACAAGTTTGTACAAGACAAGTTTGTACAAGAGTTTGTAACTCTACCTTTATTCTTTCTTGATTTGAGTTTGATGTTACAGTAAACTAAAACAATTTAACTAGAAGCATATTTATATATGATGTATCCTATCTATTGTGACATTTATCTATATAATAGTATAATGGTAATTTTATTAGTTATGAAATTCAACATTCATAGATGGTGATTTTTTTTCCAATCATTTATTTTTTCTTTTATATTGTGACATAAAAAGTTGTATCATTCAAAATGATATGGTGGGTATCAAGGTCCTGAATATACTATTCATGGGTTCTATTTGTTAGATTGAGACCTAAAAGTGGGAACTTACATTGATGTATAAGGTCTGTCATATCATTCAAAATCAGTGTCTGTCCAGCTTTCAGCCTTGAAGCCAGTTGAAGTTAATACTTTCAGAAATTTCTGCACAGATGGTGCTTGTGAAAATGCCCGAGTGACTAGCATACTGCACGGCATATGGTGCTTGAGACAGTGATATCCGAAATGCAAACAAAAACTCAAAACAATTTTTTTATTCTAGTAAAAGTGAAAACGATCAATACGATGTACTAGTTGGTAAGAACTTGGCAAAGTTTTGTGATTTTGTTTTTGTAACTATAAATAGAGGAGAAGAATCCCTTTTTTTATTACTATCTGGTACAATAGGGTTTATATATACATTCACAATATAAATTCTTAATTCATAGAAATAATCAAGTTAGTAATAACTATATAAATCAGACAGCTCATCCTATAAATCAAGAAAGTCAACTATCTAATCTTTCTATATTTTCTATACTCCCTCCCCTCCCCCTTCTCAAGTTGGTGTATAGATATTGATCATGCCTAACTTATCAATGAAAGATTCAAATTTTGGTCTGAAGTGTCCCTTGATAAGAATATCTGCAGTTTGTTGCTTTGAAGTGACGAATGGTATACAAATAACTCCATTCTCCAACTTTATTTAATAAAATGCCTATCAATCTCAATGTGCTTTGCACGATCATGTTGAATTAGATTATTCGCAATATTTATAGCTGATTTGTTATCACAGAATAGTCTTATAGGTGCTTCAATATCTAATCGAAGTTCTCCGAGGACTCTTTTAATCCCTAACACCTCACAAACTCCATTTGTCATGGCCCTAAACTTAACTTCAGTACTACTCCTAGCAACCATGTTTTGTTTTTTGCTTCATCAAGTAACTAGATCTCCCCATAAGAAAGTACAGTAACCAGAGATTGATCTTCTATCTGAAACTGAGCCTGCCCAATCTACATCTATGAAAACTTCTACATTCCTTCGATCACTCCTTTTAAACAACAACCCCCTTTCAGGTGTATTCTTTAAATACCTGAGAATCTTGTAAACTGCCTCCAAGTGTTCCGCATAAGGTGAGTGCATATATTGACTTATAACACTAACGACAAAGGCAATATTAGGTCTTGTGTGGGATAAATAAATAAATATATCCTTCTTTTTTAACAAACTTAGTAAATCTCTCAAACCAAGCATGAGGTGACTGCTTTAGTTCATAAAGGGATTTCTTCAATTTACACACCCTTCCTCTAAATTTCTCTTCAAAACTAGGGGGTGCATCCATATAGACTTCCTCTTCCAGTTCTCCATTGAGAAACGCATTTTTAATATTCAATTGAAACAGTGGCCACTTTAAATTAACAACTACAAGGAGTAGCAATCAAATAATATTCAACTTTGCTACAGAAACAAACGTCTTCTGATAGTCAACTCCATAGGTTTGTGTAAATCTTTTTGC
Source organism: Murraya koenigii (assembly GCA_025617385.1). Classification (NCBI taxonomy): domain Eukaryota; kingdom Viridiplantae; phylum Streptophyta; class Magnoliopsida; order Sapindales; family Rutaceae; genus Murraya; species Murraya koenigii. The sequence goes on from CM046816.1 coordinate 21,393,158, forward strand.
TACTAACCTTACTTTATAGCGTTTCAAGGGTCCATCTAAGTTGAATTTAATAGTGAAAATCCACTTGCAACCAACAATCAATTTTTTTTTTCAGGAAAATGAACCATCTCCCATGTTTTATGTTTTTTTAAAGCCTCAGTTTCTTTACAAACAGCCTTCTTCCATTCAAGAATATTTAATGCTTCCTGTATAGACTTAGGTATATCCACACTTGACAATTATGAGACAAAAGTGTGATAAGATGATGACAGGTTCTTATAAGAAACAAAATTAGAAAGGGGATGTTGAGTACATGATCTAATTCCTTTCCTAAAAGTAATGGGAAGATCTAGAGAGTCATAATGTACTTGTGGAATAGATCCATATGCAGACTCTATAGATTCAGATACTGTACTTGATTTTTCAAAATCAGGGTTCTTCGGATTCAAAATCAGTGTTCTTCGGATCTGGTATTGGATTAGATTCTTGTCTTTGAGGAAGTATAGATGCGTCTCTCTTACTTTGAATACATCTCTTCTTAGTGTAATTTTTCCCGAACAATCTCTCATTATTGAAGTGTGTCTCATCTATTATCCTAGTGTCAGTTTTATGTTCAAGTACCAAAGTAGTCCTATTCTCCTTATTCAAGGTATCAAGATTAAAAATTACAGCAGTTTCATATTAGCCTTACCATATAAATATCAAGCTCAAACACCGAGTCTTCATTTCCTTTACCCCCATGAAGAGGAGGATTAAAAAAACTTTGAAACTCGAAGAATGTAACATCCATCATAACAAAATATTTCTTTTTGTTATGATAAAAGCATTTATATTATTTTTGTGTAGGAGAATATCATATAAAAACACATTTTACAACTCGTGGATCTAGTTTATCCTTATTATGATTGTGTATGTGTACAAAGGTAACACATCTAAATACCTTTAAAGGTAAATCAGAAGTCAGACGTGACATTGGAAAGAATTTTTTGAAAACTGTCATTGGTGTCTCAAAGCTCAAAACTCTTGAAAGCATCCTATTAATAAGATATGTAGCAGTAAGAATTGCTTCCTCCCATAAGTATTTGGGAACTCTAGTAGTGAACATCAAGAACCTAGCCACTTTTAGGAGGTGCTTATTTTTTCGTTCAGCTATCCCATTTTGTTGAGGAGCATCAGTACAAGAACTGTGATGAACAATTCCCTTTTTTAAGAAAAACGACCTAATTAAAGTATTTCTTCCCATTGTCACTTCGAAACACTTGAATTTTTATTTGAAATATTACAAAAGTTTTTAAAAACATATTTTGCTTTAGATTTTTCTTTAAGTAGATAGATCCAACTTAGGCGAGTATGATAATCAATAAATGCTATAAATCATTTTTTTCCAAAATTAGTTAGTGTCCTAGAGAGACCTCACACATCACTATGAATAAGGTGAAAAGGCTGTGATATTTTATACGATTGTACAGGAAAAGATGCATGGTGGTGTTTAGCTAATTGAAAGGACAATGAGATTTTATTATGAAACAAGTTTGGAAACAAATATTTTAAATATGACAAGTTAGGATGGCCTAACCTATGGTGCCATAACATTATTTCATCATCAATAGAACTAAAGCATGCTCTAAGATTTGAAAATGGCGGTTGCTGACACAAAGAATTCCCGTCAAAGTAATAAAGACCGCCATACTCTCTAGCGTTGCCAATCATCATCCCCGAGTCCAGTTCTTGAAATTCACAATAATTTGGAAGAAATTAGCACAAAACTTAAAATCATGAGTTATTTTATTGATAGAAGATTACAAGAGAGATTTGGAATATGAAGGTCATCATGAAGAACGAGAGTATTAGAGATAAAAATTGACTTTTTCCCTGCAATTGCCGAAAGTGAGCCATCAGCAATCTTAATTTTTTTATTGCCAGCACAAGAACTATGGGAAGAAAATAATTTAGAGCATCCTATCATATGGTCTGTGGTACCTGAATCTATTATCCATGGACAAAGAGGAACAGTGGACACATTAAAGACAACAGATTGAAGATAATTACCTTTTTAGGATAAGGAACAAGAAGAAGATACGGGATTAATCAATTGTGTGGATTGAAAAGTTTATACAATTGTTCTAACTGTTCCTTACTGAACGAAGGTGTTGCTGCTGTGATTATTGTGTTTCCATTCTCCTCCGTGGCTAAGTGAAAGGCCTTTGAGTCATGGTTTGACTGATTAGCATTCTGTGGCTTTTAATTAGGAGGTTTTCCGTGTAAATCCCAACAATTGTCCCTAGTGTAACGTGGTTTGTGGCAGTGTTCACACCACGCCTTTTCTTCTTTCTTGTACTGCTGTGACTGGGATGGAGAATTATTTTGATTGGTCCTCGTCATTAGGGCTGAAACTTCTGGAGCAGATGAGGTTTTTTCCCCTAACATCACTTTGCATCGACCTTCCTCTTGTTGTACTTTTGAAAACACTTCTCGGATTGATGGTAAAGGGTTTCTGCAGAGGATCTAACCTCGAACTTAATCAAGACTCTTATTTAAACATGCCAAAAACTCATAAACACAATCATTTTTTATTCGTTTCAAGTAACGAATACTATCTATCATACAGGCTCAATCATCTTCACAGCAGAGATCAAGCTCCTACCATAAAACCTTAATCTCGTTGTAATACTTAGAAACCTCACGATCACCTTGCCTAGTTTGCCATTGTCTTGTTTTCAACTCAAAAATCTATGATGAATTTTTTAGGTCTGAAAATATTTTTCGGACAACATCCCACACATCCTTTACAGTGGGAAGATGCACATACGTCTTCCTAATTGAAACCTCAATGGAATTAATTAACTAGGACATAACTAGGGAATTTACCGACTTCCAAGTCTTCTATGTCAGATAAGTTTTTTCCGACCATTTCGTCTTACCAGTGAGGTAGCCAAGTCTGCCATTGCCATCGACCATCAGCTTAATGGATTGTGCCCATTCTAGATAGTTCTTACCGTTCAATTTATGAACGGTTAATTGCACGGAAGAAACCTCACTTCCGTTCAGGTTTCCAAACCCCGATGATAGAAGTTCTCTTGTGCCCACTCTAATAGATGTGGCGGTAGAACTTGTGTCACCAGTCATGGCATTTTGCGCCATTATAATAAGAAATAATTGTTTAGAAATAATGAACAAAACCCAAAATACCATGTAAACAAAGGAAAAGAATTTTTTTTATTATTATCTGAGTTGTCATAATTACAATCAGTAGGTTTGGTAAAAAAATCGGAGTCAGTCTGGCCCTTGACGGCGGCTTTTCAAGTTCAGTTTTCATGATAAATTTAAGAATACAGACTTAAAAATTAAAAGTTCGTATACATCGAACTTGAATATAAACTTATTAAAAAAAAGATCCGAGCTTGATATTATATTAAAAAAATAATAATAAAACAAATAAAAATAAATTATTATTCTTTTAATCTTTTATCCCTATTCTCTAAGTCTCCCTAATTACCAAACAATGAAATGAAACAGATGAATTGAAAAGCAAGATAAATAGATGAAAGCAACAGCCAACAAGTAGTGATAAAATACACTTAACAGCAGCAGCAACCAGCCAACCACAACCACACATGTCTTCATCTCAACCAGTCCGTCTTCATCTCAACCAGTCTTCGTGAGCCAAGCACACTGCACAGTCTGCACTGCGAATTTCATTGCAGCAGGCATACATCGAGCTCGATCCAAGCTGTCCAACGGCCAACCAGCAGCAGCTTCACTCTGCTGCAACGTAACACTCCCTCACTTAGCACAGCAGCCACGCACGCGTTGAGGTCGAATCAAGCACGCGTCGAGCTCGAACCAAGCACTAGCAGCAGCTGCAATCTACTGTAATACGAGTATGACGCACCCTGCACCGAACGCATAGAACCAAGCGGCAGTAGGATGAACTCTACTGCTTGATCTAGCATTCTAGCCTCTGTTCCTCTAAGCGGCAGCATGAAATCTGCAGCTTGATCCAACCTTTGTTCCTCCAAGCAGTAGTAGCACGAACTCTGCAGCTTGATCCAGCCTTTGTTCCTCCGAGCAGCAGTAGCACGAACTCTGCAGCTTAATCCAACCTCTATTCCTCTCTAATAAGTAAAACTCTGCAATTTTGATTTATGAGGTAAGTGTAGTTTTGATTTTTTTCATTTCTTGGAAAAAAAGATTTAATGTATTGGCAAATCAAAAACGTGAATTGCTGGCTTGCTACTTTAATTTTGGAGATATAATAAGTTAAGGAGATTTAAGATTTTTCAGCGTATGATTGTATTAATTTAATATATTACTGCTTTAATTTTGTGTAGAATTATAATAGAAAATTTTTTTGATTTACCTCCGACTGCTGAGATAGAAAATGTTCAGATAGAAACAAGGTCTTAAAAAAAAAAAAAAAACAGAGGGTTGTCTCAAATTGTTGGGATTATTTCACGAAGATAGATGTCGGTGGGGTAGAGAAGGCAAAATACAATTATTGTGCAACAATTCTTAATTGTGAAGTAGGAACTAGTCACTTAAATAGACATGCTAGACAAATTCATGGTTTTAATCAACCGACAATAGAAGAGGTTCTTGAGAATAAGCAACACTTGGTGAAGACAGGAAAAGGTGAGCTTGGAAATAATAAATTCGATCCATTGGTTGCCCCTAAAAAACTTACAGCAGTGGTTGTAAAGCATGAGCTTCCTCTTAGATTTGTGGAGTATGAGGAATTTAGAGATTTTGTTAATTATTGTAATCCATTAGCGAAGCCTATGTCTAGAAATACTTTGAAAAATGAGATCTTTAAGTTATATAATGAAGAAAAGGAGAAGGCAATGAATTTGCTGGAGATTAATAATAGTATAGTGGTAATTACTACCGATATGTGGACTGTCAGTAATCAAAAGAAAAGTTATATGGTCGTTACGGGACATTTCATTGACAACTCTTGGCATTTACAAAGTCGACTCCTAAGGTATTTTATTAAATATTAAATTTTTTATTTAATATATTTTTTATAACTTTACATAACTTTTTTTTAATGAATAGGTTTATATATGTGCAAGCTCCTCATACAGCTGATTGTCTTTCTCAAATTTTATTGAAGTGTTTGATATATTGGAATCTGGATAGAAAGATATCCACGTTTACTTTGGATAATTGTTCTACTAATGATGCAATAGTTGAAAAACAGAAGAGATTGTTGTCGACAAAGTCAATAATTTTAATGGTAAATTTTTTCATATAAGGTGTGCGGCTCATATTTTGAATCTAATTGTGAAGGATGGGTTATTAATGATTGAGAGTAGTATTATACATGTTAGAGATAGTGTGACTTATTGGAGTTCGTCGCCAAAACGGGTGGAAAAGTTTGAGTTGGCGTGCCGTCAATTGCAGTTGGATGTGAAAAAATTGGGGCTTGATTGTCCAACCAGATGGAATTCTCCTTTTGCTATGCTTAATGTTGCAATGAAGTACAGACATATTTTTTCTCGACTACAGACACTTGAGCCGTAATACAAGTGTTTGCCTAGTAGTGAGGAGTGGGAGATTGCTAAGTAGATATTATATTATTTGAGGCATTTTTCAAGGTTGACTGAGTTATTTTCGAGTATAACATACCCCAGTGCTAATTTATTTTTTCTGTTGGTTGTAAAATGAGGATTTCAGTGACGAGGTGGCAAACATCGGATGTTCTTGTGATTAAAAACATGGCAGATAGCATGATTGAAAAATTTTTGAAGTATTGGGAGAAGATTAGTGATTAGTGGGATATTGGTGATGGCTGTTATTCTTTATCTGAGATACAAAATGGTGTTGGTTAATTACTATTATCTAAAGATTTATGGAGTTGGTCTTAAAAATCAGTTTAAGAGAGTGCATGAGCTTTGTAATGAAATGATGAAGTATTATAAGGCAAAATCCGCAACTACGAGCTACAGTGTTGTTGGTGAGTCTTCTGCCTCAATTGTTGTTCCTTCTAACTAATCTTCTATTACTTTTGATAACATAGATGATATTGGAGATTTTGATACATATGCAACACAAAATTATCAATCTATTAGTCCGAAGTCCGACTTGGATAAGTATTTGGAGGATCCTTTAATTAAAAGAACTCCAGACTTTGATGTTTTACAATGGTGGAAGATGAACAAAGGCAAATATCCTATTTTGACTGAAATGACCAAGAATTTTTTAGCCATACCTATAACGATTATTGCCTCGGAGTCTGCTTTTAGAACGAGAGGTAGAACCTTGAGTCCACATCGTAGCAGACTACATCCGGACACGTTGGAAGCGATCATGTGCTCTCAGCATTGGTTATAGGGCACTAGCGATCGAGGTATAAAAATATTTCTTACAAAATCAATTACTAATTGTTTTTGCTTTATTATTTATTTTAATAATTTTTTTTGTTTGGTGGAGTTTCTGAAAAAGAAATTTTTACTGGAGAAGAATTGAACGATGAGGAAAAAGATAACCTACAAATATTGAATTAGTTTGTTTCAATATTAGTATTTTATAGTTTATTATATTGTATTGTTAATATTTTATATATTAGATAATCATATATTAAATAATTATTTATGATTTAAGTTTTTTTTAATTTATAATATTATTAAAAATTTATTTTAAAAATTAATAAAAATCCAAGCTCAGTTTAAGTCCGCTCAACTCGGCTCGACTTAATCCAAACTCACTTAATATAGACGGACTTTTTCAAGACTTGAGCTTATTCTTAAATATATAAACTTAAACCTGAGTTAACAAAAACCTGGCTAACAATCAATATAACGAGGTTAATACATAAGACTATACATTCTTAATATAAATTTTTAATTCAGAAAAATAATCAAATTAGTAATAACTATACAAATCAAACAACTTATCTTATAAATTTGTAAATCAGGAAAGACAACTCTCTGATCTTTTCATATTTTCTACAGTAACTTTCTATGAGAACATCAGAACAAGATTGACGACAACACCAAAGTCCCATTTCCCAAAAAAAAAAAAAAAAATTAGAAGAATAGAAAGAAACTTGTGCATGTATAGTGATAGACGAAATGCTTTGGCTGTTTCAGTGCGTGTATGTGACAGAAATGGTGGAGGACGAGAGAGACAGTGTTGTGTTTGCTGTTAATGGAGAAAGGTTTGAGGTCTCAAACATTGACCCTTCTACTACTTTGCTTGAGCTCTTGCGTTATCACACTCGCTTTAAGTATGTCAAGCTCGGTTGTGGCGAAGGCAAGTTTAAATTTCTTTAATGGGTTTATGGATTTTCTCTATCAATGTTCATTGAAACTCTGTGAGAATATGCACAATGTTTCTTTTATATTACCCACTTTAGTAGTTGTATTCTAACACTTTACAATGTATATGCTTGATGATGAGAGTTTAATTTTTTTCATTGTGTTATTTTGTAATTCTTTTCCTGTACGGTGTATTTGCTTCTTAAATAATAGGCTTTTGACTCTTTTGAGTTTTTATGGTATAAATTTACATTTTCAAGTATTAGAACTTTCTTCTTCAATTTAGTCAACCAAACAGGGGACTCAAGAGCTATTTTGCCAATCATAATACTATGCTTTTATATGTGAAACATTGACCATCATTTATGTGATTCTTTTCTATGTTCTCCGTTATGTAATTGCAGGTGGTTGCGGCGCATGCGTTGTCCTACTGTCTGAATATAACCCTCAGTTTGACCAAGTTGAGGATTTTAATGAAAGTTCATGTCTCTCACTGCTTCGTAGTGTAAATGGATGTTTGATTTTCACAAGTGAAGGTCTTGGAAATAGCAAGGCAGGATTCCATCCCATTCACCAAAGGTTCGCTGGCTTACATGCTTCTCAGTGTGGGTTTTGTACACCTGGGATGTGTATGTCGCTGTTTTCAGCTCCTGCTAATGCTGAAAAAACCAATCGGCCATAGCCCCCGGCTGGATGTTTCAAGTTGACAAGTTCAGAAGCAGAGAAGGCTATTGCTGGGAATCTTTGTCTCTGTACTGGCTATCAACCCATTGCTGATGTCTGTAAAAGTTTTGCAGCTGATGTGGATATTGAGGACTTGGGGTTTAACTTTTTGTTGGGGAAAAGGAGAGAGTAAAGAAGCAAAGCTCAGTAGACTGCCTTCATATAAATGCAATGGTGACATATTTACAATTCCACAGTTTCGGAAGAAGGAAAATAAGTCTGCGATGCTTTTGGATGTGAAAGGAAGTTGGCACAATCCTGTTAGTATTCAGGAGCTTCAAACCTTGTTGGAGGCCGATGAGGACAATCATCAGACCTCAATTAAATTAGTTGTTGGGAATACTAGTATGGGTTGCTATAAGGAAGTCAAGCATTATGATAAATATATTGACTTAAGGTACATTCCTGAACTCTCAATGATTAGGAGGGATGAGACAGGAATTGAAATTGGAGCAACTGTGACAATCTCTAAAGCTATAGAATCTTTGAAAGAAGAAACCAAAGAAGTTCACTCTGAAGGTGTGCAGGTGTTCAGAAAGATTGCTGAACACATGGAAAAGATTTCATCAACATTCATTAGAAATTCTGCTAGTGCTGGTGGAAATTTGGTGAAGGCACAGAGAAAAGATTGTACCGCAGATATCGCTACAATACTTCTTGCAGGGGGTGCAAAGGTTAATATAATGACGGGTCAAAATTGTGAAAAGTTTATGCTTGAGGAATTTTTAGAAAGGCCTCCATTGGATTGTAGAAGTGTGCTTCTAAGTATAGAAATCCCATATTGGGACCCAAGTAGAAATGTTATTTCTGAAACCAATAATGTGTTACTGTTTGAAACCTACCGAGCTGCACCACGACCCCTTGGAAATGCACTGCCCCATTTAAATGCTGCATTCATGGCTGAAGTTTCTCCTTGTAAAAATGGTGACGGAATTATGGTGAATAACTCTCACTTGGCTTTTGGTGCTTTTGGGACAAAACGTGCAATTGGAGCAAGGAGGGTTGAGGAATTTTTAATTGGAAAAGTGCTAAGTTTTGATGTCCTGTATGAAGCTATAAAATTGCTTAGAGACAATGGTAGCAGCAAATGGTACTCCAAATCTTGCTTATAGATCAAGCTTGGCTGTTGGTTTTCTTTTTGAGTTCTTTAGCTCGTTAACTGAAATGAACATAGAAATTTCTAGGGGTTCGTTGTGTGGATATAGCAATGTTCTCTTAAGGACCCAAAAGTACAAGAAGATTATGACCAGTTTGATAGAAATAAGGTCCCAGCCTTGTTATCATCTGCCAAACAGGTGGTGCAGCTAAGTAGAGAATATTATCCAGTTGGTGAGCCGATTACTAAATCTGGGGCTGCTTGACAAGCTTCTGGTCTGTAATATAATCTCAATGATGCGTGAAAATAGAAACATGAATGACCTCACTTTTAAACTTATTTTTTTACTTACTGGCATCTTTCAGCTGTTATTGAATGTCCTGAATACTTGTTGAAAAAATTCTCTAGCTTTTGGCATGACCACTGGCATTGAAAGGCATAAAATAAGGAATAAATCAATAATTCACCTTACATATTAATATATGTCAGGGCTTGGTTTCTTTTTAATCATTTGTGACATTTGTTGTTAGGGCAATATCATATCTGTCTCACCTTTTGTATTATGTGTGTGAGTTTACTGCTGGTAAGACAATAATTGAAAGGAATGATCTGAATTTGACCACTTTGCTGTGATGTAAATTTGACCACAATTGATAGCAGCGATTGGAAAAGTTGGAATCTTAAGATTTCGGTATGGCCTTTTTACTATTTATTAGATTTCTTTAGCTTTTATTACAAATAATCCAATGACAAGTGATGGTTGCTTAAGAATTGACCTCTTCTGAATTGACCTGTTCTTTGTTAATCCTTTCTGATCTTAATTGTTCGATGAATTATATTAAACTAATTTTTAATGCCTCTATTCTTTTAGCCTTCAGCCTCATATATTTCTTGATTTACTGCTTCAATTTCACTACAACCGTAAATTGATTTTTATCATCTAGAAATTTTTGCAGGTGAGGCAGTTTATGTGGATGACATCCCTTCTCCAACGAATTGCCTATATGGAGCATTCATTTATAGCACAAAGGCACTGGCACGAATAAAGAGCATAAAATTCAAGTCTAAATCAGCACCTTGTGGAGTGACTGCACTTGACTTTCAGATGCATTCCTGAAGGCGGGGAGTATATAGGTTGTAAATCCATGTTTGGTCCTGATTTGCAAATGAGCTTACTAGTTGTGCTGGTCAGGCTGTTGCCTTTGTGGTAATCTAAGACTTCTTCAGACTTGTTTAGTGATATCTCAGACTGTTAATGATATGCACTCAATAGAAGACCGCATATTTTTCCTTCAGGGGATTCTGTGTTTAACAAATATGGCTTTTTTAGGTTGCACATACACAGAAAAATACAACTAGGGCTGCAAAGCTTGCAGTGATCGATCATGAAATGGAAAATCTAGAACTGCTCATACTATCTGTAGAAGAAGCCGTCAAGCAATCTAGCCTTTTCAAAATCTTTCCTCACTGGTACCCCAAGCAGGTTGGTGATATAACTAAAGGAATGGATGATGCAGATCATAAAATTCTCTCCGTTGAGGTGATTCCATATCACTTTGGTAAAATCAGTTTCGTCCCTTAAATGAACTTTGACATTTTTACATTTTTATAGCATGTTTATAATGTGATAATGTAAGTATTCTATTCAAACTCACTATAAATCTTTTGCTAAATTGTTACATCCAGATTAAACTTGGGTCGCAATATTAATTTTATATGGAGACGCAAACAGCCCTTGCTGTGCCAGATGAAGACAACTGCATGGTGGTCTACAGTTCAACTCAGTGCCCTGAGTATGTGCATGCTACAATTTGTAGATGTCTTGATATTCCTCAACATAATGTTTGTGTGATTACAAGAAGGGTGGGGGTAGGTTTTGGCGGAAAAATCTTTAAATCCATGTGTGTGAGTATACTGTGTGTAAATTTGTTTTCTAAATTGGTTGAGCTATATCTTTACCTAGGAATATCATTATTAATACTCTTGTTTCTGTGTATGTACAAAATGATTTTCATGGATAACTATAGCATATACTATAGGGACATTGCCTACCGTATGTTTAAAAGTGTTAGGCTGACAACTATGCTGATAGGAGACCCTTAATTTCACAAATGCTTGCTTAGGAGGACCGACTTTGGTTTATGGCCTATAGCTATTGAAAAGGAAGGTCGTTCCATCATAAATCTTTTTGCATCAGACGTATGCCTACTTTTTTTGAAACATTTCCACTCGATTTTGTAGATGGAGATGGAATTGTTAGAGCCAACGGACTTTTGTCAAAACTGCTGTTTTTATGTTCCTGTTATACTTTCTCATTTCTGGCTTTCATATCTGATGCTGTCTACTAGTTCATCATTGACAAATGGATATAAGGGTCTTATGCAAATGGATGCAAGACGAGAGTGAGATGCCAAACACAGATATTGTGCATTTTGAAATTAAATACTAAGAGATAGTCAGTTAGTGCAAGATAAATTGGTGTATACTGTAATTAAACAACATGAGCAATGCTAAAAACTTGCATGTTGTTAAGTTCCAGAAAGATAAAAGTCTTGCCTTTGAAGCTAAAAATTTGCTCTCTTGAAAGCAACCTTTTAGCTGTCTGCCTAATTATTGATTAATATACTTTACTACCCGTTGGATTAATTTCTCGAGTTGCCCTTGATGTTTTTAGGCTGCTACAGTATGTGCACTTGCTGCATACAAATTATGCTGCCCAGTCAGGATATATGTCAATCGCAAAACTGATATGTGTTACAATAGGTAGAGGAAAGTTTATAGAATAATTCTCTTTCTTATTTTTCATGAGACTGTACAAGTCTTAATATAGGGATACAAGAGACTAAAAGAGGAAAGAATAATTAAAGCAGAATATTACACTAATTTCTAGGAAGCAATAAATCTATATTTACACAGAAATATACACCTAAATATATAAGGAAAACCAAATCAATTTGATTTGGTTAACCTTTCAACAACCTAAATATATAAGGAAAACCAAATCAATTAGATTTGGTTAACCTTTCAACACTCCCCCTCAAGTTGGTCTAAAAATGTCTTTCATGGCCAGCTTGCAAACTAATTTCTCGAACTGTTTCTTAGGTAGTCCCTTGGTGAGTATATCAGCAACCTGCTCATTTGTAGGAATGTAAGGCATGCAGACTAAACCACTGTCTAGTTTCTCTTTTATGAAATGTTTGTCCACTTCGACATGTTTAGTTTGGTCGTGGAGTACTGGATTATGGGCTATTGCAATGGCAGATTTGTTATCACAATATACTTTCATAGGTAGAGAATTATTTGCCTTAAGTTCTTCAAGAATTTTTTTAATCGAAAAAACCTCACAAATTCCTAGAGCTCATCGCTCTATATTACGCCTCCTGACCGCTTCGCTACTACAGTTTGTTTCTTGCTGCGCCAAGTGACCAAATTTCCTCCAACAAAGGTGCAGTAACCAGAAGTGGACCTTCTATTGGTTACACTACCAGCCCAGTCAGCATCTGTGTAAACTTCTACTTGTAGGTGTCCTTTTTTCCTGAACAAAAGACCTTTACCTGGAGATCCTTTTAAGTATCTCAGGATCCTATATACTGTTTCAAAGTGTTCTTGTCCTGGAGCATGCATAAATTGGCTAACTAAGCTTACTACAAAGGCTATGTCCGGGCGTGTATGTGAAAGGTAGATTAATCTACCTACAAGGCTTTGAAACCGATCTATGTTAGTCACATCTTCAATTTTAGCTGGCTGTAATTTCATATTAGGATCTATGGGTGTCTCCGCTGCCTTACATCCGAGTAGACCTGTCTCTTCAAGCAAGTCAAGTACATACTTGCGTTGAGATACAACAATCCCATCTTTTGATCTAACAAACTCCATACCCAGAAAATACTTCAGGTTGCCTAAGTCTTTGATTTCAAAGTCACGTGCAAGAACTTTATTTAATCTGCAAATCTCAACTAAGTCATCACCAGTCAAAATTATATCATCTACATATACAATCAACACGGCTGATTTCCCTTCAATAAAATGTTTGTAAAACATTGTATGATCTGCTTGACTTTGGGAGTAACCGTGTCCCTTTATAACATTACCAAAGCGTTCAAACCATGCTCTAGGAGACTGTTTAAGCCCATACAAAGACTTTTGTAGTTTACACACTTTACTGCCATTATGATTTCCCTCAAAACCTGGTGGTAAGTCCATAAAGACTTCTTCTTCTAACTCCCCATTCAGAAAAGCATTTTTAACATCTAACTGATATAGATTCCAATCAAAATGTGCAGCCAATGAGATAAGGACTCAGATGGAATTTATCTTTGCAACGGGGGCAAAGGTTTCTTAATAGTCAATTCTATAGGTTTGAGTGAATCCTTTTGCTACGAGCCTTGCCTTATATCTCTCAACACTCCCATCAGCATTACATTTAACTGTAAACACCCACTTACAACCCACAGTTTTCTTTTCTTTTGGTAAATCCACAATCTCCCACGTACCATTCTTCTTTAGAGCATTCATTTCCTCTAAAACTGCTAACTTCCAATCTGGATGGTCTAAGGCTTCTTTTATGGTTTTAGGAATTGGTATCTGAGAGATTTTTGTAGTAAAGGCTCTGCGTTTACTGGACAATTTTTCATAGAAAACATATCTAGCAATAGGGTGCATAGTACAAGTTTGGGTTCCTTTCCTATGTGCTATGGGTAAGTCAAGATCAGGAAATAGAGTGCTAGAATGTATAGGAGAAGAAATGTTACCTGAATTTTCTGAGGAACCAGTCTTTGGAGGTGACAATTGAGGCTGTACCGAGTTTATAGGAGGGTCTTTACTGCTGTGATGATACCTTTGTCGAGTATAAACACGAAGCTCTGGTGGTAGAAGTTTATCTTGTAGTATTTCTCCCCCTGTCTCTGGTACATTAACACTTGACTCCTGTAGTTCAAGGTTTCTTAAACTTTCATCATTTGAAATATCAGTTTTTTTTGTTTGAGTTGAAGTGCTCAAATCGGGTAAAAACATATTAGGCATAGGTGTAAGCCAAAAATGATCTTCATTATTCTTTTTCTCCCCTTGAAGGGAATTTTGGCCAAAAAAATGTTGATTTTCAAGAAATATAACATCCATACTAATATGGAATTTCTTTGTTTGAGGATTAAAACATTTGTAACCTTTTTTATTAGGAGCATAGCCCAAGAAAACACATTTTTCAGATCTAGGATCCAATTTAGATCGAAGATGGTTAGGTATGTAAACAAATACAGTGCACCCAAAGACTTTTAACTGAATATTGGAGGTAATCCTACTAGAGGGATATATAAGTTTAAAGTATTCTAAAGGTGATTGATACTTTAAAACACGGGTAGGCAGCCTATTAATCAAATAACATGTTGTTAAAACAGCATCACCCCACAAATATTTAAGAACATTCATAGAGAACATGATAGCCCGACTAACTTCAAGTAAATGGCGGTTTTTTCGTTCCATAATTTCATTTTGCTGTGGAGTATCACGACTGGTGGATGTGTGAATTATACCCTTTTCCTTACAAAACACCCCTAGATAATTATTAAAATATTCAGTACCATTATCTGTATGGAGTAGGCTTATTTTTGTTTGAAATTGATTTTCAACCATGTTATAAAAATCTTTGAATAATCCCTCAACTTCGGATTTTTCTCTCATTAAATAAACCCAACAAAGCCGAGTATGATCATCTATGAATGTCACAAACCATTTTTTTCCAGTTAAAGTATTGATTTTTGAGGGTTCCCAAACATCACTATGAATTAAATAAAAAGGTTTTGATGCACAATAAATAAGTGATTTATATGAAACTCGATGACTTTTAGATAAAACACAACTTTCATACTGAAAAGTAGTACAATCAACATTTTTAAATAAATTTGGAAATAAATATTTCAAATAAGGAAAGCTAGGGTGTCCTAGTCTAAGGTGCCAAAGCATTATTTGATCCCTAGCAGAGTTTGAACTAATACTACTGCTCAAACCTTGAGCTTGTTTATTCCTTGAAAGGTAGTCATCAAAATAGTAAAGACCTTCTCGCAAACTAGCACTACCATTCATCGTCCTCAAGTTCCTGTCCTGAAATTCACAATGGGAGTCAAAAAACACAGCACAACAATTAGATTCTTTGACTAATCTACTGACAAATAGCAAGTTGCAAGAAAGTTTAGGGACATGTAGCACATTTTTAAGCTCAATGGTTCCAGAGAGTTTTATTGATCCTTTTCCAGCTATGGAGGATAAGCTTCCATCAGCAATTCTTACTTTTTTGTTACCTGGGCAAGGGTAATAGGAATCAAATAAGCTAGCAATGCTAGTCATATGATCAGAAGCACCTGAATCAATAATCCATGGTGCAGTAGTTGAGTGGCTAAAGAGAGCACTAATAATACTACCTGTTTGAGCTAATGAACCGCTAGGAATACCGGGTGGAGGATTGGAAGTCAGCAGCTTTATGAGATGATTAATTTGCTCCTTGCTGAGATTTTTTTCCAGATTCTCCACTTCATTGGCAGAGGGCAGTGCACGGCTATGTTTGTTGTTTCTCCATCCTGCAGGCTTCCCATGGAGTTTCCAGCAAGTCTCCCAGATATGGCGTGGTCTATTGCAATAATCACACCATACTCGAGGTTTTTGTTGCTGTTGAGTGAAGGAACGGGCAGCATTAGCATCTGCTGTAACACCATAACACCCCGACGACTTTCTTCTCTCCTTACTTAAGAGAAAACTTCCTCAATAGTAGGAAGTGGCTTTCTCCCAATAATTCTTCCTCTTACCTCATCAAATTCAACAGTGAGCCCAGCCAAGAACTTGAAAACTCGCTCATTATCGACAGTTTGTTTGTGATGTTTAAAATCTTCCGTGCTCTTCCATTCGTATTCATTGAATAAGTCCAGGTCTTGCCACAATCTCTTTAGAGTATTGAAGTATTTTGTTACACTATCATCTCCTTGACGAATATCTCCAAGAGCAAGCTACAACTCATAGATCTAGGACTGATTTCCATAGTCAGAGTACATCTGACTCACATTATCTCAGAGTTCTTTTGCAGTAGAGTAGCACATATAATTTGCACCAATGTCTTCATCCATGGAGTTGACTAACCATGCCATAATCATAGAGTTTTCAGCATCCCAAACAACATAAGAGGAATCAAATATTTCAGGAGCCTTAATATCTCCAGTAAGATAACCGATTTTCCCTCTTCCTCTAATATACATTCTAACCGATTGAGACCATCTTTGAAAATTTCCTTCATTCAGCCGGATAGTTGTAATCTGGATTGAATGAGATTCAGAAAAGGAAATTTTTTGCTTTAGTATTTTTGAGGTGACTGTGGTTTCAGAAGATTGGTCAGACATGATGGGTTGAGGAAAAAAGAAGGGAAATAAAAACAGGGAAGAGATTAGATAGAAAGGGAACCTGGCTCTGATACCATGTTACAATAGGTAGAGGAAAGTTTATAGAATAATTCTCTTTCTTATTTTTCATGAGACTGTACAAGTCTTAATATAGGGATACAAGAGACTAAAAGAGGAAAGAATAATTAAAGCAGAATATTACACTAATTTCTAGGAAGCAATAAATCTATATTTACACAAAAATATACACCTAAATATATAAGGAAAACCAAATCAATTTGATTTGGTTAACCTTTCAACAACCTAAATATATAAGGAAAACCAAATCAATTAGATTTGGTTAACCTTTCAACAATATGATTATGACAGGAGGAAGGCATCCGATGAAAATATCATACAGTATAGGATTCAAATCCATTGGGAAGATAACAGCTTTACAACCATCTTAATTGATGCTGGAATGTATCCAGATATGAGTCCAATTATGCCAATGATGATGCTGGGTACACTTAAAAAGTATGACTGGGGTGCTTTACATTTTGATATAAAAGTATGCAGAACCAACCTTCCAAGTAGATCAGCAATGCCAGCCCCTGGGGCGGTACAAGCATCATTCATTGCTGAATCTGTGATTGAACATTTAGCGTCTACCCTTTCAATGGAAGTGGATTTTGTCAGAAGTATCAACCTCCATACACACAATAGCCTTAATTTGTTTTATGAGAATAGTGCAGGTGAACTTGAGGAGTATACTATACCCTTAATATGGGATAGATTGGCCATATCTTCGAGCTTCAACCAAAGAACTAAAATGGTAAAAGAGTTTAACAGGTCTAATTTTTGGCCAAAAAAGGGCATTTGTCATGTACCTATTGTGCATGAAATGTTTTTTAAATCATCCCCTGGGAAAGTAAGCATTCTTAGTGATGGGTCTGTTGTTGTGGAAGTTGGGGGGATTGAGCTAGGAGGGGGACTTTGGACAAAGGTGAAGCAGACTGCTGCATTTGCACTCAGTTCTGTCCAAGGTGGTGAATCAGGTGATTTATTGGATAAAGTATGGGCTGTACAATTTGATACCTTGAATCTAATTCAGGGTGGAATCACTTCTGCGAGCACCACATCTGAGTCCAGCTGTGAAGCAGTTCGACTATGTTGCAATGTTTTGGTCAGACTGTCTGCTCTCAGGGGAAGGTTGCTGGAGAGAATGGATTCTGTAAATTGGGAGTCGTTGATTCAGCAGGTAGCTATCTGCTCTTCTAAAACAATCTAGCTGACTTTGTGTTTCTCAACTCCATTTATAATTCTATATAGTATTTAGTTAACATTGACAGAATTTTGGCATCTGTTCTTGAGGAGGTTATGAGAAATAAAAAAAAGTACTTTTTGATGGTTGAGAAAACAAACTTGGCTATGATGAATATGAAATTATGTCTCTGTATTATTAACATCTAACCATGCTTATGATGAACTTATCTTAGGTATTGATAATTAACCATATTTCAAGGACACATATGATTGTTTGTTTGAATTATTGTTAATTTGTTTATTTAATGTTTGTTTACTTTGTAAGCTGGTGTCTCACATACAATCATCTTCACGCAGTAATCTATGAAAATTGAAGTAATATATAACTATAAATAGGCTCATGGTTGTCATTTTATATTCATCAGTGCTGGTCCCTAAAACTAATTTGGCAGCTGAGTGTATTGTTGAATTCAATAATTTTTGCAATTTTCTTCATATTCTTCTTCCTCTCTTATTGTTTCTCTCTTTTTCTTTCCTTTTTCTCTTGGTCTATGATCTAAAAGTGGAAGGTCCTTGGAAATAGACAAATTAAGATGAAGGATATTAACTTGTAATTGTATATGTACGTATATTCTTGATTAAATACAGGGGGTCTTACACCTTGCAGGCACATCTGCAATCTGTGAACTTATCAGCAAGTTCTTTTTACGTACCTGACTCAACTTCCATCCACTATCTTAACTATGGTGCTGCAGTAAGTGAGGCAAGATTCTCTACCTTTGAGGATTGGCTTTGGTGCTTATGTTGCAGTTCAAATATTGTTCCTGCAAGGTACACTTGAAGCTGCCCTTTGGGCATGATATAGATATTTCTAGCATACTGGTTTACTGGGGATATCTGTTTCATTTTCATTTAAACCTTCTGACAGGAGAAACTACAATTCTGCAAGCAGATATTATTTACAATTGTGGACAAAGCCTTAACCCTGCTGCTAATTTAGGACAGGTCAGATGAAAAACTGTGTTACTCAACTTTACTTAATAGCCACTATAATGAAGCTTTAGAGTTCCTTGATGTGAGGATTTCAGTAAGATAGTGTTTACTTGTTATAGATATAGACCTAAGCTTTTTTTTTATGAATATGCTGAGTGTGGTAGGACTGTCAATGGATGCCTTGATTGATTATCACAGGCTTATTTTGTTTAAGAATTAATAGTTGCATTTGGCAGATTGAAGGAGCTTTTGTTCAAGGAATTGGTTTTTTCATGCTTTAACAATACCCTACGTATTCAGACGGATTCGTGGTTTCTGAAGGCACATGGACTTACAAGATCCCTACTATTGACACCATACACAAACAGTTTAATGTTGAAATACTGAACAGCAGGCATCACCAAAAGCGTGTACTCTCTTCGAAAGGTAATGTGTCTCCAACTGAGTTTTCTGGGATATATGATAGTATCATTACTTAACATGTCAATTTGAATCTGTGACTTGTGCAGCATCTGGTGAACCACCATTGCTTCTGGCAGTTTCAGTGCTCTGTGCTACAAGAGCAACCATTCGAGAAGCTCGGAAACAGCTTCATACATGGAGTGACTTAGACAGGTCTGATTTAACATTCAATTTGGAGGTTCCTGCCACTATGCCATTGGTGAAGAAGCTCTGTGGACTGGACAGTGTAGAGAGATGCTTACAGTGGAGAATGGCAAAGGGATAGCTGTGCCAAAGCCATGGATTGGTCCAAGAGTAGAATATCTATTTGGATCCTCAAATAACCTTTTTCATTGCTGTCTATTGAATTATAGGACATTTTATACTGGAAGTTACACAACATTACAGGTCTGTACAGGTGAATTATAACAGGGGGAGAGGGAGGTATTAATGTTGATCTGTTTACTATTTCAAAATGTCAAGAGTGCATTGGAACAAATATTTGGAAGCTGCATCAACTACAAGAAGTATTATTGCAATGAATTGGTAAAAGTTTGTACAGGTAAATTCTTAAAATCATCTTTGTACAACATCTGTATGTCCTTTTGAACTCTACTTAGATATGTGATATGCAATTGGGAAATTAATGAGAGATTTTATTTTTAAGAGAATTCTTAGAGGGTCTACTCATGAGATTTGGATTCTTTAGTAAAATTTGAATTTTAAAATCAGTTAAATATTCATAATGCTCTTTTTGTTATAAGAAGATATAAAAAAAATTCTTATAAATTTTAGTCTCATTAACTCTTAATTCTAAAAACTGTAATTCGTCGTCGCGATAAAGTCATGTATTGCACGATATTATTATATAGTACATGATAATATCTTGTATTGTATTATAACGACATGTATTGCATGAAATTATTATATATTACGCTACATTATAATGTAAATATAGGTATTTTAGTCTTTTTAAGGTGATTAAGAATCTAAAATAATTTCAAAAGAAACTTATTTGGGTTTGAAATTAGGGTTGGGCTATTTGAACGTATAAGACTATTCACTAAATCTATTTACTAAACAAATCCACATTTAAAATTTTAAATTTTACTCAACAAATTCACCAAAATACCCCATCTTTACTAAATTCAATTTGTATAATATATTTTTTTCCTATTGTTACCAGGTCCTGGTTGAGAAGCTTGAGAAGTTTTAGTTATTTGCTCCATTTATTAACAAATATGACTTGAACTCTGACTATTTTGGGTATGTTTGAGATTGAGGTGCTGTAGTTTTTAAGCTACAGCTGCTGTGAAAAAAAACTGTAATTATAAAATAAAAATTAATAATATATAATAAATATAATTTTTAAATAATAATTTTAACAAAATTATTAAAAACATAATAAATTTTACATCTTACAAGTGAAAAATCATATTAACATAGCTAATATAGCTTAAAAGCTACGGCAGTTAGTGTTTACCAAGCACTTTAGTATTAATATAGCTTAAAAATTATAACTGCCCAACCTCAATCTCAAACGTACCCTTTCTTTATTGTTGCTTCCTGCTCCCTTGTGTTATTTGAAACATTGTCAATTCAATTCATGCAAAAGCAATTAAGCCAAATAGTGGCTGCATTAAAGATCCATGCTTAACAATTCAAATAAAATTTTATGAACCTTATAGCACGAATAAATGTTACTAAACGAATTATCTGGGAATCTAAATATTAAAAACTCTCCGAAGTATGAAGAAGTTGAAAGCCTGGTGTAGTAACGGATGAGAACAGAATTTCAATTAACATTACTAAGCAATCCTCATAATTACAAATTCAATTTAGAAAATACATTTTTAAAAAATGGGTTTAAGAAAAATATAACATTGAATGTAAAGATGTGTTGAAAGAGCTAAAATTCTTTTTTTTTTAACTATATTTTAGTGTTTATAATTATAATTTGATATTAGGGTAATTTAATAATTAAAAATTATTTTAAAAAATAGGTTTAGTGAGTAGTTTGGTGGGTTCATGTATCCCACCCTTAAAATTATTTAGAATATTCATGATAAAATTACCAAAATTTTATAGAATTTTAATAGAGCCACATATTTTTTATACAAATTAATAAGACATATAAAGAAGATTACTATTATTAGTTGGACGGAAATAAGAAATAATGAAAATAAATTATGTTCGCCATGTGGTGTTTTTATCCAATCAATATTGTTATGCCACATCTTTTTTTACTTTTATACAAATAATTTTGTAATTCTAAAATTAGATGCTCTAACCAAAGACTCAAATTAAATTGAACAAATTAAAAACTCTATTTGACTCAATTTGGGTCAGACTAAAATATAAATTTCAACATCCGGTTTCCTTTCAACACAACAAGGAAGCAGAATTTTTAATTTTTTTTTTTAAATCGATTATTTTAATTTTGTTAGAATATACATTGGCATTTAGAGTATGAAATCTACGCAGGCAACTCAATGATAGGGAAAGAGAAAAAAGTTAAAAAGTTTAGGTACAAAGTTTGAGGAAGAAAAATCTCAAATACAAACAAATTAATATTGTAGTAAAAGAAAAAGGATTTACGCAACCGAATAAAAAAGTAGATAAGATTTTTGTTTCTAATTTTGCTTTTGGAACATGGACAAAATCGACATCATATTAAATAGTATTATTACAAGATTTTTTACTGCTATTAAGCTTAACCAAATCAACATCATAGCTTAAACAAAAAGATTTCTGGTAATCTGGCATAGATTTTTTTTTTTAACTTTTAATTTATTTTGTATTAATAGCAGTCAAAATGGAATATTCTTTTAAATGCAATATTAAGTTCTATACTTTTTTATATTGAACAAATATCTTTTTCAATAAGATTTAAATTCAGTGTTAAGTTGAGTTTTGTTTTAAACTTTGCATAATATAGTAATAACTAGTTAGTTATAAAAATATTTTAATATTATGAGTTAGGTGAGCTTGGTTGAGTTGAATCAATATTGTGAAAATCTAATCCAACTCACTATTGATTTGGTTGAAAAAAATAAACCTAAAATAATCAAATAAACATATCTAATTTTATCCTTAAATTATTGGGTTCGATTAGATTGGTTGATCGAATTAAATTATTGGGTTCGATTAGATTGGTTGATCGAGTTAATTGGGTTGACTAAAATTTAAAAAAAAAAGAAAAATCAAAATATATAAAAGTTAAACAAAAATTATTTGGTATTTAAAATCAAATTCAAATAAGAAAAAAAATATGTTAATTCTCCATCATAACATTAAATGTTGTCTATTTTACCCAATATCTATCAATAACAAAGCAACAAGAATAAAGATTGTATTAAAAAAAATATTAGATATAACATTTGAAAATCTATCAACTTAGTATTAGTGAAATTCAAGTTTAATTTCTAAATTTTGAGTCTAGAAAATTTGATTAATTTCAAGTTTAATAGAGAAAAACCGAAAAGAGTTTTTTGTATAAAAGAATAAAAAAATAGTTCAAAATTAGGTTTAATCATTTAGGTTTAGCAATTGATGGTTGATATTAATTTTTCTATGCTTTTTATTATTTTTGCGTTGGATTGAATAATATAGGTTCATGTTAATGAACTAAACCTAATTCAATCATTAAATGGTTGAAAAAAATTGATTCAATCAACCCATTATAACCCAATCAAATTATCTAAATTTATTTTGGGTTAGGTTGAATTGAATTGGGTCAATTAGATTTAATTGAGTTTACTATCTATGATTATGAAAGTTTAATATAGTTCAATTATGTACTGAATCTAAATTTCTTTAATTAGTATTTTTTTTTAAGAGGACTTTGGAGGAGTGTCAATAGTCCCACTCTATAAGAACATAAGTGGCATTTTTTTTTTGTTTTTACAAATAAAAAATTTTTAAACATAATTATTTGACATCTATATCTTTGAAAATTAAAATGAAAAAAATTATTAGGTTTAGAATTTAGGAAATAATTATATTAATAGAATTTTTTTTTAGATATAACATTTATTTCTCATTACTTTTTTAAATTTTATTTTTTTATTCAAATGTAAATGTTTGAAAATAAAATATAAATTACAAAAAATAAACAATTTTTTTTAAAAAAAAATGCCTAAAATTTATCACACTCCAAATATTTAAATACATCAAGTTATAAAGTGACACGGTTTATGACTCTACAATATGAATCACAAAATAAGGTGCCAATAGCCAGCTCCCTTCTGACTAATTCAAAAACAGCTGTGAAAAAATATATAGCAACTAATTAAGAATAAATAATAATAATTATTAGGAAATTATTATGAGTTTGAGAGATAATATCACCTTCCTTAAACCAATCAAAATAATTATAATTTTTTAAAAATCAATGTTATCAATTTTAATTATACTAACAATACGAACAATGCGTAATGAAAGATAAAGTAAATAGTTTTTGAAAAATTATATCTGGTGAATGGTGTTTGACTTCTTTCGAGTGCTATTAAACTAACGAAATCAGCATCAACATCAAGGATTTCTGGTAATATGGCATAGCTCTTTTTTTGTTTGACTTTAAGTTTTGTTTTGCATTAATAGCTGTCAAAATCGAATATTCTTCTTAATGAACATTAAGTAATAAACTTTTTTAAATTGGCTGTGTATCTCCCTTAATTAAAATTTGAATTCAACGTTGAGTTGAATTTTATTTTAAATTTTGTATAATATTGTAATAGATAGTTATAAAACAAAAATTAAACAAGCAATTAAATTTTAATGTTATGAGTTGGAAAGGACTTAGATTGGGTTGGATTGGTGTTGTGAAAATTTAACGCTTAAATTATTAGGTTGGTCAGATTTGATTGATTGGAGTGATTAGATTGACTAAAATTGATAATGGAAAAAAAAATCAAAAGATAGAAAAAGTTAAAAGAAATTATTTGTTACTTAAAATCAAATTCAAATAAGAAAAAACACATTTATTCTCCATCATAACATTAAATATTATCCATTCCACCCAACATCTATCAATAAACATAGTAACATAAATAAATATTTTATAACATTTGAAAATCTATCAACTGAGTATTAGTGAAAATTAGGTTTGATTTTTGAATTTTGAATATAAGAAAATTTAATCAATTTCAGATTTTACAGAGAAAAATTGAAAAAAGTCTCTTCTATAAAAGAATAGGAACGATTCGAAATTAAATTTTGTCATTCAAAGTTTAACAATTGATGGTTGCCATTAATTTTTTATGAGTTTTATTGTTTTTGGATTAGATGGGATGAAATGGTTCGTGTTAATGAACTCAACCTAAATCAATCATAAGCAGTTTGAGCTTCCACAGAATTTTGTAGAGATTAATTTCTTCCACAATTATTTAATAATTGTGTGGAGTTAGTTTTCTTTTTTATAGAATGTGAGTGGAGTAAAAGTTACTCAATATTAGTAAGGGTATAAATTTAAGTAATACTTAATAAGATTTCAATTTAAAATAGTTAATTCATTCTGCAATTATGAAATAATTGTGTGGAGATAATTATTTCTCTTATAAAATATGAGTAGCGTAAGTGGGATAGATGTCCCTGAATATTAGTGATGATACAAATCTAAGCAACACTTGATAAGATATAAATGTAAACTACTTAATCCCTTCCACAATTATTTCATAATTATGTGAAGAAAGTCTTTATTCTTACAAAATTAAGTGGAGTAAAAATTTTTGAATATTAGAGATGATATAAATTTGATTAGTGATAGTTCTAGTAATATCGTAGTAGTTTAAATGTAATAAAATTTAAATGTAAATTAGTTATAGTAATAGTCTGATTTATAAATATTAGTAGTTGTCTGATGTAATATCGTAATAGTTTGATTGTAATATCATTATAAAAGGAAAAAACCTAAATAAATTATTAATAATGGTTGAAAAAATTGACTTAGAGATTTTTTTTTAATCTAAAGACTGAATTTTAATTATTTTCAAATATTTACTATTTTTAATTTATTTATTTTCTATCACTTATATCTAATTATAAGATTTTTAAGTCTAAATAAAAAAAATTTATATATTTTGACTTTTATCTAAATCACAAAATATCTAAATAGAATTTTAATATTCTCTCATTAATATCCTTATTAAATAAATTTGTTTCTTATTATATAAATTATCATTTTATTATTTTTTTTATTTATCCATTTTTCTGTTATATGTGTGTATTTAATTATTATTATTATTTTTGTGAATACAAATTTTAAATATAATAAAACTTTAGGTGAGTGTATTTTATAATAAGTCAATCTCTTTATATTTATATTTACTATTTTTATAATAGATTTTGGATTTGATTTAATACTTTAATTTTTAATTCAAATGATTAAATAATTTCTGATTGAATTATGTAATTAACAAGAAAAAATGTCAATACAATATACTAAAAATAACATTATAATTATCATATATTAATACAAAAAAATACATTTGTTAGGTATATATTTTATATTTCATGTTTTGTTAACATAAATATTATCAAAATTTTTCACTAATTAAATAATTTATTTATAATTTGTCATGTGTTTGACCAATAAATATAAGTATTGTTAATATTTATGAGATTATATATATCAAAATATCATATTTCAGATGTTTTCTTTTTAAAAAATAAATAATTTAACACTTATATTTATACATTAAAAAAAATAAACATATCATTCAAATATATATATTTACACCTATTTAGACTTTAACCAAATTTATTTATTTATTTACAAAAACTAAATAAATAAATACTACCTCAGTCAATCCATCTAATTTCATTTAGATTAGATTAAATTGAACATGTTAGATTTATCCACCCGTAAGTATGAGAGCTCAGTATAGTTTGGTTTAGTACTAAAATCCAAATTCCGTTAATTAGCATGTTTTCCTTGATGGTAAATCCTTACCAATTCAAACGCAACATGTTGTGTGGCATTGTAAGTCAACAAAAATTAGGAAAATGACATGATCAATCCTCTTCAATTTTGAAGCCAAAAAAAAAAAGCTCTTCAATTTCATTGGAAATTGAATTACACATTCGTTGAATTTTCTTAATTTATTTAAAAAAAGGTAACAGTCACTTTCTTCACTAGCTTTTTATCAAAAAAGCAAAAAAAGTTAAAAGAGCGGCAATATCTTCAAATTATTTAATTCTCATATCCATGCATTCAGTGGCCAAGCCACTAAACGAGGTCCGAAAATTAAAAAAAAAAAATCGTTTGAATTTTTTTGAAACTTTTTTATTTTTTGAATTACTAATATTATAATCAAATATATGCTATAAATTTTTATTTTAATATTAGAGGGAGATTTATTATACTCTATACACAAACTAAAGAGACAAAAAATTTTTACTAAAAAGAAAAATTATGAGTCCTATCCATATCGAGACTCAAAGTTAATTATAAAGTTTAATAAAATTAACAAATTTTTACGCTTCACATATTTAAATATATCAAGTTACAAAGTGATGTGCTTGATGACTCTACGTCTTGACGCCACAAAATAAGGTGCCACTAGCTAGTTACCTTTTAGACTCATTCAAAAGTAGCTTATATATATATATACAGCAACTAATTAAGAATAAATAATAAATTAAAAAAATTATTATGAGTTTTGAGAGATGGTTGGTGGCCCAAAGAAAGAATGAAAAAGTGAACTCTTAGTCTCCACCAAGCATCAGTGCTCACGCTCATTTTTACTATTTAAAAAAAACAGTGCAAGCTATTGGATAAAGACAACATATTCTTGGAAGCTAGTGTTTCAGTAGTACTTAAGTTACTGTTGCTTGATGGGTGGTCCGTTTCAGTGTGTAACTGTTAGCGATAGAAAATGGTTGAGCAGCAGCAGCACAGAGGAACAAGACACAGTGTTGTGTTTGCTGTTAATGGAGAAAAGTTTGAGGTCTCAAGCATTGACCCTTCTACTACTTTGCTTGAGTTCTTGCGTTATCATACTCGCTTTAAGAGTGTCAAGCTCGGTTGTGGTGAAGGCAAGTCCTGGTTTTATGCGTAGTTATGTTGTGTGTAATATCATTACTGTTCTGCTTTTGTGTATATGTATATGGCTTGGAGCTTTCATCCTTTGAGCGTTGACATATTTTACCTAGTTCATTTTGTTTTGTTTGAGCTTTTCTTTCATGGGTCCGTTTACTTTCTTTAATCCTCCGCAAGTTTGGTGCTTAATTTGGCTTTAATAGCCGGCTTTTCTCCTTTTTGCTGGTTTTCTGGTCTTCTCGCTTCTCAGTATAACATGAATATCAGTGGTGGGAAATGGGTTATTTACAGGATTCTTCTACATAGGACTAAACAGAAAATTTATTTAAGTTTTTGGGGGAGAAAAAAAGAAAAGAAATTGATTTGTAAAACTTTCCCATTGAATTTCTTGGCTGCCAAAGAGATGATTTAGGAGGTTGTTTTGGTAATGTAAGCTGTTTCATATTCTAATCATCTAAGTGTTTATTTTCTGTGTTCTTTGTTTTGTAATTGCAGGTGGTTGCGGTGCATGCATTGTCCTACTGTCTAAATATAACCCTGAGCTTGACCAAGTTGAAGATTTTACTGTAAGTTCATGTCTCACTCTGCTTTGTAGTGTAAATGGATGTTCGATTACCACAAGCGAAGGTCTTGGAAGTAGCAAGACAGGATTCCACCCAATTCACCAAAGGTTTGCTGGCTTCCATGCTTCTCAGTGTGGGTTTTGTACACCTGGGATGTGTATGTCGCTGTTTTCAGCTCTTATTGATGCAGAAAAAACCCATCGGCCAGAGCCCCCTCCAGGATTGTCCAAGTTGACAATTTCAGAGGCAGAGAAGGCTATTGCTGGGAATCTCTGTCGCTGTACTGGCTATCGGCCCATCGCTGATGCCTGTAAAAGTTTTGCAGCTGATGTTGATATCGAGGATTTGGGGTTTAACTTTTTTTGGGGCAAAGGGGTGAGTAAAGAAGTAAAGATTAGTAGATTGCCACCGTATAAATGTAATGGTGAGATATGTACATTTCCACAGTTTCTGAAGAAGGAATGTTCCTCTTCAATGCTTTTGGATATAAAAGGAAGTTGGCACAGTCCTGTTAGTGTTCAGGAACTTCAAAACGTGTTTGAGTCTGTTGAGGGTAGAAATCAGATCTCAAGTAAATTAGTTGCAGGTAATACTGGAATGGGTTACTATAAGGACGTAGAGCATTATGATAAATACATTGATATAAGGTACATTCCTGAGCTATCAGTGATTAGGAGGGATCAGACTGGAATCGAAATTGGAGCAACAGTGACAATCTCCAAAGCTATTGAAGCTTTGAAGGAAGAAACCAATGAATTTCGCTCTGAAGCTGTGATGGTTTACAAAAAGATTGCTGGACACATGGAAAAAATTGCTTCAAGATTCATTAGAAATTCTGCCAGTGTCGGTGGAAATTTGGTTATGGCACAGAGTAAACACTTCCCCTCAGATGTTGCTACGATACTTCTCGGGGCAGGTGCAATGGTAAATATAATGACAGGTCAAAAGTGTGAAAAGCTTCTGGTTGAAGAATTTTTGGAAAGGCCTCCATTGGATTCTAGAAGTGTACTCTTAAGTATAGAAATACCATGTTGGGATCCAAATAGAAATGTTACTTCTGAAACCAGTAGTGTGTTACTGTTTGAAACCTACCGAGCTGCACCACGACCCCTTGGTAATGCATTGCCCCATTTAAATGCTGCTTTCTTGGCTGAAGTTTCTCCCTGTAAAACTGGTGACAGAATTAGGGTAAACAACTGTCGGCTGGCTTTTGGTGCCTTTGGGACAAAACAAGCAATTCAAGCGAGGAGGGTTGAGGAGTTTTTAATGGGAAAAGTGCTTAGTTTTGGTGTTCTGTATGAAGCTATAAAATTACTTAGAGACACTGTGGTACCTGAAAATGGTACTTCAACACCTGCTTATAGATCAAGCTTGGCTGTTGGTTTTCTTTTTGAGTTCTTTGGCTCGTTAGCTGAAATGAAAAATGGAATTTCTAGGAATCGATTGTGTGGATTTAGCAACAATGTCTTGTTGAAGGATTCACACATGCAGCAGAATCACAAGCAATTCGATGAAAGTAAGGTATCGACCTTGTTATCATCTGCCAAACAGGTTGTGCAGTTAAGTAGAGAATATTATCCAGTTGGTGAGCCGATTACTAAGTCTGGGGCTGCTTTACAAGCTTCTGGTTAGTAACATCTTGAATGTTAAACTTTACATTAACTCACCAGCATCTATCTGCTGTTATTAAATATTCTGAATACTGATTGTAGTAACTTACTAGCATTTGACATGACCAGTTTCTTAAAAGGCATAATAATGAATAAATCATAGTTCTAGTTTCAGTTATATCTCATAATTCAACATGATATTTGAGTTGGTGTAAATATCAAATCTGTCTTGCCTTTTTATTTGTGTGTGAGTTAATTGCTGAAAAGACAACAGTTGTTAGGAGTGATCTCAATTTGACCACTTTGCTGTGGTCTCTGTTTATTATCCAGATACAGCTGGATAACTCGGATTCAAAAAGGTTCGACATGTTTTTTAATTGTTCTTGATGACTTTTACAGTTTTACTGTCGATTGGATTTTCTTAATTTTTTGTCACTTATGAGCCTAGGGTGTCTAGTGATTGGAGAACAATCGACTTCTTTATTGATTTTTATTGATATTATTGTTGGATGAATTTTCTTAAATCCGAATTGTTAAAAAGGTCTCTTGTTTAAACTTTCAGCCACAAATTTTTATTGATTTACTACTCCAGTCTCTCTACAATCAGTAGAAAGAGTATGCTCATCTAGCAACTTTTGTAGGTGAGGCGGTTTATGTGGATGACATCCCTTCTCCAATAAATTGCCTTTATGGAGCATTTATTTATAGCACAAAGCCTTTGGCTCGCATAAAGTGCATAGAATTCAAGTCTAAATCAGTGCCAGACGGAGTCATAGCACTACTATCTTATAAAGACATTCCAGAAGGGGGCGAGAATATAGGTTCTAAAACCATTTTTGGTCCTGAACCTTTGTTTGCAGATGAGCTTACTCGTTGTGCTGGTCAGCCTGTTGCCTTTGTGGTAATTTATGACTTCTTCAGACTTGTTTAGTGCACTCAGTAGGAAAACTGCATAAGTTTTCTTTATGGGGATTTGGTGTTTAATTTAATGCATTATACGACTGTTTAGGTTGCAGATTCACAGAAAAATGCAGATAAAGCGGCAGATTTTGCCGTGGTTGATTATGATATGGGAAATCTAGAACCCCCCATACTATCTGTAGAAGAAGCCGTTGAGAGATCTAGCTTTTTTGAGGTCCCTTCTTTTGTATACCCCAAACCGGTTGGTGACATATCTAAAGGAATGAATGAAGCAGATCATAAAATTCTCGCTGCTGAGGTGATTTCATTTACTTCTGCTTCCTATACTGCCTTCTCTGTTAAAACACTGAGAAACCAATTTTATTTCTTTTTGGAATGTTGACATTGCTATATTTACATGGCATTTCTGTAAAGTCATCTATTAAGTATTCTCATGAAGTTAGCCCTCATATATTTACTAAATTGTTACATGCAGATTAAACTTGGGTCACAATATTATTTTTACATGGAGACGCAAACTGCCCTTGCTGTGCCAGATGAAGACAACTGTTTGGTGGTTTACAGTTCAATTCAGTGCCCTGAGTATGCACATGCTACAATTTCTAGATGTCTTGGTATTCCTGAACATAATGTTCGTGTGATTACAAGAAGGCTGGGGGGAGCTTTTGGTGGAAAAGCTATAAAAGCCATTCCTGTGAGTATCTCTCGCATGTAAACTTTTATTTTAAGTAGGTCGAGTGCAATCCTTGTTGAGGCATATGTGTTTGTGCTGATATACTAGTCTTAATGTAGTCTTAATCTGAAATGGAAGATGCAGAAAAGATTAATCAGTTCTTTTATCATTTTCATTTTTCTTTTTTCAGAAGAAAAGATAAAATAAAAGAATTATACATGCACTAACCAAACATTTAATTAATATACTTTACGGCTTCGTAAATTAATTTCTTATGTTGTTTTTATCGTAGTTTAATATTGTTGGTGCCACTATAGAACTACTTACAGTGTACTGTTATTAGATTGCTACAGCATGTGCACTTGCTGCACACAAATTATGCCACCCAGTCAGGATTTATGTCAAGCGCAAAACTGATATGATAATGGCAGGAGGAAGGCATCCAATGAAAATAACATACAGCGTAGGATTCAAATCCAATGGGAAGATAACAGCCCTGCAACTTAACATGTTAGTCGATGCAGGATTTTCTTCAGATATAAGTCCAGTTATACCATCAAACATGATTGGTGCACTTAAAAAGTATGACTGGGGTGCCTTACATTTTGATATAAAGGTATGCCGAACAAACCTTCCAAGTAGATCAGCAATGCGAGCCCCTGGAGAGGTACAAGCTTCGTTCATTGCTGAAGCTGTGATTGAACATGTAGCATCTACCCTTTCAATGGAAGTGGATTTTGTCAGAGGTATCAACCTCCATACACACAATAGCCTTAACTTGTTTTATGAGAGTAGTGCAGGTGAACCAGAGGAGTATACCATACCCTTAATATGGGATAGACTGGCCATGTCTTCGAGCTTCGACCAAAGAACTGAAATAATAAAAGAGTTTAACAGGTCTAATTTATGGCGAAAAAAGGGCATTAGCCGCGTACCTCTTGTTCATGAAGTGACACTTAGGTCAACCCCTGGAAAAGTAAGTATTCTAAGTGATGGGTCTGTTGTTGTTGAAGTTGGAGGTGTTGAGATGGGCCAGGGACTCTGGACAAAGGTGAAACAGATGGCTGCATTTGCACTCAGTTCTATCAGATGTGGTGGAATGGGGAATCTGTTGGATAAAGTACGGGTTGTACAGGCTGATACCTTGAGTGTAATTCAGGGTGGATTCACTTCTGGAAGCACTACTTCTGAGGCCAGTTGTCAAGTAGTCAGAGATTGTAGCAATATTCTGGTTGAGCGGTTGACTCCTGTCAGGGACAGGTTGCAGGAGCAAATGGATACTGTAAAATGGGAGACACTGATCCAGCAGGTACATATCTGCTCTTCTGAAGCACTCTCTACTGAATTTATTTTGTTTAACCTTGCTGGCTGAAGGACTTGTACTGACTACTTGAGCCCATCATCTTAGATATTTTCGCCTTCAACTTATTAGATATTTATGGAAGTCTTCCAAAAAGTCATCTCTTTTGCAGTTGATAAATTTGTCGAACAGGGCTATATATATATATAATAAACCTTGAAAAAGCAAGAGGAAACTTAAATTAAAAATGAGAAAATATTACAAGAAAACAAGGTTGGAAGAAACAGCCAAGCCCCTCAACATTGATCATCCTAAAGATCAAAATAGCAAAAGCAAAAATTAGCTGAAATGAAAATAGAGGTTCTTGGAAGCATCTTTTGAAGAAAGGCACTAGTCTCAGGAGGACTAGTAGACCACCACGTAAAAGCTCTAAGAGCCTAAGTTAGTCAAAACATGTCACCCAATGCCTTGTCACAAAGTATCGCATAACCATTGAAACCAACATAGGACTTTAACCATTTGATTCTACACCAGATAGTTAATTCTCTTTGGGAAGTGGGGTTCACCACTCCCCTAGTATTCCAACATAGCACTTTAATCATGGAGAAAGTGGAGGTGTACTCTTTCCTCTGATGAGGATGGCAGTGAGGATCAGAGTTCATGGATAAAGTAAGTCTCTTTGACCAAAAAACAAAACCTTCTGGCTGATACTGGATGTCTTCAAGTATGTGCACTCCTGTTATATTTGCGTCAAGTATTGTTTATTTTTCATTGAATTCTTTCATGTAATTGTGCAGTTAATATCTACTTTTAGATAGTTTATTTTAAAGCATTTTTGCACTTTGTTAGATTGGCAGTGAACCGGTGAAGAGTGACAAGAAAATAAAATTATCCACGAGAGAGATGGAATTTTGTACATAGATGTTAGTTATGTAACTTCTATGTAACCAAGTACCAAGGGCAGATGTTTTTGTTTTGTTTAAAACTAATATTGATTGTTGTCATACGTTCATCACTTCATGCAATACTCTACAAAAATTGAAGCATGTTATCCTACAACAATATACTCATACTGTTTGTGAACATGGCAACAAAACTAAAGCCAATTTTCATCATAGTGGTTGAACCATTCTTAAGATTAGAACAATGTAAGGATGCCTTTACTGTTGATCTAATAGAGAAAGTGCGCAGCCTGCTTTTAAAAAACTGATGCAACATCCAAGAATGACATGATGAAATTAACCCAATATTTGTTTAAATTTTCCAGTACCAGTTGGTTCACATTGCTAGTTTACATTATCACTTCGCATTTTCTTCCTTGAGCAGAGTTTTAGGAGAATGGATATCTACTCATAATGTCTTTTGGATATTTGATTGATTATATGCAGAAAGTCCTTCCATCTCATTGTTTTAAAGTATCACATTGCAGGCATATGTCCAATCTGTCAATTTATCAGCAAGTTCTATGTATGTACCTGACTTTACTTCCATGCAATATCTTAACTATGGTGCTGCTGTAAGTGAGGTAAGCTTCTCTATCTTCATCAACTGCTTTAGTCACTTTTTGCTGTTAAAATATTTTTACTTTAAACTATACTTGAATGTGCCCTTAAATCTAGTGTATCACCTTGAATACCAAATTATACGACCATATTGTGCTATCTCTGGGAATACTATTCATGAACCTTTTGCTTTCACAGGTGGAAATAAACCTTCTGACAGGAGAAACCACAATTGTGCGATCAGATATTATTTATGACTGTGGACAAAGCGTCAACCCTGCTGTGGATTTAGGACAGGTCAGCCTTGCCTTAATCATATTTACTGGTAGATGTTAAAAAGTATCCGTTTTAATTTTTAGTACTTTGGTTTACTGGCATCATAATCAAGCATTGCCATTTCTGCATGCTTGAAGTTCAGCAAGGTGATGTGTCCTTGGTATGGATAGACCTTAGCTGCTGTATATGGATATTTGGATTTGCTTCGTTGTCAAGGATTGATTTGAATCGACTTATTTTATTTTGGAAACTAAAAGTTTCATTTGGCAGATTGAAGGAGCTTTTGTTCAAGGAATTGGGTTTTTCATGCTTGAAGAATACCCAACAAATTCAGATGGGTTAGTGGTTTCAGACGGCACGTGGACTTACAAGATCCCTACACTAGACACCATACCTAAACAGTTTAATGTTGAAATATTGAATAGCGGACATCACAAAAAACGTGTGCTCTCTTCAAAAGGTATGCCGCAAATTTTCATTAAAAATCAGCATTAAATTGTAGATGCATAATAGCTAATTGCATCTCATATTCAATGGTTTTTGCTGAGGGATGGTAAACCTGTTAGTACAATTACTGAATAATATCTTCTGTACTATCAATGTCTAGATGTTTTCCAAACCGGTCAGCCTCTTGCTTTTTACAATCTCATTGCAAATGGTTGCAGTTCATTCTCATCATTACTTTACTTGCTTGTCCACATCATCCTTGTTAGATTTACTGGTACATGGACTAATTAGTTTTGACCTTTGATGGCTTGGTAAATAAGAGAATCTAGCTTGAGCTGTATTGAAAGGAACTTTCAATATTTTAGTTTGTACTGCTTCCTCATCGGAGCCAGAGAGAGTTTTATCAGATTATAATATCGTGATTAAATTGTCAATTTGAATGATTAAATTGTCAATTTGAATTTGTCTTGGGCAGCATCTGGCGAGCCACCATTACTTTTGGCAGTTTCAGTTCACTGTGCTACAAGAGCAGCCATTCGAGAAGCTCGGAAACAGCTTCTTTCATGGAGTCAGCTAGATGAGTCTGATTTAACATTCAATTTGGAGGTTCCTGCCACCATGCCAGTAGTGAAGGAGCTCTGTGGACTGGACAGCGTCGAGAAATACTTACAGTGGAGAATGGCAGAAAGTAAAGGAACTCAGGGCCAGCACAATGGAATGGTCCATTGGTAAAAATTGTCTCTATATTCACTGGCAAAATATATTTTCCTGTTACTCTTTTGGCCACTGGCTAGTTAAACAAAAATAAAACATCGTAATATAGTTGCCATCTGTTGATTTATATAACATATTATTGCAAATTGATTCTATTTTATTGATTGGTCGGCATTTCTAATGTTGAATCTGTTTGTATGTGACCAAAGTAATGGCAGTCCTTGAACAAAGTAGATGATTTTCCTCATAATTCTCGTATTATAATACACAATTCAAACAAAATCTCACAGTTAAGAGGAACAAAAAGAGTAATCATTTCAGTTACAGTACTTATTATTTAGACATGATGTTCCAGATGTAAAGAAAAGCAACTGCGAACCTCCGAGAACTGAGACATCATATGATTGCCGTAGGTGTCATAAATTTCACAATCAAATCTTATTGTGCAAAGCACATACGGGATTAAGGAAAAATAGTGTTCTCACACACTAAAAATGAGGACACTATATAATGGAATGATATTTAAAAGAAAAGACACTACGCCGATAACTAGTCACCTCTACATTACACATCTCTCCACTCCATTAAGAGGTTAGAACACTCTCTATAAAGAAAAAACGAGGGATATCTGGAGGTGCAACAATGCTCTTCCGGATGATTGTTTACTAGTATTATTATTATTATTATTATTTTACTGTTTTTACCAAATTTTTTATGATCAAAACAGGAACTTGAACATCGGAGAGTCTTTTGCAAGCTCAACATCGTATGCTCAGAGCTTTGGAAGTTAATAATGAACTCAAATCCGGCAACTCCAAGTGTGAGAAAAACGAGTTTTTTCAATTACTGACTCAACATTCTTTAAATATCAAGCAAACACAAGTGTTCGACATGCAGATTAACTAACATAAACAACATCATTTCCATGAAGTATGGAAAGTTAAAAAAAATAATAAATGTTAAATCTAACTACCATCAAATTTACTGTATTGTAAGTATAAAGAAATCAAGTTGGTTGCTTCTGTTTGTAATCTATGGGTAAAATATAAAAACAAATAAAGAATTCTTTGATTTTTAATGAAAATTCCGGGTGTTGAAAAAAATGTCTCCGGGCCTGGCCCAAGATTTTACCGTGCTAGCAGCTGAAACCGTTCAGGAAAAAGAAAAACTGAATTGCTGGCATTCACTTCCGGGCATAATTTTTTTTTTTTAAGTTTATTTTGTACTAAAATATTAATAGCAGTCAAAATGGATTTTTCTTTTTCCAATGGACTATTACTATTTTTTTTTCTCAGTTGGCAACATATCTTTCTTAATTAGGATTACGATTAGGAAGCGATACTTAGGAATGGACCGGGTATTGCATGGGGATATTAGGATTTGTAAACATACTCATTTAGTAAATGATATTTTCATCATTGATTTCGTGAGTTTGAACGAGTACAGGTATGAGATTCTTGGATAAAAATTAGATATATTCATCCTCTTCTCCTATCCCTTATATTTTTTTTTTTAAAATTTTTTAACATCTATATATATATATATAAAAGATAATACCTTAACTATTTAACTCTAGATAAACATGTAGTATTTTATTTTAAAATATTAAAAAATTATTTTTTATTTTAAGTAAATATTAATTATAATTTAATAATTATTAAGTTCTTTTTTAGTCCATCAATGTATTACTAAATATTTGGATTAAAAACAAACTCTCTTCTTTGGCGTTTCATTGTCCATCACCCACTTCTTCCAACTGACCATAATTTGAACATTATTTTATTGTCATTTGTTTCCGTTTAGGATAAGAGATGGTCTAGTAAATGACTAGTCTATCAAACGACTCAAATCTCTAAGTAACTATTTAGAATAATAGCATACTTGATGGTCGTTCTAATTATTAAGCTGGTAAGTGTTAATGTGTACATCTTAAAGTTTTAATTTTTTTACTTTAATATTTATTTGATTTAGTTGTTACTTTTAACTTCTAAAACATTAAAAATATAAATAGTCAATAGTTAAATTAGTTTAATGACCAGGTACACGTATTAGCATTTTATACTCATAACCCGCCCAATCAACAAGACAACGAATATAAAAATTTATACTCAGTACTTATACCATACCTTTTTAAAATAAAATGAAAGTAAAATTAGACTCAATACCTTATCTTAACATAGTTGGCCCTACAGGCCCTTGTGCACGTGAGGATTTTTTATCATCCCAGCAATATTAGAATTATTCTTGCGTATATCTTAAATACATGAAAAATAATAGTTCTCAAAGAAAGAAAACATCAAATTAACAATAAGAAAAACCTAAAAGAGAATAATCTGAAATTTATTAATGAAAGGTCAATAACAATAACTATGAATAACAATCCTACTTATATTTATACTAGTATTTGTTAAATTCTAATCATTCTCTAATATGAGAAATAACAAAAAAATATAAGTAAACTATAATTAAAAAAATGATGACTCGAATAATCAGAGTAAAACAAGATAAATCTTAATATAATATTAAATATTAAATTTACTTAAAATTTAAAATTCTTAATTTATCATATCCCATATGCTTTCTATATCATATTGGATTCAGTATTGATAGTAATAGGAAAAAAATTAAAAAAAATATAATTAAATTTTAGTAGTATACTATTATAAATGCACACACAACGAAAGATTACGAAGAGCTCAACGTATAAAGTTTAATTAAGGGATGGCAATTTTTGAGTTCAGGTCTGAGTTTGAGCTTCTCGGTTCCGGACCCTGATATTAAATTTCTAGACTGAAACTGGATTTAAATCTGAATTTTTTCAATTCAGGTCCAGTTCGGTTTTAACCCGGAAAAAATTTGGGTTATGAGATTCTGGGTTCTAAACCCGAATTTTTAAAAAATTATTTGAATTAAAATAAAAAATAATTTTTAGGACTAAAATAAAAAAAATTATTTATATTTATATTAAATACTTTAAAAATTTAATATATAAATAAATATATCTAAGTTCGAGTTCTAAATTTCCAAAACCATCTAAACCCGGACTCAAACTGGAACATATCCAAATACTCATTTTCGCATCCGCATTTCAAAAAATTTTTATTTCAGTGTAGGTTAATCTTGGCCCAAAAAACTCGGGTTCGTCCGAACCTGAGCCAAATCCGAGTTTAATTGCCTTCAACTTAATTGTCAATACTTGATCCAAATTTATTTTCCTCAATGAATTCGACAAAAGCAACAAGTTGCGTGTTCGTGTAAAACTACAAGTTAACAAAATGATATGATCAATTCCATTTTGTTTGAATTCTACATTAATTCGATGAATTTTCTTATTTTATTTAAAATCAAAGAACTAACAGTCGCCTTCTTCATTAACTTTTTATTCACAAAAAAGCGCGGGAATATCTTCAAATTTGTTTAATCCATGCATTTGCCCTACGTGTTACACACTCAAATTGTCTATAACGAGAAGTAAAACAAAACAATCCTATGTTACAAAACAAACTCAAATTGTTTGTAATACAAAAGTTAAACAAAACAGAAAAATTGAGGTAAATAGATTATTTCAAAGAAAACTTAAATCTTTCTAATATATAAGTATAAATTTAAGTTTTCTAATTCTTACCACTTGTTAGGGTGAATTTTATAATTTATAAGGTTATTATTCATTATTTAATAGATGAATATCACTTAATTATGAAAAATTTAAGGTGAATAAAATTTAAATTAAATTTTTAACACTATTTTTTTAATATTCGAATTCTAAGAGTTAATTAATTATAAAAATATTTAAAAATCACTCGATTAAATGAAAATAAATTCTTCCACACCCGATCATGCGAGCAGGTTCCAGCAGCATAATCATTCTCCTGGTTGGTAGTTTGTCTCTCTCATTGAAAAAAAATAGCAAAGATCACACTAAGTCCCACCATGCAGTACTTTTTGTCATTAAAACAAAAAAAAAAAATATCACTCTCCACTCAGCATCATTGCCGACAAATGACAAGCCACAGTCCTCACTCAATTACATTTTAATCAGTGTACCAGTAGTATTTACTTAGTGTTGGCTTTATGAGTAATCCTTTGAAATGATTGCTTATGCCATCTGTATATCTTTTACAGGCACTGGTTCTTGTGCTTATCCATCATTATCATCATCTTCTTCTTCGTCATCATCAGCAGCAGCACCGCCACCAGTAGTATGTAGTTAGTGTTGCTATAGGAGTAATCCTTTTCAGTGTGCGCGTAACTGTTAGTGATTATTGAAAATGGGTGAGCAGGAGCAGGATAGGGGAACAAGACGCAGTGTTGTGTTTGCTGTTAATGGAGAAAAGTTTGAGGTCACAAGCGTTGACCCTTCTACTACTTTGCTTGAGTTCTTGCGTTATCACACTCGCTTTAAGAGTGTCAAGCTCGGTTGTGGTGAAGGCAAGTTACTTAATATGTCATGTGTTATTTCATTTCCGTTCTGCTTTGTGAATCTGTATATGGTTTGGTTTCCTTGATGATGGGAGCTTTCATCCTTTTGAGAGTTGGCCAATATTAGCTAGTTCGTTTTGTTTTGTTTTGAGCTTTTCTTTATTCGGTATGTTTAATTTCTTCAATCCTGTGCAATCTCAATGTTTAATTAGTCTTTAATAATTGGATTTTCACCCTTTTTGTTAGTTTTCTAATTGTCTTAATTTTATATGAACACCAAAAATGGGAAGTGGGTTATGTATAAAATACAGAAATTTTTACCGGAATGGGGATTATCAGGAATTTTTTTTATTTGAAAAAGATATAAAAATAATTTTATACTTAATTTTTTATTTTAACAAAATAAAAATGATTTTTTATTTAATTATTTTTTTGGAGAAGGGAAATGGATGAGCTAAATTTCCATCTCTTTCCCGATTCTTTATTTTTTTATTTTAATTTTTAAATTTAATTTAATTTTTTAAAATTATTAATAAATAATTATAAAATATTAAACATAAATATAAATAATAAATATCAAAATATTTATATAAATATATTATAAAATTTTGAATTTAATTAAAAATATTAATTTTCATATTTATATCTATTTTATTATTAATAAAAAATAATTTATTTATTATTATAATATTGTGGGATTACGAACACAGTTATATTGATAAGTTGATAATGCGTGATTTTTATTGTATTATAAAAGTTGACAAAAATAATTACACTGTAATTTTTATAATAAATTAATATTAATATAAAATATATTATTAAATTTTATTTTAATATAATTAAATTTAATTTAAAAATTAAAAATATATCAATTATTCATCAATTTACTTAAAAAATAGATATTTGACAAAATTTTATGCTATTATTAAAAGAGGGATAAAGATTTTCTTAAGCAATTCTAACAGGTACAGGTGAGAATTAAACGTACACAGAATATCGGCATGGATACGGAGATGCTGGTCCCTCTCCTCCCCATCGCCCTCCCTAGTTATTTATTCTTACACGAGGCAGAAAAAAGAAAGTTAATTTAATTCTTGGAAAAATTTTGAATTCTGAAAGTTTCCTATTGAATTTCTTGGCCACCAAACAGAGGATTCAGGAGGTTGTTTCGGTAATGTCCTAGTATGTATTGTTCTATATTATCTGTGAATCTTTGACTATCATTTAAGTGATTATTTATTGAAGTTCTTTGTTTTGTAATTTCAGGTGGTTGTGGCGCATGCGTTGTCTTACTATCTAAATATAACCCTGAGCTTGATCAAGTTGAGGATTTTACAGTTAGTTCATGTCTCACACTGCTTTGTAGTGTAAATGGATGTTCAATTACCACAAGCGAAGGACTTGGAAATAGCAGATCAGGATTCCACCAGATTCACCAAAGGTTTGCCGGCTTCCATGCTTCTCAGTGTGGGTTTTGTACACCTGGGATGTGTATGTCGCTGTTTTCAGCTCTTGTTGATACTGAAAAAACCCATCGGCCAGAGCCCCTACCAGGATTGTCCAAGTTGACAACTTCAGAAGCAGAGAAGGCTATTGCTGGGAATCTCTGTCGCTGTACTGGCTATCGACCCATTGCTGATGCCTGTAAAAGTTTTGCAGCTGATGTTGATATCGAGGATTTGGGGTTTAACTTTTTTTGGGGCAAAGGGGACAGTAAAGAAGTAAAGATTAGTAGATTGCCACCGTATAAACATAATGGTGAGATATGTACATTTCCACAGTTTCTGAAGAAGGAAAGTTCCTCTGCAATGCTCCTGGATATAAAAGGAAGTTGGCACAGCCCTGTTAGTGTTCAGGAACTTCAAAACTTGTTTGAGTCCATTGAGGGTAGTAATCAGATCTCGAGTAAATTAGTTGCAGGCAATACTGGAATGGGCTACTATAAGGAAGTGGAGCGTTATGATAAATACATTGATATAAGGTACATTCCTGAGCTATCAGTGA
Organism: Murraya koenigii; assembly: GCA_025617385.1. Taxonomy (NCBI): domain Eukaryota; kingdom Viridiplantae; phylum Streptophyta; class Magnoliopsida; order Sapindales; family Rutaceae; genus Murraya; species Murraya koenigii. Next base: position 21,434,743 of record CM046816.1, read on the forward strand.
TTAGGAGGGATCAGACAGGAATAGAAATTGGAGCAACAGTGACAATCTCCAAAGCTATTGAAGCTTTGAAGGAAGAAACCAATGAATTTCACTCTGAAGCTGCGATGGTGTTCAGAAAGATTGCTGGACACATGGAAAAGATTGCTTCAAGATTCATTAGAAATTCTGCCAGTGTAGGTGGAAATTTGGTTATGGCACAGAGTAAACAATTTCCCTCAGATGTTGCTACGATACTTCTCGGGGTGGGTGCAATGGTAAATATAATGACAGGTCAAAAGTGTGAAAAGCTTCTGGTTGAGGAATTTTTGGAAAGGCCTCCATTGGATTCTAGAAGTGTTCTCTTAAGTATAGAAATACCATGTTGGGATCCAAATAGAAATGTTACTTCTGAAACCAATAGTGTGTTACTGTTTGAAACCTACCGAGCTGCACCACGGCCCCTTGGAAATGCATTGCCCCATTTAAATGCTGCTTTCTTGGCTGAAGTTTCTTCCTGTAAAACTGGTGACAGAATTAGGGTAAACAACTGTCGGTTGGCTTTTGGTGCTTTCGGGACAAAACATGCAATTAGAGCAAGGAGGGTTGAGGTGTTTTTAATGGGAAAAGTGCTTAGTTTTGGTGTTCTGTATGAAGCTATAAAATTACTTAGAGACACTGTGGTACCTGAAGATGGTACTTCAACACCTGCTTATAGATCAAGCTTGGCTATTGGTTTTCTTTTTGAGTTCTTTGGCTCGTTAGCAGAAATGAAAAATGGAATTTCTAGGGATCGGTTGTGTGGATTTAGCAACCATGCCTTGTTGAAGGATTCACCCATGCAGCAGAATGATGAACAATTTGATGAAAGTAAGGTCCCAGCCTTGTTATCATCTGCCGAACAGGTTGTGCAGTTAAGTAGAGAATATTATCCAGTTGGTGAGCCGATTACTAAGTCTGGGGCTGCTTTACAAGCTTCTGGTTAGTAACATCTTACTTGTTAATGCATGAAGATTAAAATATAGATTATCTAAATGTTAAACTTTTACGTTAACTCACCAACATCGATCTGCTGTTTTTAAATATCCTGAATACTGATTGTTGTAATTTATTAGCTTTTAACACGACAAGTTTCATTAACCACATTGATGTGGCCTTTGATTACTATCTAGCTAGATACATGGGATTTAGAAAGGTCGGGCATCTTGTTTAAAGGTTCTTGATGACTTTTACTGTTGATTGGATTTTCTTAATCTTGTCATAACCTAAGAGCCATTATATCTGGTGATTGCATAACAATTGACTCCTTTGTTGATCCTTACTGATGTTGGATGGATTTTCTTAAATCCTTAGTGTTAAAAGGGTCTCTTTTGTTTCAACTTTCGACCTCATATTTTTATTGATTTACTACTCCAATCTCTCTAGAATCAACAGAAAGAGTATGCTCATATAGCTAACTTTTGTAGGTGAGGCGATTTTTGTGGATGATATACCTTCTCCAATAAATTGCCTTTATGGAGCATTTGTTTATAGCAAAAAGCCTTTGGCACAGATAAAGAGCATAGAAATCAAGTCTAAATCGGTGCCACGCGGAGTGTCTGCACTTTTATCATATAAAGACATTCCAGAAGCTGGGCAGAATATAGGTTCTAAAACTATGTTTGGTCCTGAACCTTTATTTGCAGATGAGCTTACTTGTTGTGCTGGTCAGCCTATTGCTTTTGTGGTAACCTATAACTTCTTCAGACTTGTTTATTCCTGTCAGTAGAAAGCTGTCTGAGTTTTCTTTAAGTGAATTCTGTGCTTAGTTTAATGCATTAAATGACTTTTTAGGTTGCAGATACACAGAAAAATGCAAATAGGATAGCAGATCTTGTACTGGTTGATTATGATATGGGAAATCTAGAACCCCCCATACTATCTGTAGAAGAAGCTGTTGAGAGATCTAGCCTTTTTGAGGTCCCTTCTTTCGTATACCCCAAATCGGTTGGTGACATATCAAAAGGAATGAATAAAGCAGATCATAAAATTCTCTCTGCTGAGGTGATTTCATTTATTTCTGCTTCCTATTCTGCCTTTTCTGTTATCATTTTTGTAAAGTCATCTATAAATTTTTTTCATGCAAGTTCGCTCTCATAATTCTGCTAAATTGTTCCATCCAGATTAAACTTGGGTCACAATATTATTTTTACATGGAGACGCAAACTGCTCTTGCTGTACCAGATGAAGACAACTGCTTGATGGTTTACAGTTCAATTCAGTGCCCAGAGTCTGCGCATGCCACAATTGCTAGATGTCTTGGTATTCCTGAACATAATGTTCGTGTGATTACAAGAAGGGTGGGAGGAGGTTTTGGTGGGAAGGCCATAAAAGCCATGCCCGTGAGTTTGTCGCACGTAAATTTGTATTTTAAAATGGTTGAGTAAAATCCTTATCAAGGCATATGCAGAAAACTTTTATGAGTTTCACTTTTTTGTTTTCAGGATTAAAAAAATGAGAGAAATTATACATGCACTAACCAAAAATCAATTTTGTACTTTTTTAATTTCTTAGGTTGTTTTATCCTTATTTAATATCCATAGCACTGTATAACTACTTACAGTGTACTGTTTTCAGGTTGCTACAGCATGTGCACTCGCTGCCTACAAATTATGCCGCCCAGTCAGGATATATGTCAATCGCAAAACTGATATGATTATGGCAGGAGGAAGGCATCCAATGAAAATAAAGTACAGTGTAGGGTTCAAATCCAATGGGAAGATTACAGCCTTAGAACTTTACATATTAATTGATGCTGGACAATATCCTGATGTAAGTCCAAAAATGCCAGCAAACGTGATTGGTGCACTTAAAAAGTATGACTGGGGTGCTTTACATTTTGATATTAAGGTATGCCGAACAAACCTTCCAAGTAGAACAGCAATGCGAGCCCCTGGGGAGGTACAGGGGTCATTCATTGCTGAAGCTGTAATTGAACATGTAGCGTCTACCCTTTCAATGGAAGTGGATTTTGTCAGAAGTATCAACCTCCATACACACAGCAGCCTTAATTTGTTTTATGAGAGTAGTGCAGGTGAACTTGAGGAGTATACTATACCCTTAATATGGGATAGATTGGCCGTGTCTTCGAGCTTCAACCAAAGAACTGAAGTTATAAAAGAGTTTAACAGGACTAATTTATGGCGTAAAAAGGGCATTAGTCGCGTACCTATTGTGTATGATGTGACACTTTTGCCAACCCCTGGAAAAGTAAGCATTCTAAGTGATGGGTCTGTTGTTGTTGAAGTTGGAGGGATTGAGCTGGGCCAGGGACTCTGGACGAAGGTGAAACAGATGGCTGCATTTGCTCTCAGTTCTATCCAATGTGGTGGAACGGGGGATCTGTTGGAGAAAGTAAGGGTTATACAGGCTGATACCTTGAGTGTAATTCAGGGTGGATTAACTGCTGGGAGCACTAAATCTGAGGCAAGCTGTCAAGCAATTAGAAATTGTTGCAACATACTAGTTGAGCGGTTGACTCCTCTCAGGGAAAGGTTGCAGGTGCAAATGGGTTCTGTAAAATGGGAGACACTGATTCAGCAGGTACTTCTCTGCTCATCTAAAGCAATATCAACCGACTTTCAAAAATAACTAGTAGATGAGAAAAAATCTGGAGTCTTTCATTTATCTATCTTTAAAGGCGATACCCGCCGTATTAACCTTTCGTCTTTTTCTTCCTCCTTATCTTGAGGGCCCTTTCCATCTCATTGTTTTACAAATCATATCGCAGGCATATCTCCAATCTGTGAGTTTATCGGCAAGTTCTTTGTATTTGGCTGACTTTACTTCTATGAAATATCTAAACTATGGTGCTGCAGTAAGTGAGGTAAGTTTCTCCACCTTTCATGGACTGCTGTAGTCACTTTTTTGCTGTTAAAATGTTGTTACTTTAAAGTATACTTGAAGATGCCCTTAAATCTAATATATCCCCTTGAATAACAAATTATACCACCATATTGTAGTATGCTGAATAATATTTATGGAGCACTGCTGTCACAGGTGGAAATAAACCTTCTGACAGGAGAAACCACAATTGTGCGATCAGATATTATTTATGACTGTGGACAAAGCCTCAACCCTGCTGTTGATTTAGGACAGGTCAGCCTTACCTTAATCATATTTACAAAATTAAACTTTGACATAAGGAAATATCCGTTTTAATACTTTGCTTAACTGTGGCATCATAACCAAGCCTTGGCATTTCTGTACTCCGGGCATGTGATGTGTCCTTGCTGTGGACCTTAGGTTCTGTATATGGATTTGCAGATATGCTTTGTTATCATTGATTGATTTGAGTGGACTTATTTTGTTTAAGAAACTCACAGTTTCATTTGACAGATTGAAGGATCTTTTGTTCAAGGAATTGGGTTTTTCATGCTTGAAGAATACCCAACAAATTCAGATGGGTTAGTGGTTTCAGATGGCACCTGGACTTACAAGATCCCTACACTAGACACTATACCTAAACAGTTTAATGTTGAAATGTTGAATAGTGGACATCACAAAAAACGCGTGCTCTCTTCGAAAGGTATGCCACAATTTTTCATACAAAAGCAGCACTAAATTGTAGATGCATAGTAGCTAATTGCATCTTGTATTCAATAGTTTTTGCTGAGGAATGGTAAATCCTGTTTGTACATTTAGTGTCTTCTGCACTATCAATGTCTAGATGTCTTCTAAACTGATTCGCTTAGTTTTTACAACCTCATTGCAAATGGTTGCAGTTCATCCCCATCATTACTTAACTTGCCCATCCGCCTCATTGTTGCTAGATTTTCTGGCACATGGACTAATTAGTTTTGAACTTTGACGGCATGATAAATAAGATAAGCAACTTGCAATATTTTAGTTTATGCTCCTTCCTCATCGGAGTGAGAGAGAGAGAGTTTTATCAGATGATAATATCGTGCTTAACGTGTCAATTTGAATTTGTCTTGTGCAGCATCTGGCGAGCCACCATTACTTTTGGCAGTTTCGGTTCACTGTGCTACAAGAGCAGCCATTCAAGAAGCTCGGAAACAGCTTCTTTCATGGAGTCAGCTAGATGTGTCTGAATTAACATTCAATTTGGAGGTTCCTGCCACCATGCTGGTAGTGAAGGAGCTCTGTGGACTGGACAGCGTCGAGAAGTACTTACAGTGGAGAATGGCAGAAAGTAAAGGAACTTGCCACCGGCGCGATGGACTGGTTCATTCGTAAAATGTCTGTCTCTATATTCACAGATAATTTTTTTTTTTTTTTTCTGTTCCAGTATTGGCATCTGTTCAGTTAATCATAATTCTCATATTACATTGAAACAAAATCTCTCACATTTAAGGAACAAAAAGAGTAATCATTTCAATTACTTATTTTAGATATGATGTTCCGATTTAAAGAAAAGCAATAAAAAGCAATAAGATGTTCGCATGTAGGTATTAATCCACCCATATGCTTATGCAAGTACAAGACGAAGAACCCGTGAGAAATGAGATATCATATAAATTCTGACTCAACAATCTTTAAATATCAAGCAGACAAGTCTTCAACATGCACATTAACTAGCATAAACTATATCATTTTCATGCCGTATGGAAAATAAAGAACATATTAAATCCAATTACCATCAAATTTCTTTATTCTTTTGGCTGTGGTTCTGACTCAAGATCGGGGCTGAAAAAAAGCCAACTTGAATCATGAAAACCTGCAAAATAATTGTCTGAAACTGTCTTAATGCCAAATTCACGTGTGAATCTTCTAGTGGCTAAGACATGCCTCGCTGTATCAACAACAGTCGAGCTCTTAAATTCCAACACATGCTGGTGGTACATCTCAAAGCTATTTCCAAACAGTACCATTCGTTTTAACAGCGATCCCCAGTTTGCCTGTAAGAGATTGTTGTACAACTCTGCCTCACAGTGTGGCATGTAGAAAAGAGTTGGCTTTACAGCACATCGGCGACCTTGCTCATTTACTGATAGAACGGAACAACCAAGGGCTTCCAAAACCTGAGCTTCTGTTGCAGAAAGAATGGGATCAAACACCTCAATGTCTCCAATCCAACTGAACTTTCTTTTCATCAAGATCGCCAGGCTAAGCTGTAATCTAGGAGGTTCATATGATTCAAGGCTGCCAATACCATACATCACCATCTGCATTTTTGACTCAGAGCCCAAAACATTATAAAATGAATTTAATACTTCTGGTGTTTGTATTTGATCAACCAAAGTTCGATAGAATTCAGAGCTCTCCATTTTTTTAATGCACATCTCTATCCTTTGCAATAATTTTGATACTCTCTGTGGATCAGATTCAACTTCAGTCAGGAAACAAGGTTTTTGTTGCTCTTCTTTAGATCCAATTCTGGGCAAATTTCTTCTTTGTTTGCCACGACGAGGTAAAACAATGGTCCAATCTTCATTTCGCATACGTGTTTCAGGGGCAAGAACTTTTGAAGTTGCAGCCATATTAAACAAAAATTATACCTTCTCTTCAATTAATCCTGCTCTCTCTTCATACAAGAAAAAGGATAAGGTCAACCACTGCACATGGTTAATTCAAATTATAAACATATAAAACAGTATCACATGTTAAGACCATTTGTAGCAGCCACAAAATAGTGTGCTTCCTGTTCTTTGGCCGTGGGTCCGATGCTTGCCCAAAAACAATAGATTGGTATGTAACATCAGATTTTAAATACTAGGGTAGATTTCTTATGATTATCAGAATGGTGTTTATGAAATTTTGTTTATTAAATGAAAATGATGATTTTTAAATGCTATTCAATGCTTTCTGACAAAAGTTTGCAAGGCAGAGTAAAAAAAATAGGATTACAACATTGAAACTGAATTTTGTACATGCTAATGAAAAAAAGTCTTACATTCGAGCCATGCACAAACTGTCTTTTAAATCAGACAAAAACCTGGAGGGGAAAGAAATGTACAAAAAGTTTCCAGAAGTGTTGTGCAGTAAATGTCTAGAACAACTCTGCCTGTCAGAGTGAGAGCAGCACGTAGGACAAGTATTCAACACAAAGCATCAAGCAGTTCATGAAAACAGAATACATTTTCAGACTAGTAAGAAAGTTGAAGATTTTAGGATTTGTTTTTGAATCTTTCCACCTCCCATCACAAAAAAAGAAATTGACATATTTAATTACTATACACAAACATGAAAAGTTTGAGCTCGCTCATAGTTACAATCATTTTCACATTCAGCAATTCCAAAAATTGTCAGGCTAATACTACATAAATTTAAATTAACTTTTTTTTTTTTGAAAAAATTATAAGCCCTCAACAAAATTTATAGGTTAGAGGATTTTTTCTAAATTGGTCAATCCAGCATCCTGGTAATTAAAGGCCCTTCCCAAACATGTGAGCGTATTTCGAAGCCCAGTCCCATTTTTTCAACTTAAAGATTTTACCAGCTGAACTAGTTTCAAGGCAAATGACAATACAAAGCTTCAACTTTCCCAGGGATTTAAATAAAATACAAGATAAAAAATAAATAATAGTAATAATAATAAAAGAAATTAACACTGATCTCAAACTGACCAATGCAAAAACATAATAAAGTTTCTCAACCAATCTGCAAAAATCTGACTTCCAGTTGCAGCAGTAAACCCAATTAACTATTAATTCACAACCCAATTACCCAGAAGAGGAAATTCAATAATGAAACAAAATAAATAAATAAATAAAAGTTTGAGAAACAACTTAAACGCAAATATACAAGTAAATCAGCTGGAATTGGTGCGACATGATAGAGAAATGAGAGTACGTTAAAGCACTGAGCTTACAAGTGCGGTGATGGAGTCGAAATCTGCCAGCTGCGGCGGCGCTCCGCTGCGTCCCCACGTTGATCGACTTCAGCGATTTTTTATTCAATTAGTTGCGAAATGCTGGCCGTTGATTATGTAATAATGCAATAAGCGATTTTATCATCGGATAGCAAGTAGTTATGAGTTATCTACAAAGGCCCCTCTTGTTTGGAGAAATATCAGGTATGCCCATTTTTGTTAAGAACATTATCAAAGTTTCTCTCAAAATAATATGAAAAAATATAGAGAAATTATCATGTATATATTCTTACCTGTCACTTTTATTAAACATTCTTCATTAATTTTTAACATGTATCATTTATATGGATCCACCTATGTTGCACCTGTTATAACATACAACGGTGTTTTGACTTTGTGTGGAAAAACTGTCCGATTTAAATTAGTTTAATCTAACGGTTTTTAAAAAATAAATGTTAAAAGATGTAGTTATTGGGCACCGTTGAAGCCGGTTATATATATTTATTTTGTGTTTCTTTCACCTATGTATTGGGATAAGAGAGAGATATGTCATACCATTTATGAGGGTGAGGGTGGTTAGATTAACTGGTAAAAATTATCAAGGAAATGGCAGCTCTAAAGAAGGCATTATAACAATCTGGAACCCAATAGAGAAACAGGTGCAGTGTGTTGTTCTGCATCGATCCCTTTCTAGTATCTAATTGCATTCATCTCTCAGTTTGTACGCACCTGTGTTTTATCAGGCATTTCAATTTCATGTCTTTTTGCCCAGTTTATTGAATTTGTAATATAACCGGCCCTTTTTTTTTTCTTCTGATATCTACTTATTTCTATCCAGTCTCTTCTTAATGAATATGAAGACAATTTTAAATTTCTTACCACTGTTAAATTACATTCACTTATTTTTGTACCAGCAACATGAACTGGTTGAGGGGCAGGCATATACCATTCTAGGGTTTATTCTAATGAACTCTGATTAAAATACTCTTTACTTACAAGTGAGAGGATCTACTACAAAGTGGCAGCCTCTATCTTCTCTAGCAATTGAACATTTTAAGTAAGTCTCAGTTTGTCCCTTCTTTATAACATAACTGCTCTTTTTTATAAATTAAGCTTGCTAACTAAATCTGTCATTGCATGTTAAGTGAGGAGCCCTATTAGAATTTAAATACTGTGTTAGGTCTTTGTATAAGTTTATGTTTTTGGGAGTAGTGATTAGTCATCTCATTTTTGAGGTTAAAAGTCTCCATTGAGTTTTCCTCATTAACAAATTTAATTCAGCTCATACTTCTTGTCTGTAGGCCTTTCTTCAGTCCTCGCAAATAAGTTTTAATGTCAAATTTGGGCGAAGTTCCACTTTCCAGGTGATTTGCTATATCTTAACCTTTTTATATTTAAGCTTCTTATTTGTGCTTGCTACTGCTTGTTCTTTATTTATATAGTGAATTTGATATAGCAGCATTTGTGGTGCATGTGGGAGAGATTTATAAGGAATCTCAGCAAAAGAAACAATGGGTTTTCATCACAGATGGCTCCATGCCAGAGTTGCAATTGAAAGATCTATCAAAATCTTTACTTGCCATCAGCTTCAGTTCACCATACATAGATGATGATTCATTTTCGCCAATCAACTATAACCTTGTTGGATCCATAGTGAGTATAATGTTCCTTTAACTTTACTAAATTACTGATTTATGAAAGCTACAAAACTAGAATAATATAGAGCTCAATAGTTTCCAAAGCGACACTTTTAATTAACCATGGCTATTAATTGCAATTGAGGTACATATTATCTAAAATATGGGGTTTTTGGGGAATTGAAATAGTTTCTTTGTATAATGTATTTATCTGTCTATTGCAGAGACAATCTAACTCTGATGAAGATATCACTTGGGGGATTATTTTGGTCAATGGACAGGCTTTTTGGTTACTAATCTTTCATCTTTGCAGGTTGGCTTTTGTAATCTTATCAAAAGACCAAAAGACCACTTAAATTATATTTAAGTAGCTGAGGCAACTGAAAACTCATCTTATTTTTTAAGTTTTGATTCTCCATCCTATTCTCACTTTAGAAGTGATGCTGCCTCTGCTCAAAGTTGGGCAAAGATCTCTAGCTTGGTATGCCTAATTAACTTAAATAAACTTTGTCACTATTTTTGGTCACTCGTCCGTTGCTATTAAACTACATTTTCTGTTTGGTTCAATTTTTACAGATCATTGACAAGCTTAAGAAGAATGTCTTATTTATTATTGGGGATCATAAATGTTAATTGGTGAAGGGTGCTGCAATAAAAATAACAAGTAAGCCTCAACCTCAAACTAATCTTTTGTCATTTTGTTGATACATGCACAAGAAATTATTAGCTGGTAGAATTTGTAAGACGTATTGTCCTTCTGGATAGAATTTGGATCAAAAGCAAGTTAAATCACTTGGTGCCTCAAGCGACTAATGGGTTTTAGCAGTCTTATCCTCTGAAATGCTTAAAGCAGTTTCAAATTGGCAATGGCATTTTCTCTGCAAGACTTCTCTTTCTACTGAAAAGATGATATTTTGATAAAAGAATAGGACAAAATGCATCTCATGCATTTAGGTTAGAAAGCAAAGTCACAAAAGCATATTCACTGAAGCCAGGCACTCATTTTGGTGTTGTTTATAGACCAATTTCAACATCTTTAATTTCTAATAAACTTTGATTGATAATGCATTGGTTTCTAGTTTTTTTATAAAAAATGGAATAGTAATTCATTCCATACATCAGGTACACCAGGCAAACACCAATAATGCAATCAGAGTAAGATGACGGATTTGACAATTGTTCAGGCTGCAATGTTTCCCAGAATTTCTGGTAGATGTAAGGATGACCATCTTTTCGATATTGTGAAAGCTGAGTAATATTAAGAACTGTAACTTTTGAACCCAACTTGCTGAGCACCTTACCCACCATGAGCATTGTAGGGATGTCAGAACTGCTTCCCTAGTAGCCCTCCAGGTCAATGGGGATTTTTTCATTGTAGCAGTTTCCTTCACTTCCTGGTCACCAATCTTGACTCCTGTATAGGATAAATGTTCACATAAATAAACTGTAAGGATCACCAAACTATCAAGTAACAGAAGCATATCCCTTGTTCTGGTCAGTTAGAAACTTATCAATCACGGGGTTGTAAAGGCAGCACTTTAATTTAGTGTATGTTCAAGTGTGTATGATTAATAGAATGAAACACATTTTCGGATATCCGAAAGAAAAAATATTGAAATAAACTTGCATAATTTATGAAAATTGAATCGATACATAAACCGATACATAGTCCCCAATTTGTTGTGCATGTATGTATTGCAGTAATTACATAAATACTAGCGAGAGTAGACATTTTATCATTAGTCTAAAATAATGAACTTGAATTGAATGAAGATGAACCAATTGTAAGAATCAAAGAAAATCAAAGTGGACAATGGAAGAATGTTGTAGTAATATGCAACGATATTAAGTAAACCTTCTATGCATAACTCTAGTGATAAGATACATAATATTTCAGAAGTCCCTTACCATGGACAACCTGTAAAAAAAGTAAACGTAGAGAAACAAATAAATACTTACTTACAAAAGGAAGTACGCAATCCATAAATAGAGTTTAAACTCTTGTTAATTAACTTTACAGTAGACAAAATACTGGATAAGAAAATATATTCACTAGGAAAGTAACTGAGCTTAAGTATAAGCAGCATCCGTAATGCAAAGACAAAAAAAGCACCATCAGAACAGAAGGTTCAATATTTATAAAAAAATAGTTCAATTAAACATAGAGGCTTGATGGGCAATTGGGCAGCGATGTGGAGTTCCTTTCCCGAAGTAAAACAGCTGTCACAGGCCTGCCCAGTAACAAAATTGGTTAAGAATGACATGTAATGGTATTTTAAAATAATTTTTTTTAGATAAAAGAGATAAATATGTAAAGGAAAAGTAAAAGGGAAAAATTTGGCCAAATTTAAAAAGAAAAAAGAGATAACCAGGAGTTGTAAAATATGATTATATAAAATAACGAAAGTGGAAAAAACGTGTTGTGCAATAGTAGTAATTAATAGTAGTAATTTGAGAAGAATGGCATGATAGTACTCAACTAGCATGTACATATGGGCTGATCAGTGAACTCCCATAGACCTATTAATTGCAGTAATCACTGACAAAGTGTAGAAGAAATTATTATTTGAACATAAAGTTTTATATCTGCTACTTGAAACCTTAGGTAATTAATTAAACCGCAATGATTAACAGGAATAACTACACTGATGGTGGTGGATCTGAAAAGTTAAAATTATTGGAATAGGTGAAAAAAGAAAAAATGACTATTCCGGAAGCCAGATACCAACAAACCACCACCGAAGATAAAATAAAGCATATATAATATCATGGAGATTAAAATATGTCAGAAATTGTTATTCATGTTGATGTGGAAAAAATTTACTATGTCTGTGGCCTGGCACTTATTAATTGCAGTAATCACAGACAAAATGTAGAAGAAATTATTGTTTGAACATAAAGTTTTATATCTGCTACTTGAAACCTTAGGTAATTAATTAAACCGCAATGATTAACAAGAATAAGTACACTGATGGTGGTGGATCTGAAAAGTTAAAATTACCGGAATGGGTGAAAAAAGAAAGAATGACAATATTCCGGAAGCCAGATACCAACAAACCACCACCGAAGATAAAATAAAGCATATATAATATCAAGGAGATTAAAATATGTCAGAAATTGTTATTCATGTTGATGTGGAAAAAATTTACTATGTCTGTGGCCTGGCAAAAAAAGAATGCAGTGTTTATGATGGTTTAAAAGAAAGTAGAAGTCATGAAGGATATATGAGATGAACTGAATAAGAGAATGAAGCGTACTTATAGTATCATCGCTAGTGGTGGATATGATCCCGAGGCTATCCCTCAGTTGAACAGATTTGGTAATAATGTTTTCTCGAGTTCCCTATATCGAGTAAGAATGTAGTTATAATTTGTATAAATAAATTGCATTATGGACACGTAATATGAATGAAAATAAATATAGTGCAAAGAAAACATGCACCTGTAGGAAAGCAGTGATTTTGTCAAACACGACATCATCAGTGTCTTTGATTAAAATAGGCTTCATACTGAGGGTCATCGGTGGAAGTAACATGTGACCTGCTTCCCACTTCCAAGCATATTCTTTTGATAATTGCATCATGCCAGGTGCAAACATTGATAAAAAATTATGGACAGACATCATACTATCCACATAGTCTTCAACATTTTCCATGATAAGTTCTGTTCCCCTACATGCATGAGCACATGGAATACCAGAGATTTGCCACAATCTACAACTACACGACATTGATTCCATGTTAAGGTCATAAAAAGATGAACTGTTGTTTGATAGTTTGAGAATTGTGCCATTCTGCTGAACAAGGACGAAGCGCTGACCATCAATGGCATGGTCGTGAATCACATCTCGAATAGTTGGTGTTATTTTCTCCTTATACCATTTCCAAACTACCATTCTTCTTTGTCCAAATACCTCCCCAGTTAAACATGCAATTCCTGCAAACCTTCTAGCAATACTCATCTGTAGATATTGATGTAAGTAACTGTGAAGTTTTTGAGTAATGATTAGCATAACACATGTGCACTTAACCTATTCGGGCATGGAAAACAGGGCCCAACTTGACCAATTTGTCTGTAACAGCTAGTCATGACATTCCTTATTTTGATGACATATCAAGTCCATGTATTTAAAGAATGTTGTAGCAGTGGTACTGCGGCAAGCAGCCCAAAATAAGTATTGCATAGGTGATGTTGGAAATCGTTTCACCATTTCCGTAAAAATCTTGTGGCAGCATTGTCTGTATACAATATGCGGCAGGTATTCTTCAATAGCGTAATCCACCCCATTATCTCCCACCCATTATGCATAGACCTTTACCATTCTCCATCCGTAAAGCATTAGTTATATTTTTGTGAAAATATACCCATGAATCCAAGTCTTCTACTGAAACTTCGTAGAGGTAATAGGTAATATGCCATTATTTCCATTAAGTGCAGCCACCACTAATATGACACTGTTGTATGGGTTATTGATTTTCCAAACATCAACCAGAAGCAAACCTCGACAATGATTCTTAAAGGCATAAGACATTCGTTTACAGCATACGAACATCCTCTTGAATATTTTTGTCCCTATAGATTCATCCTTGTCGGTTTCAAAAAGAACTATACTATGTCTATCAATCCTCTCCATTTCTTCCTTAAACTGGTGCAGCATTGAATAACCGTCATCATGATCCATGCCCAGGATTTTTTTAGCTCTATTTGTTGCACAAAATACTTTCCATTTAGTGCATTTAACCCCATAGGTTGATTCAATCTCAAATGTCAACTCTATTGTGCTGAGATTTAGTTGTTGTTTCCATTGATGGAGATGCATTGCTGAAATCCACTTAGATCGAAGCTCAACTTCTTGGGCATGTCATGTGCATTTATGTTCCTGCATTAATTCTGTTATGACAAAAGTCTTCCTGTTACGAACTCGCTCTGCTTTGATAAACCAATCGCATCGAAGATCGAAACACTCAACTAACTAAATGACTTTAATTTTTCATTATGCACAGTTTGAGCCCTTCCTGAATTGCAAACACTCGAAGAACCTTTTGAAATTCAATGACATCTTTAAACCTCTGTCCAAGGTACAATAACAGTTTATGCAGTTTAGATTCATCAAAATTGAACGAGTGACCCGCATCTTCAGTTGTATGATTTCCTGATAAAGCATACAAACTATCCTTGTCATTTTCAGGTGATTATCCCTCTAATTGGTTTCTATCATCATTTATGTCTGGCAACATGTCTCCTTCATCATTCGAATACCACCCTATTGGCCATCATGTGTTTTGTAACACTTCTGCTGTTGTACTCCCTCTATGATATTCTAAACCAATATTTTTTGCAGGAAATAACTCTTTCACAATTTTTCTCTTCTATCTTGCATCCTTCTTTTGGAACGATTGATTGGTTTTGTCAGCCTCATTATCAAACTTTCCTTGTCGTCTAATGGTTGAGCTTCGACAACGAATATATTGTGGGGAATTATTTGAGATTATAGAATCAGTTGTAGAGCTAACGATGCTCTGTTTCTTACATTTTTTCCTACTAATTTTTGCTGATTGATAGTCCTCTTTCATCGGCTGCATCCCTAACACAAGCACCTTTTACTTTACTGATACAAGAAGTGACCTAAGTAGCAAAAGTCATGACATGATAATTATACTTTCAAACTTCATAAGCTAGTTAACAAATAATGCACATAAAATAAATAAAAAAAACCATTTATTACATGTGCACATGGCTTTACTGGAACTCTTTATTTTCAGGATATATGGGACGATGTGAAATTTTGTCATCAGCATGGTTGTGCATATAATTTAACAATACTTCACAGACCCATTTTATGCAGTCTATCTTATGTCATCATATTAAACAATCACCCAAATGATCGATTAATTGAACTATGATTTAATAATAGTTGTGTGAGAGAGTAATAAACTATCCTAAAGTAATGAAATAATGGAAATCTCACATGCTCAAACAAAGGGTTACAAATATAAGTTGGGATGATTACCTATTAAGAAAAGTTACAAGCTTCAATGGCGAGAGGTTATTTGATGTTTGGTGTTGGTCAATCATAAGTCCACGACGACGGCTTACAAGATTGTAAAGATGAAATTGAGAAATCCCCTTTATGCTTTGTTTGACAGTCGTTCTTGCTAAACGTGAAGGTGGAAACTTCCTCTTCCGCACCAATGTCTTCCATCAAGTTAGAAATTATTTATTTTCCCCTTTTCAGCACATTGGGTTGTGGTGGGAAATTTTGATATGTCTGGCTCCTTCGCAGAAATTTCCCCCTTCGGTTGTTAGAGGAGACGTGTGAGGTTGTACTTGCCATAACAATTGTTTGCACGAAGCTTCCTTTAACGATCCCATTTCTATACTTGTGAACGTAGGTTATCATT
The DNA here is from genome assembly GCA_025617385.1 of Murraya koenigii. NCBI lineage: Eukaryota > Viridiplantae > Streptophyta > Magnoliopsida > Sapindales > Rutaceae > Murraya > Murraya koenigii. The sequence goes on from CM046816.1 coordinate 21,450,569, forward strand.
GTGGAAGACAAATATATGCAAACTGAATCGATGTTAAGGATGTCTGATTAACCTTTTTATAGAACAATAAGTGGTACGATCCACTGGTTACATCCTTTACTATTGAACGAGCTTTGTAGGCCTAATGGCATTAACATGTTTGGGTGTCAAAATTGGCCCATACAAACAGAATTGTTGACATTTGTAGTCTATTGTCCAAACTATCGAATATGCGTCTTCGAATTCGCATGTAAATGTTAGAAATGCAACTGATCGACATAAATGTTATTAATTAATTTGGTCTTGGATTGTTTAGAAGATTAAATCATTTTCCAAAAAATAGCAATTGTGTAATTTAATTCTAATATTACCACAAAAATGTCCATGGTTTGGACAAAAAATATTAAATGAATAATTTTTACATGTAAGTTTATGCCATTACCACTTATTAAGAAAATTGAATTTTAAATTGTTGTTACAAATCACCATTTTATATATTATGTGATAGTAATATATAATAATAATAATAATTAAATAATTGAACAATTGGACAAAGAAATATAGCTCTGCAAGTAAGACAAATTATAATACAAAACAAAATATAGTAAGCAAAACTAAACTCTTTAGCTGACAATTGTATATTGGAGGAAGGGTTGGTAATTGGTTTTTGTTCAAATACTAGATACAATAAAGCTATAATAATTATTCTTATTAATATAAATCTTTACAGTTTTCATTGTATTTCAAAGATATTTTTTAATTATTTGTTAAAATAAGATATGTTATTGTGGATGTACACATTATTATTGTCTTATTCAAGCTCTATAGTGAAATGCTTATGTGGATTGGGTGCCCTCCACCATATTGCACACATATGGATAGAATTTAGATTGAATGATGTTCTCTGGACCTTATATATTATATAAATTTAATCTTGCTAAATCTTCCAAATGATCGAATATTATATTTTTTTTCCTTCCAAGATACCTTTTTACGAAGTAATCTTATGGAAGATTTAGTACAATTTTAGTTTAGTCTTCTATGCTTCATCTATAGATATATCCCATAAATAATAGGAACTATAGGATGGTGCGTTCAATGACTGATTTCCCTCACAACATTTACTCTCCATTTTATCACTGAATGCACGAAAAAAAATTACCTTTCTATTATTTCGGATGGTGTAGATATAAAGTCGGCAATTGGCAACAAATGTAGTCCCTTCATGTTGCTCAAAGGCAGTTGCATGCGCATATTGAAGCAAATGACGATGTTAATTATTTTAATTATAGTAAAATGTATGGTGAAAATTATATTTCATTATTTGCGTATTGCCTTGTGATGATTATATTAATTATGTTAAATTTTGTCTATGGTCAGTATGTGTTACACTCCGCATGTTCAATTGAAAGATGAGAACCACATGGATCAGCGATGCATGAGAACTATTGCGTTCATGTGTGTTTCGTTGCAACTGGGCATGTTCATTCCGCCAATTGAACGGCCACATGTAATCAATATATTTTTTCTCGAACCATGTTCGGTGGTCACTTGGCCTCACCACTTATGTTAGGAAATTATGTGCCAGGGTGCACACCTCCTTCTCTTCATCAAGTGTCATTGTCAATCACTTGTGATGCGAAAATGATTGACGGGTCGTTGATGATAGATTGCACCTTACCTGAACCCATTTTTAAAACCCAATGCTGGCTTCTTAAATCAATCGACATTTTGTCCTCTTTTATAAGAATCACGTGGAGTTAACAAGTGCGACCTCATGTGAATAGAAAGCTTGTTACTTACTTATTTGAAAACTGGGAGTAGAAGTCTGACTCCCAGATTTGATTCCACTAACACCTCTTCTTCTGTACTCCTTTTATTTATTTATGTAATATAATTACAAGTAATAAAATTAATTGATAGGTCGTATTTATTTAAATAATTTAAATGAATATAAATTTAATAAATTATATATGTTTAGAGTAAAAATCTTGAACGTAATTATATATAATTATTATTATATTTAACTTGAGATAACATGAATTTACAATGATTAAAAATAATTAATATAATAGTACTAATAATAATGGTAGTAGCAGTAATTGTTTTAGTAGTACTACTACTACATTCATAGAAATTAATGATATTTCGACTATACTGTTCATATTATACAATATAATATGAATCCATTTATTATATTAATGGGAGGTGGACAGAACTTAAGGTTCCCAAACTTAACTGGATACGTGTAATCACACAATTTGATCATGATCTATCGTTAACATGACAATAAAATTAAAGTTAATAATAAACCTGAAATTTTATATTTGTATGGCTACGTGAAAGCATGACCTAAATAATTACAATGTTAAGATTTTCACTGATATAAAATTGGTGAAAACATGCCCATTAATATTTACAAGTTGCCCAAATCAATATTTTTCAACTGAGCTGAATTTGATTATCATCGGCATCCTCCATCAAAAGGCACTATCGGTTACGGGTTACGCCTCCAGGTAAGTTAAGTAATCGCAGAGGTAATCAGTTGTATTACTACGGCGGTTACAGTAAAATGTTGCCACCTCTATCTATATTGTTGTTTACAATTGCTTGACTGTCTACCATTTTTTGGTTTACGCAAACAAAGTAAATTTTTTTGTTATTTCCACCGGTCCATTTCTCATATATGAAAGTAGAGGTTCATGCCTAGTATTTAGTGTGTCGTTCATGTAAGGAATAAGCCGACAATGCAAAGTCTGTTTGTATTGAGCCGACCAAACTTTTGTTTCCAGTATCACATTCATCATACTTGTTTTTAAGTTTGTTATTTTATCCACTAGAGACACGCACTGCAGCAATGAAGCAATGTCAGGTTCCGGCGGTCGACTCATATCAACAGTTTTAGTGTTATGTCTTGTGATCTGTATTGCTTTACTATGTATGAGATTAATACTAAACATTTATGTCTTTGTTCCAACAATTAAAGTTATTCATTGCATTTATTCAAAGAAAGCCCACTATTTTCGTAGGAGGGAGTGTTCATGAGAAAACTACAACGCTGATATTTTTTAATATGTTATAGGTTGGCTGAAGAGATTTTTGCATCAGCATGAACTTCTAAATTTTGATAAATCTTGAAGCCTGAACCTTTCGGATGCTTTTCACATCCTCCTTGCTTAATGTCCTCCTGATATGGGATGGTGTACTTTATAATTTCACATTTTAATTCACGGTTAATGAAGCCTCCATTATGTTTGCTATAGCTCGATCAATTTACCATCGTATGCAGTAGGAATAACATGAATGAGGGTTCTACATGCTGCCACTTATTCTCATATTTATGTATAGTCCTATATTTTTGAATCCATGTCAATGTTAAAAGATGAATAGCTTTTTGGATATTGTCCTGAGCAATGTTGACAAGTGGTAGCATATAGTTCACGCGAAACACATGTAATGATATATTTAACCCTTACTTTTTATTTGTAATTGGTTTTTGTAATGTTCTTATTTTAGGTTTGGGTTTAGTTTGACTCAGTTTGTTCATATATTGCATTTGGATTTGTAAATTGGGTTAGCAAAAGACAATAACTTTACCCATCAACCACTTTTAAGTTATTACACTTGCTGAATATTTTCAACCCCTAAAGTTCAACCACAACAAAAACAATCAACTCAAAATTATACTACAATCGGAACTTAAGAGAAATAACAATTACTGTGCTATAGCTGTTTAAGAAGTCAAAAGATTACAACAACAAATAAACGTAGAGATAATTATAACCTTTTCATGCCTTAAGATTACTATCTTCAAACATAATTTCATATGGTTACTCACTACTACCCTTCGTATTACATGGCTCTAGTTGATCCTCGAATACCACCAGAACTAGAGGACAACCATTGCTCAGGCTAATAGATTGGCCATAATGATCCCAAAAAAGCACGTTGCTACATGCAAGCGATGAACACGGTAGACTCTTGTCTTCTCTTCCACGTAATCAGGAATACTCTACCATTCGTCGTGATCCGGTGTCCACCACTCGAAAAACCGACACTTGTTATATTAAAATAATAGCCGTGCCAGATTCTTTGATGACTTAGAAATGCGAACGACAGCACATGGCGCTCATAACAATTGCAATATCGATTTTTTATCTTAATCCAACGTTGGCTGTTCCCATTAATATAGTTTTGTTATAATTGTTGTTACTAGTGGTAGACGTCGCCATTTTACAAAGAAAAAAAAGGCATGAGAAAACCTTAGTTCTCCCCTTTGTGCTCGAAAGGTGATATTAATAGGGGTGAAGATTACATCGCATGAAACACGGTGAGGGTTACATCGCATGACAAGCAGAGGTGCACAACGGTAAAAAAACGGATAGTTTCAATTTATTTAAAAATATTCACATAATCTCTACTGATTGGTTGGTTTAATTATTTAATTCCATATACATCTTTTCTCGTATGAATGAAAACATTGTGGTGAATAGGCCAGAGATTTCCACTACTTGGGCTAAAGATAATATAGCATGATGGCCACGTTTAGGGCAGGAAATTTAAAGAAGAAATTATTATTGGGCATGCACGTTCCAAATTTAATAGATAAATGATATTGTCATTAATAAAAGAATTGATGGCAAATAAATTAGTGTATAATCATATGATTTGCATTAATACAGTGACAATTAATATAAAGTAATGTGGTTAATTAACATGTAATTCACCCACTCTTACCACATGGGTGGCCAATCTACATACATACAACATGCGATGCCATGGCGATCCGTTAATGTTGTAACAGAAGACTTCCCTCATACGGAAGTTAAATGAAATAATTGCTTCAAAGATATTTAATGCAACGAAGATCTCCTGGTAGATGAGTGATATATCATATTGACATAGGAAGCTTCCTTCCCGCCATTTGAATGGAAATACAATTCATTCAGTCAAGTACTTGTCACTGATGGGTCACGGTCAGCGAAACGTGTGCGTGAAGAATACATTAACACATTCGGTCGGCAACATAACCTTAATGATGACACAAGTGCTGGGTGGGAAATTATGTCCCAGCATTTTAACTCCTCGATATGGTCATGAGAGTAACTTTCATGATTTAGTTAGTAAATGATATTTTATTTTTATGTAATTTTAATATATTGATCTTAGCTGCAACAGAATAGTTATTTAGCATAATAGTTTAAGGAAACCCAAAAAAACCATTTATTACAAATCATAACCATAATCAACACAAAGGTATCTTTGAACTATGTTAACAATTGTTATAGGTCATTAACCCAGTTCACTCACCACGTGTCTACATTCTTCAATTAACATATCGAACTTCGTATATTGGGGAAGTGGATCCCATATCTCTTCCCGCATTTCAAAAATTATTACAACTGGCATATACCAATGTGCATAACTACTGTTCGCCAGCACAATAATCTACAAATTAATGCACAATTATTGTTAAAGAAAGTTATAGGTCATAGCATCATTATTGTTTAAACATAATGACAATATATAGTAATATGTTTACAATTACTTTCTCACACAAACCAATGTCGTTGAAGTAGATATCACCACATTTAAACTGTCGAATAGCAAAACTTAGATCTATACAATACCCACCAATACTATCTTCGCACTGGATAGTTTTGGGGTTGTTTACATCCTGGATTCAGCAACTAAATTTTCCATCCAATAAATAGAGAGACCACAGAAATTTGTCACCCAACTATTCTTCAAATTTGTAAGTATAATGAAAATTGAATTTAAACTGTAACACATGCATCGAAAGAGAAACAACACATACATATACACATGAAAAAATATGTCCATCTATTCTTGTCATAAAAGTTAATGCAATAATATAAAAAATGCTTACAACATGATAAGTTGGGAGAAAAAGGCTGAATTTACTGTGTCCCACATTTACCGTTGCTTGTACGGATAGTAATTCGGACATAGCAGAAACAACCTGCAAAATGAGTGTTTACGACTTTCAGTTACCACATACGAACTTCATTTTTCAAATAACAAATTCATGATAAAAAATATTTTATCTTAATTTCCAAAATAATATCCCCCATACTAAAATTGTCAAACCATCGATATGCCAAATATAATTATAGCAGTTAAGACAAGTTATATGTGTACCTTAGCATTGATTGGACTTCTTGGAGATAGAGACATAATATCGTTTCTAGTAGTCCCACTGAAGTTCGTTTGAAAAAGCATCTCTCTATCTCACAAATACCATCATCCATAAAGTTTATTTACAAATATAAACTTATCGATTTATAAAGAAGTAACTAAATTTCAAGCTCTAAAATATCATATAAAATTGTCATCAATAGTTTTGTGTTACTTAATCAATATAATAGACATTATGCCTTACCTGTTACTAAGATTTTCATCCATGCAGAATTTAATCAAGTTCTCCTCATCACTAGCAAATGGCCTTGGCATAAGATATGGTCCAACCCTATAATGCCCTTTATCAGTACATACTTTTATAATTGGCAACTCGTGATGGTCACATACTTTTGTATAGAGCATAGCTCCTGCAATAATTGTCACAAAGAAATTGATCCATCATCAAACTATAATTACACCTCATTAATATAAAAAGATTAATTCAAGGTTACTTCATCAGAAGTTAAATTTTATTAAAAACTTACGAATCCATAATTGTTACACATTTTACTATTCGATTGCCTTCCATATCTCGAGTGTAGCTCTCTACATCCCTACATTTTTGCTTGCGATCCCCCCTATCTTCATTGCTGCAATTGGAGTAAACAACAATTCCTTGTTACCAAAAGAAATTACAGTCCATACGTTAAAGACGATTAAAAATATCACACTCTAGAAACAGAATAATCTATAACACACAAACCCTGTAGTGCCCGCAATGTCAAACCATCTTCAACATCTACTCATGGCCCATTAAAAACATGTTATCAATAGAAATTTAATTGTTCTTATCAACATATACCCTGTTGTGTGGAGTATACAAATCATTTCAATGGAGTCCATCCCCATAACCCAACAACTTCCAAGTTTACGAATTAAGCAAGTAATTCATTTTTTTCATCAACAAAGTGCATGCCATTACTATAACTAAGTTAGCATTTCACGAGTATTTCATGAATCAAATATCCTCCCTACATAATTCTTGGATATATATAATAGATCATATGATCCAGTACTGGTATATTGTTATTGCTGAAGAAACCTGGTAGTGGTAGTGGCATCTCCAGGGTGATAGAAGAAGAAGGTCCCATACTTTGAAACATAAACCACTTTAGAATTTCATTCCCAAGTAAAGTAGATATCACCACTCTTTTCTAGGAAATAGTCCTGTAAAATTAAAAAGATCATATACATCATATATATATCCTCCATACATATTTGATTAGTAGCAAAGAATACAAAATTCAAAGCATTTCAAAAAATGCCTCACAAGTAACACCCCAAAGCATACTAAATGTCTCATATTTAGCCCTTACAAAAAGAACAAATTATCTACCTGCACAATTTGTTCAAATGTCAGTACCAGATCATTCTTTATATTCTTCTCCTATAAATTCTTTTCCTCTCCCTCGCCTCTCTCCTTCGCTCCCTCAATACAGCGCTTTGAGCAATTAAATTATAATATCACTAATTCCTACTACTCTAACCTTCCTTTATTCTAACATATAAACATAACTGACCCTCCCAAACTAAATGCTAGTCTTTCTCTTTAAAAAAAAATTAACTATTTTCTAGTTTTTAAGAATTTCCTTTTGTGTCCCCTCCAACGCCACAACATAGGTGGATTAAATGCCCAATATCATTTCCACTTGGTTACCACATTCACATCTTCATCTTTACGATGGTAATTTCTCTATTTTTTTAATGGATGTTGTTCCTTACTTAATCTACACATATCCAATTGATACTTCACGATCTGAACTTCTAGAGTGACATTATTTCGCTTCTCACAAAACTATATTGAAAAGATTTCCATGATTGGAATTTCGGGGGAGTGGAAACTTTTAAAAAGGGTTTCAAAAATATGTCAACGATAGCCATTCAAAACAGAGGAAGTTAACATAGTCTCTACAGTTCCTTCTAGCAACCGGCTATTACATATTATTCACTTTTTAATTTAAACCGTTGGATTCATTCAATTTAAATCAGATGGTTTCTCCACGCGAAGACAAAACACCGTTGTATGTTGTAATAGTTGCAACATGGGTGGATCCCACTTATATATCCTAAGTTAATAAAATGTTTCTACTTTCCACAAATCTGTTACTAGTCGTTAGAATAAACTGACGTTATAAGAGTAATATGGTCTTTTACTACAGGAGAAGTTGTAATAAAAAATTACTGTTATCTTTTTAAAGTGAAATAATAATATTTTTTTAAATGACATATCGTTTAACTCGAATATTATTGTATGATATATCATTTACCTAGATGACATATCGTTTTATAACTGAAAATAAAAAATTAGCGAAACAAAATAAAACACACATACAACTGAATATATTCTTCTTTTCTTCTCTTCTCTTAACATACACACATACTACACAAAAATAGAGGAAAATCTGGTAGCATACCACCACAACGACAGCTAAAGGTGGGCAAAACTAAACCGAAATAAAAAAATTTTGGTTTGGATCAGTTTTATTTTATTTTATTTTGGTTTGGTATTTTTTAAGGAAAAAATCATATATATAAACACTGAACTGAAACTGAATTTTTGGTTTGATTTTCATATTAAGAATTGTAAAAATCGATTTGAACCGATTCTAAGGGCATTTTTGTAATTTTATATAAAATATATACACACACTGCACACGTATGTCATCCCCTTCCCGATTTCAACTTTTAAGCAAACCCTAACCCTACTGCCTGCAGCCTTGCGCAACCCATAACCGCTGCTTCTTTAAAATCACAGCTTTATAATTGAATCTTAACCTGCCGATTCTGGTACTATCTAATCTTCACTGTCATTGCTGTCGATTCTTCAGACTTCACTGCCTCTCTATTTTGACAGCCATCTCGCCATCTCCACTCTAGTTTGTTGTTGCTACCCTTGTCGACTTGCCATTGCTGCTTCCAATTTGATGCCGCTGCCATTAGTTCCAAAGGTCAATGATACTATGATTAATCATGTTTGAGATATTAGTTAAAGTAATATATAGGCATATTCACACCATTATAGCTAAGTGTAGTACAAGACCAAAACGAGAAAAAAAAAGGAGAAAAAATGCAAGATAAACTCTTTTTTTTTATAAGAATATATGTTTATATTTTTTCAAATAACCACGCATGAACTCCGTTTATATTAATTTTTATGGTAATTTGATTCTTGTGATTTGATTTCGGAGGAGCTACTATCACTGACTCACTGTCCTTGTTAATTTATGTTAATTTATTAGTTATTTGATATTAGTTTATATGTTAATTTTTTATTTTTCCAGAGAGAAAGAAAGAGTAATGAGAATTGAGTTTGGGAAGATTTGTGAATTAGAAGTGAACTAATGGGTGGGTTACGAGGGTATAAAAAGAAGGAAAAAAGAAACTTCTTCTACTTTTAGAGCCAAACATAAATAAAATAATGAAGTCTCAAGTGAAAAGTGAATAAATGAACACGTTAGTTTTTGCTTGGTATTTAATTTGACGGAAGTTGTTCAAAGTCTTCTTGATTAAGCTCATTGATCCTAACCATCTATTGTGAAGTAGATTAGAATATTACCCCATTTAGGTATAGTTCAATTTGTTATGAATATCGAAATATGGATTACTGGTAATAGGAGATAAAAAACTTGTAATGCATAAAAAATAAAACTAAAATTCTAAGTTATTATTATTATTATTATTTTATGAAGAAATTTCCTGTCTTATCTCATTTTGTACATATTTTTTAATATATTTTTTTGTTGGGTAAAAGCCATTAAGACTCTTGATATTTTCTCAATTATGAGTAAATATTGATCCATTAGTTTTTAAAATGATCTCATTGACCCCTCTTTAGATTAAGAAATGATCACATTGGTTGAGTATAATTATATTGTTGCACTTTGAAATTTGAATGTTTTCATTTTTACACCCACTTCATAAATTATTTTATTTTTATTTATTATACATTGATTATAGTAAGTTTGTATGCAGGATGGAAGAAAATAACAATGATGTAGAAGAGATTAGGAAAGACTATTTTCAGGAGGGTGTTCAGAACAAAAAAAATTGCAGACATTCAAACGTGTAGCCATCATTTTCGAACCTACCTGGAGGAAAAAAAGTAAAGTATAACTATTATAAGAAGGAGTATGTATGTAAAAGTAGTAAAAGAACTTCTGGGTTAAAAACTCATTTGCAAGTAAGATGTTCTGTATATTAGAAAATAAAGCCTTAAAATGATGAGAATCAATGTGTTTTAGCTCGTGAAGAGGGTGTTGGTAATGCTAAGTTTGTTTCTATAAGTTTTAGTAAAAAAGGCTTGTAGGAAGACACTTGTAAAGATGATTATTAAAGATGAGTTGCCTTTTAGATTTATGGAGGCTGAGTGGTTTTTGGAGTTTATGGCTACTTGTTGTCCAAAGTTTGATGTGTCGTCGCGGATGAAAATTACAGGGAATATTCTTCAATTATATGAGAATGAAAAGATGTTGAAAAGTGTGTTTAGTGCAAATCATCAAATGGTGTATCACTACTGATACTTGGACCTCAATTCAGATGTGTAATTACATGGTGATAATAGCCCATTTTAGTTACAAAATATGGAGGTTACATAAGAGAATACTTAGTTTTGCACCTATTTCAAGTCATAAAGGAGAGGCCATTGGGAAGCTTATTGTGAAGTGTATGATTGATTGGGATATTGAAAATTTGTTCATAATTACTATAGATAATGCAAGTTTTAATGAAAAGCAGTAAATTATTTGAAGAAAAAGTTGAGAAATTGGAGTCAAGATTCGTTGGTTTTAAGTGATTCGTATTTGCATGTGAGATGTTCGGCACATATAATAAATTTGATTGTGAAAGACATGTTGGATGTGGTGAAAACATCAATAGATAGTATTCGCAATGCAGTGAAATACGTTAGATCTTTTCCATTGAGGTTACAAAAATTCAAAGCTTGTGTTAATGTTGAAAAAATCTCATACAATGTGTTTATAGTGTTAGATGTTTTGATTAGGTAGAATTCAACAGTCTTGATGTTGAGATAGGCGTTGAAATTTAAAAAAAAAACATTTAATAGGTTGAAAGATAAAAATGGGCATTATGTTAGTTGGTTCAAAGCAGACGGAGAGGATGAGAACGAAAAATACAAGGTTGGGCCACCAATGGAAGATGATTGGGATAATGCTAGAAGGTTAGTTAAATTTCTTTTGGTTTTTTATGATGTGATCTTAAAATTTAGTAGTTTCAAGTTTGTGACAGCTAATAATTATTTAAATGAGATGTGGAAAGTTCATATTCATTTAAAGTCTCTAGATGATGATGATGATGTTTTGTTGAGTTAAATGGTTAAACCGATGATAACAAAGCTTGTTAAATATTAAGGTGATAATTTAGAGAAAGACAATATGTTATTGATATTAATAGCAGTACTTGAGCCTCAATGTAAAACGGACTTTGTTATATGGTGTTTTAATAGTTTATATGACACAAAGAAGGTTGATGAGTTGCGTAATAACCTTAAAGAGTTGTTGATAAAGCTTTATCAAAGCTACAGTTCTAGTGATCCAAATAGTGCTGCTAAGACTAGTAGCATGGTCCAGAATATTGGGATTAGTGAGTGTATTGGCTCTAGTTCTCTTGATCCTTTTGCACAATATAAAAAGAGGAAGACAATTACACAAGATGGATACGGTGAGCAAAATAAGGTTGAAAGATACTTGTCGGATAAAATCGAGATGATGAATGATAATTTTGATATTTTGAATTGGCATAGGTGTCCAATTTTGTCTTAGATTGCCAAAGATATTTTGACAATTCTAGTTTCTATTATTGTTTTGGAGTCCGCATTTAGCACTGAGGGTTGTATTCTTGACCAATTTCGGAGTTCTTTGACTCCCAAAACAGTTGAGTCCTTGATTTGCACTTAAAATTAGCTTCGATCAACTCTTTTCGGAGATCACATAATAAAGCCAACTGAGGAAGAAACTAAATTTTATGAAGTAGTTGAAACAGGTAATAATGTGCTTTGTTAACTTTAGATAATTTATTTGTAGTGTTCAATATTATGAATGTGATTTCCATAAATCTATTTTATTATTTTGCATAATTTGTGAGGCCAATGCTAGCACAAGAAGCACAAGCAGAAGACAACTAATTGGCGATTCAATGATGTTTGAGAATAACAGGTATTAATTTACGAATTTAATATATTATTTCTATAGTTATATTTATGTTTATTTTACTCATCTTAAATTTATTTTTGTAGATTTAAGATTGGGAAGTGTGGATGTTGGAAGTTATTAACGTTAAAGAATCGTGGATTTTTAATTTTTATGTTGTGATTGTTTTTTATGGTTATTATTTTTTTTTTGCTTTGTGTCATTGTTGGAAATTTTTTATTTTTTTATGTTGTTATGGACTTATGTATGAGTGATATTCATTTAATTTTATTTTTGTAGATTTAAGGTTGGGAAGTGTAGATGTTGGAATTTATTAATTTTTATGTTGTAATAAGTTTTTATGGTTATGGATGTTGTTTGATGTTATTGGGTATTTGACTATTATTTATTATTTATTTTTATGTTGTTATGGACTTTCGTATGGGTGATATTAAGTTAATTTTATTTTTATAGATTTAAGGTTGGACAGTGTGGATGTTAGGAGTTATTAAAGTTGAAGAAGTGTAGATATTTTATTTTTATGTTGTAATAATTTTTTATGGTTATGAGTACTTTTTTTGTTTTGTGTCATTGTTGGAACCTTTTTATTTTGCATCTTATTATGAACTTATGTATAAGTGATATTAAGTTAATTTTATTTTTGTAGATTTAAGGTTGGGAAGTGTGGATGTTGGAAATTAAATTTGAAGAAGTGTGGATTTTCAATTTTTCTATTGTAATAATTTTTTATAATGATGAATGATTTGATAGTGATAATAGTAATTGATGGTATATTTTGATTGATGCTGTAGTAATTGATGAAATTGTAGATTGTATAGGTCCCCAATTTATATGAATATATATTGAAAATGAGAAAATTAGTTTGAAATAAACATGAACTGGATCTATACTGGAAATCGAATTGGATTCGAACCATAAACCAAACCCAAAACCGACATAGATAAGCAAACCGAAACCGTATGTGAATGGAGACCGAACCGAAAACTGAACTATTTCATCAGTTTCAGTTCGGTTTTTATTTTTCTCAAATTACTTTTTTTTTTTAATTTTCAAACTGAACCGAACTAAAATCGATAATTTGTCCCAAAACCAAACTGAACCCCTAGCATAGGACTAATGATAAGAAATGGTTAGGCGAAAGCAGAGGCAACTCCTTAACTTGTATGACTAAGAATTTCTTTGAAAGAAATTATCATGTGTGTGAGTGTATGTGAAAAGAAGAAGAGAAGAAGAGATCTGGTCGTATGTGTTGTGCTTGTTTTATTTTGTTTCATTGTTATTTTTTTGGTTATGAAACAACATGTCGTCCAGATAAACGACGTGTTATCCATTAGTATTCTAGTAAAACGACTTGTCATTCGTAAAAAAATTATCATTTCACTTAAATAAGACGATATATCATCTAAATAAATAACGTCATCTTTTAATATTCTAATAAACGATATGTTGTTCTTAAAAACGTTATCATTTCATTTAAAAACGATGACGTGTTGTTTTTTTATTACAGCTTCTCCTTATGTTTCAAGGCTAAAATCGTTATTTTGTCATATTTTTGTTAATATTCTAAAAGCGAGTAATGAATTAGTGGACGATAATATTACCAACTTAGAGTATATGAGTGATATATATTAAAAGTATTGTAGTACATTTGATACTAGTGACATTTAAGACTAACTATTAATTTGTAATGTTAATACTAATGAACGATAATTGTTTGAAGGGCTGACTCCATGCCATGTGTCTCATTTGGGATGAAGTAAAATAATAAGGAAATTATTACCTGTGTATTCTTAATTTATTCTGTTATCAAATATACTACAACACTTTGAGAGTATATCAATCTTTATCTTAAATTGATAAAATGTGTGTTTGATAAAAATATATTTTAAAAATATACAAGTGATAATTTTTTTAAAATAATAATTAATTTTAAGTAAACTTCGGAGGATGAATGCCCGAAATAAAATAAAATCAAACCTCACGTCTTATTAGTAAAACACGTGAGAAGTTTGGCATGACTTTAGGAAATACAATGCTCACTTAAAGAGGTGCGTGACACAAATAAGAAGCCAAGATTGATCTAATAGAAATGGACGGACGAACGAGATTAAATCTAAAATGGATTGCGCCACTCGGAAAGTGCTCATAAGTGGAGGCATGAGGCTGACTCAGAGGAGATTTCTCTAAGATTGTGAGTGTTCCTAAGCCACAATTACACATAATCCCCTTTGATTACAATCTTATGAAAACTAATGTGACATAATTAACTCCTCATTAAATGCGGCTTACGATGGTACTTTTCCGAGTACGGACATCCATTCCATATCCAAATTCAAAAATTTTTAGAATCTATTATTATGCAAGGGTAATATAGGGAGAGAGATTGGTAATGAATATCCATTACCATAAAATTAAAAAAGAAGAAAAGGAGATTTAAACAAAGAGTCATCGTCGTTTTGTGGCCTACCGGCCTTAAAAAATGTAATAATTATTTTTAAAAAAATAGAGAGAGAGAGAGCCTCTCTTTTTGAAATTATTAAATATTCAAACCGTCTTGTTTGAAGATGATTAATTATTCTAATAAAATCATCGTCAAAAACATTTTGCTTCTAATCTAATTATGGTTACAATTTTTGAAAGTTTAAATCGTTTTTGACCAACAAAGGAGCCCCACATGGCGCCTTGCGGCCTTTGCTTAAGATTAAACTTCACACTTGCAATTTCCAAATTTCTAATAATTAATCATCTTCAGGAGCACATCCATAGAATAATTAGTCCCCCATGATCCTCAATTAATTGATTACGTGGTTCTAAATAATGGATTTTAGGTGAACACGGCCACGTGTTCATCTCTCATTGGAGAGTTGTGGGTTCCATTGTATTGCGAGAGCAGGACACCCGATTGCTCAATTCTGTTTAATTAATTAATCTCTTATAAATTCAAACCATGAAATTAAAAGATTAAGGGAAAAATTAATCAAGGTTTGTTTCAAAATTATGACTGAAGTGGTTACATAGTATTATAACCATCAATCACCTTGTGAAAAAATTAGATCAAAATCAGATGCTAAATCAAAATTTTATTTTGACTATATTGGCAACTACTTCAAATTTGAGAAAGAGAAGTACGTATAATTTCTCTAAACTTGCAGTTGCCAATGTAGTCAGTCAATGCTCAATATTTGCCCATGTTCTTCTTCAAAAATTAAAGGAAAAAAAAAAATTTCCGTGGAAAAGAAAGTAAAATAAAAAAGAAAATTAAAACTCTATAAAGGATATATCATTACACATCATTGGTTTTTTTTTTCTTAATGGAGAGAAATACTTATATGATTATGAGTTAAAGATTGGCACATAACCTTAATATAATGATGTAAGTTTTATTAATCTGTTCAAATAACAAATATTTATTAATCGACTTCGCCACCTCTGCATATTGAAACGATGCCGAGCGCTAGCCAATCTAAATTTGTCGTCTCTTCTTGAATTTTTTTGAACTGTCTGGTATCCTAACATAATTATAAAAAAAATTGTTTTAATATAATCTTTATCAAAAGCACTTCCAACGGTACAATTTTTGAAAGTTTAAATCCGTCTTTCGAGTAAAGGAGCTGCACATGGTGGCAATGTGACCATGATTTTATTATAATTTACCAATAAAAATTATTATTAATTTTTGAAATTTTTTTATCGTTACAAACTTACGTATATAGTAAACGTAAAACGTCGCTTTGTTTTTTTATTTTTTATTTTATTTTGACATTGGCTATTTTAGTGCCTGAATTTGTGCATTAAATTATGTACATATGTGAAACTTTTAATTGATTAATTTGTTTGTTTTATTCATTTTTTTTCCCTTTCAATCATTAGAAAAATAATACAATCGCTTCAGCTTTGCTTCCGTAGCTGATACGAATTTACAAATGACTTTCTGGATTCTCCCACGTGAAGGATGATGAGAAAATATGGGAAGTAATAATCAGTGCCCTATTCTTTAAGGTTTCTCTAGTAGGTCCCGGATTGTACATTTTTATCAAAAAAGTCCTCAAACCTAACCTTTGTTTTTATCATTTTGAAAATAGGCTACTTACCTTCATTGAAATGACTTGAATATTAAAAAGATGGCAAAAATTTTCACAAGATCCTCAGTCATTTCAATAAATTTAGCTACCTAATTTATAAAAACTAACTTAAAAAATAAATAAAAGGATTAGTTTATTATTTGTTTCTTATTTGTAAAAAGAATAAGGCATATGGATATTTACACTCATTATTTATGTAAACCTACTTCACTTTTTAAAAAATATCTATAATAAATTTAAATTATTTCTAATAGATACAAATCAACAAAAATATTTGCTATAATTAATCAATTAAATTATTTTTATATTGTTTTCTTATTTATTATGTTTTTACTATTAAAGTTGCCTTAATATAAGTTTTTTAATTATTTTATCTTTATGATATAAAATGATCCATTTACTTGAAGCAATGTGTATTCTTGTATTTAATACTTTAGATACTTAATTTTCTAATTTATAATCTAACTTTTTAAATGGAGTTTAATAATTTTTAATTTTTTACATATAAATAATATAAATTTAACAGTTTAATAATTTACATGAGCATTAGCTTATAAAGGCATTATATTAATTTAATTAAAAGTTAATAATCATACTAATAAAGTAGAATTGACCATTTAGAACAATAAACTTTGTATAAAATAAAAAATGTTGAAGTTGAAGTTAAAGCAAATTTTTAGTATTTTTATCTTTTAATGATAAAATAGTTATTTTAAAATTTAGGCTAAAACAATCTTAATAGTCAAAATATAATAAAAAATTTAAGTCACAAAAATAAATTAAAATATCATAATAAATAAATTAATAATTTAAGAAAGATTTAATTGATTAATTCTTCATAATACTTCTTTATTTGAAATTTTTGAAAATAATGTGAATTTTTTATAATTATTTTCTAAAAGTGAGGTTGGATTTATATAATTTATGGAGTAGAAATATCAGGATGCAAGAATAAAATTATGTGTTAATTTTTATTTTCTCTCAACTTATTATTTTTAATTTTTTATATTGACAAAAATTTTCTCTATTATCTAATATTCATATATCTTGTTTTAAATGATCGTAAAGAGAATAAAATAATACGAAGATAGAAATAGAATCTTAATGATAAATACAAAAACGATGATCCTCTGTCCTCTCCTTTACATTACTATACCTACGGAATACCTCGTATTATTATTTAACATGGGCATGTCCCTACGCCCACTCAAAATTCATTAACATGAGGGGCTTTGGTCATTTCGGTACCGGTCAGAGGGATATTTGAAACAAATGATAAACTCACTGTCTACCAATCGAGAAATTATAAAACAATAGGGACTCAAATGATTTACTCCATTAGAAAATCTTAAAGGAGTTTCTATAAATTGCGGATCAATACGCTTGAATTTCTTGAGCTTCCCCTGTCCCAATCACATATTCTTGCAGAGAGAGACTTGGAAACCAGTTGCATTTCCCATAGTATTTATTTTAAATATTTAAATTTAATCAATTTTTTCTCTTTCAAGTCTCTTTTTCGCCCAGTTATTTGTTTTCCACTTCGCAGTTCACACTCCACTGCTTCTGGTAACGTACATTTTTCTTCGTCTGTAATGCTCTGTTTTCTCCTCTGTTTTGCTCTGTTTTCATTGTCTTACATACTTGGGTTTTTTTAACTACTATACACTTCTGACTATTTTTGGAAATATGTAGATTACAAACCAAAATGAGGAGATTTTCAGTACCCGTGTTGGGGTTTCTGCTGTTGTGCTCCTTGGCAGCGGTTACAGAAGCCACATACATCAAATACAAGGACCCAAAACAGCCATTGGGTGCTAGGATCAGGGACTTGATGAGCCGAATGACTCTAGCTGAAAAGATTGGTCAGATGACTCAGATCGAGCGCGCTGTTGCTACCCCAGATGTTATGAAGCAGTACTTCATTGGTATGAATGTGAACTAACTTCATTAGTTTTTATGTGTTTGTTTATAAGGTCATTATGGTAAAATAAGGCAAATGGGGGATTTGGTGTAGGGAGTGTGTTGAGTGGAGGAGGGAGTGTGCCTGCTCCTAAAGCAACTGCTGAGACTTGGGTGAACATGGTGAATGGGTTGCAAAAGGGGGCTCTTTCGACCCGTCTTGGGATTCCAATGATTTATGGGATTGATGCTGTTCATGGCCACAACAATGTGTACAAGGCCACAATTTTCCCTCACAATGTAGGGCTTGGAGTGACCAGGCAAGTCTCTTAACTTTTTTGCTAACTCGTGCTTATCAAATGTTTTCTTCAATCTATGTGGTAGAATGTTGATTTCTTGAATTTGCGATGACTCTTTTGCTCAAATACTTTCTGTTTTATTACGGGAGATGAAAATTCTGTTTATTAATACTAACATACTTGTCACTATCAGATCAGGTGATTGAGCATTTGATTAGTTTTCACGTTGAATAAATAGTGGTGCTAGGATCTTTCTGTATGCATAATTTTGACTATTTTTGTTAACCAGGGATCCTGCCCTTATCAAGAAGATCGGCGATGCAACTGCTCTTGAAGTGAGAGCTACAGGAATCCCTTATGTTTTTGCTCCGTGCATTGCGGTAACTAAAGACTTTTGACATTCTTTGATGTCTCCTGTTGTATGTTTAATACAACAATCTTAACAAAGTGTGCTAATGTCATAGGTTTGCAGAGACCCAAGATGGGGACGGTGCTACGAAAGCTACAGTGAAGATCATAAGATTGTTCAAGCAATGACAGAGATTATTTCTGGTTTACAAGGAGACCTCCCAGCCAATTCTAAAAAGGGTGTTCCCTTTGTTGCTGGAAAGTAAGATACCATTCTATTAATGGCTTGATTGAGGCATCACTTATTTCTTCTTTGTGACCCGGTTGTGATGATTATCACTTTTCTTGCCGTGAACAAATTTGTTTCTGATACTTTTCCAATCTGACTAGGTTTGGTCCCCATTCTGATAGTTATGTTTCTTTGTAAACTTTCTATTAGGTGTTAGTTATTCTGAAGTTATTATTCTAAAAGCTCCAATTATCTGATTTACCATTATTGTCAAAATTCTGTGAATATTATCCGTATAGTTTCAAAATGATGAGAGGATTAAATTTTTTTGGATATCTTTAGGTGATTTTACTCAAAAGCTAAGACCTTGATTGTCGGCCACTTTTAGTCCTCTATATTTAAATAATAAGTTGATTATAAAAATGAAATATCTAGTTCAGCAGTCCCTTTCCCTTTTTCTAGCTTTACGTGTAAATGAGATCACATTTTTTTGATTTGCAGTAATGTATTGTCATTATATAGACAGCATCAGCATTCTTTTCATTTTTTTACTCTTAGTTTCAGATTTATGTAGAAATATAACTTCCTATGGATTTTTTTGGATAGTCATTGTGGTGGGCCTTATTGCATTATTTGCGGGCCAAGGTGTCCTCTTGATTAAAAGGCATATAAATAGTAAAATTCAAAATCCCCCTACCCTTTCCCTTGTGATGCTTCCATATACATAAAGTTCGTTGTGACGTAGGACTAAATTATTAGTAGACTATTATCCGATTCAGCCTAGTGGTGGTCCGACATCAATGGTTATTGCAAGGAGATACTTTTGCTTCTTCACCACTATCTTCAGTGGAATTATGCCAGTGATTGGTCATTATCGGTCCACTGCCAGTGATATGCAGATCTTGCTGTAGTAGCTGTTCCAGTGTGCAATATTTGTTAGATCTGTCGGTTGTGTTAGGTTATCATGTGATATATATTATCTTTAAATAAATTGTACCGGAAAAATCTTTTGATCAAATGAGTTTAGATATTTTGGTTGTGATCATGAAATTTAATTATGGAAGACATAAGATAGCACTAATCTGCCTAACAAAGATAAAGGAAGATGATTCTATGGATCGAGAGTCACATCTGAAGTTGAGAGCCTCAGGCCATACCATCCATGATCAAGTTAGTGATTAAAAGACTCCCATGTATCTGTATTTTAAGACACAGCTGCTGTGAAAAAAAGACAATTTTCATTGCTGAATCATTGTTATTTTCCATCGATTTTTACATATTAGGAAGCCTTTTGTAGTTAAATCTTAAATGTGTTGTAAGTGAAAATTTAATTAGTAACCAAGAATGTATGACGAAAACCTTGGCAGTGGCAATTTTTTCCTAATTCCTTGATTACTTCGCTTAGGAAAAAGGTGGCAGCCTGTGCCAAGCACTATGTGGGAGATGGTGGCACAACCAAGGGCATCAATGAGAACAATACTGTAATTAATTTAAATGGATTGCTCAGCATCCACATGCCTGCTTATTATAATTCCATTAGCAAGGGTGTTGCAACAGTTATGGTCTCCTACTCAAGCTGGAATGGAAAGAAGATGCATGCTAATCATGAACTTGTCACCGGATTCCTCAAGAACAAGCTTAAGTTCAGGGTAACAAAATTATTTGAAAATTCTTAATTTTTAATATTTTGATTAGCTTTGCCAATTTTAAGGAAACAAGGCATAGAATTAATGTGTTTGTTGGGTAATTTCAGGGTTTCGTGATATCAGATTGGGAGGGTATTGACAGGATTACCTCTCCCCCCCATGCTAATTATTCATATTCTGTCCAAGCTGGAGTTAGCGCCGGAATTGACATGGTGAGTGAAAAGCAAGTCATTTCAAAATGTAATATGACAAATTTACTAGGATATAGTGTATGTAAGTTACCCTGCGGTGAGCATCTAAGATCTTATTATTTTATTTCTTTTTGACTATTTTCTAACAAATCTATGTGTTCCAGGTTATGGTTCCCAATAACTACAAAGAGTTCATTGATGACTTAACAGATCAAGTAAAGAAAAATATTATCCCCATGAGCCGGATTGATGATGCAGTTAAGAGAATCTTGAGAGTTAAATTTGTCATGGGACTCTTTGAAAGCCCACTGGCTGATTCCAGCCTGGTCAATCAACTTGGGAGTCAGGTATTTTGTTATAGAAGGCTGTAATTTCTCTCACACTTTGACAAATTCGGCTAATGTTAATTTAATAATGTACTTGGACAGGAACATAGAGAATTAGCCAGGGAAGCTGTAAGGAAATCGCTAGTGCTGCTGAAAAATGGAGAAGCTGCTGATGAGCCTTTGCTTCCCCTTCCTAAGAAAACTTCAAAGATACTGGTTGCAGGAAGTCATGCTGACAATTTGGGCTATCAATGTGGTGGCTGGACAATCACATGGCAGGGTCTAGGTGGCAATGATCTCACAGCTGGTAAGTCAAATCACCCAGAATTTGAATATAATTAGTTAAAAGTTTTAGCATGCAGTAGATATATCTATTACGCTACACTTTTGATGGAATGATATTTGCCCAAACAGGTAACACGGTCTTCCATGCAGTGAAGAATACAGTTGATCCTACTACCCAAGTTGTCTTTAACGAAAACCCTGATGCAAACTTCTTGAAATCCAACAAGTTCTCCTACGCCATTGTTGTTGTTGGTGAACCCCCCTATGCTGAAACATTTGGTGATAGCTTAAACCTGACCATATCCGAGCCTGGTCTGAGCACCATCACCAATGTATGCGGAGCTGTCAAATGCGTTGTTGTTGTCATATCTGGTCGCCCTGTTGTGATCCAGCCTTATCTGGCACAAATAGATGCACTTGTTGCTGCTTGGCTTCCAGGAACTGAAGGCCAAGGTGTTGCTGATGTTCTTTTTGGAGATTATGGGTTCACAGGAAAGCTTGCGCGTACATGGTTCAAGACAGTCGATCAGCTTCCAATGAACATTGGAGATCCACATTATGATCCTCTCTTTCCATTTGGATTTGGTCTGACAACTAAACCTGCCAAAGGTAACTAAAATCTCCACCGTGGCTATTTATCCTTGGACATGAGACGTATGTTCAAGAGATTTCTTTTGATAAGATTTAATCTTAGTTTTGGGTTGTATTACTCCAACACTAGTGTTATGGAATGTCAATTCTACACCTCAGAATCTATTGAATTTAATGAATCACTTATTGCCTTAATCATGCAAGAAGAGAGCCGACGAGTGTGGGTACAACAAAGGGTAAAAACACTTACCGTTGTATAAAAAGATGACTAAACTGCCATAATTTTATCCCTCTATTTTTCTCTCAGGATTCAAACACGGGTGGATTCAGCTATGCCCTTTAGAGCAATGCAAATAGATAAAATTTACTAATGAAATACGTTTGTACATATATTTCTAAAAAATTTCTGTAACGGTGGGATAATGGGATTTACTTGTTTGGGTCATAATCAAGGGTAAATTTCAAGGTATTGCAAATGAATCATACGCTATGGCATTTGGGCTGTAGTTATCAATTTTTGTATTTTTATTTACTCACAATTCAAAATTAAAAGTGAATATTTTTAATTCTAAATTGTGAGGCTTTCTCCCCTCCCCTCTACCTAAAGGCAATTGGCTTGTTGTACCCTATTTATCTGAACTAACACTGTGGAAGGTCCGAATTCGAATGGGACTAACTATAATATTTTGACTCCGAACTGAATTCCGACTCCGAACAGAAGTCGGTGGAAAATCAGAATTCGAATAAGTCTAACTATAATACTCACATTTCGAACAGAATTCGGTCATCGAAATCCAAATAATACAATTAACTATAATATCCGACTTCGAACTTTTAATTCTTTTTTGGACAATATCATACAGCACTGCCCCAAGGCGATTTTGGTATCAACAGTATTAATTATATTTTCATACTAAGAGTCGTTAGATTCAGAATACTAGCTGATTCATGATATACGAAGTGAAAAAATTAAACACAAATAATTTTGACATGTATAACAATTTAATACACAATGAAAAATTAATCTGTCTTATTAATTCCATTCAAATAAATGAATGGAAAAATATTTTATAGACCGAATAGATTAATGGAATATTTAACTAATTAAATATAATTTTTTTTGGGTTTATCAGTATTTTATTTATTAACAAACTTTTAAGTAGTTTAATCTTAACCGGATTTCTTCAAATAATATAAGTATTTGACATCCCGCATAATCCATAATAATTCAAATTCGTTCTTATCCGGAATTACTTATCTGTTATCTTTATCTTATGGAATTAACGTTGTTAATTTCCTATTTTAGAAACTTACTTACCCAATTAAAACTGTGCACGTATACTTGACATCTCTGACACATCCACATAATATTCTTGCCCAATATAAACATACAACAATACCCTTTTTAAAAAACTATATATATTTGCTTGATTCTTTTCCTTTTCACTTACTTTTCAGTATCAAAGTTTCTGTGCTAAGCTGGTACGATCTCGAATTTTTATCATCTTGCTTCTTCTTTCTCTGCAAGATTTCTATACTTTCATGTTGATAAAATGTTGATCTTATGTAACTTTTGTAGTATTTGTCGAAATACATCACAATCTATTCGATGCTTATTACTATTATTGTTACTAAATTTTTTGTTACTATTTCATCATGCAATTTATGTAAATCGATTTTTTTTTTCTTCTAATTTGTTTTACAGAAGCAATACAAAGATGAGGGAAACTTCACTTGCTACATTAGGGTTTCTCTTATTTTGCTGCATGGCATTCACAATTCATGCATCAGACACAGGATACATGAAATTCAGAGACCCAAAACAGCCATTGAACAAAAGAATCAGAGACCTCATGAGCAGAATGACTCTAAAAGAGAAAATTGGTCAGATGGTGCAATTAGACCGCGCGGCCGCTACCGCGGAGATCATGAGGGATTATTCCATCGGCAGCATACTAAGCGGTGGTGGGAGCGTGCCGCGCATGCAGGCCACGCCGGAGGAATGGATTGACATGGTTAATGGTTTTCAGAACGGTTCATTGTCAAGCCGGCTTGGGATTCCTATGATTTATGGCATTGATGCGGTTCATGGCCATAACAATGTTTATAAGGCCACCATATTTCCCCATAACATTGGCCTGGGAGCTACAAGGTACTTAAATCACTAATAAGCGTGCATATCTACATCGATAATTTGTTAGAACTAATGTTGGTACGTTTATTTGAACTTTTTAATTCTGACATATGATCAATGTTTGAGAGATATTTTCAATTAATATATCGTAAGGTCTTGTATAAGATTAACTTCTTAATTAATGCAGGGATCCTGACCTTGTGAGAAGGATTGGAGCTGCAACCGCTCTTGAAGTGAGAGCTACAGGCATCAATTACGCATTTGCTCCATGCATTGCGGTAACATACATATATACTTTCGATTCCTGAAAATATTTTCATGTAATATTTTTTTTTTTTGGGTTAAAATTTAAAAATTAAAAGAAAATCACCGTACAATGTTAATAATAATAGGTCTGTAGAGATCCGAGATGGGGCAGATGCTTCGAGAGCTACAGTGAGGATCCTAAAATTGTTGAACTCATGATAGAAATTATTCCTGGTTTACAAGGAGATATTCCTAGTGACTTACCAAAGGGCATTCCTTACGTCGCCGGAAGGTAAGCTATTGCCCGCATTTATGATAATTTTGAATTTAGTGATTAGTGTCAAGCGACAGTTTCTTCTATTAACTTTTTTATTGATGTCTTGTTGCATGATCATAATAATTTCAGAATTATCCTATGTTTATTTTAAAATTTTATGTTATGTCCTCACTTGTGTTTCTTCATTATGGACCTGTCGATCCAAAATTCTGTTTCCTCCACTACTTGAGGATATATATGATGGTATATAACTAATTGACAGGGATAAGGTAGCTGCTTGTGCAAAACACTATGTTGGCGATGGAGGTACAACAAGAGGCATCAATGAGAACAATACAGTGATTGATAGGCATGGATTGATGAGCATTCACATGCCAGCTTACAACGACTCAATCATCAAAGGCGTGTCCACAGTCATGGTTTCTTACTCTAGCTGGAACGGCTTGAAGATGCACGCCAATCGCGATCTCGTTACCAATTTTCTTAAGGGCACCCTCAAGTTCAGGGTACAAATTAGGAATTTACATATAGCTTTCAGATCATCAGTACATAAATTATGCAGATAATTTGAGATATATGTTTTTGTTGGCAGGGTTTTGTAATCTCGGATTGGCAGGGAATTGATAGAATTACTACACCAGCGCATGCAAATTACTCTTACTCAGTTCTGGCTGGTGTTAATGCCGGCATTGATATGGTCAGTGTAGCTTTAATTAAATGGTTTCAGTTTTGTTTATATTTTCATTATCCTAATCTAAATTCTGAATCCTTGAACTAAATTGGTGTGTTTCAGTTTATGCTTCCATTCAACCACTCCGAATTCATGGATATTCTGACAGGTTTTGTGGAGAGAAAAATTGTCCCACAGAGTCGTATAGATGATGCCGTGAGAAGAATATTGAGAGTGAAGTTCACAATGGGTTTGTTTGAGAAACCAATGGCTGATAAGACTTTCATCGATCAACTTGGAAGCCAGGTATGAAAGCGAACTTTCACTATTTAATATTTCTTTTACTGATGGATTTGGATTCAATGTTGATTTAAGTTGTGCTGAACTTACAGTCTCACAGAGATTTAGCTAGGGAAGCAGTTAGAAAATCTCTTGTATTACTGAAAAATGGAGAGAATGCCGATGATCCAGTGCTTCCTCTTCCGAAAAATGCGGCCAGAATTTTAGTTGCTGGAACCCACGCCAATAATTTGGGCAACCAATGTGGTGGCTGGACTATTGCTTGGCAGGGACTTAGCGGCAATAATAACACTGTTGGTAAGTTGATAAATTCGGAAAAAAAGAATTAATCCCTATCCTAGTAAAAATTGCAGATCTTTCTTTTTTTTCATTTTTGTAAATAATTTAAACTAATGTGACAATATTATACTGCAGGAACTACTATCTTGAATGGCATCTCAGCCACAGTCGACCATGCCACAGAGATTATTTTCAGTGAGAATCCCTCAACGGATTATGTCAAGGCCAGCAACGTTTCCTACGCCATTGTTGTAGTAGGAGAGCAGCCGTATGCTGAGACACAAGGTGACAGTTTGAACTTGACAATAAGCGAACCAGGGCCGAGCACGATCACCAATGTATGTGCGGCTGTTAAATGTGTCGTTGTGTTAGTTTCTGGCCGGCCTGTTACAGTTGGACCTTATCTTCCGCAAATAGATGCCCTTGTTGCTGCTTGGCTTCCAGGGACTGAAGGCCAGGGAATTGCTGATGTGCTTTTCGGAGACTATGGATTTACAGGGAAGCTGCCTCGTACTTGGTTCAAGACTGTTGATCAGCTGCCCATGAATTTCGGTGACGTGCAATATGATCCTCTTTTTCCCTTGAGTTTTGGTCTCACTACTGAGCCTCTTAGTCCAAGTTAGAAATTTGTTCATAGAATTATTTTAAATTTCTTTTATTGATTCATAAAGTGTGAAGACATTGGATTATTAAGAGTAGTTTCTCGAGTAAAAGTACGTTTTAGATCAGTATGAATTTTTTTAGTAGTTAATTTCAAGAGTAATTAAGTTTGGAAGCAAAAATTTTATCTGATACAATATCTTTACACATACTAAACTATAACAAAGTTAGAATACAAGTGGTGGTCCGTGAGTATGGCACATATATATAAACCAACTATATAACTGTAGTATTTACTTATAAAAAACTTTTTCAGGTCGGGGCTTATAAGGTGTGCACTCGAGATTACTTTGCAGAGTTATAAAGTCCTTGTAAAAATTATTTAAAATTCTTTTATAGCCTTGTGTCTGCACTTTATAAAGTGCGATATCCGCATTGGAGAACATCCCAATAATCAAAACGATTATAAAAACTTTTATTTTATTTTTGTATTTTTTATTATTTTACTCAATAATGTTTTTTAACATATACACATCTCACCCTCGTACAAGCTCATTTAGGGTATGTTTGGGATTGAGGTTGGACAGCTGTAGCTTTTAAGGTGCAGTACTAAAGTGTTTGGTAAACATTAGCTGCTGTAGCTTTTAAGATATATTAGCTATGTTAATATAATTTTTCACTTATATGATATAAAATCTATTATGTTTTTAATAATTTTGTTAAAATTATTATTCAAAAATTATATTTATTACATATTATTAACTTTTATTTTATAATTACAGCTTTTTTTTCTACTAACTATAACTTAAAAGGTACAGCATTTCAATCGCAAACATATACCCTTAGTCTGTATATTTCGAATTAGGAATCAATTTAGTTATATTTTAAAATTTTCCTTTAGCCGGGAGTGGAATTGATCCTTTCAAAATCATGCATTGAAACGTCAACACATAAGTAGCTTCCGTCTATGAATTTTCTACATGCGTGCTATTCTCAAATATATTATGTTGAAAATTCAAAGAAGACTCACATGATAACACACTGCATGAACTAGGTGAGAACCTGAATGAGGTTGATATCCGGCCAATACACCATATCTTCATTTTGCAAAATTCCATGCCTTTCTTGACAAATTAAAGAAAATCAAGCTGTAAGTTGACAATTTGCAAGAGTTGGACATTTGTCAAATAGGAAGAAATTAGGTGCCGAAACCTTAGACTATATTGTTATTACAATTCAATGCATTCATGATGTGGTTCTACTATAAATAGAGTTCTATTTTGGAGAGAGCTAATCATAAAAAAATTTAGAGAATTGTGAGTAATTGTAAGTGAAGCAATTTGAAAAATTTATGAGAGCTTCCACTTGAGTGTTTTAGTGAGGATTCAATTTGGTGTATTAGAGTTTTATTTTTTTAGAGTTTTTACTACTTTTAAATTCTCGTTTATTAGTAAAATTATCTTTTAATTTATTTCCGTGGACGTAGACTTTACGCTAATTCATATAAATTATTGAGTTTTTTTATTTATATTTGTTTACATCACATTTATATTTATCCAAAAATCATTATCACTATAATAGTTATTACTCAACCCGCACTTTGCAACATATTAGTCTACAAATCTTTCATTTTCTTAATTACTGTTTAATCCTAGATTTTTAAGCACTTTTTATACTTGTATTTTGTGACTTTTGGTCCCCACATTCAAGTCTAGCTACATTTAGTAATATGGTATTATATTATATTATACATAGTTTGAACGAGACAGCAGTAGTGGCCTTCACATACTTGCACGTGGGCAAATTGTCAAGTTGTCCCAAGTTATGGAAAAGGTTATGAAAAAAGAATCGAGCTTCTGATTGCATGACTGAAATTTCATTAATACTTAATTGGCAAGTATTACAATAATTTGAATCGCTCCGTAAGAGAAACTAGAGGTGGGCACTATAGTACAATTCGGGAAAATATAAACTAAATAAGAATTGAGTTTTAATTCGGTTTGGTTTAATTCAACATATTCAGTACAGTTTTTCTCTGTATTTTAATATTTTTTACTAATTTGGTTGTTTTCCTAAGAATCGAATTGAACTAAACAATAGAATGTTGAATTGTTTAATTTTATTAAATTTGAACCGAATATTAACCAAGTTTAATATAGTTCGGTTTGTTTAATTTATTTTGGTTGGACCAAACCAAATGCCCACATCTACTTAAGATCTCATAAGTCATAATAATTATATTAAGTGACTATTTGATATGTCTAATCTAATGGTCATAAATATATTTTAATCTCATAAGTTCTTATTTAAATTTTTGTTGTTGTTTGTTTTTTTAGTAGAGTTTTTAAAGATTAAATATTTTTTTTCATTTATTAGCGAAAACTCAAATTTCAGACTTTTGGGAGTAGAGATTAATTTTTTTTAAATGTTAAAATATCTAAATATTTTTTAATTATTTGATAATATTATTTCATTTTTTGCATAATATAATTTTAAAAAAATTGCGTATTAAAGTAAAAGATATTAAAATTATTTTACATAATATTGAAAATAACTAAATTTATATATTATTTTAATATTATGTTTCTATTTATTCTATAATTTACTTCAATATCATAAAAAAATTTAAATATTGAAATTATTTTAAATATCTATATTATTACATTTATTTCATAATTATATTTGTTATTATTATAAAAAATTGGAGTCAAATTTTTCTTGGTTAATAGAATCAAAAGATATTATGATAAAAATAAAGTCTTGGTATCCAACTTTTGCTTCTAGTTGATGGATTGTTTGATTTGTTTTTATGGATTTAAAAGTTATGAAAGAAAATGTGGAAGCATAGAAAATCAAATTCGTCATTTCTAGAGATCTATGTAGATTAACCATTTGGCCTAACTTATATTCAAAAACTAACTTATAAGTTAAATGTTACTTGAAGCTTATATTCTTAATCCTAGTAGCTTATATTCTTAACCCTAGTAACTATTCTTAGTCAAGTATAATTAGGGTGCATTTTGCAGCCCACATAGTTTAGTATTAGAACACTATTATGCATTAACTTATTGTTGATTTTTATTATAATATTACATTATTTAATGATACTGTATTATATTATTTTATATAATATAATTTCTTGTTTATATTATAGTAATGATAAAAAAATAATTATTTAAAATAATTAAAAATAAATAAATAAAAATATAAAATAATACGATAAAATATAATTATATGTTAATTATTATTTTACAGATTAATCGTCAATGGTAGCTCTAAATCACTGCCGCCGCCACTAACAACCGTAAGTGCCACCACCGGCCGTTGAATTGAGATGTTTGTTTGAGTTTATTTTAGTACCACTGGAATCCTAGTTGCTTGAGTGTCGTAAGGGTACATATTTCATAGGAAACCGAGGCTCCTTTTACCATAGATCTACTATCAAAGTTTTGAAGCAATCCTCCGTTGATAGGGATTTGAAAGTACCAAAAATTACGTAAAATAAAATTAAAAATTCAAAATATTGCGCTTGACGATGGTTCGTAGTGGCCAGTAATGTACGTGTACTTTTGTACTTTTATCAAATTTTAAAGGGTATGTGTCACTAGCCCTTAGAAATTAAGCAAGACTCGTCCTTAACAACTATATATTATTATTAATACATGGGAATTAAGCAACAATATGTCAATCCAACTAAGTTGATAAAAAATTCTTCGACCTCAAAATATTTTTGGGAAAAACAAAAAACTTATTCATTTGTGCTATATATAGATGAAGTACTTGAACAACAATTGAAATTTGAAACTGACCTGATCGATCACATACTGTAGCTGGAGTTCTCAATGCTAAATGACACCACAGAATAAGTGTTTGGATGGGCAATCTCAGCCGTCGCATGTTGAAACCTATTGGAGTCTGACGAATCACCGAACAAACACTCGGTCTCTTCACTGTTCTCCTGAGCCCATACATTGTCATGAAACTTTTTTAGCCTGTCAAGCTCCTCAGAAACTTGTCTCATTGTCGGCCTATTTAAGCAGTTACTTCTTAAGCATTTACTTGCAAGCTCAGCAACAATTTCTCTCTCCTTTCATTAGATGCCAATGTCTTTCGAGAGCCAGGTTTCACGCCGGTTAACAACTCTACAGGGACAACCCCAAAGCTATACACATCAGTCTTCTCAGTTAAATTACCTGTCATTAATTAGTAAAACATTTTGGGCTGATACAAGAGGTTTGTATTCGAACCCTTTCACCAGAGGCGAAACTTAAAAATTACTAGCCTGGAAAATTTATGAGGCCCAATATATTTAAAAGTTTTTTATAAGCCAATAAGCCATAGTAAAACAAATAATGCTAATATTGATCCTTAACATATATATATTTTTAATAGGCTCAATAAAACAAGTCATTACTAGTTCCTGCTAAACAAATATTTATACATATACATAAGGAAAAATTCATATATATACACACAAAATTTACTTAAATGATAACATAAACTCTCTTAATTTCATAAATAGACACACAGACCCTCTTAAATTTTAAAATAATTATTATACCTTTTGATTATAATAACCCAAATAAATATAAATATAATAAAAAAATAATAATAAATAAATATCACATGATGCAAATAATGTGTTACAATACATATAATTAATGAAATAACGTATATAATAAAAATTATTCTTAATATTAAGTTATTATTAGTCTATTTCGACGGATTTTATTAATATTAAAATCTATTAATCTAAAAATTGACTTTAAGATTTATATTGATATAGACATAATTAGAAAAAAATATTTTAAATAAAATAATTTAAGTTTTATAAATTACTGTGAATTTTAGGTATAATTATTTTAATATTATTAATATTTCAAATATATTTTATTATTATTAAAAGAATATGAAAGATTAATAATGTTAAAATTAAATTTTTAATATTGAAATATTTTATAAATTTTATCTTATTTTATTTATTATATTAGATTATTTTAATTTATATTTATTATAAAAATTTATTTAAAGGTAATAATTTAGTTATTACAATTAAGGGTAAAATAGCTAAAAAAAGGGCCTGTATGATAATTTATGAAACTAAAGAGATCAGTGTGATAATTTATGTAAACGTTGGGGGTATCAGTGACTTTTTTCCTATATATATATATATATATATATAACAAAAACATCATAATATTTATTGAAATATTATTTAGAGCTTGGATTAAAATAAATTATTAGTTTCACCATCGCCACTCACATGGAGGAGAAAATTGGGTGGCACATTAAGCTATCAAAAAAAAAAAAAAAATTCCTGTCATTAGATACTCGGGATCTGAGTAACCAAAAGTCCCTTGAACTTTCGTGGCCATAGCTGTTTGGTTTGGCGAAATCAACATTGAAGCCCCAAAATCAGCAACCTTCGCCGTATAATTGTCATCCAAAAGTATGTCGGTAGACTTTACATCTCCGTGAATGATTGGAGGGCTTGCTAAAGAATGGAAATAGTCAAGGGCTGAAGAAGTTTCCGCCGCTATCCTCAGACAATTTTTCCAATTTCTTAAAACCTGTGAACTCTTACTATGGATATGGTGCAATAGAGTTCCATTGGAAACAAATTCATAAACCAGCAGAGGCACTTTGGTTTGCAAACATAACCCTAAAATCTTGACCAAATTCTTATGGTTTATTGGCGAAACAATGCCCATTTCCTTTTGAAATTCTTGATTTATCCGAATCTTGTCTGCCTCTTTAGGCTTCTTCACTGCAACTCGGGTATTGTCCGGTAAGACACCTTTGTAAACAGAACCAAAGCCACCTTCACCTAGTAAGTGGCTACTATCATAATTTTTAGTAGCTTTTACTAGCTCTGCCTCGGTGAAAATCCTCACTCGTTGATGCATTAAAATAATACCACCATTGTTGAAGAAGTTTCTCTTCTTTCTTCGTTCTCTAAATGCAACAAAAACCAAAATTCCGACGGTCACAGTGAATATCGCTGCTCCTATCACCTCACAGGGAAGAAAATAACCAATTATGAGCACAATTGGATATCCACACATCTTGTACCCCCGGCCCGTAAAGATTTTATGAATACAATTAATTGACAAACAGTAGCAGAATCAAGATTTTGGTTAGACGGAGGACCATATTATAGAAACCATAAGCTTGATTCATCGGATGGCATCGGGTAGGTACCGACAACCGATTAAAATAAACAAAGCTATTTGAATCCTCTTCATTTAATTTAATTGCAACTTGCCATTTCTTATGGGGAAGATCATTGACCCTCAGAAATCATGCTAAGTCAATTCCAATCAAACTCTACTTAAAGAAGATTTTTGTTTATTTTATAACCGACACAAATGAAATGATTCAACAGTTTTCGAAAGTGACTAGATTTTCGAAAATGACTACAGTTAGCAAGAGTAACCAAACATTTTTCCTATTTTATAAGCTTCTATCAGATTTATGATCAATATATAATTGATTTTTTTTTTAAAATCACATCACCTGCAACGATAGTGGTGATACGAAATCCCCAACATCCGACTTTACCATCGTCTTCCATGCGAATTGGACATTGGCATGTGTAACTCCCGCATTGCAAGTTCCTTCACATGGGTACCCTCCTTTCTACTTACCAATGTCTGTCAAACGTATTGTGTCAAGCATTTAGTAAATAAATTAAATTAAAACAGGTAAGAAAGAAACATAAACATACAACACATCCTAGATAGGGGCTTAAGCAACGATGCCCTTCGCCATTTAGGGAGTAATCACATTTAGTATTATCGCGGCAGGCATAGTCGGTCGTTGAATTTGGACTTATTGGGCACTCCTCTGCTTTAACTACCCATTCAATCGTAACATTTGTTCTTTTCTTATTATCAGAGAGGCGAAATTCTGATATATTAAAAGTTTTGTCTGCTAAGAATGCATAATCAACCGCTGAATTCCCCCATTCCCACTGTAATTGTTTTTGCTACGAAGAGTGAGATTCAATGTCTTGAGACTTTGGGCAATGGAATTTGGCAGCAACCGTTGCCTGAGCAGGAATTCCCTGTTATCTTGGCAGATTCATTTCGGCATATAGAAATACAGCAACTCCAAAAACTCCCAGCACGGTCAGCCATATAGGCATAGGTATCGCAGCCAAAGCCATGAGCTTGTTTCTGGTGTCTGAAAACCTGAATGGTCCGCTCCCTAATCTGAAAGAAGGATTACGATTTGTTCACTGCACGGCTGCAATTAAGAAAGACATATTTGTTCACTGCACGGCTGGAGTCGTCAATTCCGAACGGATAAGGTACACTAACGTCTCCAAATTTTTCCTGGCTACCAGACTTTACATTAATTGCTGCTTGTGTTCCAGCTGCTGGACAACACAACAGTAGCATGAACCAAAGCATCCGCTTTTTTTTTTTTCAATATGTTTTTGGCTATCTTGCATTATTTATACTACAACAAATCCAGGCTACATGGAATCTGAGGAGACCGAGTTATAAAAAGGCTTGAGAGTCGTCCTTGGCATTAATTAAGTTGAAAGTCATGTTCATATTAGCCTCTAATTTTTTTTTTTTTAAATTCATCTTTCCATGATTTTAATAATGTTAGATTTCAAATGAAATTTTCTTTTTGTTATATGATCCGCAGGCCTCGTCAAAGCGAGGATTTATTAAAAAACCTTTAAATTTTGCCAGTCACAATTAATTACTGTTAATTTATATCTTTTGAATCAGCAAACATCTCTAACTTTTGGTTTTGGTTTTTGGCTCCCCTTATAACTTCGAAGCTGATCAAAACCCTCATTGATTAAAATTAAAGATTACATTAAGTTTCAACATTTTTGTGTCTTCTACTATTTATTCTGGGTCAATTAGTATTTAAGCAGATTTATTTAGCATGTTCGAATAGTGAGGTAAGTAGGGGTTAAAAATCAACTTTCGTTTTGCCCAAAATCAACTTTCGTTTTTATCTTTTTTTTATAGGATCAATTGCTTACCTTTATGCAGGCAGTTGCCAACAATTGATCAATATTCTAGAAATTCATATGTTTGATTACAAGGATAAATAGTATAAGAATTAAAAAAAAATTGAAGTTTACATAGTTTTTTAACTATCAATAATGATAGAGTCACAAATAATTTTGTATAAACTAGTATGTACAAATTAGTGTGCTATAAAAAGATTAGTTGAAAAATAATAACAATTAATTATTTTAAATTATATGGATTAAGGATGGGCAAACCCAACACAACCCAATAGACCAAACTCAACCCAATTTAATTTTGATGGGTTGAGTATGTTATCGTGGGTTAATTGAGTCAATTTTTTTTCGAACTCAATTAATAATTGGGTTGAGTTGGGTTAATTACAATGAACCTATTGAACTAACCCAACACCACGTAAATAATAATATTTATTTATTTTAAAATTGATAAATATTCTAACTAAGCTTATGACTATTGATTGACGTGGTAGCATATAATTATTTGGTAAATTTATTATCTTATAAGTTTAATTTGAACCTTTCCAGCACCTTCTTCAAATAAGACTTTTGAGTCAATTACATGCTTTCATTCTTTCTGTGTCTGGGATTTTCCATCCCAAATATTATTTGTGCATCACCCAAGTTTTTTATCTTGAACTCAGAAGCCAACTGCTTTTTTAATCTCTAAATCTCACCTCTATTCTTCGAAGTTATGAGCATATCATCGACGTAGAGTAACAAATAGATGAAAGCTCCATCTTGTAGTCTTCTAAAGTAAATACAGTGATCGTGTTTACTTCTAATGAATTTCTGCCCATGTATGAATTAATCAAATCTCTTGTACCACTGCCTTGGTAACTGTTTCAGTCCGTACAAATATTTAATCAATTTGTACACATAATTCGCCTTTCCAACAACTTCAAAACCATAAGGTTGAGTTATATAGATTTTCTCCTCTAAATCTCCATGTAAGAACACCGTCTTAATATCCAATTGAGTCAACTCTAACTCATATTCTGTTAGCAAGACAAGAAGAATACGAATAGAAGTATGTTTTACAATTGGAGAGAAAACTTCATTATAGTCAATTCATTTCTTCTAAGTAAAACCTTTTGTTACGAGTCTTGCCTTGTATTGGAGAGTTGGTTGATTTGGAGATCCTTTCTCCTTGATGTAGACCCATTTATTGCCAATAGCCGTTTTTCCCTTAGATAACTCTACAAGTTCATAAGTCTGGTTTTGATGAAGAGATTTCATCTCTTCCTGCATGACTAGCTTCCACTAATTACTTTCACTACTGCGTAATGCTTCACCGACAGTGTTGGGGATTCCATCTTCAATAACTGGAAGTGCATAGGCTACCACTATGTTTTTTGTAAGCCATCCAAGTTTCTTTAACACTCTTTTTGGTCTCCTTGTTGTTATAGTCTCAATTTTATCATCTATATTTTTAGTTATTTCTTCTTCTTCTGGGACATCAACAAAAACAACCTATTCTTTAACTCTTGGTGTCACTTCTAAAGTTGAACTCTTCTCTGTAGAAATAACTGGTACTTATGAAGTTGCATTAAACTCCACCCGCTGTAATGTCTCATTGGTCTTATTCTCTACATATTGAGAATTTGGAGCTTCAACATAGAAGCTTCATTAAAAATATCATCTTTGCTATACATAAACTTTTTATCTTTAAGATCCCAAAGCTTGAAATCTTTAACTCCACCTTTAAATCCCACAAAGATAGCTTTTCTTACATGAAGATCGAGCTTATTATTCTTTATATGATAATAAGCTGAACACCCAAACACACGAATGGAGCCATAGTCTTGTGCATGATTTCCAGACCACATTTCCATAGGAGTTTTACCTCTAATTGCACAGCACACAGCGTTAGCCCAAAACTTTTTATCTAAACCAGCATTAGATAACATACGTCTTTCTCCAACAAAGTACGATTCATACGCTCAACCAAACTATTCTGTTGTGGAGTATATCTCATCCTGAAATGTGTTTTTATACCATCACTCTGGCATACTTGAAAGAATGGATCAGAAGTATATTAACCCCCATTATCAGATCGTAATACTTTGATCTTTCTGCTAATTTGAGTCTCCACTAGTTTCTTCCATTTCATAAAAATCTCTAGAACCTCATCTTTTACTCGCATGACATATACTTACACACGTCTAGAGAAATCATCAACAAATATAACAAAATAATGGCTTTCACTAATTGATGCAGTCTTGGTTGGTCCTTATACATTATTATGAACATATTCAAGAATCTCACGAGTATCATGATTAGACGTACCGATCTTGACTCCTTTTTTTCTTGCCTACTACACAATGCTTACAGAAATTTAATTTACATGTTTTGGTACCTTTTAAAAGCCCATGCTTCATCAGAGTTTGCAAAGACTTCTATTGAGTATGTTCTAGTCATACATGTCATAGTTTAGTGGTGTTACTATGCACCTCAGCAATATTAACTTCATCAGTTGTACCTCTATTCAAATAGTATAAATTATGATACTTGACCCTTTGCAGAATCACTATAGCCCCATATGTGAACTTCATTGTTGCATTTTCAATAGTAACCTTACAGGTTTAGCTTCTATAGCACTCACAGAAATTATATTTTTCTTTAAAGTTAGAACATATATAAACACTTTCAAATCTCTGACCATTCCATCGAATATTTTGAGTCGAATTGTTCCTATTCCCATTATACGAAAAGATTGATAATTTCC
Source organism: Murraya koenigii (assembly GCA_025617385.1). Taxonomy (NCBI): domain Eukaryota; kingdom Viridiplantae; phylum Streptophyta; class Magnoliopsida; order Sapindales; family Rutaceae; genus Murraya; species Murraya koenigii. Next base: position 21,488,057 of record CM046816.1, read on the forward strand.
CATCACAACTACACTGGATTACAAATTAGCCCACTATGCAACAAGATTGATAATTTCCCATTACAGCTGTACTGGATTCTAAATTACGAAAATCCTTAAACCATTCCCTAATGGGATATAAATGATAGGTTAATTCAGTATCAAATATCCACTCGCTTGTACTAGTCACATATGCTGTAGGCGTAATACTTAGTGAATAATCAGAGTTTTCATCTTTCCCTACCATGTTCGCTACTACTGGTTTCTTCCCATTTTTTTTTTTGAGCGTTCGAACAATCTTTCCTCCAATGATCCTTTTCATGAAAAAAGGCATATTCATTTCGAGCTATATTTCTGCTTCTCGATTTGGACTGAGAATTCTTTCCACCATATTTCTTCTTTTACTCCATCGTCCTTTCTCTGGCTAACAAATCTTCAGACGATGCTCTTTCGAAATGTTTATCATTATTCCGAATCTCCAAATTAGTCAATGTTGTACAAATATATTTGATGAAAATCACGCTTTTCCCATATATCAAGGTAGTCACAAAATGACTATACTCTTTTAACAATGAGTGCAGCAAAATCATAGCCTTGACTTCATCCTTAATATCTTCATTAAGATTTTTCAAATTAGCAAGTAACTTTTCAAATCTTGAGACATGATCGTGCATTGACACCCCATGCTTCATTCGAAAACCATATAACTGGCTCATTGCATGAAAGCGATTTTCAAGACTTTTTAGCAAGTATTTTTCCTCCAACGTACACCATAAAGTCATTGCATACTCCTCATCTTTCACAAGATATCTCAACTCTTTGATCAAACAAGATTTGATTTTACCACAAGCTTTCTTGTTTATACGATCCTAAGTTTCTTCATCATATAAATGTCTTTTATTTTTCAGAACAACATCGAGATCGATTTGAATAAAAGCATCTATAATTTCGCACCTCTATATGCCGAAGTTGATTTTCCAATCCAACTTTTCAATATCAATCTTTTGGCTTCCAATAACAAGTATTGCATGATGATGTGACACGTCTTGCCTCCCACCTGAAGTGTCTCATGAAATAGCTTAGGTAGATCTCTCCCCAATTTTAGAAGTTTCATTTTCTATCATTTTCTCAAAAATCTATTTACACTTGAAAAACAGTCTCTATGATGTTAATTTCGTGTGAATATAAGCACAAAAAAGTTCCCAGGAGATTTGAGGGGTCACAACTGTCCTACTTAAAATCCAAACTCCTTAGACTCTTATCGTCTTGTTGACAAAACTTTTCTAGACATGCATAAATACATACTATTTACAATAGACTGTCTCCCAAGTATAAATGATCGTCTCTACTGTATCTGTGAGTAGTACTATATGGGAACAATATGTATTTATGAATAGTACTATATACATGAACGGTACCTTATACCTCAAGTACCTTATACCACTTTTTGTGCGAGAAATGTAGAATCAAGCACATCAAATAATTACAGAAAATAAATGACACTAGAATTTAACGTGGTTCGGCAAGTAAACCTACATACACGGGAGTAAGAAAAAATAATTGTTAATGTATTATTAGTAATTATTTAGATTACAGTATTTGAGTAAAAAAAACTCACTTCCTAAAACCCAAATACACCTAGTACTCTCACATACGCTTGAAAGAAAATATTTCTTAGTGACTCACACTCTCCAATTGCTCACTCTTACAATAATTCAATAATTGAATTATTTCTCTCTTAATTCAATTTCTCTAAGTTTTGGGATGCTTAAAGAATGAAGAGAATGTCACTATTTATAAAGGAAGCTTCACCAACCATGCAAAAAGTCTCCAAGTAATCAAATTTCAAAGCCGTGCACAATTTGTCAATATTCGTTTCTAACTCTCCAACTAGCTTGTGAGTGTACGACTAATTCTAACGTGTCACGATCTTCCACTCCACTAATACAAATTGAAAGTCCACAGGGGGACCCAGAGCCAGTAGTTAATTAATGACTTTTGAGACTTAATGATAAAAAAGTAACGAGCACGGAAATTTCTGGCAGGAAAGTTAGATCATATTTACTTTTCAAATGTCCTATTCCAAATTAATTAGAATATTGAACCGAACATATAATTTGGGCAAACAAAGGACATTATAAATATCAAAGCAATATGATAACATATTCTCATATGCACACTTCCTTTCCTCGCAATTACTTAATTTTTATTCAGAGGAATGAAATCAACCATAAGTGTTTTTTTTTGCCCTTGTTTTTCTTGTTTTATTTGCTATAGCTACCATGATTAACATCAGCTTCTGCAATGGAAACTCCTACGTGGGTTGCATAGAAAGTGAGAGAGAAGCACTTTTACAGTTGAAACACGATCTGAAAGATCCTACCAACCATCTTGCCTCTTGCCACCATCATTTGCAAGACTTTGTAAGTTGACATCCATCGACTTCTCATTAGTCAATTGAGTCAAGACATATCACAAGTCTTAGATATTTTATCTGCATGTGGTGCTTATGCACTAGAGTCGTTTGTTTTGATCCATTGTCAGAGTTCTGGTCAATTGACAAATCAACTCGGCCAATTTGAAAATCTACACACACTTCTTCTAAATCATAACTCTCTTTTGGGAAAAGGAGGAAATGAGGTCACCTTGCTAGTGAGCTCATTTCCGGAACTTGAAAGAAAGTTTTTGTGTCAGTGTCAGGGGGTCGGGGGGATGTGCCCCTCGGGCATACTGGCTTAAAACAAAAAATCTTCTTTCCTTCCTGAGAAATCTTGATTTTTCCCTAAACGCATTGAATGGTTCCATTCCATTATCTTTAGGACAAATTTCACACTTAGAATATCTAGATTTATCCAACAACAAGTTGAATGGAACTCTTTTTTTAAGGTCACTTCTTTAATCTAACAAAATTGACCTGATTTTATGCATTTGGAAACTTTCTAAACTTGAAAGTCAATCCGAATTGGGTTCCTTCCTTTCAGCTCAAGACTTTGCAATTAAGGTCATGTCATTTAGGGCCTCAATTTCCATTATGGATTCATTCACAAAAGCATTTTTCTTTTATTGGATATATCAAACTCAAAACTTTCAGGTACTATTCCTCGTTGGTTTTGGAATTCCATTACCCAGTATAAATATTTGAATCTCTCCAGGAACCGAATCTATGGTAAAATTCCAGATTTATGCCGTATATTGCCTGTTGTACCTTCCCCAGGGGTTCTACTTGATCTTTCGAATAATACTTTATCGGGATCCATTTTCCATTTAATATGTAACGAGGAGAATAAGTCAAGGAGGATTTATTATCTCAAACTCTCAAGAAATTATTTTTCTGGAAATATACCTGATTGTTGGATGAATTGGCCTGACTTGAGTGTGCTAAAGTTAGATAACAATAACTTCACTGGTAGCCTTCTATTCTCAATTGGAACTTTAGGTTCTCTTGTGTCATTAAACCTTCGCAATAATAGATTAGCTGGAATAATTCCTGCATCACTTAAGAATTGCACAGATTTGGTATCTGTTGACTTAGGTGAAAATGAGTTTGTCGGAAACATTCCACCATGGATAGGAGAAAGATTTTCAAGACTGAGGATTCTAAATCTTCGATCAAACAGGTTTCATGGCTTTTTGCCAATACAAATTTTGTTGAAAAACAATAAACTTGTTTACAAAATAATAAGGTGTTGAGTTGTACATGGCCCTCCATTATCATGCTCCATCATCATGCTTCATCATCATGGGTCTACAATGTTGAGTGGAGGTTAGCTTTACACATTTGATGCCATGAAAGGATTCCTTTAGAGCATGTTAAGTGAGTGGAAAATGTTTGGTGTTATGATGAAAGGTTGGTGGAATGTACTAGGTGATGTGCATTGTTATGATTATGTTTGTGTTTTATTCACTATAAATACCTATGCTATTGTGTTGTGAAAGATAAGTCTAAGAGTAAGAAAGCATAAGAAGTATAACAAAGCCCCTTAGAGCGATTTGTGAGAGTGTGTGAATTGTTCTTGTAATGTTCTTGAACTTTCTCAATAAACTTTGTGTTTCATCCTTCAAATTCTCCAACAAAGTGGTATCAGAGCTAGGTTTGGAGGATAAAATAGTCGTGTAGCATATCAAATCGAAGCTTTCGATGAGACAAACGTAACACCGCAAGAATCAGCCTAATCGGAGTTCGGACGAGCTCGAAATCGCCGTCGGAAGTTTGCTGTCTAGAAACTGAGTTGACTCACCAAGTTGAAACGTATTGAGCCGAACTAGACCAAGCCGAATCAAGCCGAACCGAGTCAGTCACCTGAACCGACCATTGACCGTTGATAGTTGACCGTTGACCGTTGACCAAAGGGAGCAAATTTCAAGTTCCATAATTGAAAGGGAGCAAATTTGACAATTGGAGCATCAAAATGAAGGCTATATTGGGTGCACACGATGTGTGGGAAGTCGTGAAAAAGGGTTTTATAGTACCAGAAAATGAAGGTACTTTAACTACGGCACAAAAGGAGAATTTGAAAGACTTAAAGAAGAAAGAGAACAAAGCAAAGTATCTCATCTTTCAATCATTAGATGAAGATGCTTTTGAAAAGATCGCTGGCGCAACATCCTCAAAGGAAGCGTGGGAGAAGTTAGAAACCTCTTATAAAGGAGCGAAACAAGTTAAGAAAGTCCGTCTTCAAACACTAAGAGGTGAATTTGAGTCCTTACACATGAAAGTATCAGAATTAATTTTTGATTACTTTACTAGAGTTTTGACTGTTGCTAATGATTTAAAAAGAAATGGTGAAGAGTTGAGAGAACTAAGAATTATTGAGAAAATACTTCGTTCAGTGGATTCAAAGTTTGACTAAATTGCAGTAACAATAGAGGAGACTAAAGATTTGAAGGCTATGACGATCGAGCAACTTCAAGGATGGTTGCGAGCTTATAAAGAAAAAATGAAGAAGAAGCAAGGGATCGAAGAACAACTCTTCAAGATGGAAATCAATCCAAAGAAAAGAGAAGAAAGCTTCAGCTACGAGAGAAGGCACTATGTCCGAGGAAGAGGCCGAGGACGAGGTAGAGGTCATGGTCATAGATGAGGCTGGAATTTTAACAACAAAAACTCCTTCAATAATGAAAGAGGAGAAAGCTCAAACAGAGGGCGAGTAAGAAACAATCCAAGATCGAGGTATGAAAAATCTCAAGTGCAGTGCTATAATTGTCAAAAGTTTGGGCATTATGCTTCAGAGTGCAGGATTCCAAGCAACATAGTAGATGAGAAAGTGAATTATGTTGAAAAGAAGAATGATGGAGATGGCACACTTTTACTAGCACGTAATGACAACAATGGAGGTCAAGAAAATACTTGGTATCTTGACACAGGTGCTAGCAATCACATGAGCGGAAACAGAAGCATGTTTGTGGAGATGAATGAATCAGTGAATGGTAGCGTCGCTTTTGGAGATGATTCAAAAGTACCAGTGAAGGGAAAATGTAACATCCTTTTGTGCATAAAAGATGGTAGCCACTAATTTCAAATGTTTACTATGTGCCCAATATGAAAAACAACATTCTAAGTTTAGGTCAACTTTTAGAAAAAGGTTATGATATTCATCTTAAAGATTATAGTCTTTTTTTTAAGAGATGACAAAGGAAACCTAATTAGAAAAGTGAGAATGTCGAAGAATAGAATGTTTCATTTAAATATTCAAAATGATGTTGCAAAGTATCTCAAGGCTTGTCATAAAGATCCAACCTGGATTTGGCATCTTCGATATGGACATCTCAACTTTGGTGGACTAGAACTACTATCAAGAAAGAACATAGTGAAAAGTCTACCTTCAATCAATCATCCCAATCAAGTTTGTGAAGGATGTTTACTTGGCAAGCAATTTAGAAACAGTTTTCCAAATGAGTCGAACTGAAGAGCTCGGAAGCCACTCGAGCTTATTCGTACTAATGTGTGCGGTCCATTTAAGCCAACCTCTCTTGGTAAAAGTAACTACTTCCTTCTTTTTATAGATGATTTTTCAAGAAAAACTTGAGTGTATTTTTTTAAAGCAGAAATCAGAAGTTTTTGAAGTTTTTAAGAAGTTCAAAGCTGCAGTGGAGAAAGAAAGTGGACACCAAATCAAGGCCATGAGATCTGATCGAGGTGGAGAGTTCACTTCCAAAGAATTTGTGAAGTTTTGTGACGAAAATGGAATACGACGCTCTTTGACAGTTCTGAGATCCCCCCAACAAAATGGTGTTGCAGAAAGAAAGAACAGAACTATCCTCGACATGGCGAGAAGTATGCTCAAGAGCAAAAGACTACTCAAAGAATTTTGGGCTAAAGCTGTTGCGTGTGCAATCTATTTATCCAACCGATCTCCAACAAGAAGTGTGTAGGGAAAGACACCGCAAGAAGCATGAAGTGGAAGAAAGCCTGGCATAACCCATCTGAGAGTTTTTGGAAGCATTGTCCATGTAAATGTACCAGACGAGAGAAGAGCCAAGCTGGGTGATAAAAGTGAGAAGTTCATCTTCATCGGCTATGACATCAATTCTAAAGGATACAAGTTGTACAATCCAGACAACGGAAAGATCGTGATTAGCAGAGATGTAATCTTTGAGGAAGAAAGAGAATGTGATTTTGGCTCTCGTGTGGATGACTTTAATTTTTTTCCTTTTGAAGAAAATGACCAGACAATGAAGGAGCAAGTAGTAGAAGAACAACAAGAGCCGGTTAGTCCACCTATCTCACCAGCAGTAACCATACATGGAGATTCACCACTATCTTTCTTGAATGAAAGAACTGAAGAACGCACGAGGAGTCTTCAAGATCTCTATGAGGTAACTGAGAGACATGATAATCTCACTCTATTTTACCGCTTTGCTGATTATGAGCCGCTTTACTTCAAGAAGTCGTACAAGATGAAAATGGAGAATCGCGAATGGATGAAGAAATCAAAGCCATAATGAAGAATGACACTTGGGAACTTACTACACTTCCCAAAGGTCACAAAGCCATCAGTGTCAAATGGGTTTACAAGACGAAGAAAAATGTCAAGGGTGAGATTGAAAGGCACAAGACGAGGTTAGTTGCAAAAGGCTATAGTCAAAAAGCTAGCATCGACTATGATGAGGTATTTGCTCTCGTAGTCTGAATGAAAACTATAAGACTAATCATTTCTTTAAGCAGCCCAAAACAATGGAAGATTCATTAAATGGATGTAAAGTCCGCTTTCTTAAATGGATTTCTCAAAGAAGAAGTCTACATCAAACAGCCATTGGGCTATGTGGTGGAAGAATATGAAGTCAAAGTTCTGAGATTGAAGAAGGCACTTTATGGGTTAAAGCAAGCACCAAGGGCATGGAATAGCAGAATCGACAAATATTTCAAAGAGAATGGCTTCACCAAATGGCTACATGAACATGCTCTCTACGTCAAAGTCAAAGATGGAGACATCTTGATTGTATGCCTGTACGTGGATGATCTCATTTTCACTAGAAGCAATCCAAACTTATTTGAAGAGTTTATGAGAGTGATGGTGAAAGAGTTCGAGATGACTGACATTGGACTAATGGCATACTACCTGGGCATTGAAGTCAAGCAAAAGGAAGAAGGCATATTCATTTCCCAAGAATGCTATGCAAGGGAAATACTCAAGAAGTTCAAGATGCATGATTGCAAGCCCATAAGTACGCCAATGGAATGCGGAGTCAAATTGTCCAAACATGACGAAGAAGAAAGAGTTGATCCAACTTTTTTCAAGAGCCTTGTTGGAAGTTTGCGTTATTTGACATGTACGAGGCCAGATATTCTCTATGCTGTTGGGCTCGTTAGTCGCTATATGGAGAATCCAACAATCACCCATTTTAAAGTCGCAAAAAGAATCATTCGCTATATAAAATGTACAATTGATTTTGGCTTATTATACTCATTCTTTGATGATTACAAGCTTGTTGGATATAACGATAGTGATTGGAGTGGAGATTTAGATGATCGAAAGAGTACCTCTGGATTTGTATTCTTCATGGGAAACACCGCTTTCACGTGGATGTCAAAAGCAGCACCAATTGTCACACTTTCCACCGTGAAGTCGAGTATGTAGTCGCTACTTCAGGTGTTTGCCATACAATTTGGCTAAGAAATTTGTTAAAGGAGTTGGGTTTGCTCTAAATAGATCCAACTGAGATCTTTGTCGACAACAAGTCTGCAATTGCCCTATCAAAGAATCCAGTCTTCCATGATCGAAATAAGCATATTGACACTCGCTACCATTTCATAAGGGAGTGTATTAAAAGAAAGGATGTACAAATAAAGTATGTCAAATCTCAAGATCAAGCAGCTGATATATTTACTAAGTCATTGAAACAAGAAGATTTTATCAGATTGAGAAATTCATTGGGTGTTATGAAATAATTGGCTGTGGAAATCAAAGAAATTAACGGCAAAAGTGAAAGAGAGCAAGTACAAGTACGAAAAAGAAGATTAAATGCATATTCCTACAGGGCATTGTTTAATCAAAATAAAAAGAATAAAGTCAAAGAATAAGTTGGTGATAATTTCACTAAACTCCTCGAGCAAGAAGACTTAGAGTCACAGAAACAAGTTTAAAGGGGAGTGTTGAAAAATAATAAACTTGTTTATAAAATAATAAGGTGTTGAGTTATACATGACCCTCCATTATCATGCTCCATCATCATGCTTCATCATCATGGGTCTACAATGTTAAGTGGAGATTAGCTTTACACATTTGATGCCATTAAAGGATTCCTTTAGAGTATGTTAGGTAAGTGGAATATGTTTGGTGTTATGATGAAAGGTTGGTGGAATGTGCTAGGTGATGTGCATTGTTATGATTATGTTTGTGTTTTATTCACTATAAATACCTATGCTATTGTGTTGTGAAAGATAAGTCTAAGAGTAAGAAAGCATAAGAAGTATAACAAAGCCCCTGAGAGCGATTTGTGAGAGTGTGTGAATTGTTCTTGTAATGTTCTTGAACTTTCTCTAATAAACTTTGTGTTTCATCCTTCAAATTCTCCAACAAATTTGCCGTATAACTTCTCTACATATTTTAGATGTTGCATACAATAGTCTCTCAGGGACCATACCGAGATGCATCAGTAACTTCACTGTTATGGTGACAACAGACTCATCTGATCAATGGAATGATATGTCATATGATTTAGTGCTGGGAGACAACTATGTTACTGAAGATGCAACAATTGTGATGAAAGGGTCTATGGTTGAATATAACTTCAATCTTAATTTGGTAAAAATCATAGACATTTCGAAGAATAATTTCTCGGGAGAAATACCAGTAGAACTGACAAATCTTAAAGGATTACAATCATTGAATTTGTCTCACAACATTTTTATTAGAAAAATTCCTGAAAGTATTGGTAATATGACATTAACTGAATCATTTGATTTCTCAACGAACCAACTTTCTGGTAAGATTCCTCAAAGTATGTCAAGCTTGTCATTTTTGAGTCACTTGAACCTGTCCAACAATCACTTGACTGGGCAAATTCCTTCCAAGCATTCAATTGCAAAACTTGGATGCATCCTGTTTTGCTGGCAACAATCTCTGCGGAGCTCCATTTCTTAATTGTTTTGAAAAAAATGCTTTTGTACCAGAAGATACTTCAAATGGATGTGGAATTGAATGTGAGCACGAAGTGGACTGGTTGTTGTATGCAAGCATGGCACTTGGATTTGTGGTGGGTTTTGGTGTTTCATTGGCTCTCTACTTGCCAACAGACGATGGAGATACAATTACTATCATTTCTTGGACGTTTTTGTTGGTAGATTTAGCTGGTTTGTAAGAAAATACTAGTAGATTTTATAACGTCTGTCAATGTGTGTTATTTTATGTACATTCAAAAGTGGTTTTATGTACTTTAAACTACAAAAGAATTAAATTGGATGATTTGGATCATTGACGCAATGGGGGTAGTGGAAGTGGATTAATAGGATAAATCAACACTGACACTTGTGCTAAATTAGATATGGTTCTTGAAAGAGCCCTGAGGTAAATAAAAATAGACTATGCTCTATCTAATGAGATTAGATATCATTCTAATTTAAACACCTCAATAATATAAGATTTTTACAATAACACTCAATAACGTGAGATTAAGGATGTGGACCCATAAGAAAAAATAAAGGGGATTTTATTAATCAAAATTATTCAAAAATACGTTAACAAAACCTCACTATTTATAATGGATAAGGATTTTATCCTTGCCTCTCCTTATGTAATGACCAGCTAAGATTTAGTTATCAAGCTAACTTTCTTTACTTTATTTATAATTAAACTAATTTTTTTTAGATCTTCATTTATTTATAAAGGAGTAAATTTAATTCCCCAAGTTATTTTCAATAACAAAACTAAATCACAATTAAATTAGAAATAAATGACTAAAACTGTTATCCAAATTGACTCCATTTAGAAAAAAAAAAACTAAAAGAAGTAAACTATATAATCGTCCTATATCATTGAGCCTCCTCATTTTCTGGAAATTAAGAAAAATTGCAAGTCTTCATTGTCTCTGTAAATTTAAACAACAGCAGCAGCTAGCCTTATACACAAACATGCCAACGAAGCTGCAAAGAACAGAGCAGAGATGCTACAGAGTTGGTAGAAAGTACTAGGGCAAAATTCTCAGTGCATTTCCTTGTTTACTCTGTTACTAATTTTCTCAAAGGCAACCTCAAGTTCAGGGTACTAATTCAGAGTTTAATTAGCATGTAGTTTTCGGAATCAATTAGCAAATTTTGAAGCTGTTTTTATTTTATTTTTATGTTGTAGGGTTTTGTAATCTCGGATAGGCAAGGAATTGATAGGATTACCACACCAGCACACGCAAATTACTCTTACTCTTCTTGCTGATGTTAATACTGGCATTGACATGGTCAGTAGCTTTAATTAAATGGTTTCAATTTTTTTATTTATTCTTTTTTGTTTCCAAATTTTGAATCCTGGAAATAAATTATGTGTTTCAGTTCACGCATCCCTACAACCACACCAAATTCGTAGATATTCTGTCTGATTTTGATGAGAGATATACCTTCCCAATCGGTTGTATACATGATAATGTGAGAAGGCTATTGAGAGTGAAATTTTTGAGAATCCAGTGGCTGAATCATACTTTCGTCGATCAATTTAGAAGCCAGGTTTTGTTAACTTGCATTGGACTGTGAAAGCAGTTTTACTATTTTACAATTTTATTTTTATGATGGATTTAGATTTATTGTTAATTTGAGTTGTGTTGATTTAATAGGCTTAGGGAGATTTATATTTTAGCCAGAGAAGCAGCTAAAAATATCTCTAGAACTATCGAAAAATGAGAGAATCCTTCCTCTTCCGGAAAATGCGTCCAGAATTATTGTTCTCGGAACGTACAACAATAATTTGGGCAAAGACTTATTGAGTTTTTTTTTTTTTTTTTTTTCCTTTTTACATTGTACAAACTAATGTAATAAGATATTACAAAAAAATAAAAAACAAAAATAATTTGAAAAAAATATTTTATCCCAACAAATAAAAAATAAAAAATGCAATGCAAAATAAAAAATTACCCACACAAACAAAAGAATTTCTACAAGTAGAAACTAAACTCTACTTAAGAGTTAATCAACAATATGTGAATACAATACAGCAAGTAACAATAATTCTTCCGCCACCCAAGAAAAAAAATAATAATAATTGTGAGACGAACCCAAACTTATTTATATGCGTAGTTAAAAATGAAATGAAATACTTATAGATAATTGACAGTACAGGTACGATCACATACTGTCATTGTAGTTTTAATGGACATCACAGAATGAAATTTGATGATTCACCTAACAAACTCCTCACTGTACTCGCCAGACCATAAACTATCATGAAACATTTTCCGCCTGGCAAGCTCCTCCGAAACTTGCATCATCTTTGGCCTGTTTATGCCACTTCTACTTCTGCATTTCTTCACAAGCTCAGCAACGATTTCTACCTCCCCCATTTCAGTTTCATTAGCAACATCAAAGCTCAGAATCTGACGCAAATCATTATGTTCAATCGAAGAGAGAAAGTATTGAATAATCTGAATATGCTCGTTGGATGCCAAAGTCAAGCTAGCGCTAGGTTTTACTCTAGTTAACAATTTGATGGATCCCAGGCCTATTGAAATTATAATTTAATTAAAAAGATCACTCTCTTAGGGTGAGAGTAAAACCACACTTGTTGGATATTTTTTTTCTTACCCTTACAACCTGACCTTTGTCCTTTATATAGACAAACTACTAACAGCTCTTCCTTAAACTAAGGACACTACTAACAACAGATTCGTACGCTTATTACAGAGGAGCATTATTAACCAACTACATAACATAATGAAACAAGAAAATAACGGTGTCCAGCAAACTAGCTTGACTTATTGTTTGTGCATGATGCAAGACTGATATCGTGCCCACTGACCAAGCCCTTTATAAGAGACTAAATCATGTACGAAGATATTTATGCCTTGCATGTAGCATCCCACTCACACTTCACCCCACATACTTGGGATTTCTTTTAATGATACGTGAGGACCTACGGAGCTTATCATTACTTCCTCTTTTCACTGGACACTTGTCCTCAAGGTCCATACTTGGAAACTGATTGTTCAACATCTCAGTGTTCTCCCATGTTGCTTCTTCAACTGGTCATTTACCAGTTAACCAATCTCTCCTCAACAAATTTTGTTCCATTATTGACCCAGCGTGTTTCAAGTATAGCCTCAGGTTCCATTACAACAGCCCCATCATCTGTAATTGGAGGTAATTCGCGGCTGGTTCCAACCGTATCGCCTATCTTCTTTTAGAGGAGTGAAACATGGAAGACTGGATGTACGCGAGCACCCTCAGGTAGTTTTAATCGATAAGCTACAGTTCCCACTCTTTTCTCAACCTCGTATGGCCCATAAAATCGACTTGCCAACTGTGGTAAGCTCTTCTAAAGATCGTTTGTTGCCTGTATGGTTGTAACTTGAGGAAAACTAGATCACCTTCTTGAAATGTAACCTCCCTTCTCTTTCTATCTGCAACTTGTTTCATCCTATTACTTGCTGACTTCAGATTTTTCTTTAATTGGGCTAGCGATTCATTTCGGGCCGCCAATTGTTTATCAATCTCATGGACTGGAGATGAGTCTAATTGATAACATGGTATCGAGGAAGGCAATCGTCTATAGAGGGCTTGAAAAGGAGACGTGCCTGTAGAGGCATGATATGTTGTGTTGTACCAGAATTCTGCCCACGGTAAATACACTCTCCATTGACGCGGTTGCTGATGCACGAAACAACGCAAATATTGCTCGACGCAATGATTAATGACCTCTGTCTGCCCATCGGATTGTGGATGATAAGCGGAACTCATCGTTAATTTTGTCCCTGACATTTTAAAGAATTCTTGCCAGAAGTTACTAATGAAAATGGGGTCACTATCACTGACGATGGATTTAGGCAGCCCATGGACTTTAATCACATTCTCTACAAATTTTTCTGCTACACCCTATGCTGTAAATGGATGAGATAAAGCAAAAAAGTGTGCATTCTGTTGGTTTTAAAATTATTTTAGAGCGGAAATAATATGATTGGTTTCTCATACAATATATAGAATTATTATAATTTTGAAATCTTACTTTTGCTTTGTTGTTGCAGTAATTAAGGCTCTCAAGTCACGATCTATCACTACCTCGCTTATTAGATCACGATTTGTCATTAATAATCTTTCAGGTTATGACTCAAGTTTGATCTGCGCTTGATGTGTGGGTACATTTTTCACCACTGAAAGCAACTAGCAAGAAAATATTTTTCTCTCAAAGTCAGAGAGAAAAATTCTCTTTTCTTTATTTGTATTATGGCTTCTCTTTTTTCTTTTATGGAGAAAAAAGTCTTTTTATATTGTAGTAGTGAAAAACCCTAGGTTTCTTATTTATCTCATTTTTTTAATTCTATTAAATCAAAATTATTGATTTAAATTAAAATAAGATATAAACCCTAAAAGTTTTTGGCGTTACATTTGTTATAGTTATAAGGGACCACCTTGTAAAATAACACAAGGTCCCTTATACACAAGTATATCAATTGGAGCCTCTCACCAAATAATATATTTAGACTTTTAAGTCAAATAGCTAGTTATCTTGCTTATTAATCCAATAGTAGTGCAGTCAATTAAATGAGCTAACCCGGGGATCATATGGGTACATACAATAGCGGCTATAATAATTAAGCAAGTAATTAAACTAACCAAATTATTTAATTCCAAATCTACTCCACTATAAGATTAAAACTGATCTCCATAATTGTATGCTATTTAGGATAATGTTCTTGAATAATAATTCGACCTATGCCACATTGATTTCTTTACTGAATATTTTTTGATACCACATCACTAATTAAATTGATATCTCAACTGTCCAATCAATTTAATTACATCTTGTTCCTTGACACTTACTGGCTTTCTCTAATGATCAATTTCAGCATACTAATTATATTGACACACTCTGGCCACAGAATTCGATGATCAAGTACCGAAAACCCATCAAGAGATGTGTTGTACAAATTCTATATTGTTAATCTATAATCTCACTGCTTATAATTGCTCCCACTAAGATACCGGGTAATCTTGACTACAAATGTATGTCGCGCCCATTGGTAACTCAAATGGAACAACAATCATAAACATGAAACTATAATTGACTCAAGATTGAGATTGCAATAAAATCAATGCCTATGAGATTTAATAAGTCTGACTGTTACTTCAAGGTTAATTAAATATCATATGTGATCTAGTTCAATATAGTCAAACTACATCAGTAAATTCATATACAATTAAGACAAATCATTTAATGAATTTACTACAGTCTAAACATAAATAGAGAGCCCAACTCTATTTGTCAAATGTGAACTCAAATCATAAGATAACTTATATTTATGTCTTCTGTGAATCTATATGATAATAACATAAATACATATAATATGATTAAATAGACATTATTCAAAGTATTTATGCAATTAAGATGTCTGTCAAAATGTCTCAAATATTTTTATTAATCAGAAAATATATTTATCATAAATAAATAAATTAATATGTTTTAAAGAACACATAATCCAAACACATTCTTGGTAAGTCTATCAATGATAACCAAGATGGTATTTTTACCGTTGGAAGAGGTTAGTCTTTTGATGAAATCCATCGTGATTTCGTCCCAAACTTGAGTTGGCACGTGCAATGGTTGCAAAAGACCCGCTGGCTGAGAGTTTCTTATTTCTTCTTTTAACATGTCTTACAAGCTGAAACATAGTCTTTCACTGTGTTGCACATGGAGGGCCAATAGAATTGTTGGCTCAGTCTTTTGAATGTACGCAACACTCTCGAGTGCGCAACAATCTTGGTATCATGAAACTCTTTCAAAAATTGAGCAATAATAAGGGAGTTGGGGGTACCACCACTCTATTCTTATAAAGTATCAAGCCATTACGTGATGAATATGGATCACCCATGGTCTACTGCAGCTCTTTTAATATCTTCCCATAAATAGATTTGTGGCACAATTAGGCTATGCAAAATGGGGCTGCCTTGAACCGTAGACAAAGCATCTGCAGATAAATTTTCTCTGCCCGGCTGATACACGATCTCATAATCGTAGCCTAACAGTTTGGCTACCCATTTTTTCTGCTCCGGTGTGATTATCAGCTGCCCCAAGAGGTACTTAAGGCTGCGTTGGTCTGTTTGGATAAAGAATTTATTGCCTAGTAGATATGGCCGCCATATGCGTACAGCTTCGAGGATGGCCAACATTTCTTTGGCGTAAGTGGACAATGACTGTTTTGTGACCCCCAAAGCTCTGCTCATGAAAGCTATAGGCTTGCCTCATTGAGTTAAGACTGCAACTATGCCATATCCAGAAGCATCGGTTTCAACAGTGAAGGACTCGTCAAAGTTAGGCATGGCCAATGTAGGTGTTGAAGTCATGTCCTTCTTGAGATTAATGAATGCAGCTTCTGCTTCGTTGCTCCAATTAAAATATCCCTTTTTTAGAAGGTTTGTAAGTGGTCGTGCTAGCACATCATAACTCTTGACAAATTTCCTGTAATATCTTGTAAGACCCAAAAAACCACGTAATTCTGAAATATTAGAAGGTCGGGGCCATTTGACCATTGCCTCAATCTTTCCTTGCTCCAGCTTAACACCCTGACACGTTATGATGTGGCCCAAGTATTCCAATTCTTGTTGTCCAAAGGTATATTTGTTAGCTTTGACAAAGAATTGATGTTGCCATAAAATTTCAAGGGCCTTTTTAACATGTTCAAGATGCAATTGCCAATTAGGGCTATAGACCAATATATCATCAAAAATTAGTAATATAAATTTACGTAGCTATGGCCTAAAGATAGAGTTCATGATGGCCTGAAAAGTAGATGGGGCATTGCAAAATCCAAAAGGCATAACTAGATATTCGTAATAGCCATTGTGTGCATGAAAAGCAGTTTTAAGAATGTCATGAGGGTGCACTCATATTTGATGGCATCCTGCTCGTAAATCTAGTTTAGTAAAATAAGATGCCTCATAAAGTTCATCTTACATGTCATCTACGGTAGGAATGGGAAATCGGTTTTTAATGGTAACAGCATTCAGTGCACGATAATCAGTACAAAATCTCCAAGTGCCTTTTTTTTTAACCAAGAAAACCGATGAAGAAAAAGGACTAGTACTTGGTTTAATAAGCCCTAATTTAAGCATGTCATGAACTTGTTTTTCAATTTCAGCCTTTCGAAAATAGGCATACCTGTAAGGCCGTACATTAACGGGTTTCATGCCTTCCTTGAGAGTAATGTAATGGTCTACTTCCCAAGATTGTTTTGGTTTATAGAATATGTCTTCAAATGTTAATAGAATCTGCTGCATGTCT
The DNA here is from genome assembly GCA_025617385.1 of Murraya koenigii. Classification (NCBI taxonomy): domain Eukaryota; kingdom Viridiplantae; phylum Streptophyta; class Magnoliopsida; order Sapindales; family Rutaceae; genus Murraya; species Murraya koenigii. The sequence goes on from CM046816.1 coordinate 21,504,949, forward strand.
GATTGTATGACCTTCTGTTGCTGTTTTTCTAGTGTTTGCGAACAAATAGCAAACATTGAGTTTCATCACGGCCATGACATGGTTCTGGAAGTATCTGCACACCAAGAGCACCCTCTTCTTTTGTGCTTAAAGTTAGAAGATTGATCATTGCTCCGATATGAACTGGATTGCGAGGGTGCAAATCTTATCTCTGATACCACTTGTTAGGGGATGAGTGTATTACGTATTAAACTATTGCGGCACTTAGACAACTATTGCCGAAAGTTGCTAAGTAAGCATTTAAGCTTCTTGACTAGCTAATCATTCAGGTTATCGAAGAAGTTAGAGAGAAGTTGAACGGAAAGAGAAAATTGTATTACTCGAAAGAATACTTGCAAGAGAGCTTACAAGAGTGCTTGAGATGCTTGCTCAAGTGTTTGGTACTCAAATGCCTAATGGCATCTCTTATTTATAAGGAAGCTTGACAAGCTCTAGAGATTTCTAAGGCTTAGAGAATTCTATGTACATATGCATAATTTTTTAGAATTCTAGGATATGTACAAGAGTGTCAAATGTGTTAGAGATTTACAGAACTTCTTTGAATCGGGCTAAGCTAGTGCATCTTGGCTTATGGTCTTGGGACAATTTTTGGGCTCAAATTGGGCGTCCGTAACAATATGAAGTGTACCCTTTGCCATTTTCAGAGTAATCGGGGTTTGTATTATCACCACAGGCATCGACCTTTAAATAGGTACTTATTGGGCAGTTCTCTTCCATTCAACAATAATATTTGAACTTGACTTATCGTCAGAGGGGTAAAATTCTAATATATTAAAGTTCTCGTATGCTAAGATTACATAATCACACGGCATGAGCTCACATATATTTCTGTGTTTATTTATGCTACGAAGATTGAGATTCAACATCTTGCGAATTCGGGTAATGGACTCGGGCATTGGTAGCAACCAATTCCTGTGCATGAATTTTTTGTTAACATGGCATATTTAAGTGTGCATAAAGAAACACAGCCAGTCCAAAAACTTCCACTAGGTTTACCATATAGGCCAAGGTATCGCAGCCGAAAGTTGTGACATCGTAGCAATGTGTGCTGTAGGAAGGCTTGCGATCATGTAGCCATTTTCAATTGAATTATTACGAGCAACATCATTTCCAAACATCAGTTTGGGAGGAAATTTGTTCACTGTTCAATCTTATCAGCTATAAAGTAAAATCCTCGAGATATTATAAATAACCAAATAAAAGATTTCTTATATAGTCACTAAAACATGCTTTTAGATATAGCTCCCACTGTGGACAAAGTTATGCATGTTTGTTATCTTACTACTTCATGTAATAGCACTAATGCTATACAAAGATGTGCATAATTATCTTGAGGTCAATTTTTACTCACCTAGATCACCATATCTATTGGCGCTCAAGTGCAATTTTTCTCTTAGTACAAAGAGTAATTCACAGTGCCATAGAGGTATGCTAAAATCTTTTTAAAGCAACTAAATACTTTTTCTAGGATTAGATTGGTAGCTCTTACCAACCTTATAGCATATATCAAGTGCTGTACATCCTAGTGTATGGAGACTTTTATTAACATTTAGATAAGGAACATTAGCCATATATTTCCTCTTTTTTATAGTCTAATAGGCTCATTAAGGCTAAGAATTTATGATTCGATAAAGGAGTATCCATTTGGCTTCAAATTTGCTATTTTTTGAATTCTTTTAAAAATATTTCTAAGATAAATATAATTCTTGTGACAAAGTTAGAAATAATCTTAAAGAATTCTATTTGGACTTAGACTCCTAAAATATAGGCAACTTTGCCTATATTTTATTGGATGATCAATGCCAATGGTTTTTAACAAAAACTTCTTTATTTATAGTCATCTAAAAATATCGTCTACATGCATAAATGCAATGACTATCTTTAATCATTCAAGACTTGTAACAAAATTCAACTTAATGAAATTTAAGATACCATTATTAGGAGAATGTCATAGAAAATAGATATATATTGACATTTTAAAGCAATCAGACTATGTGCTTAAGGTCTTTAGTAAAGTTACTTTAAGCAAGCAAACTCTGTACTTAAAAACTCTAGCAACAACACCTAGTAGTTGATCCATATGTATATTTATTCCTCTAATTCTCTATTGAGACGTATTTATTGCATCCATTGATGTGACAATAAATGTATGTGCAATATTGACCAAAAATACACCACAATAAAAATGCGCTTCTGCAATAAAAAACTTTTGTTACCTAAAGTGCCAATTTTGTTGCCACAGATTATTCGTACGAAAATAAGTTTGTCGACCAAGCCGTTGGCCGAGCACTGTCGCACTCTATGTTCAACAATATATCAAAAGTTTTCTTGGCCCAAAATTCCTTTTGCAATAAAATAGATTTGTTGTGAAAGAGTTTCTAGCTTGTTTAAAAAATGATTTGGCAACAAACTCTTTTGTTACCCTAAATGGGTTTACACAACAAAATTATTTTGTTTCCATACGGTTATTTACAACAAAACTATTTTTTTGCTAAGAATAAAAGCACATTTCATAAAAAATGTATAGCAATAAAAGCATTTGTTTGCTGATATTATTTTACGCAAGAAAACTACTTTGTTTCTTCATGTTGAACATTTTACAAGTTTACAATAAATATTTAAATATTTTTAGAAACAAATCAATTTTTTCTTTAAAAAAATACTAGATTCTTTTTTTGAATAATATTATGGTATAAAAGGAAACAAACCATGTTTGTTGGGAAGATACTAATTTTTTTCCCCAACATGACAATGATTTAGAAATATATGTTGAGAATCTAATAAATGAACTAATTAATAAGTTAAAGGCCTGTCTAATATCCAAGCTATATATACATATATATCAGTGACTTTAAGAATCACATGTGATAGTGAAATAAAAAGTAAATTGTCGTCTGTCCCAAAATCTAATGAGCAAAAATTTTCAGGATCTGCAATATAACACCTAGTCCAGACTCCAAATACTTCAGATATGACATGCACCAACAGTGGTAGAAAAAAAAATCAAGAGATGACCAATTCAAAAGATTAACAAGTTCAAGATATTGTTGGGATTATGTGCTCTTTAAAGCATATTGATTTTCTGATTAATAAGATATTTCAAGTATTTATTCAGATATTTTGAATTGAATTAATATTTTGAGTAAAGTCCATTTAATCATATTATATGTATTTATGTGATCACCATGTAGATTCGCAGAAGACATAAATACAAGTTATCTTATGATTAAATAAATTAAGTTCACAGTTGATAAATAAAGTTGGGCACTTTATTTAGGTATAAACTGTAATAAATTCATTGAGTGATTTGTCTTAATCATGTATGAATTTATTGATGTAGTATGTCTACATTGAACTGGATCACATATGAGATTTAATTAACCTAGTAATAACTGTTAGACTTATTAAATTTCATATGCATTAATTTACTGTAATCTTAATCTTGAGTTAGTTATGATTTCATGATTGTAGTTGTTATTTCATTTGAGTTACCAATGGGCATGACATACACATGTAGTCTAGATTACTCGGTATCTTGGTGGGAGCAATTACAAGTATTGAAATTATAGATTAATAATATAAAATTTGTACGACACATCTCTTGATGGGTTTTCAGTACTTAATCATAGAATTCTCTAGCCAGAGTGTCTCAACATAAATAAGTATGTTGAAAATGATCATTAGAGAAAACCAGTAAGAATCAAGGAAAAAGATGTAATTAAATTGGTTGGACAGTTGAGATATCAATTTAAATTAACAATGTGGTACAAAGGATTGTGCAGTAAAGAAATTAATGTGGCTTGGGCGAATTATATTCGAGCATACAATTATGGAGGTCAGTTCCAATCTTATAGTGTAGTAGAATTGGAATTAAATAATTATATTTGTTTAATTACAAATTTAATTATTGTAGTCACTATTGTATGTTTCCAAATGATCCCCGGGTTAGTTCATTTAATTAACAACACCATCACTGGACCCAAAAGCAAGAAAAACTGGCATATTAGATGAAAATCATAATTATAATATTTGTTAAGACCTAGTATGTGATATTCAAGTGTAAATGGGGGCTTGTTCTCATAGTTAGTTACACATTCCTTCCACTTTTACGTAAGTGAAGAGATAGTTAAAACAGGAATTCTATTTTAAATAGAAATCTTAATCCTAATATACTAGGGTTTTTCATAAGATATTATAAAAGGGGCATTATTATCTTAAATAGAGACAGAAGAGAATCTCAGGGATTTTAAGAAAAATAAAGAAGACATCTAAGAGGTGCTAGTTACAATTGGAGAGTGGTGAAACAGACGCCCACACGTCCAGTGTTGATCAAACTTAAGTCATAGCCTGGAAGCTCGTTTGGAGGCGGATGTACAACTCTCAATTGATCATCTTCTCAAAACATCAAGGTATGAATTTCTAGATTACTTAATTCTTATATATTGTATGAGATCGATCCTAAAATGTTTTAATTGAAAAATTTTAAAAATCTAGTTTTATTCCCTTCAGATACTTCTAAAGACGTCATTAAAATGAGTAACCATTGAGTAGCCAAATTTGTAAAGCGAAAAGATGCTCCCTGAGAAGATATAATTTGCTGCATCATACCCTCAAATTGGGACAATCTAGACTCCAATTGGTCAATAGTCTTGTTTTCTCTTGAAGCTCAATATCTTGTGAATCTAATCTACTTTGTTGTGAAGATATTATATCATGAAATCTATCAGCCTCAGAAGTATCTACACCATGGGTTGAAGTTGGGCGTGGTCCATTGCCAAGTCCTCGACAATAGCCTGACTTCTTTCCAAGTACTTTAGTACATATCTCCCTTTTGAGTTAGTGCTTCTGCTCCTTCAGGATCAGTTTGTTGTTGTTCTTGTAGCTCTACCATTTGGTTCTATACATAAACCTTTGTTAATAAATGAAGAAAAAAATTTATTAATTACACTATTGAAATTTAATCCATTGGTCACTTCAATTAAATTCTATTAAGGGATAAATAAAAAATAAAATAAACTTTGTTGTTATACATATAAATCTTATCATTTGATATTTCATGTGATAAACTTAATTTTAGCATAATATAAAAATTAAGAAAAAACTCAATGAAAAAACTTTCATCAATATTATGTAGTGAAAAGAAATAATAAAGTTAAAAATTTCCAATAAAGAATCTTACATGCTTTGAGTGTGCCACCTCATTCACCCAACCTTTTTCTTGCTGAAATGAGTGACACGAAATAACTTTATTTCACCATCAACCATGCATCCTCAAGATAATAAACAAATGGTCTTGATCTCCCACAATGGACATATGGAAGCTTAGCATGATTAGCTTTGTTTTTGGTCGATTGAGTATACATTAAAAAAAAATTAATAATATAAAATAAAAATAATAATAAGATAAAATAAGACTCATATATAAGCATATTGACAACAACTTGAAAATTCTAAAGTTCATAATATAAATATCGTTAGACCTGAAAACTTTTTGAATTGTAAATGACAAAGCCAATCCCAATCATCTCGACATATGCCTGGATATGGATGCTTAAGTGCCTCTTCAAAGGATGGATAATCCAAGTAATGATCATACATCCAATGTCTCATATCACGATATCTTCCACCCATAATATTATTAACACATCGGCGAACATGTGGCAAGTTCAAATCAATCTCAAACTTTGATGTATTTAGAAAAAAAAAAAATTATCTCAATATATAATTTTTAAAAATGACACATGAATAATAATAAAAACCACAATTACTTACTAATAATCGATGATATAAAACTTGCTTATTTGATTCCAGAATCTTGCTCCACTTCTCATATTAAAGAAGTGCAAACCTTCTAACCAAGTAGCCACACTCGCTTGACAACATGGAAGAGTACTTACGACCTGACCTATAGGCCTATTAGTCTCTAGAGAGAGATTTAGTTTTATCTTTCCAAATAATTGCACAATGTCACATGTTTTTTTCCACGCGAGGGGCCACATGTTTTTTTCTTTATTGGCTCAATGTCTATTAAAAAAATATTAAGCATGTATTAGTATAAGAAATAAAATATTGCATATTATATAATAAAAAATTCCTATTTTTGAGCAATCAACCGAACTTGTCCTTCCACCCTTTCATGAACGGTTCTGTTTATCTTCCTTTTATCTTCTTCTTTTTTTAATTCACTTTATTTTCTCTTTTTCAGGCTTTAGTTAGTATTCTCTTCTCTTAAGTGCAAAAAAGCGAATTAATGGTTAAGATTTGGAAAAGTGCATGTAAGATATTGTGAAGAATACAAGTGATTGTTGTTGTTAATTGAATCTGAAAATTTTATTCAAATATTTTTCATGTTGTAATTATTTTGCAAGCATATTTAGGTTATTTTGATTCATTTTTGTATTGGTTGTAAATAAATTATAATGTATATTTTTAACAATTACTAGATGGGTCCTGGACATAAAGGTACCAAACGTGTAACAGCAGAAAATGTTGTCACATTGATGATTCTCCTATCTCAGCCTATTATGACCAGCCAATAGTTTGTGAAAATAGTGCTGATACAACTCTAGAATATGGAATGTAGAGAATACTTAACTGCATAAAAGAAAGATATAAAAGTTAGTAAATGAATAAATTAATTTCATGCAAAATAATAATACAAGAAAGCTTGCACAATATATATATATATATATAATAAAGAAAAACATAAATGCTTACAATTAAAGTTTGTAATAAAGATAAGCTACAGCTGTGATTACAAGTCAATATCACTATCATCATCATCCTTATTTAACTCTTCTTCATTGCCTGGCAATATTCCTCCATTTTTTCTTCTTCTTCTTCCTTTTCAACAAATTTGAAATCATCTAAATCATGATCTCTCGCCCTTTCAACAGTCACATTTGATGAAATTACTTGTGGAACTACATCATTTCTATTATACAATTGAGCATTAAAATGTTCAAGTTGTACTGAGAGAACAATGTCAGATGACTCGTTTTGCCGATACACTTGTTCATTAGCAGTCCAACTTTCATCTTTATCTTCATTTAAGCCCTCTTTCTCTTAGACATTCTACAAACCCCTATGCTGCACCTTTTGTACTACCTTCCAACCTGCTCCTAACTTCTTGTGCTTAAATAGCCAGCACAAAAGGATCTTCTTTATACCAAGTCCGAGTTATATTGATAGAAGTAAGGTGGCAACCACAATTTATTCTTTTTTTCTTAAGATTAGTGTCAAACTGATCACACTTGAATAGAATTACTTGATATCCAAGAGGATATATCAATTCTATAACATCAATCAATACACCATAAAAGTCAATTTCATCAATTTCATGCTCGCTCGGTACCATTACTCCACTATTTTGAGTAGTACGATGCTCATCTCGACTTGTGGCAAGGAATCACACTTCATTTACAATGCAACCAGAATAACTAAAAACTCCTAACATCTGGCCCACAAGCTAAAGCATACAGTTCATCGCTTACCGCTGAAGATCCCTCATCTCATAATTGTTTCATCTATAAGGCATAAACTAGTTTATTACAAGTTTGTTATAATATATTTAAAAAAAATAACTACCTATTTTGATAATTAAAATTACCACACGTGTTGCAAGCCACTTGGGAAAAAGTAATTGCTATCTTTTTATTTAAACTAGCACTGCTTTCTCTTTGTAATAAATGTTTGTGCTCACTATAATTTCAACAGATATATTATGATATATTATTTATAAATAAATTAAATAAAATAATTAATCTACTTTATGCTTACTCTAAGTATTCTTGTACTTCATCCCAGTTGTTCAAAATATACCAATGTGCAGTGTCAATCTCTTGTTGTGATAACTCACTCGGAGCTTTACCAAAAGGTCGAACATTCTGAGAGAAGACTGAAAGTCCTCTAGCTTGTTGTGCAGCATCATCATTCTGCTCAACACAATTAAATTTGGTTTCAATAGAATCTAAATATAATGAACAAAAGGACAATGATTCATTTACGATATAGGCCTAGGCAATCGATCCTTCAGGTTGAGCTTTATTCTTTACGTAGCTCTTATATCGACCTAAAGCTCTGTTCAAAAAAAAAAAAAAAGATTAAATTTTAAAAAGTGACTTGTGAATGTAATGTAAATATAATAAAAATTCTTATAATAAAATATTATGATTACCTTTCAATTGGCTACATCCATCTTAATGCTACAGGGCCAACATATTTTGCTTCACGCGGTAAGTGCAGGGCTAAATGCACCATTATGTCAAAGAATGCCAGTGGGAAAATTCGCTCAAGCTTGCAAAGTATCAATGCAATCCCCTCCTCTAATTTATCTAACTCACTGTTGTGTAATGTTTTTGCACACAACTGTCTGAAAAAGTTAGTTCAATAATAGCCGAGCAAATATCTTTCCATAAATATGGATGTATTCCAATCGGAAGGATTTGCTGTAACAAAACATAACAATCATGGCTTTTTAAACCTGATACCTTTGTATCCTTGACGCTGACATAATTAGATATATTTGCAGCATACCCATCTGAAAACTTCACTGACTTAAGAAATTGACAAAATTCTCTTCTTTCATTTAAATTCAATGTGTATGAAGCATGAGGTTTTAGAAGTTTGTTTCCTTCTCGTTTTCGATGCAACTCTTTCTTTATGTTCAAGTCCTCTAAGTCAAGTCTTGCTTTAACAATATCTTTTGTTTTCCCCGCAATATTCAATAAAGTTCCAACTAAATTATCACATATATTTTTCTCAATATGTATAACATCCAAAATATGTCTAATTTTCAACTTGGACCAATACTCTAACTAAAAAAATATGCTCTTCTTTGTCCAATTTAAATCACTTGCACTGCATTTTCTCTTTCTATCTTTTTTATTTTCATTATTTCCAAGCCTACCTTCATTTATCTTCTCCAATTGCCTTAGAATGTCATCTCCTGAATACTCCTTACGTGTTGGATCAAATTCAAATTCAAATTCATCATCATGTTCTCTACTTGCTCTCCATGAATGACCACGTGGCAAATACCAACGATGACCCATGTAGCATATCTTGCTATTTAACTTCTGCGAAGATGTTTCTACATTACAAATAGGGCAAGCCTTATGACCTTTAGTGCTCCATCCAGACAAATTTTCATATGCAGGAAAATCATTGATAGTCCACATCATTGTAGCATGCATACGAAAATTTTGTCTAGTGGATGCATCAAAGGCTTCAACATCATGATTCCATAACTCTTTTAATTCATCTATTAATGGCCTTAAGTAAGCATCAATATCCTGACCTGGTGCTTTTGGTCCTAGGATGAGTAACGACATCATCATGAATGGTTCCTTCATGCATTTCCTTGGTGGTAAATTATATGTCACAAGTATGATTGGCCACATACTATAAGAATTATGCATGTTACCAAAAGGGTTGAAACCATCTGTTGCAAGACCCATCCTGACGTTGTGAGGCTCTTGTGCAAACCAAGGATATAATTTGTCAAATTCTTTCCATGCTTGGCCATCTGCAGGATGTCTTAAAATCCCTTCATCAGCAACTCTCTTTTCTTGGTGCCACCTCATATCCCATACTGTATGCCTAGACATAAACAATCTTTGTAATCTTGGTTTTAAAGGAAACTAACGTAACACTTTTTATGGTACTTTCTTCTTACTGCCTTCAAACTTATATCTTGATTCACCACAGTGTGGACACTTCTCTAATGTCTCATATTCTTTCCAAAATAAAAAACAGTCATACTTACATGCATGTATGACTTCATACCCTAAACCCAAGTCCTTTTAACATTTTTTTAGCATCATAGGTAGTACTTTGTAGAATTGTGCCTTCTGGGAATGCCTCTTTCAACAACTGGAGAATCATATCTATTGCTTTGTTGCTCAATTGATTAAGAACCTTTCTATGCATTAGCTTGACAATAAAACTCAAAGCAGATAACTTACAACCAGAAAATAATTTTTTTCCAGCTTTTTCTAACAAATCCAGCACCCATTCTAAATTCTCCACTATCATCATATGTCATGAAGTCAGCATTTTCTTCAACATTTGACTTTGAAGGGAACGCACCCATTAACATTGGCTCACACATATCATGAATCAAATTATATATTTCATCATCATCCTCTTTATTGTCAAGTGTAAAGGCACTCTCGTTGCTGGATATAGATCCTACGTTCATTTGACTATTGTCCACAAACTCAGGCTCTTCACCATGAAAAACTCATTTTGTATAGCTTGCTGCAATGCCATATCCTTTTATGTGGGCTTTGACAATATGCAATGACTTGAAGAATGCATTCTGACATTCTTTACATGGACAATGAACAAGATTATCCTCATTTACACATTGCTCAGTAGCCTTTATAAAGGAATTGATACCATCTAAGTATTCTTTACATAATTTATTTCGTAAACGCATCCAACTCCTATCAATTGTTCACTGCTAGATACTATAAATTAATACATGTAGGGAATAAAAACAAAACAAAAACAAAAGAATTTTACATAATAATGTAGGATAAATCTTTTTAAAAAAAATCATATTGTACCTGAAAGCTAGATGTAATGATTAGAATTCAATTGCTTATTCAGGCTTTTGTTCTCAGTAAAGACAAACTCCCAAACAAATTAACATGCCTATGTTGAAATAGAGTTAAAATAATTAAAAAATATTGAGAGAATATTAAAAAAAAGAATATAATCCTCAAATATTGTTTTATTATTTCAGAATGTAATAATTCTTTAGATGAAGTAACAACAATCATATATCAAAATAACCCATTAACTTAAATTACAAATTAAAAAATTAAAACAAAGACCCACTTACTAAAAAGTTAAAGCAAACCCACTAATCAAAGTCAAAACTCATCTGGACAATATATAAAATAATGATAAATTTAATTGAAGATAAAAACAATACAAAGCAACAAAACAAACCAAATAGAGATATATTTATTTGAAGAAATCAAGGGGAAAGAAAAAATTATTTACCTCAAAATTGAACTTTTCTTGAGTGGAGCCTTCCATGAACAATTCTTCAGTGGATTAATGCTGAGGCAAAGAGAAGAAATCCATGGGTGTGTAGAAAAAATAGGTGACTTGAAGATATATTTATTTCAATTAAAAATTTGGAACAAAGACCTACTTACTGAAAAATTAAGTGGGTCTTTTTAGCCAAAACATAAAAAAAAAAAAGGTATATCTATTTAAAGAAATCAAAGCAGAAAAAACAATTATTTACCTCCAAATTGAACTTTTCATGAGTGGAGCCTTCAAGTACAATTCTTCAGTAGCTTAAAGCTTGGGCTGAGAGAAGAAATCCATGGTTGGGTAGAAGAAACATGCTAGTGTAAAGTGGAAATTTTCTACGAGCAATAATTTTAATTAGTGAAAAGTTGGGGATGGAAACTTTTGGTACAGTGTGCGGCCCATTAAATAAAGCGTGCGGAAATAAAAAGCTTCCCGCTAATTTTTATGTGAAATTTACGCAAATAACTTTGCTCGTTTTGTATTTTTTACTAATAACTTTTTTATATTTTTTTTATCATAAATAACTAATTAAAACTTACATTTCCTTAATTATCCTCCATATTTAATTTTTATTACGTAACTATAAATTTAAAACTTCGCTCTCATGAATCGCTAACCTGCTTCCTAGCCACTCACCGTTCTTGCAAACTACAAACACCGTTCAATAACTGAAGATCAGAGCTTCTTCTTTACCTAACTGCGTGTAAGGTAATATAATTGTATTAAATATTTATATAAGTGTTATGAATTTATGTGCATCGTTTGCGAGTTAGGGTTTATATTTTGGGATTGTCTGACAGTTGATGAGAGAGACAGAGTGCCTGTCTCACCAAGGTTAACTGGAATGAAAACCTACACATAAAAATATTGTTCTGAATTCAATATTTCTTACACCCAAATTAATACAGTAAAAAAAAAAAATTTATATTGACATACTATATCCACATCTGTCAGCTGCTTTGACATTATGAACTTCCGCCCACGAATATAGCTATTAAAATTATCACTATATTGTAATGTTTCGACCGAACAATTTCCGTTGTTCCATAATTGCTTAAGGAACACCTACAATATCATATACACTAGAATTCAGAAATACACAACATATAATTTTAAAAACAATGAATATATATTTAGTAAACTACTGTACCCAAAAATATGTGTCTGTATGCGTGACCTATCGAGACAATGCATTTGGATCTGCTAGTTGCTTCTCCACGATCAAGCGATAATACTCATGAATATGTTGTACATAAGAAATAAGAATAGCAAACCACCGGTCAATTTAGAAAACAGTCCTACTACACAAACACAACCAATGGTTTGATGAAAAAAAATTACCTCGTCACCTAGCCATCCCAGATGAAGTATGACCTAAAAGTATTTGAAAAACGAAGTGCAGTATGGGACTGAACGATCCATTGTAATGTTACCAAGCAAACCACTCGTCGAACTCATTGTATACACATGGATCTTGTAATCCTCGAAGTGGATTTATATCTACACTCGTTCGTTCATCGATCTGACTATCCACTAATTGGAGTGTAGGCACAGGATTGATGTTCCTCCCTCGTTTGAATGACGGAATCAAATATGGACTATTAAAGACATAAGATTTTCTATATGGACGGCCAAACTTACTAATATCCGGCGGCACCTCCTTAAGAATCTGCCCGCTTTGTCCACTGACATTCCCATAAAAAGTATATAATGACATAGGACTAAAAATCATCTGATTATCTACGTCAGTATACACTCCACAATCATCTGGTACCTATCCATTTGTCAGGATAAATAAATTTAATAAATAACGGATTAAAAGCTAAAAGAACGCACAAATGACATATTAAATTTGCTCACCGCATACGAATGTGTAGTCGGAGAAGGGCCGTGTGAGCGTTCAATATACGAACTAATAAATCCCATCACCGCTTCTCTAAATTCTTTGTGTTCTTTACGCTCTGCCTCAAAGGCTGACTTCAATTCACATATAGAACGATCAATCTTGTCCATCCGTCGAATGATATAATCGTTATTAAACTTTGTCCTTAACTGTTATGAATTTAAAAAATTATAAGTTTAAATAAATATATATAACCTCTTAATGACATATATATATATATAGAAAATAAATGATTTATAACCTTTGAATCATATGTGTCATTGGATTCGTGTGTTTGCTCATGATGGTCTTCTGCTGGAAGCTCCTCCTCCACAAGACCTTGCAGCTCCAGTGTTGGGCTAGCGGCACTTGCGATGTTTTGATTCTCCTCTGTTTCAGCCATAATGGGAGGTGCGTTGATTGATAGTTGATGCTGCACAAAGTAACATTACTTATAAATACATAAATAATCATTTACAAAGTAACATTACTTATAAGATACTCACATTACAAACCCAACTTGGGATATATGGAACATAATCCTTTACAGCTTACTAATATTTTTGTGCTTTCTCTTTAGAGTTCATCTCGATGGTTTGTAGTACATTTTTCTACAATAATTCAACCCAAATTTTAGGTTAGTAGAATCATAGTATTATTTATCGATATGAAAAACAATAATATACAATCGCACAAAGTAATATTACTTACAAGACGAGAGTTATCATTAAACAATGAATTCACAACAGTGAAGTTGATTTTGGAGGAAGCGATGGGCTTCTATTGTACAATGCGTGGAATCTTTTTTTGTTTTCATGACCCATCGTGATGGCAGCCCTCCAATAACTTCGAACATCCATGCCTACAATAAGTAAAATGACAATATTAAAAAGTATTAAATATTTACTATTAACAAACAATTATCGAAGAATATAATTTTAATGTAGTACGATTTTAACGTACTCGAACTCCGGACGTAAAGTCGTAAACATTGTACTTTTCAATATTATGATTTGGCTTTTCCAAGCGAGTCTTCTTAAATTTCTCCATTTTACCATACAATGCATTGTCAAGAGTGTCAGTATATCGTTTCCCATGACAAACGACCCCATGGACGGTTTCGAAGTGATCAATGTCATCCACCTCGTTAAGCAATGAAAAGTTTATCCGACTATGAACTTTTCTTCCATTTAGAACTCGTCTGCAAAATAAAAGAGTGCAATTTTTATCGCATCAATGTCGTCCATAGTGTCGAAGTCTAAGTTACCAAACTTTTCAGTCGAACTCGCCGAGATTTAAATTGAGAAATGCACCATCAAAATACGTATTAAGCAATCTATGATTCTTTTTATCATTTTTGGTACATCTGTCTTCATCCCAACAAAGTCCCGTAACTAAACACCACTCTCCAATTGATAAGCGTATCAAATGCTCACCAATTTCAAACCACAACCGATCTGTCTCATTACTGAGCCACTTGTCTTAAGCAACAAATTATGCATAATCACACCATTGAATGGAAAGCTTCGACACTCTAAGAAATGGCCAAATATATCCTTTTGAATAATTGCAACTGTCGTTTTGTTAACTTACCCTCAATAGCTTTTACGATCGTATCTAACTTACACATACTTGTAATACGCCCAGAAACGGTGCGATGGCTGCCACGGCTGCCCGAGTTTCTTTAAAAAGAAAAAAAATTACAGAAAGGTTACCTCTGGTGTCTCCGGTGTCGTGTCTCTGATCGTCTTCTCAGAAGTCGAGTAACTGTTGCGAAAATTTTGGCCTATCACGAAACAAGGGTATCTTGGTCTGAAAAATTGGAGATTGGCTAATTAAGATATGGAAAATATAGAAAGGTTATTAGTGAAAAATACAAAACGAGAAAGGTTATTTGTGTAAATTTCTCAAGTTTTATTGGCTTTTATATTGTGATTATGTTTTTAACATGTTACTTTAATAATTTTTTATTATATAGAAATCTCTCTTATTTTTATATAGAGCTAGTTAAGTGTTGCGTTTCATCAATATTCAATAATACACTCTCAATAAATTAATAGATTTTTTTTATATTAGTTTAAGTACTTTTCAATAATAATTTGGTGAAAACTTTTTGGAATCACTAATAAATTATATTTACTAATAAAATCAAATTAATTCAATTTACCAACTTCTTGAAAATAACTTAGTCAATATATTGTCATTATATTTTTAATATATTACTTTAGTAATTTTTTTCTTATATAGAAATCGCCCCAATTTTTATATATAGCTAGTTTTTTTTTTTTAAAGGAAAGGAGGACGGGCAAGCCCAAATACAATTTTTTTAACCCTCTTTTCACCCCCAAGAATCGAACTCGGACTTCCATGGCTCTACAACGAGCATGGTGACCAACCCGACTACACCCTTGGGGGCTTATATATAGCTAGTTAAGTGTTGCCTTTAATCAATATTCAATAATACACTTTCAATATGTTAATTGATTTTAAAAAAATTATTATTTTAAGTATTTTTCAATAATATATAATTTGGTGAACACCTTTTGGATCCACTAATAAATTATACTTACTAGTAATATTGATCCACTAGCTATATGCATACACACACACACACAAATATGTATATATACACCACTTACCCAAAGTAATTAATGTTATTTGTGGTATAATAGAATTGATGTAATTAGCAATGAAGTGATTTTCATTCTTCTTTCGTTTAATTTCCTCGTGGTAGTAGTTATATATTGATACTACAATAAAAAGAATTTTTATTACCATGTAGGTGAAGGGGCTAATTGTCATATTCCTTCAATTTTAAGTTTATGGAATCCAATAGATCTATAAGAATCATTCATTTTAGAAGTAAAATTTAGAATAATATTACGAGTCTCAATATTTGAATCTTGATTTATATTTTAATTACAATAGTATTCATTTATGGAATGCTATAATAATAATTTTACCAATAATAAAATTCATCATCTAATAAATAAATAACCCACATAATCGAGATATAATTAGGATCCAAATTATAATATTTAATATACATACATACATATACACACACACAGATATATATATATATTTCCGAATTATTATCATCAACACTACTATAATAATTAATTATTTATACTTACAATTAATTTTTATGATCAATATTAATATTAATATTAATATTAATTTTTATATGTTATTATCATCTTTTTTCTTAGATTTGACTGTCATCATTTTAAAATAGTGTAAAATATTATTATAAACCTCACCTAAAAAATAAAGTTTGTAATCATAATTGAAATAGTATATCAATTGATCAAGATTTCTCATAAGAGAATATGGTTGTCTGACAACAAATATTAAACTAATTATGGTGAAACATGAGGATACAATGTTGCCACGTAATGGTTATTAAACATTATATAGAACTTAGTGCAACAGTTTGCTATTAACAATATTAACAAATCTAATATTTTTGTTAACCTTTCAACAACAAAATTAATATCGCTGTAAAAACTATACAACAGCGAAAAAATTTCTCGCTGATAATAACTTTTTGCAATATTTCCATTTTTTGCAAATGATGAAAGTGCTTATCGTGGAAAATTTATAACAACAAATCTAGATTTTGCTTTCATAAAGCTTGTTTAGGCATAGAGAACACTTTTCTCATAAAAGTAGCATATGGCAACCATATAATCTAATCTTCTTGCCTATTTCACATCATTAAAAAGAACAAAATCTGTTTAACTCTAGCGATGAAGAATAATTTTTTTTCCAACTTTCACAATGAAAGAAATTTTGTTGCAATAGAATTTGTAGCCAATATTATATTTTCTTATAGTGATAATTATCTAAGAGAAATCTTTAATCAAGAGCTTCTTACTAATTTGAACCCCTTGAACATAATTTTAAACAAACAATCAAGAGTTTCTTACAAGCAAATCTAGATTTTGCTTTCATAAAGCTTGCTAGGCAACAAGAATACTTTTCTCACAAAAAGTAGCATATGGCAACAAAATAATTTGGTGCCATATAATCTAATCTTCTCGCCTATTTCACATCATTAAAAAGAATAAAATATGTTTAACTCTTATTTTTTTTGTAGTGATAATTGCTTCAGAAACCCTTAGTCAAGAGTTTCTTACTAGTTTGTATCTGTTGAGCATAACTTTAAACAATCAATCAAGAATTATGATTGTACCTGTGCCTTTTGCCTTACATATGCACAACTCTTGCAATGGTTTGTTTGCCAATTGACTAATCATGTCTTAGATATAGTTGTTATTTAATGACTCTATATATTAAGCATTGCCTTTATCCATAGTTCCTTAGCATTTAGATTGAGAGTTTTTGCAAATAATACTAGGTTATCACCATATTATAAAATAATTGTGAAGAAATTACTTCAGACAATATAAGATTCTTTTCCAATTATTTAATTTTACTAAGTTATCTGGTAGAGTCATCTCATTAGGTGTTTGCTCCTACTAGGATTAAAATTTCTAAATAAATCTAATCTATACTAAATTCTCAACTTAGAAGTGATACTATGAAAAGGATAATCCAAATCATAATTTAAAATAAATCTTTATCAACATCTAGGAATTTAAAATTTTGATTTTTATGGTATCTTTTTGGGTCACAATCTTAAATATTTATTTATAATTGAACACATGCCTTGTTTGCTTATTCAATGTATTTTATTGTAGATCTCATATTGCACATAAGTTATTTTAGGTTCGGTGTATAAGCAACTTATTATATGAGAAATTAATTAAGTATTTAAACAACAATCAAATAAAGTATCTCCAAACAACATATTAGAGAAGCTTATGTGCTACTATTACTTTATTAATTCTTATAATTTTTCCTTAATCTCCACTACTCTAAGTAGTATGTAATTTAGGAATAATTAATTATTTATCTATATTTTTCTTATATACAGTCCATGAAATTGCTCGTAAAGATATTTTGCTTTATCTAAATTTATTCTCGACCATATCCAAGAATAATCTGAAGTAACCTAGTACAACTAATTTATAAAAGATCAAATAGATTGGACCAAAATGAATAGATATATGAATGTAATCACCACAGGCTTCTTTCTTAGCCTTTACATTCATTTTACCATAAGTGTTAAAATGGACGACTTGCAATGAGTATTTGGCTCTAGTTCTTTTACCAAGTGATTTTTCAAGTTGTTCTCTGATATTAAATGCTTTCATACATACACTTTATCATTACGGCGAGTATGCCCAATATGCTTTCTCTAGCCAACTTAGCCATATGTCTCAATATAATATGCCAAATATTGGCATGTACATCATTATCATAATATGATGTATAGTAAATAATTTTTCATATAACCTCTTTTCATTATGGATAAACAAACACCTAAAAATAAATATCTCAATCTTAGAAGGTCAATAATAAAGACTTATTCAATGAATTTTTTTTATGTATATTTGTCATTGAAAAAATAAGGACTACGTAATACCAACTTGCAGGTGCTTATACTCTTGACTTCTACAAGAAGGATTTCTTCATATATATCTGTCTTTTTCTTTGACAATTGCAACAAAGAACATCAAAACCTTGTTTTGATCTACCATCACAAGGTATGGCTATTTAGTATATTTCTATTCAATGCAATCACAAGCGAAATAACTTCAACTCATAACGAGTAGCCATCTATGCATTGTCCTTCTATTTTCCATACATGCTTGCCCCATTTGGCATTTCTGCATTTAGTTATTTAGATTAGGATCAAGTCCAAAACTCCCACTAGGAGAGACTACCCCATCATTTATGTTCAAAACTTTAAGCTTTGTGCAAACCAAACTCCTTTATGCTAAATCAATTTTAGAAGTGTTGGCTGCTTCTAAACACTTATCTTCTTGAATTATAATCAATTATGTAGAGTTTTCTAGAAGCATTAGCCGCCTCTAGGTGCTCATCTTCTATTGTTGGACTTAGTAATATGGAGTTAATTGGAAGCATTAACTACCTCTAGGCGCTCATCTTCTAAATCTAAGCAACACATATTTGATTTGAAGTTTTAACAGCCTCTTGGCACTAGCCTTCAAATCCCTAATAGTATGTCTTATATAAACTCTCATGTTGTTTCAATTATTAGGGTTGGATATTTCATTGCTTAGACCTAACATTGTCAATTGCAATGTGTCTAACCCAATATTTCTTGGACTTATTAATAAGGAAATGATGCATGTTACTCAACAACAAGATGCGAGTATGCTAGGCTTTGGTAAAGCCCCATAAAATGCTCCTTATTTTCTAAAGAAAAGTGGCATGCTCTAGATCAAAATTGATATTTTTTTTTAGAGTCTCAAAATTGATCTTTGTATGCTAGGCTTTGTTTAGAGTCTCAAAATTAATCTTTGTACACAACTGATTCCAAAACGTAAAATAAATTCAATCAAGAGACAATCAATGCTAGCATAATCTTCATTTAATTAACATAAATAATGCACAAAGAAAATTCCTAGGAAAGAGGTGGGGACTAAGTGTCCCACTTAAATACCTAATTTTCTTAGACTCTTATCGTCCTTTTTTACAGAATTTTCTTACACAAGCATATAGTCATTGACGAAATGGAAGCTTAAAGTTTGTTGAGATGAAAACAAAAATTTCTGAATAATATTAATTTTATTGAAAAGATTGATTTAATAAAAATAGGGTTTTGAGTCCCTTTTATAATAAACTAAATATCAGGAATTTAGCAAAATAGGCAGATATGAAATATAATTCTATAATTAAATTCTCTTATCCGAAATAAGAAAGGTAACGAAAATGAAAACCAAATCCAAGTTGTATAAAAGAAGATAAAAATCCTAGAAGAATCGGGAAAAATAGGAAAAAATCTTAAATTCTAAAAACAACCAGGAAAGAAAGTAATTTTTTAGTCCGAACACAAACCAAAATAGCCTTTGTAGTTTAAGTTTTGTTCATCTCGTCGCAAGCTTCAAAAGGGTATATTATACTCTGAAAATGGACATATATAGCCAAAGTTATGTTCTCCGAAATGTACCATACTTGTGATATACAATACCCTACATTAGTCTTCCTCACTTGGAAAAGAGCTCGTCCTTGAGTTTGGCTTATACAACTCTTTATCATCGAAATGATATTCGAATAAATCAGCTGCGTTGAAAGTGTTAGAGATATTTCAATTGTTAGGTAGCTGAAGTACATAAATATTATCATTAATTTTTCTAGCCACACGAAACAGACTATACTTGCGCTTCTCTAATTTAGTGTGAATGCTAGGAAATCGACTCCGTCGCAGGTATGCCATCACTAAATCACCCTCAGCAAACATTTCTTATGCTAATGTTTGTTCCTTTCAACCTTGTACTTTGCATTAATAGCCTTTAAGTGAGCTCGAACTTCTGCTTGAATCTTCAAAGCCTTTTCTACCATACTATCTACTGTCTTGTGTTCTTCAACCACAGTTACTAGTGTCATGATAGCCAAGTCACAAACTTGTCTTGAGGAACTAGTATAGACAACCTCAAAACATATCTTGCCAATAAATTGATTCATTATGCTGTTGTAAGCGAATTCAACCTGAGGCAAAACGGCTTCCTAATTTCTTTGCTTGTCACCATAAATACAGCGTAACATATTGCCCAAAGTGCAATTGACCACTTCCATTTTCCCATCTATTTGTTGATGGAAAGCACTACTAAACTACAACTGTGTGCCAAACTTATCTCAGAGATGACGCCAAAACTTGCTAATCAATTTCACGTCCCTATCAAAAGTGATTGTCTTTGGATTCCCATGCAAACGTACTATTTCTCGAAAGAATAAATGTGCTATTGAAGCAATATCTTCAGTCTTCTTACATGAAATGAAATGTACTATATTTAAAAACCTATCTACCACGACCAAAATCGAATCCTGACCTTGTACGCGGAAACCCTAACACAAAATCTATAAACAGATCTAACTAAATATTGTCAGGAATAGCTAAGGCATGTACAAACTAGTATTTTGCACATGTCTTTTGTCCTCTTGGCAAATATGACACCTCTGCAAAATCTTGCGCACGTCCCTATTTAATTGCAGCCAATAATAATACTTCTCTGTAAGCCCCTTAGTCTTGTCTCGGCCTATTTGTCTACCCAATCCTCCTTCATGTAACTCGTGGATAATCTGTTCTCGCAAAGAACTCCGAGGCACACATAATTAGTTAGACCTAAATAGATATCCATCATGTATTAAGAAATCTTTTGCATTCTGATGATTAATGCAGTGATCTAAAATATGCGTGAAGTCATTATCTTTCACATATAACTCTTTTAAGCACTCAAAACCAGTAACTTTATTGATTAGAGTTATTAGTAAAGTTGTTCAGCTACTTAACTCATCTGCCACTTTATTTTACTACCTAGACTTCTGCTTTAGAACAAAAGTAAACTTCTGCATATAACTCGCACATCTCGCATGCATCTTACTCAGGTTCTGTTGGCTATTAAAGTACTTTAGTACTTGATGATCACTATAAAGCACAAATTCTTTCTAAATCAAGTAATGCTCCCAAGTCTTCCATACTCTAAGAATAGTATAAGACTCTTGGTCATAAGTAGACTACTTTCAACTTCTCACTCATATACTCAATTAGTCGCCCTTCTCGGGAAAGAACAGCCTAATTCATTTTCTAGAAGCATCATACTCGACCTCAAATAAATTTTTAAAATTTAGAAAGACCAATACAGGAGCGGTGGACAACTTCTCCTTAAGTAAAACAAAACTGACCTCTTCTTCTTTTCCCTATTTGAACTTCCCTTTCTTTAAGTACTCTGTAATAGGTATGGTTGTCGTATTAAGCCACGAATGAATCTCCTATAAAACATTTTTAGGCCATGAAAGTTCTTAACTTCACCCGCTGTCTTGGGTGTAGGCCATTCTCTAATGGCTTGTATTTTCGACTCAATAGCCTGAATCCCATCCGTACCAATAATAAAATCTAAAAACTTTACATTATTCTGTAGGAAGCTATACTTCTTCAGATTAATGTAAAGCTTGTTTATTCTTAACATATCTAGAACCATCCTCAAATACTCCAAATGTGTCACCATTCAACAAATTACACTAAGATATCATCAAAATATACCACCACAAATTTGTATGAAAATAGTTTAAGAATCTGGTTCATTAAACACATGACAGTACATGGTACATTGGACAACCCGAATGGCATCACGAATCACTTATACAGCCATTCCTTTGTCTTGAATACTGTCTTCTACTCATCTCTAAGCCTAATCTGAATCTGATGATACCCACTGCACAAATCTATCTTTGAAAAAATCCGAGCACATCCAACTGGTCTAACAAATTTTGTAAGGTATGAATGAGAAATCGATACTTCAGGGTAATCTGGTTAATTCGTCTGCTATCCACACACATATGCCTACTCTCATTCTTTTTAGGCACCAATAATGCTAGTACAGTATATGGACTCATGCTCTCATGAATGAATCCCTTGCACAATAACTCGTCAACATGTCCTTGTAAAATCGCATGCTCACGAGGACTTATGCGATAATAGGGTAAATTAGGTAAACTTGTACCAGGGACTAGATCTATATGATACTGAATATCTCGTAAAGATGGCAGCCCATCCGGCATTTACAATGGTGTAATGTAATCAAATTTAGCCAATAGTGGCTGCACTTCCTCAAGAATAGCCTTCTCCTTGAGTTTATCCTCTTTTTGCAATTTCTTGAATCCATTGCAATCTTTCTCTAGATGGTTCCTGACAATAACCAGAAAGTTCTTTCCTTCGACCTTAGAATTTTTTTTCTTATTCATTAAAAACACTAAACAAACCCTCTTGCTATTCCACCAAAACTTGTATCTCTTCCCCTATACACTACATCTACATCAAACTACCATGGTCTGCCCATTAATAAATGGCAAGCATCTATATCCACTACATCACACACATCACTCTTATACATCTCCCCAATAGAGAAAGTAACTCGACATACCTCCGTCACTCTTATTTCTTTGTCTTTCTTTATCCACCTTATTCTGTAAGGTGTGGATATTTTTCTATCAAAAGTCTTATCACATCAACCAGTGCTTTGAACACTATATTCTCACTACTGCCGTTGTCGATTATCACATTGCACACATTGTTATTGATAGTGTCACGTGTTTTGAAAATTTTATTACACTGATTATCCTTTTTAAACTTTGGCGCTAGTAAAATTTTCTACAAAATATATTTTAATAGCTCTCCTTTATCTGCCTCTAACTCTAAGGCTTCTTCATCATCCCCATCATTGTTCGCATCTGACCCACTAACTTTAGCATCCACCAAATTTAAATTTTTTTGACAACATTTATTCGATCAATGTCTTGGTTCTCCACACTTTAAGCACTTATTCAACATTGGCTTTGCGTATGGATTGTTCTGTATCTGTGGTTGGAACTGCTGCCTAGGAGGTTACTGCCTTAGCTGCTGCTATATTGGTTCTTGTGCCTGACTATTATTAGTCTATTTTTTCTACTTATTTTCAACCACAACACTACTTGGTATGTTATGCACTCCAGTGAATTACTGCTAGTGGGTTTTAGAAACAGTACACTACTTTCATTCCTCTAACTTCTTTACTCTAACAACCGCTGAACCAATATCCTAAATTACGTGTACAATCTCATCTTGTAATTCTTATTTTAATCTACCAAAATATTTCAAAACTATCCGAAACTCTGGCTCATCCATGTTATTTCTTATGTGTAGACGATAAAACTCTTTTGTATATTCATCCACACTGCGATTTCTTTACCTACAATTTTGATACTTCACATACAACTCCAACTAGTAATTCACTAGCAGGAAATATTCTTTCTTCAACCTCTACATTATAGGCCATGATTTTATTAATGGCTTCCCTACAACTCTTCTTCGATTTTGTAAGTTTTGCCGCCATGTAAATGTTGTACCCTTTAATTTAACGCCATAAACTTAACCCACTTATCCTATCCATAAACTGGAAGAAATTTTCTACATCCGTTATCCAGTGTAAAAATTCTTCAACATGTATCCCACCATGAAAATCTGTGATATCGATATTAATCTTATAATCTAAACTCTTTCTGCGTCTTCTATCATAATCCTCAGTATCTTCTTTCTTCGAATAGATTTCTAGCTTTTCCCACACCTGTGGCTACACTCGCTTCGCGGGTTCTAAATTCTGAGGCACTACTGCTGCACAATTGACATCCTGTTGTATGGTGTTCTTGTAGTTCAATTTCTTCAACAACTTCCTCGTGGTTATCTCTTTCCCGCAATCTTTTCTCTATGTTATTCATGGAAAGCGTGAGACCCTCGAATGCTTGCTCAATCGCTGCCATTCTCGGGTTAATCGCAATGTTCATATTTTGTAAGACTGCTTTTGTAACCATTTATTTGATAGTCTCTACAGACATTGCCTATATTATTTGAACAGCATCATCTGAACAATTACTCCTTTGTTTGTGTGGTCGTACCATGATGACAAGCGAACTTGCTCTGATACCAACTGATGAAATGGAAACTTAAAGTTTGTTGAGATAGAAATAAAAGTTCTGAATAATACTAATTTTATTGAAAATAAAATTGAATGAATAAAACTGGAGTTTTGAGTCCCTTTCATAACAAACCTAAATAGCGTGAATTTACCAAAATAAGCAAATTTGAAATTTAATTCTATAATTAAATTCTCTTATTTGAAATAAGAAAGGTAAAGAAAACGAAAATCAAATCTGAGTTGTATAAAAAAAGATAAAAATTCTAAAAGAATTAGGGAAAATAGAAAAAAATCTTAAATCCTAAAAACGATTAGGAAAAAAAGCGAATTTCCAAGCTGACCATGGACTAAAACAGTCTTGTCATTGGTTTTGTTCGCCTCATTGCAAACTTTAAAATGATATATTATACACCAAAAACGGACATAGAAATCCAAAATTATGCTCTTCGAAAGATACCCTACTTGTAATATACAACACCCTACTTCATTCACATTACTGCACCACGCTTTAATAATCCCAATATATTTTAAAATTTTATTGTGTTCTGATTAAAACAATTACATGTGACATATGAATATAATTAACAAATCAATTCATCATTATTTCTGAATTTTATCCCTCTTTTAAATTATTATTTTTATTTAAAACTACTTCAAAACCACTTAATTTAAAATAATTATCTAATATAAATAAAAAATTATATTTAAATCATGAAAAAAAAAGAGGATAAATTCTAAGTCTATTGCCACAAACGGCGTCTCAATCGAAGGTCAAGAAGATGCCACCTGTAACTCACTCTCTGGCGGTGAGAGTGGGTCAAACACTACCAAGCATTGGCATGTTGACTGAGCTACCAAGCCAACTCAAACGATTTGCCCTCATGTGCCGGCTCAACTAGATGAGCCGACCTGTTTCTTGCTTCCAG
Source organism: Murraya koenigii (assembly GCA_025617385.1). Classification (NCBI taxonomy): domain Eukaryota; kingdom Viridiplantae; phylum Streptophyta; class Magnoliopsida; order Sapindales; family Rutaceae; genus Murraya; species Murraya koenigii. Next base: position 21,530,391 of record CM046816.1, read on the forward strand.
TGTATCCCAAGTGAAATGTTGGAGTTTGTTGTTCATGCACGGCTTTTGGTGCATTTTTCGGCGACAAGACGACCATTTTCTGACTCCAAAATTTGTGCTGAATTTGAATTTAAAATTATTTTTCTGAAAAGATACAGTGTAGGGGTGAATGACATGTGCTATACTAGAGAGTTCAGTTGCAATAATTTCACTGTTCACTATCTTCTATATTAACCAAATTTCCAGATTTTGAACCAAAACTTTAATGGGCTTATTTTCTCTCACTATAACTTAGAATTATGCATATGATATATCATTGGAAAGATCTTTGAATTATCTTTCTAATGATATTAAATTTATAAAGAAAGAATCACTATATCAAAAGTTATGAGTGAAACAGTTCATAGATTAGGGTTTTTATTTTCTCATAACTTAGGCCATATAAATTCGCATAAAATTCTAGATTTTCAATAAAAAATTAAGACCTAACAATAAGTGATATATTACATACCATTAAAGTGTGTTCTAGATGTGAAAATACATAAATCATCAAAAAACATGGCATGTCTCATGCAAATACATCATAACAGAGCATAACCTATACAGGCTCTGATACTAATGTTGATTTTCATGTATATCTCAACATACAATTGATAAGGGATCCAAAAGCATACCTTTGATCCCTGGATGTGGAAGAGGATCAAAACGAGATTGTGTCATTATAGAGACAGAGGATAATCTCATGAAAAATCCTCGTGCCACTGTATGCATATGGTCGGAGGATAATCATAATTAAAGAAAATTCCCTCAGATCACATTGCAAGAGCCCACTGTCCTTTCTCTCTCGTTTTCACTCTCTATATTTTCTGATATGATTATTTTCTTTATCTCTAACACTTGTATTTCAGATACAATATGTGTCTTTATATAAAAACTAATAAGAATAATTGAAATTAATCAAAAGACTTTATAACTTTCAAAGTCCAATTAGATTATAACAATTATACGGAACTCTATCTAAAATAAGCTTCTAGATTGTTTTTTTTTGTTAGGCTAGTGTAGCCCATCATAGGTGCTAATTCCAACACACTAAAAAGGATAAACAACAAGATTACCACCTTAAGTATACCTAATGGTCACATATTGATAATTCGTCAAGTGGACAAATTAACTTAGTCGACCAAAGTTAGACAACTGATCATGAGTTGAAAATAAGTTGGAATATTAGCTGTTCATGAAAATTTAGTTATGATAAGGATATTTATGTGTTTAACTTCTAAAATTTGTTACATATTAGAAGTATCTGCAATAATTACTTAATTAGTACATTAAGTTTTAAAAGTCAGAAGGACTAATTGTAGATATTCTGGCTGCCATAGAGGTTTGTTTGAAAAAGATAATTTTAATTTGGGTGGTGATTCAACGCTTACGACACGGAAAGGTCTTGGGTGTTCTTAGAATGCTTCTTAACCATTTATTGTTAGTCATGTGCATGCTTCAATCAATCATGATAATTTGTATACATATATGGCAAGCAGTAAAAAGAAGCAATACTTCTGGACCACCAAAGATATTCTCCTCCTGACATGCCTGTTATATAAAACCACCCTTTTATTAACACGGCCGATTAAGAAATATTAAAATTAAGTTTCTTCCTTATATTATTTATCAAAAGAAATGATATTTACTGATAAGGGATAATAGAAACAACTGTAAAATCATATGGTGTGAATAGAGGCAAAGCTAGCAACATTTTTTGGAGTGAGTTAGATTTTTTTTTTTTATTGTACAAGAGATTTTATTAATAAGAAATTAAAGATAAACTAATAAGGGATATAATAAGCCTTACTCTTCAAAATAATTGTTGTGTACAAAAGAAATTATTGAAATATAATACATAAGTAAAAAATACTAATAAAAGTACAATCTATTTTTTTTTAAAAAAAAGGGGGTAATTTTTTATATAATAATTTATTTTCCAAAATATTTACATAGGCTATAGGTTGGGTTCGTCCACTATGGGCTTCGCCTATAGAAGTTAATGTGGTTTTTTTTTTTCCCAATTAACGGTAGCATCATATAGTTTTACCACGTTTTTTCAAATAACGATAACTCCATGTAGTTTTACTGTTAATTCGATCTCCGTTTTGAAAATTTAAAAATTTAAAAAAAAATATCAGTATTCTTTCTTTATTTATTTTTTTTATAGTCAAAATATTTTCAACAAAGTACTTATTTGACCTTGTTGTTTATCTCTCTTCATCTCCTCTTCCTCCAACTAAAGCTTATTCTATTGCATCTAAAATAAGTAATGAATTAACAAATGAATTTGTTACATAAATTAATAAATTCAGCATTGTTGTAAATTGAAAGTAACAATGCTCCTCATGTAGAAGTGAAACCTAGAAATTTTAATATGTAATACTTTTCTACGATAAAAACTTTTATGGTCAAATCTTTGGAAATAGGTCAGCAACGGATATTATCAGCAATTATTGAGAAAAAGAAGATATATTCTGTCTTTCTTCGCTCTCTACCGTAAACTGCATATATGACATTTTTTTTGTTTACTGAAATTTTTTTATTCTAATATAAGTTTCTTGGGCTGGTTGAATTTGCTAAGATTGACATGAATGATTCTATGTCAACAGCTCCTTTTCCGCTTGTATGTGCGCACTCTGCCTCCAAGATGTCGAGCTGTGACAGCTACTAAGTTTTAATGTAGGCTTTCTGTTTCTTTATTATCAATTACTCAAGTATGAATCTTGCATCTAAGATCTTTGAATATTTCATTGCTAGCTTCTTTGTAGACATATATGTGTCCACGACCTGATGCTTTATTGGAATCTCTATTAATTAGCATTCATCCTAATTGCATTCTAGAGCAAAAGCAGTCTTGATTAATCTTGATAACGGGGTGATTGCTAGTACTGCTTCACATAGGCAATTCATCAAACTCTTAATCCATTTTATCAAACACCTTCAGCAACTAACAAGGTAAATGTATAAAAGAGATGGGTTTTGATGGATGGGTCCCATCAGTCATACCCACAAATTAAATAACATTCCTAAAGTCGGTTTCACATACATGCATGTGAGCCAGACGTCAAGAAGCCTTCACGTACTACAATTTCGATCACTCGGTCTCGGTAAGATATCAAAACAATTATATTAAGGGGAAAATAAGCAGGTTACCCTCGTATTTGACAAAAGTAAACATTGCACCCCTCAAGTTTTAATATACATAAAAAAAATCCCCTGATATCATATACAATATTTGTCATTATTTTTTATTTTTTTACCTCTACTGACATGCTAATAAACGTGGGTAAAAATTTTGTTATACAAAAAATTAGGGGGCAACAAACTACCATCAAATAATTTATCCAAGGGTTAAGCTCTATTAAATTCAATTTTCTTGCTTAAAATTTAGCATAAATTTTAAATCATTGATTTTATGTAAAATAATTATAGACATTCAAAGTCAAAAATAGTATTGAATGACGTCAAATAGACCAAAATAACAATAAAAATTTATTACAATCTATTAAGACAGTATATTATTCAATAATATATAAACAAGATTTGGTCCTTTAGATTTGGTCCTTTTTATATCTCAGAACAGATATTGGATTTTTATCTATGTTAAAATAAATTAAATTGTGACAGGCTTAGCTAGTGGTGGGGTCATATTTAAATTTTTTAAAAATATATTTTTTTAATTTATAACTAAAAATTGTTTTTTTTCTAATTTTAATAAAATTGGTGATTTGTTCCGTCAATTTTGAATAATTTATAAAAATATAAATTCAAAATTATATTTTCATTACCAAAAACATGCATAATTATATTTTTATCAGCAAGAATATGTTAAATCCAAAATTATTTAAAAATATTTGAGAAAAATCAAAATTTTAAGTAAAATAAATCCCATTGATTTTACAAGCTAGATACGCCACCGGGCCCATCTTTTACCTGGAAAGATACAGTGAATTCTGATTGAGGGGTACTACTATTTTTTCAAATAACGAAGAGTAGGGATATCCTGTGGTCGAAATTACGTAAAAGTTGCAATTCTCATTTGTTTCCTGTGTCGGTAGAGTACATTATTAAAAAGTATTAAGTGCTCTCACCTCTTCCTCTTGTATAGCCCTCTAGCTGCTCATTCTCTAAAAAAGTAGTATGGCTACCAAACATCAAGGTAAGCCAAGCACTCTCGTGTTACCATGGCCAGCTCATGGGCACATATCTCCTGAAAGAAATTAGAAATGAATTGAATCAGCTGTTTGGTAGTTGAGAAAATCAGAGAGAGATAATGAACATTCTGGAAAAATTTATTTTTCTTCTTATTGCTGTCAAAGATAATAAACTATATATTTATACACTTGTTTTATCTCAACAGGTCCGTAACTAACTGATTACATTACAACAAATAACAACCAATCAAAATGAATAAAGACTAACTAACATTAGCTAACTTTCTAAGCACGTGAACCTTCATTGCTGCTTAACTGAATTAGTTGTTGGCTCAGCATTATTAACATGGTTGTGCTGAGGTGTCTTGGCTGCTGATTCAAATGATTTTCTTCCTCTCTTCAACTCTGCATAGTGAGCTTTCTTCACAACCCCCCTCAAACTCAAGGGGCATAAATGCACATTGAGTTTGGCTCTTAGATAATGAAAATGAGATGAAGTTAAGGGCTTAGTCAATACATCTGCAATTTGCTCTGCACTGGTAATATAATAAATCTGCAAATCTCCAGCAAGTACTTTATCTCTGATAAAATGAAGATCAATCTCTATATGTTTTGTTCTTGAGTGAAATACAGGATTACGAGCAAGTTCAGTAGCACTCACATTGTCACACCACACTGTTGGTTTCTGTATACAGCAAAGACCAATCTCAAGGAATAGTGACTTTAACTAAGCTATTTCTGAAACAACTGAAGCAAGAGCTCTATATTCACTTTCAGCAGAGGATTTAGTAACTACTGATTGCTTTTTAGAAGACCAAGAAATTAAGTTGTTGCCCAGATATACACAATATGCACCAATAGACCTTCTATCATCTAAATCACTTCCCCAATCAGAATCTGTGAAAGCTGTAAGTTTCAGATCACCTTCCCTAACAAATTTCAGACCATAGTCTTGTGTTTCCTTCAAGTATCTTAGCACTCTTTTGCAAGCCATAAGATGTTGAAAAGTAGGAGAAGATACATATTGACTTAACTTGTGAACTGAATAAGTAATTTCTGGTCTTGTTAAAACCAGATATTGTAATCCTCCTACTATGCTTCTATAATGAGAAGGATCTTCAATATAATATCCCATTTCTCCTTCAACATTTTTCTGTAGTCTGGAATCTTTACCACTGCTCATTGGTGTGTCTATTCCTTTGCATTCAAGCATGTCCACTTTGGCAAGTAAATCCCTGATATATTTCTTTTGTGAAAGATATATACTATTTTTATCATAGAGAACTTCTATGCCAAGGAAATATGACAGCTTTCCCAGGTCCTTTAGCTCAAAAACAGAACTGAAGACCTTAATGAAGTTCTCTAATTCAACACTATCTGATCCAGTAATAAGAATATCATCTACATATATCAGAATCAGAATAATTGAAGTTTTGCTCCTTTTAAAGAATAAAGATGTGTCAGATTTAGAGTTGTTAAATCCCCATTGTACAAGACTGCTTTTCAACTTGTCAAACTATGCTCTTGGTGCTTGTTTCAGTCCATAAAGAGCTTTATGCAATTTGCAAACAAAATCTGATCTTTGTGGATCAACAAACCCTTCAGGCTGTCTCATATAGACCTCTTCTGTCAGATCTCCATTTAAAAATGCATTGTTCACATCAACTTGTCTGATCTGCCATTGATTCATTATAGCCAAACTTAATACAACTCTTATTGTTGCTGATTTGACAACTGGGCTAAATGTCTCAAAATAGTTCACTCCTTCTACCTGTTGGAAACCTTTAGCCACCAACCTTGCTTTATACTTTGCAACACTGCCATCAGTATTGGTCTTTACTTTAAACACCCATTTGTTACCAATAAGCTTGTGATTTGCAGCTCTTGGTACTAGTGTCCATGTACCATTTGATATTAGTGCATTATATTCAGCTTTCATTGCTTGAAACCAATTTTCATCATTAAGTGCCTCTTGAACAGTATCTGGTTCTTTATGGAGCAATCATCGCGATGTACAACTTTGGCTTAAAGATACCTGCCTTCCCTCTAGTTATCATGGGATGATAGTTTTGAGGTAGAGATGTTTGAATGGTTTGATTAGGACAAGAGGTATTGAGAGTTGAAGATTGATTTGGAATATGAGATGATATTATAGGGGCAGAGGAATGATGGATATGGTTATTGGTATATGTGTTTGAATGCTGTTGATCTAGGATATCTGCTTGCGGGGAATTTACTAGTGGAGGAAGAATATCACCACTGGAATATGCTTGAGAAAGGGATTCATTGGTGTTATCTGAGAAATTTGATATGATAGGTAATGTAGATAATTTGAATACTTGTATGGGAGTATTAAAAGAATATGAATCTGATTGAGACTTATTTGGAGACTGAAAATGAGGATCTGAAAGAAATGGATATGAGTTCTCATGAAAAGTAACATGTCTAGCTATATACACATGACCAGATGGATGCAGACACTTATAACCTTTGTGAGATTGACTGTATCCAAGAAAAATGCATTTGGTAGTATGATAATCAAACTTGTGTTTATTGTAGTCTCTCAAATATGGATAACAAGCACAACCAAAACATTTCAGCATAGAGTAGTCAGCCTTGTGTTTATACAACTTCTCATATGGAATAGACATCTTTAGAGCAGAAGTAGGCAACCTATTTATGTGATATACTGAGGTATGAAAAGCATCCCACTAGAATTGAAATGGCAGATTGGCTTGTGCTAGAAGTGTCAGACCTAATTCTACAATCTGTCTATGCTTCCTTTCAACAAGACCATTTTGATGGTGTGTGTAAGGACAAGAATGCCTAAACAGAATGCCACACTCATTCAAGAAGGTAGTAAATGGTCTATACTCTCCCCCCCAATCAGATTGTATAATTTTGATAGTAGTTTGAAATTGATTTTCAACCTGAAGTTTGAACAATTTAAACACATCTAGAGCTTCTGATTTCAACTTCAAAGGATAGATCCAGGTGTATCTAGTATGATCATTCACAAAACTAATATAATATCTATAACCATCTCTAGAACATACTGGTGAGGGACCCCATAAGTCAGTATGAATCAGTTCTAATGCTGATTTGGACTTAATATCACTGATGGGAAAATGAAGTCTGTGAAATTTCCCTAGTTGACATGCTTCACAAAAATATTTTGTTGCTTGATTAATCATATTTGAAGAAAAGAACTGAGGATGCACAAATTTAAGTAGATGACATAAACTTTGAGCATTAGGATGACCAAATCTTCTGTGTAATAGAGAAATTTTATTGAATGGTTCCATACAAGTATTCTTAGTTGACTGGAAACAATCCTCAGAACAACTATTATTAGGTGCAGAACTAAGATGGCAAAAAGACAACATAGACAAAGGACTATTTATTTGATTTTGAGATACAAAAGAAGAATATGCAGACTGTGGTGATGATTTGAGTAGTAATTTGTATAAACCTTTCTCAGCAATACCCTGTAGTAGAACTTTCCCCTTCAGTAAATCCTTCACAAAACAAATAGATCCAAGAAATTCGTAAATCCTTCACAAAACAAATAGATCCAAGAAATTCAACACAAAGGTTATTATCAGCAGTGAGTTTTGAAATACTTATCAAATTTTTGGTAATAGATGGAACAAGCAATATATCTTTAAGTGCAATGTGTGTACATGCAGATTGTGCTTTAGAACCTTGAAATTTAAGAGTAGTATCTCCAATATGTGTAATGGACAGACCTTCACCATTGCCAATGATAAGTTTATCATTACCTTTGAATTCATCTCTGATATGCATATTGGCCATGTTATTGGTTAAGTGATGTGTTGCTCCACTGTCAAGATACCATCCTTCATCAGTTGTTCCTTCAAGATTAGTCATATAAGCAGCTCCAGTTCCAGCTCCAGGCAAGCTCATTGAGTCAGATACATGGAAGAAGTTAGGTGGTCCATACATGTATGACATTCTAGAGTAAGTAACTGGCCATGGTTCATCACTTGGTGCATCAAAGTATGTCATATAGGCTGATCTCTAATTTCTGACTTTGTTAGAAGATTTTAATTACTGTGGGACACAATTTTCTTCATATCTGTGCCAACAATCAACTGCTGTAAGACCAGATTTAAAGCAAATTTGACATACAAGAACTTGTTCATCATTCCATTAGTATTTGACAAGCCAGAATTAGCACCATATTGTCCTCTCATAACTTGTAATTGCTTCATGTTTCCAATCATTTGACCTCTTCCATGACTGATATGTGAATTTCCAGAACCAGAAGAAAAACCTCTTGGATAAGGATTAAAGATTAACCCTCTGCCATTAACAGGATAATTTTTTGCCATTTGATTTCCACCATAAAATCCTCCATTATATCCACCTCTCCTAGCATTGCCTCTTGCTTGTGCATAATAAGCATTCATTATACTAGAACTACTATTGTGAGTAAAATTAGCCATATTTGCGTTAAACATCTGTTTTTCATTCATGCTCTGTTCAAGTCTTGTTTCATGTGTAAGTAGCAAGGCATATGCATCATCATAATCCAATTTGCTTGCAGTAATAAAAGTGGCTAAATCAAGATAGCCTGGGCTAAGACCATTTAGAATTTGCTGTAATAAATCCTTATCAGAAATAGGATTACCAACACAGGCCAATTTGTCTGCAATTTGTTTCATTTTCAAGCAATAATCCTCTATACTCAATGACTCCTTCCTTAAAACATTCATCTCATATCGAAGTTGAAGTACTCTTGCTTCAGATTTTACACCAAATTTCTTTTCTAAAGTTGTCCATACATCAAATGAAGTACTACAAGAATGAACAAGACTGAGAATACCTTCTGAAATTGAGCTTAATAGCCAGCTGAGCAATGCCTGATCTTGTGATCTCCAGATCGTGTATTCTGGATTCTCGATCTGTTGAGTCGATCTGTTTATTGCTCCAGCATAGCTTGCGGAGGTAAGAAATTGATTAGGTGCTGATTTCTCTCCATTAATGTATGCTTCAAGTCTATTACCTCTAATGGAAGCCAGCACTTGATTTTTCCATAGCATATAATTGGATCGATCTAATTTTATCAGAGTGATGAATGAAAATGTGATAGGTTGTGTTTGATTTGCAGTGATTGTATTTGTACTGGTGTTTAAATTGCTTGAGCTTGCCGTGTTTTGGCTCTGATACCATGAAAGAAATTAGAAATGAATTAAATCAGCTGTTTGGTAGCTGAGAAAATCAGAGAGAGATGATGAACATTCTGGAAAAATTTATTTTTCTTCTTATTGCTGTCAAAGATAATAAACTATATATTTATACACTTGTTTTTATCTCAGCAGGTCCGTAACTAACTGATTACATTACAACAAATAACAGCCAATCAAAATGAATAAATACTAACTAACACTAGCTAACTTTCTAAGCACGTGAACCTTCATTGCTGCTTAACTGAATTAGTTGTTGGCTCAGCATTATTAACATGGTTGTGCTGAGGTGTCTTGGCTGCTGATTCAAATGATTTTCTTCCTCTCTTCAACTCTGCATAGTGAGCTTTCTTCACATCTCCATACTTTGAACTTGCCAAGAAGCTTTCAAAAAAAAAAAAAATCGCATGCATTTATGCTCTACTCCAATCAATCTACAACCCATCAGCCGAAATGTTTAAGAAAACTTCTCATCTTCAATACAACTTATAGAGCTACAACTTCCCAATACATTCCCTGGGCTTCATCCACAAAATCACACCACAAAAAGCCTTTCTCCCCGTCTTATTTACACTCTCATGGCAGCATTTGAATATGCAAAACCTGCATCTTGCAACGTCTTGTAGACTCTTAAACCAACCTTTGTTATGTATGATTTGTTCTAACCATGGGCAGCAAAGGCAGCTTACAAGTACGACATTGAGTAGAGCACTCTAATTTTAGATTTTCGAAACGATTTGCCACGTAATTAACTTTACGAAAAGAATGACTAATTTTGAAGTTCATCTAGTTAAAGAGATAACAGCAATTTAACTAACGGTTTCTTAAGGTCCATGAGGATTTTGGTCCAAATCAAGAAATTGTGGTCCAAATCTAGTCTTTGTTGTATGTAAAAACCAAGGGCATTGAAAGGATGCACAACCAACAGTGATTTTGGATCTCTCAAACTTGTGCTTGTACATTTTGAACTTATTTTCCACTACATACTTTCTTAAAGCCCAAGTTAGCTTCATAAAGTTTTTGAAATACTGTCCAATTCTAAATACAACAGGGCCTTTACTGGGAACATACATATTTTCCGTCATTGTTACATCTATCTTTGCCAAAACCTCATCAGTATCATCATCAGAATCTACCTCATCAGTATCATCATCAGAATCTTCATCAAATTCATTATTATCACTGTTACAATTAGATAGCATTCAATCTATGTCAATATCATCAGAAAAACATAACCCTCATCAGCTTGATCAATAAGAGGGGCAGAGGGATTAATAACATTTGAAGCACTATATGGATGATATGAATCTTCTTCTTTGGATTCAATTAAGCCATAATCACTATCATCAAAGTCATATCTAGAAGCTACTAGTTTAGTTCTTTTGGATTTCTGCTCATTATCATCAGAACATTGAAAAGGGTTAGATGTTTGGAAAATCTGTGAGTCAAGGTTCTATGTTGGCTGGCTTGGGAAGGCATTTGATGTATTAGGTGTCAGTTCGTGTAGGTTTGGTATTTTTTTATTGCTACTAAAGCTGAGGAGAGTTGGAAGAATGTTCTGCAAAATTTTTCCTTCGTGGGGTTTCATCAGAACCATCTAAAGATGTTTTGTCAACATCACTGTCACTATTACTATACAGACTATTGTATGTTCTATTACTCTGATTTGGTGATATTGTTTGTTGGTCTGTTATTGATCTTAAATGGGCATCTGAGACAAGGTTATTATAGTTAGTCATAATTGGAATGCTGGGTTTAGGGGCTGCAGAAGTGATTACTTCAGAAGTTTGGAATAAATCTCTTTTTGTTGTTGACCCTATAGCTAAAGATGTCTCATTAAAGTAAAGTAAAGTTGCATATAATAGTGCAACATGTTTTCGTGTTCATGTATCTTAACAATGAGGTCATGATCTGTTAACAAAATACATGCATGCAATTTAGAAGTAATAATTTTTTAATGAAGAATGAAGAATGAAGGAGAAGAAGATCTAGAAGTCATGTTTCAAAGTTTAACTTCTAAATTCAAACTTTGAATTTAAAAAATAATAAAATAAAATTTGTATTATTATTATTTTAATATAATAAGGAGAGGAAATGAAACATATAAATAGATGCTTTATTTTCTTCTCCAAGTATCTTATCCTCAGTATTTCATTTGAGAGAGAGAGAGCTTGTGTGAGAGTTTAAAGAGTTTAATACTCTTGTGGAATTAATGAGTGAGAGATTGGGTGTATTGGGGTTATGGGAAGTGAGTCAAAATATTACAATACTTGTAATTCTCATATCACTAGTAAAATATTTTCCTTCTATTTTCGCACGTGGAGTTAGGCTAAAAGTCGAAATACGTAATTTCTTATGTTCTAATTTATGTTTGTTATTTATTTTCTTCTGATTTCATTTTAGCTGTGGCCCTACTTCACCCATAAAATTTGGTAACAGTGGTATCAGAATATTGGTTGCAGTTTTTGGAGTCGGGTTATTGTTCAGGTCATATATACTATTTACGTATGTGTACTGTTCACATATACGGTACTGTTCCAATATATTGTAACTGTTTACTTATATGGTACTGTTTACGTGAAACAATGGGAGTCGATTCTAGCAAAGGTAGTTCGTAGTAAGAGCGATGGCAGTAAAATACGAGATTGAGAAGTTCAACGGGAACTATTTCTTATTGTAAAAAATGAAATAAAGGCTACTCTAAGGAAAAATAATTGCTTAGCAGTAATTGGAGAAAGACCAATGGAGATAACTTATGATATCAAGTGGAACAAGATGGACGGTAATGTAATTGTTGATCTATACTTAGCGCTTACAGATGAGGTATTATCCAATGTCGAAGAGAAAAAGAAAGCAAAGGAAATATAGCATACTCTCTCAAAATTGTACGAGGCCAAGTCGTTGCACAATAAGATCTTCTTGAAAATGAGACTTTATACTTTTCGAATGGTGAAATCTACGATAGTGATCGACTATATCAACATCTTAAAAACTCTATTTTCGCAACTCATAACGTTACAAAAAAGATAAAAATGAATGTGCGGAGCTTCTACTTCAAAGTTTATTAGATTTGTATGATCAACTCGTCATCAATTTGATGAACAACAACCTAACAAACAGCCTAATCTTTGATGATGTTGTAGCATCTGTATTAAATGATGAAAGAAAACTTAAGAATAAGGAAGATAAGCATGCAAGTTCGGAGTAAGCAAAAGCTTCACTGGTGACAAGAGGGAGATCAACAGAATATGGCCTCAGTGGAAGTTACAATTATGGTAGTTCAAAATTGAGAAGTAAGAAAAATGTCAAATGATATAATTGTGGTAAGAAAAGACACGTCAAGAAAGATTGTTGGAGCAATTAGAAGAGTAGAGATAGTAAAACACTCGAGTCATCAAATACTCAGGGTTGTATGACAAATACCTCTGATAAAAGAGAGATTCTCTACAGTGAGGTAGCAACTACTGGAGAAAGCTGAAAGCGGTTAGCTGATGTATAGCTTATAGACTTAGAAGCAATATCGCATATGACATCTCAGAGAGAGTGGTTTCACATATATAAATCTATCTCAGGAGGATCTGTGTACATGGGTGATAACCATGCCTTGGAGATTGCTGGTATTGGTATTGGTATTGTTAAACTAAAAATTTCTAATGGTGAGTATGTACAATTCAGGAAGTATGACATATCAAAGGCCTGAAGAAGAATCTATTGTCTTTGGGACAAATAGATAGTCTTGGTTACAAAATCCAAGTCGAGAATGAGATCATAAAATAGTTAGAGGTGTGCTTGTATTAATAAAGGCAGAAAAGATTAGTACTAATCTATTCGTGCTTCAAGGAGAAACACTACAAAAAGCTGATGCATGTATCGCGTTAAATGAAAAAGAGTCAATGATGATGTGACATTTCAAATTAGGCCACATGTCAGAATAAGGTATGAAGATTCTCTCTGAGCGAAAACTGCTTTCAACACTTAAATCGGTAAACTTATTGTTGATGCAGTTTTTCCCGCGTGCCTCAACAGTGCTTCGAACCTTCCAACCGTGCCTCCGAACAGCTCGAGCAGGACTGTCTGAACCTTCTGCTCGCGGATTCAAACAGTGCCTCCAAGCAGCTCGAGCGAGGCCCTCTTAACCTTACGCTCGCGGATACAAACGATACCTCGATCCTTCACGCTCGCGATAAGCTAGATCTCGAGCGGGATTGCCTCCTTCGTCCTGTTCACTGTCTTCTTCGAGCGGTGATCTCCGGACTGTACTCACGAAAACCGGGTCGGGGTCGCCGGGCGTGTCCGCGAAAACCTCCGACGCTCAAGTCGATGTCGGGTTTATCTTTTGGTATCTCCTTAGTGAGGGAGACCGGAAAGGTGAAAGGGGTATTATTTCGCCCCCCCTTTTTGGATAAGTATGGTGTTTTTTCAGAGAAAATCAGGTGAGAGAAATTAGAAAAGGAAGAACCTGTTTGAGCTTACAGATCCTTTGTGAATGAAAATTGCCAACCCTTGTAACGTTCCCCTTCGTTTCCTTTTATACTTCATTTTTCCCGCTCTTTCCATTTCCAGGCTGTCCACACCCACGCTAGTGGTATCTGGGTCCCTCTGACAGCCGGGTTTGGCAGAATATTCCCTAGGGATGAGCGGCTGTCCCTTTAACCTGATTCACGTGGCTAGATCACCATGTCGGGCAAGTGCGCTAGGAATTATGACACCTTGGAGGCATGTGCCGGCCACCGGCAACAGTATCCCCACTATACCATGTGGGATACTGGTCAGACATCAAAAGGTGTGCTGGGATTCTGAGAAAACGGGTCGGGTTGCCCTGGGTCGGGTCTTGCCCAGCTGTGCTCGTGGATGTCTGCGAGCATGAAAGATGTGCTCGGCTCTCGACCTCGAGCATGCCAAGGAGTGCTTAGCTCTCGACCTTGACCAGCTTTGACCTGAGGGACGACCTCGAGCATGCGAAGGCAGTGCTCAGGGCTCGAGTAACTCTGAATTTCCTCGAGCACGCGAAGGAGTGCTTAGCTCTCGACCTTGACCAGCTTTGACCAGAAGGGCTGCTCGAGCTAAGCTGTCCTCGGGTGTCTTTCTCGAGCTGGAAGGGCTTCGAGGGGCCTGTCCGATATTTTACCCAAACACCAGTCTCCCAGTTTCTAGTCTTTTGAGTGAAGCGAGATAAGACTGGAAACTCAGTAAGGATGGGCCGAACTCGCGGCCTTTTACGCTTCCCCACGTTTTTCTTGCTCGGGCCTGTAGTTGGCTGTGCTTGGCTCTGGATCTTCTGCTCGGGCCTGTAAATTGACCTAGGCTTCTTCTGCCGTCACTCCTGCTCGTCCTGTAATTGACCGACCATCTTCTGCTGTTACTCCTGCTCGGGCTGTAATTGACCGAGGTGTCTTCTGCTGTTACTCCTGCTTGGGCCTGTAATTTACCGAGCCGTCTTCTGATACTCCTGCTCGGGCCTACAATTGACCCAAGCGTCTTCTGCTGATACTCCTGCTCGGGCCTGCAATTGACCCAAGCGTCTTCTGCTGATACTCCTGCTCGGGCCTGTAATTTACCGAGGTGTCTTCTGTTGTTACTCCTGCTCGGGCCTGTAATTTACCGAGCCGTCTTCGATACTTACGCTCGGGCTCGTAATTGACCCAGCGTCTTCTGGCGATACTCCCGCTCGGGCTGCGATTGACCCAGCGTGGCACGTCCGCTGAGACTTTTAGCTAAGGAGTTCTTCGATCTTACGCCGGGCCTGCAATTGACCCGAGCTTGCGATACTCTTGCTCGGGCTGCAATTGACCCAGCGTGGCACCATCCCGTTGGGATTTACGGCCAAGAGTTCTTCGATCTTACGCGGGACTGCAATTGACCCGACTTGCGATACTCCTGCTCGGGCCTGCAATTGACCCAGCGTGGCACCATCCGGTTGGGATTTTAGCCAAAGAGTTCTTCGATCTTACGCCGGACTGCAATTGACCCGGGTTTCGTCGATACTCTGCTTCGGGCTGCAATTGACCAGCGTGGCACCATCCGTTGGGATTTACGGCGAGGTTCTTCTCAAACTTCTCCTATTCGGGCCTTTTAATTGATCGGAACGTCTTCTTGTCTCTACTCCTGCTCGGGCCTGCAATTGACCCAAGCGTATTCTGAATCTCTACTCCTGCTCGGGCCTGCAATTGACCCAGCGTGGGCGATCCGCCTAATGACTTAGGCTTTGGGACTTTTGGCCAAGGAGCTCTTCTTCACTTCTCCTAGTCGGGCCTTTTAATTGACCGGAACGTCTTTTTGAATCTCTACTCCTGCTCGGGCCTGCAATTGACCCAAGCGTCTTATACTCCTACTCGGGCCTGCAATTGACCCAAGCTTGGCACCGTCCCGCCTAATGAGTTAGGCTTTGGGAACTTCTGGCCAAGGAGTTCTTCTTAAACTTCTTCTGCTCGGGCCTTTTAATTGACCGGAACGTCTTCTTGAATCTACTCCTCGCTCGGGCTGCAATTGACCCAGCGTCTTCTTGTTATACTCCCGCTCGGGCTGCAATTGACCCGAGCTTGGCACGATTCGACCTAATGACTTAGGCTTTGGGACTTCTGACCAAGGAGCTCTTCTTCACTTCTCCTGCTCGGGCCTTTTAATTGACCGGAACGTCTTCTCATCTCTACTCCTGCTCGGGCCTGCAATTGACCCAAGCGTCTTCTGGTGTTACTCCTGCTCGGGCCTGCAATTGACCCAAGCATGGCATCGTCCCGCCTAAGACTTAGGCTTTGGGACTTCTGGCCAATGAGCTCTTCTTAAACTTCTCCTGCTCGGGCCTTTTAATTGACCAGAACGTCTTCTTGAATCTCTACTCCTGCTCGGGCCTGCAATTGACCCAAGCGTCTTCTTGTTATACTCCTACTCGGGCTTGCAATTGACCCAAGCTTGGCACCGTCCAGCCTAATGAGTTAGGCTTTGGGACTTCTGGCCAAGGAGCTCTTCTTTACTTCTCCTGCTCGGGCCTTTTAATTGACCGGAACGTCTTCTCATCTCTACTCCTGCTCGGGCCTGCAATTGACCCAAGCGTCTTCTTGTTATACTCCTGCTCGGGCCTGCAATTGACCCAAGCGTCTTCTGATGTTACTCCTGCTCTGGTCTTCAATTGACCTGAGCTTGGCACCGTCCCGCCTAATGAGTTAGGCTTTGGGACTTCATGCCGAGGAGCTCTTCTTCAGCTCGAGCCTTTTAATTGACCCGAGGTCTTCTGATGATACTCCTGCTCTGGTCTTCAATTGACCCGAGCTTGGCACCGTCCCGCCTAATGTCTTAGGCTTTGGGACTTCATGCCAAGGAGTTCTTCTTGCTTCTGATCTTCATTTTGAACTTACATTATGAATACTATTCTTATTCTTACATACATTTGTACTTTTACATATCCCATATTGGGACGAAATCTTACATTAGCATTTTACAATACAAAGAGACCTACTGGAAATACTTCCTTAGGAGTTGTGCGTTGCACGACCTCTTGATCTCTCGTCCATCTGGATGAGCCAACCGGTACGCTCCTGGACCTGCTAATTCCTCAGTTTTGCAGCCTTTTCCTCTTCGATTTCCATATCCAGTTTCACCTGCTCATACGCATCCGAATATGAACGGATCGAAGGACTCCACAGGTTATACCATGGTCTCCCCATCCGGATCCCCTCTTTTAATCCTCTCAGAGCTTAGGGGTGGTTGAACGCACCAAGATCTAGGACCGATCTATGGTATCTTTTGATAAACTTCCGGAGGGACTCTCCTTCTTTCTGTCTCACTTCTGACAGCTCCATCATGTCATCCTCAGGGGTTACCGCGCCCCGGAACTGCTCTGCGAACTCCCTGCACATCTGTTCAAAGCTCAAGATGCTTCCCCGTGGGAGTCTGCGGTACCATTCTCTCGCTCCTCCCTCCAGGGTGAGTGGGAAGGCCCGGCATCTTTGAGCTACTGACAATCCTTGCACCCCTGTCATGTCGTTGAACTGTTCTATGTGCACTAATGGATCACTTTTTCCCGAAAATTTCAGATCCGGGAAGCGGAAGTCACGTGGGATCGTGACACCTATGATCTCTGTGGAAAGTGGAGATTCGTTGTCCAGCATTATTCACCAGCTTGGACTCTTTCCGTTCCCCCGAAGATCTTCCACAACTTGTGCCAACCTACGTACCTCTCCCTCCAACTCCTCCGCACGAGAGGTTGGGGCTGTATCCTGCAAATGTTGACGGGACCCCCTTTCCTCCATGTTTGTTTCTTCTCTCACAGCAACATTTTGTGCCCTAGGCCTTTGGGCTTCATCTCCCACATTTCCCCGAACATGAGCATTCCCTCGGCTGGACTCCGGGACATCGTTACATGCTTTTCTCTGTCCTTCCCTGAATTCTTGTAATAGGGAGGTCATAGTTTCGATCTGTTTTTCCATCCGATCCATTCTCAAGGTTATCGATTCTTCTGGACTTATTCCTCTTTGGCTGTTTCCCCTCATTGTTGTGTTGTATGCCTTCAATGTATTAGGAAATCAGGCTTTTTCTGCCGATCCCCACAGACGGCGCCAAAATGTTGATGCAGTTTTTCCCGCGTGCCTCAACAGTGCTTAGAACCTTCCAACCGTGCCTCCGAACAGCTCGAGCGGGATCGTTCGAACCTTCGCTCGGGGATTCAAACAGTGCCTCCAAGCAGCTCGAGCAGGGCCCTCTTAACCTTCTGCTCGCGGATACAAACGATGCACTCGATCCTTACGCTCGCGATAAGCTAGATCTCGAGCAGGATTGCCTCCTTTGTCCTGTTCACTGTCTTCTGTGAGCGGTGATCTCCCGGACCTGTACTCACAGAAAACCGGGTCAGGGGTCGCCGGGCGTGTCCCGGTGAAAACCCTCCGACGCTCAAGTCAGTAATCGAGTTTATCTTTTTGGTATCTCCCTTAGTGAGGGAGACCGGAAAGGTGAAAGGGGTATTATTTCGCCCCCCCTTTTTGGATAAGTATGGTGTTTTTTTAGAGAAAATCAGGTGAGAGAAATTAGAAAAGGAAGAACCTGTTTGAGCTTACAGATCCTTTGTGAATGAAAATTGCCAACCCTTGTAACGTTCCCCTTCGTTTCCTT
The DNA here is from genome assembly GCA_025617385.1 of Murraya koenigii. Classification (NCBI taxonomy): domain Eukaryota; kingdom Viridiplantae; phylum Streptophyta; class Magnoliopsida; order Sapindales; family Rutaceae; genus Murraya; species Murraya koenigii. The sequence goes on from CM046816.1 coordinate 21,548,878, forward strand.
TTATACTCCATTTTTCCCGCTCTTTTGTCCACACCCACGCTAGTGGTATCTAGGTCCCTCTGACAGCCGGGTTTGGCGGAATATTCCCTAGGGATGAGTGGCTGTCCCCTTAACCTGATTCACGTGGCCAGATCACCATGTCGGGCAAGTGCGATAGGAATTATGACACCTTGGAGGCATGTGCCGGCCACCGGCAACAGTATCCCCACTACACCATGTGGGATCCTGGTCAGACATCAAAAGGTGTGCCGGGATTCTGAGAAAACGGGTCGGGTTGCCTTGGGTCAGGTCTTGCCTCGTGGATCTCTGCGAGCAGGAGAGATGTGCTCGGCTCTCGACCTCGAGCATGCCAAGGAGTGCTTAGCTCTCGACCTTGACCAGCTTTGACCTGAGGGACGACCTCGAGCATGCGAAGGCAGTGCTCAGGGCTCGAGTAACTCTGAATTTCCTCGAGCACGCGAAGGAGTGCTTAGCTCTCGACCTTGACCAGCTTTGACCAGAAGGGCTGCTCGAGCTAAGCTGTCCTCGGGTGTCTTTCTCGAGCTGGAAGGGCTTCGAGGAGCCTGTCCGAAATTTTACCCAAACACTTATCATTTTATGAACATTGTGTTACAAGTAAGCAGCATAGATTAAAATTTTACAAATCTAATGCCAGACGTAAAAACATCCTAGAACTAGTTCATTCTGATGTTTGAAAATCACCGAATTTATTCCAAGGAGGTGCGAGATGCCTTGTGACTTTCATTGATGATTACTCTAGGAGATGTTGGGCGTATCTTATAAAAAAAAAGTTAGATGTGTTTTTAGTGTTTAAAGAATACAAAGCACGGGTTAAACTTGAATCTGGGAAGAGGATCGAGTGTTTGGGGATAGATAATAGTGGAGAATATTCAGATGTCGAGTTTCTTGCATTTTGTAAGAAAGAAGGTATTTAAAGGTAATTTAGGGTAGCATACATTCCTTAACAAAATAGAGTAGTGGAGCGGATAAACAGAACTCTTACAGAAAGAAAAAAAGCTATGTTGAGAACTGCTGGTCTACCTAACTCATTATGGGCAGAAGTAGCCAAAACAACCTGTTATATTATTAATTGGTCTTCATCAACAACTATTAAATTAAAAACACTAATGGTGATGCGGACTAGAAATCCAACTGATTATTCTTATTTACATATATTTGGATGTCTTGTGTATGTGATGTACAATACCTAAGAAAGAACAAAGTTGGATCCAAAATCTAGAAGGTGTATCTTATTAGGATTTTTTGATGAAGTAAAGAGGCATCGTTTGTGGGATCCCACTGCCCAAAAAATTATTATCAGCTAAGATGTTATCTTTGTAGAAGATCAACTGTAAAGAAAAGATGGAGATGATAGCACTGAAAAAGAAAAGTTAGAGATTATGCCAGTATATGTAGAAAATAATCTAGAAGCTGAAGCAGCACCACAGCACGAGTAACAAGAACAGTCGAGTTTGAGGTTCTAGAAGTTCATCGGTCAAATCGAGAGAGACGACCACCAACTTGGTACTTAGAGTATGTTACAGAGATTAATGCTGCATATTATCTTTTAACAGAGGATGGAGTGCCATCAACTTTCCATAAAGCTTTAAACAACTTTGATGTTGCCTTGTGGATGACAGTAACACAGGAATAAATTGAAGTTCTACATAAGAACAAAACTTGGGAGCTTGTGCCTTTATCACATGGACAAAAATTCATTGGAAACAAATGGGTCTACAAGATCAAATGTGATGGTAATGACTAAGTGGAGCACTATCATGCAAGATTGGTGGTAAAATGATATGCTCAGAAAGAAGGTATTGATTTCAATGAGATATTTTCTCTGGTAGTTCGGCTCACGAAATTCAGAATAATCTTGGCGATGTGTGCTATATTTGACTTACATTTAGAGTAGCTAGATGTGAAAATTGTATTTCTTCATTGAGAACTTAAAGAAGAAATTTAGATGCTCAAACTAGAAGGTTTTGTAGAAACAGGCAAGGAAAACTTGGTTTGCAGGTTAAACAAATCTCTATACGGTCTTAATAAGCATTAAGGTGTGGGTATAAAAGATTTAATTTTTTCATTATAAACCTTGAATACAACAGACTCATCTCATACCATTGTGCATATTACAAGAAGTTCGAAGATACTGATTTCATCATTTTGCTGTTTGTATGTGGATGATCTTTTGGTAGCAAGCCCCAATCGAGTTTAGGAATTGAAGGCACAATTGGCTAGGGAGTTTGAAATGAAAGACTTAGGATAGCGAACAAGACTCTAGAGATATAAATTCACCGAAACAGAAATAATAGGAAGATATAGCTTTCTCAGAAGAATTACTCGAAAAAAATCTTGCAGCCCGTCAACATATAAGATTAGAAGTCAATTTCTATTCCACTTCTTGTTAATTTCAAGTTAACCCAAGTATGTGTCCTAGCAATAAAGCAGAGAGGATGAAGATGTCTTGAGTACCGTATGCATCAGCAGTGAAAAGTTTAATGCTCGCTATGATTTGTACAAAACTAGACATTCCACAAGTAGTGAGAGCAGTTAAACGTTACATGGCGAATCCTAGTGGAGAGCATTGGAAAATAGTAAAGAGGATTCTAAGATATATTAGAGAGACCTCATATGTTACATTATGTTATGGAAGATCAGAATTTACTATCAGTGGTTATGTGGATTCAAATTATGCAGAAGACTTTGATAAAAAGAAATACACTACAGGCTATGTACTTATACTTACAAGAGCAGTTGTATTTGAAATTACAAATCATTGTAGCTTTATCTACAATAAAAGCAGAATACATGGCAGCTACACAAGCTTGTAAGGAAGCTATTTGGATACAAAGGTTACTGGAGGAGCTCGGGCACAAACAAAAGAAAATTCATGTGTTTTGTAATAGTCAGAATGCTATGCACATTGCAAAGAATCTAGCCTTTCATTCCAGGACAAAACACATAGGAATTCAATATCACTTCGTTCGAGAAGTAATGGAAGATGGAAGTGTAGATTTACAGAAAATCTATACTAAGGAGAACCTAGCAGATGTTATGAACAAGCCAATTATTACTGACAAGTTTATATGAAGTAGATTCTCTTGTGGCCTAGTAAAGACGAAAGCAACATGTCAATAGCAAAGCAGAAAAGATGGTGCGGAGAGTGATTGGTTCTCAATCAAATCTCTAAGTGGAAGAATGTCAACAAAATATATGCATGTATAATCTATAAGCATGTAATCTAAAAGTAGCAATTTTTGAATGAAGAAAGAAGAAAAAGAAGATCTAGAAGCCTTATTTCAAAGTTTGAATTCCAAATTCAAACTTTGGATTTCAAAAATAATAAAATAAAATATATATTATTATTACTTTAATATAATGAAGAAAGGAAATGAAGCCTAAAAATAAAGTCTTTATTTTCCTCTCCAAGGATCTCATCTTCAGCATTTCATTTGAGAGAGAGAGAGAGCTTGTGTGAGAGTTTAAAGAGTTTAACACTCTTGTAGAATTAATGAGAGAGAGATTAGGTGTATTGAGATTATGGGAAGTGAGCCAAAATATTATAATACTTATGATCCTCATATCACTAGTAAAATATTTTCCTTCTATATTTGCCTATGTACGTAGGCTAAAAGCCGAACCATGTAATTTTTGATATCTTAGTGTGTTTGTTCTCATTTGCTGTCCAATTTCATCTTAGCTATGGTCCTACTTCACCTATAAATTTCCTAACAGTGGTATAATATTAACAAAATACATGCATGCATAATCTAGAAGCATGCAATATAGAAATAGCAATTTTTAAATGAAGAAGGAATAAGAAAAAGATTTAGAAACCATATTTCAAAGTTTGAATTTCAAAAATAATAAATAAAAAATATATTATTATTATTTTAATATAATAAGAAGAGAAAATTAAGCGTATAAATAGAAGTTTTATTTTTTTTTCCAAGTATTTCATATTTAGCATTTCATTTGAGAGAGAGCTTGTGTGAGAGTTTAAAGAGTTTAATACTCTTGTAGAATTAGTGAGTGACAGATTGGGTGTATTGGAGTTATGGGAAGTGAGCTAAAATATTACAATACTTGTAATCCTCATATTATTAGTAAAATAGTTTTCTTCTGTCTTTGCCCGTGATGTAGGCTAAAAGTCGAACCACGTAATTTCTGGTGTCTCAGTATGCTTGTTCTCATTTTCTGTCCAATTTGATTTTAACTGTTGCCCTGCTTCATCCATAAATTTCCTAACAGTGGTATAATGTTAACAAAATACATGCATACGTAATCTATAAGCATGCAATCTAGAAGTAGCAATTTTTGAATGAAGAATAAAAAAGAAGAAGATCTAGAAGCCATATTGCAAGGTTTGAATTCCAAATTCAAACTTCGAATTTCAAAAATAATAAAATAAAACTTGTATTGTTATTATTTTAGTATAATAAGGAGAGAAAATGAAGCATATAAATAGAGGCTTTATTTCCCTTTCTAAGTATCTCATCTTTAGCATTTTATTTGAGAGAAAGAGTTTGTCTGAGAGTTTAAAGAGTTTAATACTTTTGTGGAATTAGTGAATGAGAGATTTGGTGTATTGGGTTTCTGAGAAGTGAGTTAAAATATTACAATACTTGTAATCCTCATATTATTAGTAAAATATTTTCTCTCTGTCTTTGCCCGTTGACGTAGGCTAAAAGTTAAATCATGTAATTTGTGGTATCTTAATTGGTACTTGTTCCTTATTTTTTTACAATTTTATTTTAGTTATGGTCATGCTTCATCCATAAAATTTTCTAACATGATCATCCACAATCTGAACTTTTTTCAGTCTTTCAAGATACCCAAACACTTAGATTAAACTTCTTATTATCAAAAGTCATCCTTCTTCCATACACTCTCAGCATAACTCTATTGATAATAGAGACTTTACTTAACTTGTTAGGATCAATGATACCAAGATTATATGTTGTGTCATCAAATGTGATATAAAAAGTTGTATTATCATCATCATCCATTTTCACCTGTACTAAGTAGATTTTGTCCTAATGCGTAGAACTGTTGTCATGTAATACAAATATTATATTCCATAAAATGAAGGTGCATAAATTCACCTAAATCTCATCCTGATACTATCGTCAAACAGAGAAACCATTAACCCAAAAATCCCCAATTGCACAAACATAATGCAATAACATGCGAATAATAAATTTTAAAGTAAAATGTATCAGCAAAAGCAAGTATTCAAAGAATTCTACACTGACTATTATGAATAAAAATAAAATCTTCATCCTGCGAAATTCATTTTTTAAAAGAAAAATTAAATAAAAATTTACCATGGAGTATTATGATTGGGATTCGAATGAGAAGCTATGGAGAAAAACAAGACCAAAGTGGTGAGGAAATAAATGGGTTGTGGGTGAAAATGGAGGTACTATGAGTGTTAAAAAAAATGAATACCCACCAGAGCATTTGAAAAATAATGTAATATAAGTTAAACATTCACACAAATTGAGCCATGAATCCAATACACACATGCTAAAGAAAATAAAAAACACAACAAATCCAACTACCTATTTTACATGCAAGTAACAGTTCGAGCCCCCACAATGTAATTGTGGGGATAAAATCCTTCCTCATACTCTGAGTGAAGGTTAGTCTGATTCTTCGCCCCTGCCGTGAGGACAGACATCCCTCGAATATTTGTGAGGGCTTAAATCTGGGCAGTACTCCATACGAATTAATATATACTAGTCTCAGGCATAGTCTGATTTATAAATATCAGTATAGTCTCATAATATATGAGTTGTAATCTTGAGCAATGGTCTCATGTTTCAAAAAAAAAAAAAAAGCTCAATGTAGATTTACAAGATAACATCCATGGAAAGCCAAATTAGTCTAAAAAGAAACAAGGATTTGTTTTTAACCTGACCTTCTTCAATGACCCAACACTGAGATCTCCTCTTTTGTTAGTAAAATGCACACAACCGCACACAAATCTCTACTGTGGCTCACACAAATCTTATCTCCTGCTTTTTTGGGGCCCAATTAATTATTGTGATCTTGGTTTTGAATCCATGGAATTGCTTTTTATGTGGCTGTACTTGCTAAAACAACACCTAAGATCATAGATTAAATGATTTGGCGCAATTCCCTAGCTCTGTAACTTTTTATTTTTAAATTTTGCTCTAATTTTCTATTTTTGCCTGTTAATAATAACTGAAAACTTACGAAATTGAGGGCGCGTACAGCATGTCATTATTCTTTAGTGCGCGCTGCAAAATGTTCAATTCACTTGGGGTGATCAAACAATTTCCCCAAATTAAAGGTGCCTTCTATCCAAAATAATGAAAATGAAGGTGCTGGAGCAGCTGCACTGCTACCCCAAATACACCTTAAATAACATTCCTGAAAGTAGTTTTCTTACTTACAAGTGAGTATTTATCAAGAAGCTATCACATGCTGTTTGGATTACTCGGTGAGACATCAAAACAATTGTATTATTTTATTAAACTTCTCTTAAATTTTGGCATAATTACAATTAGATGATGAGTTTCCTTATATTCTCACTTGCCTCCCCTGCCAATAGTATGAATACATGTTGACTAATAATAGATTATCAAAATGACCAAAATATCCTTTTGGGTTGATAAACGAAGGAGAAGTACAATTTTTTACTTAAAGTTTTGTAACAAGCGACTTATAAGTGTAATGAAATATTTTGAATATCTCAACCAAATTACAAATATACATTGACTAATAAAATCATAAATTTTTGTAAAAAAAAAAAAATCAACATTGCGAATATTACCATTAAAATAATTTATTATTATTATTATAGTAATTATAATCATTATATTAATAATTATTATTATTATTATAGATGCATTTTTAATTTGATTTTATTTTTTTTCCAACAATAAAGTTAGCGGCTTTGATTTTTTTTTTAAAATTAAAATTTATGACTTTGTTTATCAATATATATTTGTAATTTGATAGGGTATTTAAAACTTTTTCATTACACTTTTAAGTTACTTGCCGTCAAATTTTCAGTACTGAACACTCTTTTTCCTTAGCTTATTAACTGAAAAGGGTATTTTAGTCATTTTGATAGTTCATTAACGATCAATATGTATTCATACTAATGGCAAGTGAGGTAAGTGAGGCTACAAGAAAATTTATCATCTAAGTATAATTATCCCAAACTTTAGGGGGAGTTTTTAAAAATAATCCGATAACAATTAGATTGAGGGGAAAATAAGCAGGAAACCCTTTTGTTTGATAAAATTAAATATTGGTTCCCCGACATCATATAGACATATACAATAATTGCCATTATTATTGTGTTTTTTTTTTTAACTATTTCAACTGCTGACACACTAATAAATGTGGGTGAAAATTTTAAGATACATAAAATTAGGGGCAGCAAACTATCATCAAATAATTCATTCCAGGGTTAAGCTATTTTAAAATCAATTTTCTCTCTGTAAATTTTACCATAAATTTTGAGTTATTAATCTTATATAATCCAATCATAGATATTTAAAATAAAAAATATATTGAGTGATGTCAAATTGTCCGATAGATCAATAAAAATATTATATTACAATATCCGTACCATAAAAATGGGCCTAAATCTAATATATTATTATAATCTATTAAAATAATATATTATTCAATAATATCTAAACAAGATTTGGTCTTTTGTCCTCGATAAATTTTTCTAAAAACAGCCTTTTCTTGGGTATCAGAAAAAAGGACAGGTATTATATTTTTTTTTTATATTAAAATGAATAAAATTGTGACAGGTTTAGTCAGTGGTAGAGTCACATTCAAAACTTTTTAGAGAATATTTTTAAATTTTAATTAAAAATTATATTTACCCCTAATAAAATTTGTGATTTCACCACATCCGTTTTGAATAATTTATAAAATATGGGCTCAAAATTATATTTTCATCACTTAAATCACTTTAAAGGTTATCTTTAAATATAAAATTATTTAAAAATATTTGAGAAAATTTAAATTCTTAAATCAATTAAATATATCACGCCGATTTTGGAAGCTACCTACAGGTTTATCTTGTATTGCCCAATTTCCTCTTGAAAGAAACACTGATTTATGATTAATGGGGTACTACTCCTATTTTTTTCAAACAAAGAATGTGGATTAAGAAGAATAATATTGATATCCTGTGGTGGAAATCTAATTATGTAAAAGATTTTATTACCTCACATGATAGGGGTAATAAATACTAAAAATTGACAACTATTAAATTTAATTAAACTCGGTTGAAAATATAATGAAAAATAATAGAGTAATTGAAGAGTTGTGCGGAAATGGAAAAGATAGTTGTTACTTTTTTAATATTTTTTATCCCATCGCGTAAGTTAACAACTAAGGGTCGTATGTAAAAATTTGTGATTCACAATTGTTTCCTGTCGGTAGAGTACATTACTTAAAGATGAAAGTGCTCTCACCTCTTGTATACCAACCAGGTTCCCCTTCTCCAGAAAAGTAGAATGGATACCAAGGATCAAGATAAGCCAAGCATTCTCATGTTACCATGGCTAGCTCATGGGCACATATCTCCGTACCTTGAACTTGCCAAGAAGCTTTCACAAAAAAACTTTCACATATATTTCTGCTCTACTCCCATCAATCTACAATCCATCAGCCGAAATATGGAAGAAAACTTCTCATCTTCAATACATTTCATAAAACTGCAACTTCCCAATACATTCCCTGAACTTCATCCACAAAATCACACCACAAAAAATCTTCCTCCCCATCTTGTTTGTAATCTCATGGCAGCATTTGAAGATGCAAAACCTGCATTTTGCAACATCTTGGAGACGGTTAAACCAACCTTTGTTATGTATGATTTGTTCCAACCATGGGCAGCAGAGGCAGCTTACCAGTATGACACAGCTGCTGTTTTGTTCTTACCCTTATCTGCAGTAGCCTGCTCTTTCTTACTGCACAATATCAAAAATCCCAGCCTGAAATACCCTTTCTTTGAATCTGATTTCCACGACAGAGAAAACAAGAAAATCAACCATTTCATGCATCTTACAGCCAATGGCACCTTAAACAAGGACAGGAACTTAAAAGCTTTTGAACTATCTTGCAAATTTGTGTTCATCAAAACGTCAAGAGAGATCGAATCTAAGTACTTGGATTATTTCTCTTGTTTAATGGGAAATGAAATAGTTCCAGTCGGGCCTCTAGTTCAAGAACCTACCATCAAAGAAGATGATACAAAGATCATGGACTGGCTGAGCCAAAAGGAGCCTTGTTCAGTCGTTTTTGTATCATTTGGCAGTGAGTTCTTTCTTTCCAAGGATGAAATGCATGAGATAGCTAATGGGTTATTGCTCAGCGAGGTTAGTTTATATGGGTTAAGATTACACCCCGACGAAAAAATTACTATCGAGGAGGCACTGCCTCAAGGGTTTGCTGAGGAGATTGAAATGAATAATAAGGGAATGATAGTACATGGTTGGGTTCCACAGACTAAAATGTTAAGGCATGGAAGCATCGGCGGATTTTTGAGTCATTGTGGTTGGGGTTCAGCAGTTGAGGGAATGGTGTTTGGGGTACCAATCATAGCTATGCCAATGGTATATGAACAATCAAGGAATGCCAAGGTGGTGCTTGATATCGGTATGGGCATGGACGTGCCAAGAGATAAGATCAGTCAAAGGCTTCGAAGAGAGGAGGTGGCGATGGTCATTAAACATGTTGTGTTGGAAGAAGAAGGGAAGCAAATAAGAAGAAAAGCTAAAGAAATGAGTGAGAGGATGAAGAAGATAGGAGACTCAGAGATGAATGTGGTGGTGGAGAAGCTGCTGCAGCTTGTTAGGAAATCTGAATAATTTTTTTCTTCTTTCTTTGGGGTTTGTTTTGTTTTGTCGTATAAGCTAAAACAAGATAATAAATGGGGGGACTATTGTATTGTGAACTCTAGGTTCTTGATTAGCTTTCTTTATTTGTTTTCTCAAAATGTCCTAGTGTACTTTTATGTTATTAATTCATAATAAAAAACCGGCCGTTTGCAAAAAATAAAAACAACATAAGGAGTCCACTTGAAAATATTGCTCATTTAATTTATGCTATATCTTTTCAACGATCGACAAGGGAGATTTTGATCAATTTTGAAATATGGAAAGGAAATAAATTTTTATTGAAACAATATGAAGGTTTTGGTAACCTACTCAACTGTGTGTCGATCGAAACGGCACAGCCCCCACCCAAGAGAGTGGTTACGTCCAGTATGTACCCTCTCTCTTATTCCCGATAAGCTTGATTAGAACCTAGAAAGGTAAGTTGCTTGGCTTTGAATTGAGGCCATTAGAAGTGGAAGTGGGTTGCCGAAACACGTAAAATTTACTTGTGTCTCTTATCTCCGTTTCCCAATGCATATTATTTGAGTACAGTTTTACTCTCGTCGGTTAGATGGAATTAGGAATGGACTCAACTCAAGTTGTACGTCATAGACTTACAAGCTATAAGTAGGATTATCCTATGTCACCAGCTCCTTTCCACTTGTATGTATACACTCTGCTTCTGAGACGTTAAACTGTGACAACTTCTAAGTTGTAATGGAGGTCCTTAGCTTCTTCTATGATCTTTGAATCTTTCAATAGCCACCACCTCTGATGCTTTATTGGAATTTCTGTTACTTTTATTTCTCTGTTGGCTACTTTAGGGCTGACCTAATTAGCATTCATTCTGACTGTGAAGCTAACATGATGCTTGTACTTGATGAGGGTGAATTTTAGGTGCTGCTTCAGAGGCAATTCATCAAACAGTAGTTCATTCTATCAAACACCTTCCTTTATTTGTGTAAATAGTAGTTACAGGTACAAGAAAATTATCATCTTTCATTGCCATTTGTTTGAAATTAAAGGGTCTGCACCTACATTTAAAGCAACACTGCTATTTAAAATTGACCCAGTAGAAGATGAAGTACCAATTTCGAAATGTCCAGTATTGTTAGCATGCATCTACAAAAATCTTGCAAGAATGCACTAATGTTAATAGATTTTTCGAAGCTATGATTTGTAGGATCCTGTTCAGATAAAATAACTGTAAAATCTTCTTCAGTCAGCAAAAGGTTGAAGCATGGTTCGTGTTAGTATGTGATAATGTTGATGCTGATACAGAGGCATGATTGAAGAACACAGTAAGCTTGGTGGTTTAGACTGCAGCTTCATCAGCTGAGAGTTAGTTATGCTGACCTGGATAGTTGGTTATGCTGATCTGGATTGTTAGTTATAACAGATTCAGTAGCCTTCAGTCATATGTGTGTGAAGATTCCAGATTAATCTAGAGGATAAATTTTTGTATTCATTGTGTACTGATTCAAGTATAAATACAGAAAGCATTGTACTCATTATGTGCAATCCAATTTCTTGAATAAATACAGATAATTTTCTTTCACCTTCCTTCTTATTTTCCCAGTAACCAAACACACTTTTAGCTTGATTCAAACAGTTCGAGACCTGGTTCTGTTGAAAATTCCACTTTTGAGCAGAAACTGCACAAGTCCTTTGGGACGTAAAAGATTCTGATCTGAAACTGATTTCATAATGTAACTAATTCTAAAATAATTAAGCTAATGAAGTGTGATAGGAAGAAGGAAAATGAGATTTTTTTTTTTTTTTCTCCCACTCATTCCATTTTGCTTCTTTATCTATTTCTTTCCATTCCTTTGTTTTCCTCTGTCCCTTTCCTTCTTTTTATTTTCCTTTTCCTATCCTTTTTTTTTTCTAACTTTAATTTGCTATCTTTTCTATCCGATCTCTTTTCCCTTCTTTGTCTAATTTCTCATTTTTCTCAAAACTCATTCAAAGAAAATTATATTCTTTTCAGAGACTCAGTAATATTTCCACCGCGACAAATTTTGAAGACAAAGATCAATAATATCAAAGGCCAAATCATATTGCTGACTTAATTCAACCATTACTAATAGATCAAAGTCTGATGAAGACAAAATGTTGGACCACTATATGTGGGCACAACACAACCATCAACTCTCTCGTACTGCCGATGTTTGAAAAAAAAAAATTAAATTAATAAGTGGGCACAACAGTATAGTGAAAAGACCAAGGATACCAGTTGTTATAAAATAGGGGTGTATTCATTTCATAAACTTTATTATTTTAGTTAATTTTATTTATTTATTTTTATAGGATGCTTGTAATTATTTTGATTTTCTTACAACAAGTTCGCCATCTTTTATTAAAGTTTAATGAAAGAATTAGTATTGAGGTACTACAGGCATATGTAGTAGATAGAGGAAGACTTATGTCAGCGACGTGTCACGGGATGAGTTTTTTGCGCAACAAACTGGTGCAACACTTAAACAACTCTTACTGAAAATTACTAAGTAAGCCTTTGAGATTTTCAATAGCTAAGTCAAGAGATTTTCCAAAAATGATAAAGAGAAGATAACTAGAGAGCAATTAAACCAAATACATAAATTGAATTGCTTGAGAGAAAGATTACAAGAGAGCTTATAAGAGTACTTTGAGTACTTACTCAATGCTTGGATGCTCAAATGCCTAATTGCTACCCCATATTTATAGGGAGGCTTGCCAAGCTATAGAGAATTATATGCCTAGAAAATTCTATACACATGTGACAAATTCTAGAGAATTCTAGCGTATATACAAGTGTGTTAAAGTTGCTAGAGAATTGCGGAAATTTCTGGAATCAGGCCAAGGTAGCACATCTTGGCTCATGGTCTTAGGCCATTTTTGGGCTCAAATTAGACAGTCTGTGACATCTGAGGAAAGATTAGTCAACTAAGACACCTGAGGAAAGAGCAAAATAAAGTGAGTCCTTTATACAAAAGCTATGAGAAGTCTCATGTATGACATGCTATGTACTAAATCAGACATTTTTTTTTGCAATAGGGATGATCAGTAGATATCAATCTAATCCTAATCCTAATCCTAAACACTGAACTGCAGTCAAGCATATAATTATCTGAAAAGGACTAAGAATTATATACTTGTGTATTCTGGTGATGATCTCATTCCAGTGGGTTATACCGATTCTGACTTCATATCGGATAATAATTTGAGAAAAGTAATTTTTGGTTATGTATTTACATTGGGAAGTGGAATTGTGAGTATGAAACAAAGTCGTATCATAGACTCCACAACATAAGTTGAATATGTAGTTGCATCTGAAGCTGCTAAAGAAAGTATTTGGCTCCGTAGGTTCCTACAAGATCTTGAGGTGGTACTTGCAGCAACTGCACCTCTTAAATTATTTTGTTATAATAATGGTGCAGTGGCTTAGTCTAAGGAACCAAGAAACGACAAGAAGCAAAAACATATGGAAAGGAAATATATCTCTTACGAGCAATAGTGCAGAGAGGTGATATAGAGGTTATTAAGACGACCTCAAAATAAAACTTGGCAGATTCTTTACAAAGGCTATACCTGGGAGACATTTTAACCTACACTTAAAATGTATGACATGCGTGAGTTGCCACATATGCTTTGAAAACTAGTGAAAGATTGTTAGGATTATATGCTCTTTTAAAGCATATTAATTAATTTATTTATGATAAATACATTTTTAGATTAATAAAATTTTTGAGACATTTTTCAGACATCTTAATTGCATAAATATTTTGAATAAGACCTATTTAATTATATTATATGTATTTATGTAATCATCATATGGATTCACAAAAGACATAAATACAAGTTATCTTATGATTAAATAAATTGAGTTTACAATTGATAAATAAAGTTAGGCGCTCTATTTATGTTTAGACTGTTGTAAATTTATTGAATGATTTATCTTAATCATATATGAATTTACTGATGTAGTTTGACTATATTGAACTGGATCACATATGAGATTTTAATTAACCTTGGAATAACTGTCAGACTTCTTAAATCTCATAGGCATTGATTTTATTGCAATCTCAATTTTGAGTAAATTATAGTTTCAAGTTTATGATTATTATTCCATTTCAGTTACCAATGGGAGCTATATACATTTGTAGTAAAGATTACCCGGTATCTTAGTAAGAACAATTATGAGCAGTGAGATTATAGATTACCAATATAGAATTTATACAATACATCTCTTAATAGGTTTTCGGTACTTGATCGTAGATTTCTCTTGCCAGAGTGTATCAACATAATTAGTATGTTGAAAATAATCATTAGAGAAAGCCAGTAAGTGTCAATGAACAAGATGTAACTAAATTGATTGAATAATTGATATATTAATTTAATTAGCGATTTGGTACAAAGGATTGTTCAATAAAGTAGTCAATATGGCATAGGTCGAATTATTATTCCAGAACACTATTATAGATAGAAGACATTTTCTGAAAAATAAAACATACATGAATACATTGAAACAAGTAATATTCACAAGAAAAATCTAAAATGCAAAAAATCATTAATGCATTTTATTTTAATGTAACGATAATCTAGTCCTGCGTTGGTAAGTTATTTGATAAGGAAGTCATGGCTCCACTTACTAGAACCAATTAACTATTAGATTATTTACTTGTATGTTGAAACATGATAAATAATTATCGTTAACTTTTATGACCAAAATTTGTAAACAAGCTTTGTTGGGAAGGTTAATAACAAATTTTGTTGAGTGTATAACCATTTTTTCAATTTACATATCATTCATATCATGTAGCCACTGCTAGAGTGATCAACAAATTGAAAAATATTTCAATCTTATCTTTAAAGAAGTTCATCAAATAAAATATGTAATATATATATCCTCCATAGGGAGTAATATCGTATCATGAACTCAATGTATATATATAATTTTATTATTGAACTAATAATGGAGCCTATGAGAATAATTATCTTGAATTTTTCCTCTCCCACTCAATATTTTAAAGTTGGTTTTTCCTTTACTAACAATACATATATAATATTATATATTGTTAATTGCATGCTTCCTAAAATAATATTATCTAGATGAAATCTAATATTATTAAAAATATACAAGCATCAACATATATAAATGTCATATATTATTAGGCATAGAGTGAAACTACTTATTCTATATAACATGTTGGCATATCATCATCCAAACCTAGCATAAAGATTAAAAGCAATTAAACAATCTTAATTCATAGTTTTCTTAAGGAAAGAAAAATTGACTTAATCTATCAGTCTAATATCTATTGGACTTCAAGTCAATGTCTGTCTTCTTTCTTTTGCTTCCTTATACTTGCTCTTGTCCATAATTATTAGTTTGGAGACTTTTAAACTTTTAAATTTGTCCTTAGTTAAATTTTAAAATTTAAATTTGAACATCTATTAAATAAAATTATACTTGGGTCTTTTTTTTTTTAAATAAAATTTTTATAAAATTCAGACCCAATTAACTTAATAAAATAAGCCCAAATTAATCTTCACAAATTCTTAAGGTAAATAAACTTAGTTATTGATCTACCAATATTTTTATTTATATGACCTAATTTTAAAATCCCGAAATGAGCTTGGAAGCAATATAAATAAATTTGGATAAATAATTATTATTGGGCTTATCAAATTTATATTTATATTATCAAATCGACAACCAAAATTGGGCTTAGATCTAATATAAATAAATTTAAATTTTTCTACCTAAAACCCAAATATTTTAACTAAATTCTAATTCGGTAATTCCCATATTTTTCTTTCTAGCCGCCATGTCTAGAATAATAGAATGTATTACATTCTACTGGACCTGAATGCAAAATTCTCCAACATAATGTCAAAAGACATAAATTACACTATAGGGTATCTAACGAAAAAAGTCAAAAAGGATACTCATCTTTTTCGTTGCCAACTCCATAAGCACGATTTTATTGCTGAGAGTTTTTGTTGCTTCTTGCCCCAAAACATTTTTCTTCTTTTCTTGATTTTATGTTATTTTATTACAAAATAATATTTACAAGAACTCCTATACCATTAATAACTTATAAAAAAAAAAAAATCTAAGAGTAATGAAATATAAAACAATCAAGAGAGAAATATAGTGAATATTGACCATCTCGTTTGTTACAAATCTAAAAAATTAATACAAGAAAAAATCTACCTATAAATTGAGATAACCATTAACATGCTTATTAAATATATTCATTACATAATAAAATATAAAAAATTAGTGTTACTCATCAAATACATATAATATAAGAAATTAATTTCATACAGTAATTTTATATATTACATAATTCTATTTCAACTGAACTACTTTTCCCAAAAATGACAGAAAGAATTAATTGCATGTCATTGTTTGAACTTTTTCAACCATCCATTTGAAAATTCAAATGAGGTAGCTTCAGGATAGAGTTGCCTTATAAAAATATTTCCCTTCTCTTTTAACAACTCACCTCTTATATTGACATACTCTTGATGACCTACAACTATTTATAAAGGGTTCAACAGTACTTCTTTTTTAAGGAGGTTGTCTGATAATTTGTGTGTTTTTTATATTGTTGTTTGTGATATTGTAAGATCATGAGTTTCTTCTAACCATTTTACAAGATCTTTTTACTTTCAATTTGGGTTAGATTCTTTTATTTTGCATAATTCAACACGAATACTTTTGGTTAAATGATTTCATTTATTATCTTTTGGTGGCATGATTGATTTGCAATAGGAGGAAGGAAATGTATGGCTTTGGGTGGTATTTGTTTTATCATACCATATGCTGTATATGTAGAAAGAGAGAGAGAATATAAATTGAGATAATTAATAAATTTAAAGAGAATTTAAAATTTTGGATCTTGAGATGAGTTTACATATTCTAACAATATATTGATACATGCATTACTTTTTTAAAACTATATATCTTTTTATTAATATCTATCCATTGAATTTAACTCACTTATTAATTAATTTATTAATGTCTATACATTGAATTTGACTCACTTATTAATTTTATTAAAACATGACATACTTTACCTCTATATCACTTGCATTAGGGATAATTAAGCAAAGTTAATAATTTTTTTACTATACTTCTATTAAGTTATAATCTCTTTATAAGAATAAATTTTTCTAGTCCCAACAATATGACTATATAGAGGCTTTACTATATTAGTTACTATAGCGAACATTTGAGACTAATGCAAATGAGGGTAAACAAATTTGCTTCAAAGACAAAAAAATATACTTCTAAAATTGTTTGTATTACCTATAATTGTTATTCTTATTATAAAATATTATTTCTTTACTATAAGTTCTTTACTATAAAATATTAATTAATATTATGTGATCAACCTTTGATGCATGTGTTTGTTACTTAGGTGAGAGAGCATCATCAACGATTCTTAAATGATGAGCACCATTGTGTTCATTGATATTTGGGCCAAATCATAGAGTATATAACTATTTAGGTTGTAATGTAAATGGTATAAGTTTTCATATAAATGGAAAGGATGATTGTCGTAAAACCCAAAATAGTGGAGTACTTATATCTGGTTCGCAGCAATAATTACATCATTGATTTCTTTGGAGTTTTAATTGATGTCATTGAGCTAGTATTTATCACAGTGTCGGGTCATTGAGCTGAATCTAAGTAACCAAGTCCCTTGTACTTACGTGGCCATATATACCGGATTGATCTGGTGAAATCAGTACTGAAGCCCCGAAATCAGCGACTTTTGCCGTATGCTTGTCATCCAAGAGTATGTTGGTGAACTTTACATCTCCATGTATGATTGGAGGGCTTGCTAAAGAATGGAAATATTCAAGGGCTGAAGCAATTTCAGCCGCATTTCTCAGATAGTTTTTCCAAGTTTTAAAAACTTGTGAACTGTTACTATAGATATGGCGAAACAGAGTTCCATTGGAAACAAATTCATAAACCAGTAGAGGCACTTTGGTTTGCAAACATAGCCCTAAAATCTTGACCACATTCTTATGGTTTATTTGTGAAACAGTGCCCATTTCCTTCTGAAATTCCTGATGCATCCGAATCTTATCTGCCTCTTTAGGCTACTTCACTGCAACTTGGGTGTTGTCGGGTAAGACACCTTTGTAAATGGAACCAAAACCACCTTCACCTAGAAAGTTGCTCTCATCATAATTGCTCGTAGCTTTTAAGAGCTTCGCCTCACTGAAAATCCTCACTCGCTGATGCTTTAATATCAAACCACCATTTTTAAAGAAATTTCTCTCCTTTCTTTGTGTTCGAAATGCAATGAAAGTCAAGATTCCGACAATCACTGTGAATATAACTGCTCCAACAACTGCAAATGTCTAAATAACAAAAATAAATAAATAAATTAGGCTATTTCTACTATAATTTAATTTGGGCACTATTTTTAATAAAAGTTCTTAAGTTATATAATCCTACTAAAATACTCTATAAATCTATTTATAAAATAAAACCCTCGCTAAATTTTGAAAAGTAAAATTTTACTCAATTCACACACTTTAACGCCAAATATGCCTTGATCAATAAAAGTCTAAATCTGTCTACACCCACTGATTCCATTCAAAAGCAGCTAATCTATTAATTTTAAAACGTTCGATTCCAAAATTATCGATATCAATTAATTAAACACGTATTTAAAATGGACTTGACCACATATTGACAAATTAAAATTCGTTAAAAATTATTCTTGAATTTGTTGAAAATGCAAGTCAAAATGATTACTCCTATATTTTTGTTACCATAATTTTCTTTTCATAAAGATCAAATCATAAAATAAATTAGAATACCATAAAAAGTAAACTTGATTAGTCATATATGGGGAAGACAATTTTTGGGATTGGGACATATTTTTACATCCCAAATTAAAGCGTGATGGGGCAAGGATAAAAAATGTAGAAAGTAAATTTGATTACTCATATATAAAGATGGCAATTTTTTCTGTATATTGAGACATATTTTACGTCTCAAATTAAAGTGGGATGGAACAAGGACAAAAAATAAGTCCTATATTTTTTTTATGAGATGGGAGAATGACTAATTATAAAATCACCTCTTATCCTGTATATCCCATTAATATTATAATTTTAAAACTATTCTAAGTTTTTAATTATTTTATAGTTTTAACTTAAGTAACGTTCAAAGTTGAAAAATAAAGACTAAAATTAAATAATAAAAGTAATATAATTAGAAAGTAAAGTGTTGTTAGAAAATAGAGGTTTCTTGTCAAATGAAGTGGGAATTGGAATTGAAGTCAACTTTTGGAAGTTTTTGTTAATTTTTTTTCCCTTAAACTTTAGAACTTAGATTGGTTTGGTCTAATGTTGAAACTTTGAAATTTTGATTTTGCTGATGGTTTGGTTTATTATTATATTGTTGAATTATTAGATATTTTAACATAGCTAAAGTTGGTTAATGTCCAAATATATAACTTTTAAAGCGTAAGTCTTAATATTAATGTGTAATGGAAGCAAACAGGCAATTAAAAAATGTTAGCATAAAATTGTATTCGAAAATGTATGTAGTCGAAATAAAACTATTATTTGATTATTCTACTTTTCATTTATTCAAGACTTTTGCTATATAGAATTATGATGATCCTTAAAAGGAAAATTGTCAAAATTTTATTTATTTACATTAGGATTACTCAGGATAAGGGGATGGGTCAAGATATTTAACAGGATGAGACTATGACAAATTTTTGTCTAAAAAAAATAAAGGGATGGGAATCATACATTTTTTTTTTTATCCTAGTTGCATGTGTGGGATAGGACTCGGATCCAATCTAATCTCGTCCCATTGTCAACCGTACTTATATATATCTATTTAGAAGAAATTAAAGGCTCACATGACTCATTTATAACCTGTTTGATAGAGCTAGCAAAATGGGTCATGTTCATGTGGTGCCAGCTTTGTGTCATGTCAAATTTTAGTTGGCCCAAACACAATTCATTTAATAATTATGTCAAAATATTGAAACCATAACCTAACATGATCAATAAACATGTTAACCAATAACTCCTTTAATATCTATATATTTAACAAGATTTACATCAAATTTTTGCACTCTATTGTATATGCACACACACATTTTTATATATTAGCCATGATATGGTTTAGGATCCTGTACTTTATTAAAATTCGATAAAGCTATTAAACAGTGCAGCTTAATAGCTTTCTCAAACTTTAACAAAATTCAGGATACTGGATTAAACATTCTCTCTCTCTCTCTCTCTCTCTATATATATATATATATATTATAAAATATATATGTCTACCAGAATTTTACATGTTTACACTATTGAAGTTCTAAATCTATATGGAATTTTGTGAATGAAATGTCACGTATATGTTCATCCTTATAAAAAAAAAAAGAGAAAAGGAAAAAAAGATAATCGTGTCTAATATTTGAGTTTTAATGACAAGAACCTTAACTCTAACATGACATAGAAAAGAATCATGTCAACTCGAACTCATCTATTTAATAATCGTTTCAAATTTGACGATACATACCCATGTATTCTTATAGCGTTTATATTAGATAATCGGTTCATTTCAAATTTTGTCAACTCTACTATTTGATAAAGAAATGATAAAAAATATGAGAAGTTGTTTCCTAATGAGACTTAATTTAGATGGAAAGTAAGTCATGATTGAGATAGGAAAGTTTGGTCATCTCTTTGCCTATAAAACTACGTTGCTCCTAGTAACCTTTACATAAAATTATAAATAGTTTAAGAGAGAAAAACATAGTTTCCTTCCTCTGTCACATTCAACAATCGAAAGCTAGGGATTAAGGTTAGTCAATTTGTTTTATGATATATGAAATCATGTTATTCGAATTTCTTGAATAAGGTTTATGACAAAACGGAAGCTTAATGTTTGTTAAAACAGAAATAAAAGTTTCTGAATAATATTAATTTTATTGAAAGAAAATTGAATGAATAAAACTAAGGTTTCGAGTCCCTTTTATAACAAACTTAAGACTCGTCAATTTACCAAAATAGACAAATCTAAAATATAATTCTATAATAAAATTCTCCTATCCGAAATAAGCAAGCCAAAGAAAATGAAAATCAAATCCATGTTGTAGAAAAAAAGATAAAAATTCTAAAAGAATTAGGAAAAATAAGAAAAAAAATCTTAAAAGCTAAAAACAATAAGAAAAGAAATAAAATTTTCAGATTGAGCACAAACAAAAACGGTATATTATAACCAAAGTTATGCCCTTCGGAAGGTACCTTACTCGCAATACACAATACTCTACATTAGTTTAGGTTACATCAAAGTCATCTAAGGTTTTGCAAGGTTTTATATTGGAACCATCAATCCTTCCTATTTTTTTCTTTCAGCTTTTCACTTTTTGTTAAACTAGAGTGAAGATTTATTTCATATTAGTAGCTGAAACTAGCTCTAGTAATTCACTCTATCATTGCATTATAGCTGAATCTTGGATTCAAGATTTCACAACATTGAAAATACCTTTTCAAAATTAACAATGTTAAATCAGCACGAAAATTTTTGCAAATATCCGCACATGAGCATTTCCATATATATATATATATATATATATATATATATATATAAGAGAGAGAGAGAAAGAGAGAGAATCTTTCTAAAGTGAGGGCATCTTCACTTTAACAAAGTGAAGATGCACAATAAAATACAAAAAAAAAATACATATTTCAATATATTAACAATTTTTTTTTTGTCTGTTGGTGACGTTTTCATTTTGTTAAAATGAGGATGTCCTCACTAAAATTATTATTATTATTATTATTTCCAATCAAGGATCTCTAACTATATTAAAGTCAGAGATGAGTTAAAAGAAAAGAGAAATAAAAACATAGATCTTAATACAATACACAAAATACACTGCATTAGAGCTAGTATTTTTTTAGTCTGTTAGCTTATCTTTGATTTTAATATGGTTAAAGATGCATAATTGGATAAATCCATCTCGAGTTTTAAATACGAGTATGAATATTCGTATTTTATAAAATATGGATGTAACTTTCACAATGTGGTCAAAGTACTTGTTTGAACAAATTTTCATGCAAATATTTCTCTAAAGAAGAACCCTACATATGTGTATGATCATTTAACAATGCACTGAAGGTAGGTTACATTATCCTTGAGGCACCAATTTCGACATTAAAAGCATATGGTATATTTGACATATTGTATTGTATTGTATTTGTTGTATTAATACATTAAAATATATTAAACTATAATGCAATATCATGTTTGGTGCAATGTGGACTATAGTTTATGTAATAATATTTTATATTATTATTTATATTACTATTAATTTTAAATTAATATTATTTAAATTTATTAATATTTAAGTATTTATTATTAGTTATATTAAATTGTTGAAAAATAATAAACTTTTAGATATTAATTATTATATATATAATTAAATAATGCAGTATTATATTATTTTTTATTTTCATATATTATTTAAGTACTTATTATTGATTTTATTAAATTGTTATTAATAATATATTTTTATATTTTAATTCTTATAATATAATTAAATAATAATATTGTATTATATTTTTATTTTTATATATTATTTAAATATTTATTATTTGTTATATTAGCATAGTAAATAATAGTAAATTTTTATACTAATATTATAATATATTATAATATAATATAATATTTAATTATATTTTTTAAATATAATTAAAAGAAGAAGCTATTGTGACAAACTCGAAACTCCTGTATTAATAATTGTTACAAATAAATCGATTGTACTGTATAATGCAATACAGCCCCATGTTACTAAGGGAAGAAAACACACCCGTACAACACATGTGTTGCACGATTTTTAGAGGTGGGATCAAAATATCTGACTGACCACATCATATGCACGCTCTAGATTTTTGGCCTTTCCTCTGGGATCTTAGAAAAGACAACTTACAATCTGAAAACTTTAACGTGGTAAAAATAAAAATAAAAATAAAAATAAAAAATGAAGAGATTTAAAATTATTAATAATAATTATTATACATAATAATAAAAGAAGTTACCGAAAATTTAGAAAGAGGACGTCACCTGCAGCAATAATGGTGATATGAAATCCCCGACACCTGATTTTACCATCGCCCTGCATGCCAATTGGACAATGGCATGTATAATTCCCGATTGTGTTCTTGCAAGTTCCTTCACAAGGGTACTTTTCTTTATGTTACACTCATCAATGTCCATCACACGTAATCGCACAAATGGTGTCAAAACTTTTACTAAATAAATAAAAATGACTCAGAAACAATTTTAATTAATTAAAACAAATAAAAAGATACATACCAACACATCCTAGATAGGGGTTTCCCTCAAATCCAAGCTTGCATAAGCAACAATAACCTTCGCCATTGTCAGAGTAATTACAGTAAGTATTATTACGGCAGGCATAGTCGGATGAAATTTCACTGACTTCGCATTTCTCTTCTTTAATTACCCATTTTAAAGTGACATTTTAACTTATTTTATTATCTGGGCCGTAATCAGAGATGCGCAACTCTGACAAATCAACGGTTTCGTCTGCTAAAGCTGCGTAATCACACGCGATGGTCTTTCCCTTTAACCTTCCACTGTAGTTATATTGGCTATCAAGAGATATATTAAGCGACTTGAGACTTTTGAGCAATGGAATCTGGCAGCAACCGATACCATGGCAGGAATTATATGTTATGTTCTCATCCGTGCAAAAAGAACCGCAGCTACTACCAAAAGTCTCATCAGCGTCAGTCAAATAGGCCGAGGTATCGCAGCCGAAAGTCGTCAGCTTGTTTCTAGCGTCTGAAAATCTGAATGGTTCGCTGTCTCCTAGGTTGATTTGAACATCTGAATTGTTCAACCATCCGGAGCTATCGTAGCAGCGATGTGCTGCCCAAATGCTTGCGATCATGGAGCCATCTTCAATTGATATATTCAGAATAACAATATTTCCAACCATCAGTTTGGGCGGAGAGACGCTTTTATTGCAATTTAGAAAGAAATTATCGTTCAATGCACAGTTATGCTTGTTAATTCCGAAGGGATAAGGAACAGTGACATCTCCACATTTTTCCTGGCAACCAGGCTTTGCATTATTCGAGCTCTTGCTGCCGCTTGCCAAGTTAAGAGCAGCAGCATGAACCAAAGCTTCCACATTTCTTTTTCTTTTTTTTTTTTTTTCTCAACTAATATTGATCACAATCACTCGCCACTGGAATTTTTTTTTTTTTAATATTGCCTCCTAATCGTGATCGCCTTGCTTTTTAATATAAATGCATTTTCCGGGAGGACCAAATTAGAATTTAGAAAGACTTGTGAGTCTTCGTTGACATTAAGTCAAGCTCCTTAGCTGCAAATTTTAAAAATTCGTGTTTTCATAATTATCAAAACCATGCTAAATACACTCCTTTTTGCTTTCGGTAGGCCCCACATACAAAAAATATCTCAATCCTAGTGTAAACTACATATAGCTAGCATTGTGTTACAATAAAAATTAAATAATGTTCCAACAATTTAAATGTTGTCGTAAGATTAAAATTAAGTAAATACCGGGCTTGTTAATTACCCAATGATGGATTAATGCTCTCAGCATTGTTGAAGGCACTGGTCCAAGTTTTCATGGCTTCTTCTTTTTTTTTTTTTTCAAAAGAAAAAAATGGATTAAGAATATATTTCTCACCAAAATTATTAGTGAGAGTTGACTTCGGTGCTAATCTCAATTTCAAATTTATAGGCTACATTATAAACATATTTATAGTTATGTAAATTGTTGATGCAGTTTTCTTGCGTCCCTTCAAACAGTTCCAAAAGTATTCTGCTCGCGGATAACTCGAGCTCGAGCTGGATTGCTTTTCGATTCTCGTTCTTCTATCTTTTACCAGAAAATGGATCTCCCGGACCTATACTCACAGAAAACAAGGTTAGGGGTCGCCGGGTGTTGTTTCGACGAAAACCCTCCGACGCTCAACTTAGTAATCGGGTTGTTCTTTTTGTATCCCTCTTGATTAGAGAGACCGGAAAAGTGAAAGGGGAATTTTTGCCTTTCTTTCTGAATCAAATGGAATTTCTGAAAAATC
The DNA here is from genome assembly GCA_025617385.1 of Murraya koenigii. Lineage (NCBI taxonomy): Eukaryota > Viridiplantae > Streptophyta > Magnoliopsida > Sapindales > Rutaceae > Murraya > Murraya koenigii. Next base: position 21,573,882 of record CM046816.1, read on the forward strand.
AGTGTAAAGGAAAGTAAGGATAGGAAGAACCTGTGCGAATTTTCGGAACCCCTGCAACTTGCCCATCTGTTTCCTTCTATTCTCTGTTTTTTCCCGCCTTTTCTCTCCGAGAGCATCCGTTCCCGCGTGAGTGGTGTCTGGGTCCCTCTGACAGCCGAGATTGGCGTCATATTCCCTGGGGATGCGCGGCTGTCTCCTCAACCCGGTTCACATGGCCAGATCACCATGTCGGGCATGTGCGCAAGGAATGATGACACTGTGGGGCATGTGCCGGCCATCGGCAATAGTACCACCACCATCCCTTGTGGGGCCCTGTTCAGACATCGTAAAGTGTGTGGAATCTTGAGAAAATGGGTCGGACTGTCCCGAGCCGGGTCTTACATTCCATTTGTCACATGATTGGCGCAGCCCAGTTGTGCTCGAGAACTTGACTGCAGCGAGCAGAAAGGAGAGCTTGGGTCTCGAGGAGACTTCGAGCTCCCCGTCCTTGTTCAGCCTTGGCCGGACCTGATGACCTCGAGCAGGCAAGAGAGCTCGGATGGCTCTGAATTCCTCGACCTTAACCAGCTTTGACGTCTAGTGAGATCGTCTTCGTGCCAGTGGTCGGGACTTCTGCTCGAGCTGGGTTGACCTCGGGGTATTTTATTCGAACTAGAAGGGCCTCGAAGAGACCTGCCCGTTATTACCCAAACACCAGTCCCCCAGTTTCTAGTCTTTTGAGTGAAATGAGATAAGACTGGAAACTTATTAATGATGGGCCGACTTCCCGGCCTTTTACGCTTCCCCACGTTCCTCAGTTGTCTTCCACTTCCATCATTTCGCATTTAATGCGGGGCACGTGGGTAGATCCTGATCGTGCGTTCAAATTTTGAAGGGACGTGACTCGAAAGGTCGCGTCCTCGATCTTCAGCCTCTACTGAAGAGACGCACCTTTTGCCTTTCCTCTTTTAAAAACCCTTGATTCTTTCACTGTACTTCCTATTGCTCATTTTTACTCAACCCAAAATTTTCTGCAAGCGCTTCTTCGTCTTCTTCTTCCTTGTCAGCGTTATTCCCGGCCGTCTAAACCTTTATTTGTATCCAGGTACAACCCTTCTTCTTTCTATCTTCACCATTTTTCCTTCTTCCGGGTCCTTGATTTCATTTGGGTAGATTAAACTCTAGGAAAAAATGTCTGGTAGAGCTCGTAGGATGTCCCCTGAGGAATCTTCCTCTTCAAGTGAAGTAGAGCCTCTTAATATAATTCCCATGAGGGATTCTAGT